>OX183134.1:20179414-20913695 GCA_945261195.1 Cryptosula pallasiana | reverse complement strand
TTCCTTAATACAAGTTGATTTATCTGGTTAAACTCTGGTCACAACTTTAGTCTTATGTGTATCTATCAACAATAAAGAGGCTACCCACTTGCCTACGGGGCCGATTTGCTAACCAGCAGCTTATTTCTAACTGCAGTGCTGATGATACTGTGTAGCAAGCTAGACAAGTCAACAAACCACCAAGCAAGCAAACTATCAGATGGAATCAAAGATAATGTGGCACTGTTATTTAGAGCAATATCGAATAATATAATATATAAATTTACAATGACAACACGTAACAACAAAAGATAATTAAGCTGAAAAACTTACTTTTCCAACCACACAGCTCAAAGGGCAGAATCAGAGAGGGAGAGCACACAAAAACTCAGCTTTACATTCCTAGGTAACAAAAAGCTAACACGAAAGCCAGTATAATCTCTGGCTTTCAAAAGCTACTAATATTGATATTGCCTAGCTAGTTAATTGGAGGTGCCTAGTCTACCTAACGATTAAGAGAGGACAATTTCACCACATTCTCCCCCCCTAGATGCAGCGACATATAAAAATATATGAGCTATTCATCGTAGAGTCCAACAGAGTGAAATTGTAGGAATGTTCAGCAAGACTTATAGATGTACAACATCAGAAATATGTTACCCGTATCAAGCATTTCCTGAACATTTACTTCTCTATCGCCAGCGACTGAGATGCCAACTCTGTAGCTCTTCGCACAGTATCCAGGTGAGCATTGGCATGCTCCAAAGCTTGCCTTAGCCTCCTGCACTCTGCTTGGAGCTCAGCGTTTTCGCTTCTCGCTCTATCCCTCTCACTATCGTTACCTACTGAATTGCTACTCGATGGTACATGTCCTTTTGGTCGGGTTTCCAAACGGTTGATTCCGTAGATGGTTCTGTCGTATTCCGTTAACATCCTTTTGTATCCCAGAAGCAGACTGCTGCAATCGCACATCCCTGCATCGTATGGGACCAATCGTAGAGGGCGCTGAGGCAACTACATTAGCACTAGAGGCTATGGTATGAGCGGCTAACACAGAGGGAGTTACTTTGGGTTTGAGAGATGATGAGGCTGTTATTGTCAATAAGCTGCCGTAAGTAGAGTCTGATGGCAGTCGTTCATCTCTTACAAACTTGCTGAAGTTGTTTATCGTCAACAGCATAGCAATTGGTGAACTCATTGTGACGTTCGGATCCCCCTCTTCTTTCTGTGAAGATGTGGTCTAGCACAGCCTTTTGGGTCAGTTCGTAATGCCCACACAAGCAATAAAACAGTATGAAGTGTTGTTTAATATGGGTTTTCAGCTCGTTACCGGTGCCTCTGTACTGACAGAGCTTACAGTTCTCTACCCCTTTGTACTAGTCATCTGCAGTGTACAGTTAGTGATAACAATGCTTTACAATAAATGTGTAAGTAAAAAACTGTCAAATGAACAAAACTGAACCTAATTTATAGCTGCACTGCCAACATACACCTACAACACAACTGGCCAAACAGAAACTGCTGTACCCAGCAACCTTTCTCTTTTAGCTATCCATTGGCACAGTCTAACCAGCATTTCAGCTTGCGTTAGAGCTATCGGTATGCTCAACCTAATACCTCACATACTCGTTGAGGTACCCAGGGGTTTTTTCTAGCTCTCGTTGGCCTGCCCAAAGTTCTATCAGGCTGTTCTAGTTTATAATTTCCAGGAGACAATCTGGATTCCTGACCGGCTTGGGCTAGACTTTGGTCCACCCGAGCCTCTGGAAATTCTGACCAGTCTAATGACTGACTATCAGCATCACCATTATCAGCTCCACTGTCTGTAGTTTGGGGTGGCACACACGGCTGACCTCTTGTATCCGGGCAAGGGGGTGAACAGCTTTAACCGGCTTTCATTCACCGTGCCTTTCCCCGGTACTTTGTATGTGCCATTCCCGTAGGCCTTACTGATAGTAAAAGGACCCTCAAACTTGGATTCCAACTTTGGATTAACTCCTTTCTTTTTATGCTTCCGCTCTACCAACACAAGATCACCTTGCTTGAATAAATGCTCATCTTCCAATTCAGCTGATCTGGGAGGCAAACTCTGGTGTGACCTCAACAAATCATGAGCTGAATCCAGGCGCTCCTTCAATTCCAACGCATATCTTGTGCGCGTAGTCAGTTGCAGGGAATGGGTACCCTCAAGCAGCTGATCCGGCAACCGACATTCACGACCTAACATGAGATAGTTTGCAGTCTCATCTGTTCTGGTGTGAGGAGTTGCACGAAATGCGCGCATAATGTGAGGCAAAAAATAATCCCAGCTATCCTGTTCCATAGCATACTGAAGCAACATGGACCGAAGAGCGTCCCCCAATGTCCTATTACCACGCTCTACAACTCCATTTGACTGAGGGTGATATGCGGTGGTACGAGTTTTTACAATCCACCACAGGGCACATAACTCTGTCATAAGGTCGCCTTCGAATTGAGCTCCTCGATCACTGTGGAGCTCCTCCAGCAAGCCAAAATAACAGAATACCCTGTGATCCAAAGCCTCAGCCACCATGGGTGCTGTTGCATCTGGTAAAGCAATGGCATCCTGCCAACGAGTAAAGTGATCCGTCAACACCAGAATCCACTTGTTCCCTTTGTGAGTTACAGGTAGTGGCCCCACCAGATCGATGGCCACCTTTTGCCAAGGGCGACCAACCCATAGGGGCCCCTGCAACACGGGCTGGTGCAGACCTCCAAATTTGGCACGCTGACAGATCTCGCAACTTTTCACCATTCGGCGTACATCAGAAGTCATTCCTGGCCAGTACCAAGTCAAACGCAATCGACGGAGAGTTCTCATTACCCCAGCATGAGAAAGATTATGTGTTTCCCACACAACTTCTTTCCTCATTTCCTTAGGGCAGATTATGACCTCCCGCGACCTGTGATTGACTAAAATGCGAACTATCAGCACTCCATCTTCTCTAATTTTCATCAGAGAGAACATTCGGCTCAGTTTACGCAACTCAGTACTCCCAAGGTTCACAACTGACTGCTGCAGTTCTTGATTACTTTCAACAGCAAAGTAGATGGTAGCCACATCACCGGGCTGCTTTTGAGCTTCACCCAAAGCAGCTGATGCATTCCCCCATCTATATTCCCTGATTGCTCTCTGCTAGGACTCTGTGATCCCTCCAACTGTAGCTGTCGAGGCTGCCCAGGACTAACAGGCGTCACAGGGCAAACCTGCTCGTGGCCCCCCCGGCAGTCACACACAGTCACAGCTCCAGAGTTCACAGCACAACAATCTATATTTCCATTTTGTGTGTACAATCTCTCACCAGTGACTTTCGTGGAAACATTCCCACCATGCATTGCCTTGCCAGAAAGCTCAACTAGAATCTGTTCCATGCTCGGTCCTCCATTCAGACGGCTCACTCTGTCACACTGCTTACAATCCTGACAGGGACGTCTGGACAGACCATCAGCATTGCCATGTTTAGTGCCAGCTCTGTATTCAATGGAAAAGTTGAATTCACTCAGAATCTCTATCCACCTGGCTATCTGGGCAGAAGGAGTAGTCCTTCTGCACAGCCAAAGCAGAGATGCATGATCTGTACGAACCCTGAACTCTCTTCCATACAGATAAGGGCGAAAGTGTATCACCGCCTTCACTACTGCTAGTAGTTCACGCCTCGTAACACAATAATTTCGCTCGGCTGGGGACAATGCACGACTGTAGTACGAGATAACCCTTTCATGACCAGCCTGGACCTGGGACAAGACAACTCCAACCCCCTCCAAGGAAGCATCCGTGTCTAGAATGTATTCCAAAGCTGCATCAGGGTAGCCCAACACTGGTGCCGTTAACAATGACTGCTTTAAGACATCAAACGCATTCTGGCACTCTATCGTCCACTGAAACTTCTCATGTTTTCCAGTAAGCTTAGTCAGTGGTCTAGACTTACTGGCAAAGTTGTTGACATACTGACGGTAGTAGCCAACTGTCCCCAGGAATCCACGTAGCTCTGACACATTCCGAGGAATTGGCCAATCAGCTATAGCAGTAGTCTTTTCGGGATCAGTTGCAACTCCTTGCTTACTAACAATATGCCCCAAATATCTCACTTCTGTCTGAAATAAGTGACATTTGGAAGGTTTCAGCTTCAAACCAGCACTTCGGAGACGAGTCAATACCTCTTTGAGATGTTCATATTGGTCCTGGAAATCCTTGCCAATTACTATCACATCATCAAGGTACAATAGCAACGACTTCCAATGGAGACCGTGCATAACTCGTTCCATCAAACGCTGGAAGGTGGCAGGTGCAGCCGTCAAACCAAAGGGCAGGACTTTCCACCTCCACAAACCACCTCGAGTGCAAAATGCTGCCTTATCTCTAGCATCCTCATCCAACGGCACCTGCCAATAACCACTCATTAAATCGAGTGTGGAGAAGTACTGACTACCGGCCAAAGCGTCCAGACTCTCATCTATTCTAGGCAACGGATGAGCATCATGCACTGTGACAGCATTCAAGCGCCGATAATCAACACAGAACCTCCAGCTGCCATCCTTTTTCTTGACCAGCACCACTGGTGAACTCCAGGCACCAGTCGCTGGTTCAATAATACCTTGATGGGTCAGCTGTTGGATCTGCTTATCGACTTCTGCCTCCTTCTCTGGGCCCAGACGACGAGGTGCCTGTTTTATTGGCCTGGCACCTGGCTCCACCTCAATCGAGTGCTTCACCAAATCAGTCAAACCCATATCCTGATCACCACTAGCAAAGACATCACTGTATTCATTCAACAGTTTGGCAATGACCTGTCTCTCATCCAAGTGGGAACAGGCTGCAGTAGCTCCCTGATACAAGGTTTCCAAGTGTGGAGGAATGGTGGGGATCATTCTGTTTTCGGCAGACCCCTCACTCACCTGTTCCACTTGCACCTCCTCTATCAACTGGTCCTCCGCTATACTAATACAACGACCAATAATAGAGCCTGCAGAAATAGATACTAACTGATCTGTAGGGTTAAGACATCTTACTTGCAATCTTCCCTCTGTACTGCAAGCAACAATGGTGGCGGCAAGCACCAGACCAGAAAGTGCATCAGCTTCCGAGTCTTCCACCATTCCCAAAGAAGTACAGATGCGATTCAGTAAGTGACAATCAAGTATTTGTTCAGTTCGAGGAGCCACTTCGACATTAGCGACTACTTGAATTTTGCTAGTCAAATCAATACCATACCTATTGGTACAATTGAGGGCAACACCATCCACAATCAATATGGAATCTGCACAATGTAATTCACAGTTATGAGCCTGGAGAAATGGCAATCCTAAGATTGCGTCAGACTCTATATCTGCAACAACAAACTGCATACCAATTGACTCAGACCGCAGTCTCCCAGTCAACTCGACCTGACCATAAAATTGTAATTCTGACCCATCAGCTAAAGTACCAGATCGGTGATGGAATGGACTGAGCAGTCCAGTCCTCCTACCCGGCAACTTGTCAAACACTCTCTTCGACAACAGGTTCAGCGAGCATCCACTGTCCACTAAATAGTGAACAGAGAAACCCTCCACCTTTCCCGGCAAATGCAGAGTGGGTACAGGGCTCGCGACATTTATAGTGCAACGTGGTGAAGCACTTTCAATAGGAGCCATGGTATCATCAATAGGTGGATGAGTCAGTGGAAGAATAGGTGTCGCACCAATAGACTGTATATCACACAGCTCAGTTTGAACACCCACATTTCTTCCACAGCTCATCGCACTGAGAGGTTCATGGCGACCATTATAGTTTAAGCAGGGTTGCAGTTTAGGTCCACCCATTCTCCCCGCAAATCTCGGAGTGGACCTTGCTAGTTTTCCGACTTGCGGGAACTGGGTTTACGGGTGTCCACTGCTATTTGTTTTCCCTTCAACTGAGGACAATTTCTACGGATATGAAAAAGGGCACCACACTCATAACAACGCCTGCCATACCTTTTCTTGTTTGAACAATCCAACGGCTTGTAATTCTTTCCTTGGGATTCCTCCAAAGCAGAAACACGAGCCGTTTGCTGTTCTACTAAGGTAGCCAATCTTTCTAACTGTCTGGCCATCTTATCATCAGGATTTGGACCTTGTACCATGCTATCAGATGCAGCATTTCTATCAACTGACTGGTAACGAGGTTCCTGCACAGCTGCCAACCTGGCATGACAGTCACGATTCCTAGGTGGTCTAGTGGGCACCCGACTTACCAGAGCATATTGCTCTGCAGCCTTTACTGCCACATCCAGAGTACTAGCTCGTACTGCAAGCAAATGCTGCCTCAATGCAGGGTCATCCAACGCCCGATCAAAATGTTCTAATGCCAAAACAGTCTCGACTTCAACTCCCAGACCACCATAGGCTAACCTAGCCAATCTCTCGACACGATTGCCCAACCTGAGATAGCTCTCACCAGGCTCTCGTTTAAGGCTATGTAGGCGCTCACGGGCCTCTGCGGGAGATAAGCCATACATAGTTAACAGTTGGCTGTAAATTCCCTGCAAGGTATCTGCACAACCACAGTCCTTAGCACCCTTATCTAAACTCGCTCTTAGCTGAACAACAGAAACTCTATCAGCCCATCCACTGAGCTGTGCAACTTCTGCAAATTGTTTTACAAACAAGTGCACGTCACTGGTGCCATCAAAACGCGGAGCTCTCAGTTCAACTCTGTGGCTTGGAGCAGCACTACCAGAGCTCTCCTTTTGGACACCCCTTACAGCCTCCGTGAACTGACAGACCAAAGTTTTTAGCAAAGCTTCAGTTTGGGATTCCTGAGGGCTAACCATTACAGAATCACGAGCCACCGGGTCCATCTCAGAACTAAATGGCACCTGCTCTGCCTCCTCACACTCACTCTGGTCATAAAGGCCAGTAGAGTGCAACGGCAATCTCACACGTGGTCTTGGTGCTGGTCTATATGCTTCTCCATTACTGAACACTGATGTGACAGGAGGAAGCCTTTCGTCTACCAAGGCAGGCTGATGCTGTGTAACATGTCTGTTATATGCATCATCGATCACTGCCTCGGCCGAAAATTCACCTCCCTCTACCACATTTGACTCAGGAGTCGCAGTGCCAAATGGATTGATAGCCGTAAACAAACCAGACACAGACTGCCATATACTACGGCCAGCCATTTCTATTGCCCAGAAAACACACAATAGTGCAACCAAACTGACCAGTACAACAGGAAAGTACAATCCCACTGCTGCCACCAATGAAGTGGAAATTGCTCGGATTGGTAGCATCAACAATTCCCAGCTTCGAGTGTAGTGGATTCCTTAATACAAGTTGATTTATCTGGTTAAACTCTGGTCACAACTTTAGTCTTATGTGTATCTATCAACCATAAAGAGGCTACCCACTTGCCTACGGGCCGGTTTGCTAACCAGCAGCTTATTTCTAACTGCAGTGCTGATGATACTGTGTAGCAAGCTAGACAAGTCAACAAACCACCAAGCAAGCAAACTATCAGATGGAATCAAAGATAATGTGGCACTGTTATTTAGAGCAATATCGAATAATATAATATATAAATTTACAATGACAACACGTAACAACAAAAGATAATTAAGCTGAAAAACTTACTTTTCCAACCACACAGCTCAAAGGGCAGAATCAGAGAGGGAGAGCACACAAAAACTCAGCTTTACATTCCTAGGTAACAAAAAGCTAACACGAAAGCCAGTATAATCTCTGGCTTTCAAAAGCGACTAATATTGATATTGCCTAGCTAGTTAATTGGAGGTGCCTAGTCTACCTAACGATTAAGAGAGGACAATTTCACCACAATATTATTCATAACACAACATTTGCTGAATCTGGGTGCATATGGAGAGATTTCCCCTATTCAATATAGACCTTACTGGTGAAAAAGTAAGAATTAATAAAAAGTTCTATTTAGTAGGACTTGAAAAAGTAGAAAACCTCATAATTATTTTACATTACTTTTTAATCACCTATACTAATACATAGCTCTTTGTTTTAGTTCATTATGAAACCAAAAGCAGTAAGAGTAAAATACTTCCTCCTGGAGATCTATCATCAATACATCAGAGATGTTATTGTCCAAGAGAAGGCAATGAACCCACTCACATTTCAAAATATGTCATTATGTATTACAAAACATTTACTGCAGACACTATATATCTTCATACACTTTATTTGATGTTTCTATTGCAATTATTTACCAAATACTCCTCTCTTGCAGGTCTTTCCCAAATACTGTAAATTTTAACCATATAGAGGACTAATTCGGTGATTTTCCAACACATTTTATAGCCTTCAATATACTTATTATGTAATAAATGTACATTATTCAATGTAGATATAAATATACCAATAAATATGTACATAATTATCCATATATACATGAATGTATAGAAAACTAAAAAATCTTTCTCTCTCTCTCTCCCTCCCTCCCTCTCTCCCTTTCTCCCTCTCTCCTTTCTCTCCTCTCTCTCCTCTCTCCTCCCTCTCTCTCCTCTCTCCTCCCTCTCTCTCCCTCCCTCACTCCCTCCCTCTCTCCCTCTCTCTCCGTCTCTCTCCCTCTCTCTCCCTCTCTCTCCCTATCTCTCCCTCTCCCTCTCTCTCCCTCTCCCTCCCTCTCCCTCTCTCTCCGTCTCTCTCCCTCTCTCTCCCTCTCTCTCCCTATCTCTCCCTCTCCCTCTCTCTCCCTCTCCCTCTCCCTCTCTCTCCCTCTCTCTCCCTCTCTCCCTCTCTCTCCCTCTCTCTCCCTCTCTCTCCCTCTCTCTCCCTCTCTCTCCCACTCCCTCCCTCTCCCTCCCTCCCCCTCCCTCCCTCCCTCTCCCTCCCTCTCTCTCTCTCTCTCTCCCTCTCCCTCTCCCTCTCCCCCTCCCCCTCCCCCTCCCCCTCCCCCTCCCCCTCCCCCTCCCCCTCCCCCTCCCCCTCCCCCTCCCCCTCCCCCTCCCCCTCCCCCTCCCCCTCCCCCTCCCCCTCCCCCTCCCCCTCCCCCTCCCCCCCCTCCCCCTCCCCCTCCCTCCCTCCCTCTCTCTCTCGATGCCATATGAGTTCGACTTATGTAAAAAAATTATCAAAACTTAAAAGCCATACATTCAAAATCTAAATGCCATATGAGTTCCAATTAAGTAAAAGAATTATCAAAACTTAAATGCCACTTAAATGCCATACAATATTAACTCGGCAACTCTATTCAACGCCGTAACCCAGTGCATCAACCCCGGAGTCAAATCCACAAAAAACACTTGGTAGGGAGATCTGCTCATATATTACTACTTACACACTCTGCATCAGTGGCTCACAACAACGCGTGGCATTGACAACTAGCACATGCAAATCCACAAGCTACATAAAGTACACATGGCGAGAAAATGGTGATAAGTTCAGACCTGTCTAAAGCACTGTTTGACATATGTGAGCCTTGCATTAAGGGAAACATGGTTCGTGCACCTTTAAAATCTGTATTATCCAATATAAAATTTAACGAAGCATTACGGTTAACTCATCCTGATGTATGTGGCCCCATGGTAAATGCAAGTGTTGGTGGTTGCAAGTATATGGTTTCCTTTATTGATGATTTCACTAGATATGCATTTGTGTAATTTTTAAGGGGAAATGTCTGATGTTTTTGGGAGTTTAAACACTATGAGGAATTAGTGACAAATGAAACAGGACTCATTATTGGCACATTATATAGTGACGGTGGAGGTAAGTATGTCAGCAAAGACTTTGATGGACGTTTGACATTGGAAGGTATCACACATCACTTGACTGTCAGATGCACTCCCCAGCAAAATGTTGTTGCTGAAAGGTTCAATCAAACAATCTGCCATGCCTAATGGATCAGAATTACCAAATAAACTTTGGGCTGAGGCAGTTGCAACAGCTGTCTATGTCAGAAACCAGCTACCTACAATGGCACTGCAGGATAAAACAACACCCCATGAGATGTAGAAAGGACACAAGACTAGCCTCAGTCACCTGCGAGTGTTTGGATGTGTGTGTTATGCTCAAATACCAGATCAATTGCGACAAAAACTAGATGAAAAGGCAGAGTCACTGGCTTTTTTTGGATACAGTACGCAGTCAAAAGGCTATAGACTGTACCAAGAGAGCACACAGAGAATAGTTATTGGGAGAAATACAGTTTTCGATGAGCAGAGGTTTGCTAGCGTGCAAACTCAGACTGAGAATGGGAAGCAACTGCTGATTTGAACCGGAAGATGGATGTGAGCCTTTCTCCTGTCATCACTCAGACTAACAACGTGACATCCACTCAGCCCAGGTGCTCTGTTCATTGTCACCAGCCACCAGTGAGTTATGGGATCAATGAGTATGCAAGCAATGTTGTGGAACACATGGCTTGTTACGCTGGTGACATTGTAGAACCTTCAGGTTTCGCTGAATCGATCAAACGTCCTCAGTCAACTTAGGGGATAAAAGCTGCAGAACTAGAGTATCAAGCTCTTATAGAAACAAAACTTGGGAACTGGTCAACCTACCCAAATATCGTAGAGCGATTCACTTTAAATGGATTTTCAAGACTAAATGTGATGCAGAAGGAAGTGTTGATCAGTTCAAGGCTCGTTTGTTGCAAAGGGTTTCGAACAAAATCCAGGATTTAATTATGAGGAAACATTTGCACTTGTTTTCGCTCACTCTTCACTCAGAGCCATACTTTCCCATGCTGTTAGCAAAGACATTAAAATACATCAACTGGATTTGATACTGCATACCCCAATGGCACTCTTTCTGAGGATATTTATATGAAACAACCAGAGGACTTTATTGAGCAGGGGAGAGAGTCTTGTGTGTAAACTCAACAAAACACTTCATGGACTTAAGCAGTCACCTCGATGTTGGGAAACCGTGTTACATGACTTTCTTCTATCCTTGCAGTTCAGCCAGTTGGATGCAGATCAATGTATATATACTAGAAACAACAATGATGTAGACACAATAATTGCGGTTTATGCGGATGACCTTGTTATTGTTAGCGTTGCAGAAACAAAAATTACAGATGTGAAACTGCAAGCAACACAGAAATTTAACATGAAAGATTTAAGCAAAGCACACTTCTGTCTGGTAATGACCATCAAACAGAGCATTGACACCCTGGCTCTTGACCAGGAGGGTACATTCAACAGATCTTAAAGAGATTTTGAATATAAAATACTAATCCCGTGTCAACTCTCGCTGCATCTGGAGTCAAACTCACATTAGATGATGGCAACCGCCCAGTTGATTCACTTTTGTACCAATCCATTATCGGAAGTTTGCTATAAGCTGCAGTAGCCACTCGCCCTGACATATCGCTTTCAGTGAGAGCGTTGTCTAAGTTTAACTCCTGTCCAACAGAAACCAATATGACAGTTGCGAAGAGTGTGCTGAGATACTTGAAGGGAACGATGAATTATGGACTGAGTTGCCACAAAACCACATATCAGTTTGTGGGTTACTCTGATGCCAGCTGGGGAAATGATAATGATGACAGGCATTCCAGTTACGGAGACTTATTTATGAATGGTGAAGGAGCAATAAGTTGGATGAGGGAAAGCCAGAGCAGAGTTGCATTATCTACAGCAGAGGCTGAATACATAGGTATTTTTTATGCTACCAGAGAGGCTTTGTGGCTGATAATCCTATTCTCTGATATGATGCAATAAAAGGCCAGACTCTGCAACTATACACAAGCACATAACCAATCAACTATAGCTGTCGCAAATAACCTCAAAAGTACCAGAAAAACAAAGCACATGTACATTAAGTACCGCTACACTGAAGAGGCAATTGCTGCCCGCACAATGATGACTAAACATTGCTCGCTCATATCTTCACTAAACCCTTGTTTAGTGTAAGATTTAGTCGTCTAAGAAGTTTCCTTACAGTCAATAGAATTACAAACAACTAAATCTGTCACTATTTGCCTCATAGATAGTTTTGGCACTGGTATGGAACTATGTGGGACCGTTGATATATATTATTTAATAGTCTGATACACGTTTTGTACAAGTATGTACTTGTATTTTGGACACTCAGTATTATATACCTTTATCATACGTGGTGGGTGTTCTCCATTGATTGAGCATTGATTCTGTTCATATATGTTTATGTCATTATGTAGCCATTGCAACAATTTTTTGCTGTCTCTGCCCACTAATGTCAGTTAAGTTTTAACCAAAATACAATGTAGTTGTAAATAAAACTGTTTTGTACAATTTGTATATGCGCATCAATCACTCTGTCATTAAGATTAACGCTCATACATAAATTCACGAAATCGTTTCATCATGTAACACAATTGTATTTCTATACCAAAACATTATGTGAATCGTACTTATTAGATGTTGACCCAGTCTTATTTGTTAGTATATTGTTGTTATTTGAATATTTATAACGTTCGAGTAGTAATATATGAGCAGATCTCCCTACCAAGTGTTTTTTTGTGGATTAGACCTCGGGGTTGAAGCAATGGGTTACGACGTTGGATGAATTCGCCGAGTTTATATTGTATTTTACTTGAGGGGTACTTGAGTGGCATTTGAATGGCATTTAAGTGGCATTTGAGTTTTGATTATTTTTTTTACTTAATTTGAACTCATATGGCAGCTAGATTTTGAATGTATGGCATTCAAGTTTTGATAATTGTTTTACATAACTCAAACTCATATGATATTTTGAGAGAGAGAGAGAGAGAGAGGAGAGAAGAATGAGGAGACATAACTACATTGAATCAATATATGATTATATACATTTATTACATAATAAGTAGGAAAATATTCTTGTATAATATAGCTAGAGTTAGTAAATACTAAGTAGTACAGAGCACTACAACTTGTAATGACAATCATGAATCAATATGTGATTATATACATTTATTACATAATAAGTAGGAAAATATTCTTGTATAATATAGCTAGAGTTAGTAAATACTAAGTAGTACAGAGCACTACAACTTGTAATGACAATCAATATATAGTATTTTTCTTTACAATGTAGTCATACAGAGCACTACAACTTGTAATGACAATCAATGCATAGTCTTTGGAGAGAGGGGAGAGGAGAGATGAGAGAGAAGAGAGAGGAGAGAGGAGAGAGATTTTTTTAGTTTTTTATACATTTATGTATATATGGATAATTTTGTACATATTTATGGATATATTTACATTTACATTGAATAATATACATTTATTACATAATAAGTATATTAAATGCTATAAAATATGTTGGAAAATCACCAAATTAGACCTCTAGATGGTTAAAATCTACAGTATTTGGGAAATAACTGCAAGAGAGGAGTATTTGGTAGAGGAGAGAGTATGTTGAGAGAGAGAGGAGAGAGGAGAGAGGAGATATATCTACATTGAATAAATACAGTGATTAAAAATGAAACAATATGTGAATATATACATTTATTGTGTAATAAGTAGGGAAAATCTCATACAATATAGCTAGAGTCAGTAAATATGAAATAATACAAACTTAGGAAGGAAGACTTCTGTTCTATGTACTTTTGATTCCATAATGAACTAAAATAAAAAGTTATGTATTAGTATAGAATGGTTAAACAGAAATTTTAAAACAACTACAAACTCTTACTAAGTAGTACTTTTTTATTAATTATTACCTTATCATCAAAAATTGACTGTTAATCGGATGTTTCTGTAGCTTGTCGTGTCTTACGTTGTTGAGTCCTTACCCTTCTAGCTTGTCTTTGAGCGGACTGTCGTTGCATGTTTCTTCTTTTTAGAGCAAGTTCTTTACGAGCACACTCGATAGAAATTGGTGTGTTTACCTGTTCTAGTTGATATTGTCGTTGTTGTAATACATAATGTAATCTCTGAATGTCTGATGTAACATCATTCCCTAAGAGCTTTAATGTTAGAAAAGATTCAGTTCGAAAACTATTTAGCTGCTCTATCAAGTCTTTCTGTATGAATTTACAATTGTTTGAGATAATTCGCACTCTCTCTTCAACTTTTTTATTGCATATGTTTTGTAGAAGTATCAAGTCCTCTTGAGTCAAAGATTTAGGCTGAGTTTCTGATTCTGTGTTGTTAACTATTTCCATTTTTTGTCATTGAATCTGAAAAAAAACAAAAAAACGGATGATTAATTTTGTTCAGTTGTTTTAGTATAATAAATAATATATGAGTAAAAACCGTAATTTATTAAGTTTTTACCTTGATGCTCTTCTAATAGCTGTAGTAGATGTTGCTCCTCTGTTAGTCGGTGTAGAACTGGATGCTTTCTGTGTGAAAACGATGGCTCTTATATAGCTAAAGTTGTACTGATTAAACCCTATGAACACCATCTCGTGTCAATCTCTATGAATCAACATTTGTTCACGCGAAGGAAAGCCAATGCTTTCGCGGGAATAAATGAATTATTTTCACGCGAATACAAACCAATGCTTTCGCGGGAATAAATAAGCTATTTTCACGCGAATGGAAACCGTTGCTTTCGCGGGAATAAATAATTTATTTTCACGCGAATAGAAACCAATTCTTTCGCGGGAATAAATAATTTATTTTCACACGAATAGAAACCAATGCTTTCGCGGGAATAAATGATTTTATTTCCCGCGGATGAAAGTCAATGTTGTCGCGGGAATAAATACTTTATTTTCACGCGAATAGAAACCAATGCTTTCGCGGGAATAAATAATTTATTTTCACGCGAATAGAAACCAATGCTTTCGCGGGAATAAATGATTTTATTTCCCGCGGATGAAAGTAAATGTTGTCGCGGGAATAAATACTTTATTTTCACGCGAATGGAAACCGTTGCTTTCGCGGGAGTAATTGGTTTCTATTCGCGTGAAAATAAAGTATTTATTCCCGCGAAAGCAACGGTTTGTATTCGCGTGAAAACAAAGTATTTATTCCCGCGACAACATTGACTTTCATCCGCGGGAAATAAAATCATTTATTCCCGCGAAAGCATTGGTTTCTATTCGCGTGAAAATAAAATATTTATTCCCGCGAAAGCAACGGTTTCCATTCGCGGGAAATTAAATCATTTATTCCCGCGAAGGCAACAGTTTGCATTCGTGTGAAAATAAAGTATATATTCCCGCGAAAGAATTGGTTTCTATTCGCGTGAAAATAAATTATTTATTCCCGCGAAAGCAACGGTTTCCATTCGCGTGAAAATAGCTTATTTATTCCCGCGAAAGCATTGGTTTGTATTCGCGTGAAAATAATTCATTTATTCCCGCGAAAGCATTGACTTTCCTTCGCGTGAACAAATGTTGATTCATAGAGATTGACACGAGATGGTGTTCATAGGGTTTAATCAGTACAACTTTAGCTATATAAGAGCCATCGTTTTCACACAGAAAGCATCCAGTTCTACAGCGACTAACAGAGGAGCAACATCTACTACAGCTATTAGGAGAGCAACAAGGTAAGAAGCACTAAAATAATTATTTGTTTTTAATTAATTGAAACATCTAGGTTTTTGAATCTTAGTTTTTAAAAACAATCTTTTAATAAAACAATAATTTCAGTATATTTACATCATTAAACTAAGTTCTTTTACTTTTTGCAGGTATGATGACATCACACTCCAAAGCACTTCCTAAGCTCCATATTGAACCAACCACACCTACCAACAACACTAACGGTATTTCCACTACAACCATCATTTCCACCACCAATGGCATTCACATTGATGATAAAAGATCCAATCCTAACACCTTTAATGATACATCTTCTCGCTCAAACACCAATACTCATGCTGATATAGCAATGAAACATTATGTAGTTTCAGCTGTCTCTCCTTTGAGTTCCACACCGGACTACACATATCTGCATGAGAACAGTGAAGTCAAACGAACGGAGGATATCAAAAAACCGACAGTGACATTATCTCGAGCTTCAATTTCCTTTTTATTCAGCAACAGCAAGAATAATACCGTAAACAAACTTAGAGAGTTTGAATTGCTCGAGATGGCTGGAATAATGACAGGAGCTATGCAGAAAGGAATGTTGGAAATCGGAAATTTTGTGAGTTTGTTGGATTTACCAATTCCTACGATATTGGAGGTTTTCGATGTTAATTACGTTGAAGATTATGGTATATTGGACTATGAATATGTTTTAAAAAACAATCATCGAATTCGAGTCAAGTCACTGATTGACAAAGAACTTACGGTGGAGCTACAGGAACTTGATCCCGGCTCTTCACAAATCCTAGTGTACATGGGAAAGCTAGAAGAAAATCAACCCGATCTGCGTATTGTAGGAGATAATCATCAAGGGCTAAAACAACGAGTTATAGCCAAAATCTTGAGAAAAAAATCATTGAAACAGTTGCAAGCATACTTTGATATTATCACTTTCGATAATATTCCTGTCAACACTCTTCTGACATTCACTAGACTTTCAGTTTGGAAAAATTTGAAGTCGAAGCAGCGAAAACGAAAACAAGATACATCACCTTTACGTATCACTCACACTGTCACTTACAGATACATGATGAATGACGGATCTTTGATGACTGGGAAGATTGTTGTCCCTCCTGAGAACGTTTTGAAGATCAAAAATCATGAATGTGGTATGATCCACTATAAAAGTACGATGACAACTGAAAGCGGCACAAAGAAACACATTCTCACGATTCTGAGTGTTGAAGAAGCTTTGATGCTTCTATCTACTTCAAGTGAAAAAGAAGGAATAGCTTTCAGACTTTCTCTATTTGATGATGCTGAGCTGATGAAAAGTTATGATGATGATGTTGCTGCTGATGATGCTGCTGATGATGATGATGATGACGATGATAACATTGATGCTTATACTGATGAAGAAGATGATAATATGACGGATGATGACTCTGAAAACAAAAAATTTGAGGAAAAAGATGAAGTTGTCGACAATGATAGTGAGAAAAGCAATGAAGATGACAATCACATTTCAAGCGAAGCTAGCAGGATTTCAATATCGGAAATTTAATTAAGGTATGTTAATCTTCACTAGTAATAAGTAACTACTAATAGCCGTATTTTTTCACCATAGTATAATGTAGTTGTTATAACGACATCTATGTATGCTTTTAGATAGAATACGTGTACAAGTGAATGACCGTCGGCTCGCCAAATCTATCAGCAACAACTCATGAACATTAAATTATATATTATTTGTATTGTGCAATAATTTGTATATATTTAGTGTAATAAAGTATTTTATTCATATTTAACATTAGTAATTTAGCCAATTTGTAAAACTTTCGGGGTTACAACTCTAAAATGTTACAAAATTTCAATGTTCCGACACAAAAATAAATATTTCAAGTTATCGTCTCATTTTTCAAAAATGTTAAGACAACTCCCATTTATAATTTCTAAACTTCGTTTTTGAAAAAATATGTAAAAGTTGTCGGCACATTGTGTCAAAATGGTAAGACAACTCCGCTTTTGCACAAAAAAAATTGTGAAAAATGTTTTATAATTTGTTTGAGAAACCAAAACAGTAGAAGACTTTTTACATCCACAAGCATTATACTTTAGGTTTTACAGTTTTGTGAATTGGGTGTTGATAGTTTGTCACGATATGACATAATAATTAAGTAATTATAGTCTTTTTCATAACAATGCTATAGATTCAGTAATACAGATGTGAAATTTACTGTTTCATCACTTGGATGCAGTATGAAGGTAGTTGATGTAATATTTATTTTGTAATATTATGCAAAGTAATACAGTAAGAATGAAGCGTATGGAGTTCTCAACCACAAAACAAATAAAAATAATGCATTAGGTAAACTAATGACAGAACAATTCTACATGAAGTGTATACATATGAATAAAGTATTCATAAAAAACACAGACTATTGTCTGTATATATAATATATATAGAGAGTATTTATAAAAAAACATCCTATTAACTATATATTTTGTGGTAAGAAATTATAAAATAGGATAGTTGCATAAAACCTATTCCAGAGCCATGATAATATTAAAAAATATAGTGAAATAAAAATTTTAAAACTCACCTAAGAGTGCAGTTAATACAAGAATTTCTTCTTGAGAAAAATCTGAATTTTTTTGCATTTTCTGTCTAATAGACGCTAATTTCAATTTAACACAATCATTAAAACCCTTTGTTTTCAGTCCATCTTTTATATTCAAAATTAATTTAAGTGAAGTTATATCAATCTTTTGGCTTTGTTTTAAATCTACTTGAGTTTGTGGGTTATCTGTTGTATTAGATTCTAAAACACTGGTTTTTGGACTGCACTGTGAACTAGCAACAGAAATTAAGTCATTATTACTTTCTTCAGTTTCTGAAAAATCAGAATCTGAAGATATAAGTGCTCTCATTTTTTTACGCTGGGTTTTAAGTAAAAGCTTTCGATCTCCAGCAACCGGTTTTTTAGCTATTGCCAACCATTTACACCCTAATCCCTCAAAATCTAAATCGATGTTTCCAGAAAAATAACCTTCTATTGGATAGAGATATACTAACATAAAATTTTTGGGAAAAGTAATGTTCATAACTAACTCAGAATATTTTTTATTAATAAATAAAACAAAATTATCATAACTAGCAATATCAACAACAAAAAACATTTTAGTTTTCAAAATACAAGTATGTTGCTGGAGTTCTCTCAAAGTTGTATGTGATTTTCCGCATAAACAATAAAAAATAAACAAGTGAGCAAAAAAATGTCTTGAAAGAACTCGGCCAGGCTCATGCATCTTCCCTAATTTAAACTTCTTACCACAAAATATACACGAAATACTGTCTTTTTTTTCTTTCAGTGCTTCGCTCAGAGTCTTTGTACAATACGATATCAATAATAACGAAAGCACTGAAAGAAAATAGCTTGTGTTTTTGTTATCGATATCTACAAGCAAAATAAACAAATTCTCATTATATATATATAGATAACTGTCTTGAGTATGGTATATGTATATAAAGATAACGCATATCACTTACACTTGAAGCACTCCTTATCATCTTTTATCTCTCCATCTATAACACTTCTGCTTCTGTACTGTTCTAGCTGCAGATTCTCTGCTTGAACTAAAATAGAAAATACGAATGTATTTATGTTAGTTTTTGAAAAAATTTATTAAAATTGAATGAGTATGTAGTAAATAATATTTTTATCATACTTACATTCAAATGTGTGGCGATCATAGGAGAGAAATGATTCATCTTTCCCTATATAGCATGCGCTTGCAATGAATCGTGTAGATGTTTTCTCTACAAAAATAACGTAGTAAATGTAGAGTCGTTATTATTTTACCTACAGAAAAATTTACATTTTTCATAATACAGAAAAATACTTACTCATAGCAATGTGCGTGGTAGGCTTGGTCTTTTTTGGCTTCTCCGTTTCCTTAAAACATTCTTCCAACCACCTCATTGTTTCATCATCGCTAGAGCTTAATAAAGCAATAAATCAAGATTGTGATTAATTAAAAACTCTATATAATACAGTTGAATAATAAAGTTTCAATAATGTACTTACATGGCACTGAAATCTATTTCGTCTATATTTAGTTCTAATGCATCATTTGAGGTTGTAGACCTACAAGTAATATATATATATATATACATTTGTATAAATTTATAAATGTAACTGCAACAAAATTGTAAAAGATAGTATAAATAACTTACTCATTTGTTGTAGGGATATTGCTACCCATTGTTGTTTTGCAGAGTAATACTTAGAATGAAGTATAAATGAAAACTGATACTGTTTAAAAAAATAGTTTCTCTTATATACAAAACATTGAAGTCATTTATCAAGATTAATTTGTAGACTGATTTTCTGATTATTACTATGATAAATGATATTGTTTTTTTAAAAAAGTGGAAGACGATTAGGAAGTTGGTTAAAAAAATAGGAAGATAGAGATTAAATAGATTAATAAGCTTAACCACCACAAACACCCCTGTAAACTGTCTTTCCATCTAGCTAAAATTTTTGAATGTAGAGCGTTGGATAAACAAATTTTACAACCTCTAGGTTGATACTCTTTTAAATATAACTAGCTAGGATGAAACTTACATTTCATTTGAATGACAACTCACATCCTTCAAACATATTTTTATAGCAACAATTTTCATATAGACACATCAACAGCAAAACAATGATGCGGTGTAGTTCCATCTTTATATCATCAGACAGTAAATTAATATGTGAGAGCTTCAATTATAGTTTACACCATTAAGTATGAGTTCGGAATGTAATAAAATACTTTACAGGTACTGATAGCATTTAATAACTAGTTCAATTGCAGTTTATTGATATACTCTACTATAACACACACTACCACAAACAATCATATAGACACATCATCAGCAAAACAATGATGTAGTGTAGCTCCATCTTTATATCATCAGACAGTAAATTAAAATGTGAGAGCTCCAATTATAGTTTACAACATTAAGTATGAGTTAGGAATGTAATAAACACTTTAAAGATATCTGATAGCATTTAAATATGTATATGTAACATATAACTCTTGATTTATTAGACAAAACAGCTTCCTAAAAATAGAAAATATACTATGTATGTTGATACATTATTTGTATTTCACACAAAAAAACAATGAGATATTTTAAAAAAAGTAACAGTCTAACTAATAAAACAAGTGGATAAAGTCATGCTTTGCTCATGTTTTTTAGACGATAGCGGAGATAACTAGGATTAAAAGTAAAACCACAAATCCGTTTTGGTGGAAGGCTGTATCTATATTAACTAATATGTAATGAAACAATAAAAAACAGGAGATAGATGCAATCAAGTTCTCTTCCTTTTTAGGTTGAATTCGACCTATAATTCCATCATCTATGGATGTTTGTTGTTTTGTTTTAAATAGAAATAGCATGATAATAAATAGTGCTTAGGTGTAACTAATGACTTTTCTCGAGCGACACACTTGATATTAAAAAGATCAAAACATATAGGATTAAGCGAGATGATGATTAATGTCTTTTCTGGAATGAGTTTATTAGTAAAATGACACTTGCGGGGCACTTGCGTTATATTATAATTAATTACTTTTTAAAAATGAACTGGTAACATTACGTCGACTGAAATAATACCTAAAACGTCTCGCATAAATTTTGATCTGACTGAAAATGGACTGAAAACCTTCAAGGTGCGTAAAAATTATCGTAACTCGCTATAGCGGATATTCTAAGAAATATTTATTTTCTCGTTGGTAACTTGACGTAAAATATTTTGTAACGGATGTCACACGATCTCAATCGATTTTTTTCAACTTAAACGCTTAGTTACTCGTAAACATTTGATACTCGCTTGATTTCTTTGATAACAGTAATATCCCAATTGTGTTTATCGTAAATATTTCAAAAACGGATATTGCGCGTTTCAGTTGGTTTTTCCTACTGAATCACTTAGTTACGCGTAAATATTTGAAAATTGTTTGAATTTTTCGTTGATAAAACATGTTGCAAGTATCTTTTAACAAATATTACCCAATTGTGTTTATTGTAAATATTTCAAAACGGATATTGTGTGCTTCAGTTGATTTTTCCTACTGAATCACTTAGTTAATCGTAATTATTTTGAAAATTGTTTGATTTTTTCGTTGATAAAACATGTTGCAAGTATCTTTTAACAAATATTACCGTAATTTCAATCAGTTTTCTTTACTAGATTACTTAGTAACTCATCAACATTCATAATTGCTTTTATTAATAGTTGTTGCAAAGCAATGTTGTATTTAAATAATATTACTTCAATTCCAACCAATTTCCTTACTGAATTACTTAATTACTCCCCAGTATTTCATAATTTCTTTCACTAATAATTACAAAGTAATATTGTAAATATATAATGGAGTAGATAGGGAGTAGATACTAAATTGACACAAATTTTTTTCATATGAATTTAAAACTTAACTAATGTAGTTTTTTTACCAAACATCAGTACATCAAAAACATTATTGTAAAGGTATATTATATAGGAAGATTTTCCATACTTATTATGTAATAAATGTATATAATCATTTAATGATTCATTTTTGATCAATATATTTATTCAATGTAGATATATCTCTTCTCTCCTCTCTCCTCTCTTTCTCCCTCTCTCCTCTCTCTCTCCCTCTCTCCTCTCTCTCTTTCTTTATCTCAAGATACCATATGTATGTATACATTGATTGTCATTACAAGTTGTAGTGCTTTGTATTACTTAGTATTTACTGACTCTAGCTATATTATATAGGAAGATTTTCCCTACTTATTATGTAATCAATGTATATAATCATATAATGTTTCATTTTTGATCAATATAGTTATTCAATGTAAATAAAACTCCTCTCTCCTTTCTCTCTCCTCTCTCCTCTCTGTCTTCTCTCTCCTCTCTCTCAAGATGCCATATGAGTTCAAATTATGTGAAAAAAGTATCAAAACTTAAATGCCATACATTCAAAATCTAGCTGCCATATGAGTTCAAATCAAGTAAAAAAATAATCAAAACTCAAATGCCACTTAAATACCACTCAAATGCCACTCAAATACCTCTCAAATGAAATACAATATAAACTCGGCGAATTCACCCAACGTCGTAACTCATTGCATAACCCCCAAGACCAGATCCACAAAAAAACACTTGGTAGGGAGATCTGCTCATATATTACTACTCGTTCGATTAAAACATTGTTACCTAAAATTGTTGAACAAAAATGAAATAATGACTAATAGCGAATCATCACCAGTACAGATGATTTCATTTCACAAAACCCAAAAACTTTTATTTAGCTCAAACCGGAAATTTGCTGTCAAAGCATTTTGGTTTGCCGGCTTGGGTATTCAGAAATTCTGTGAAATGGAATATGTTCTAAAACTTTAGTGTTTTAATTTCAATTCAACTCTATTTATCACAGAAAGTAGATGCAGCTATTACAGTCTACAAACTAAAGGAGGCCTACCAAAGTTTTGACCTGCTGAGTAATGTTATAGAAGAGTGCTTGTAGAGGAAACTGAACTGCTGCAAGTACCACCTGCTAGAAATATTAAAACTCGATTTTTTTTTTTTGTTCAAGATACCGAACTTGCAATTATTTATTCTTTCTTCTCTGGCCATGGGTATCACTTTGTCGGGTGGAGGAACAGTTGATATCGCATGATCTCCATAAATACAATTGCTTTCTTAGTTGCAGGCTATGGAGAGAGCAGTTTGAGAAAGGCTTACAGCTGATCATATGCAAAATTATTTTGTAATATTGTGTGCAGTTGCCTATTGATACTAAAACTAACTCCATGAAACTCCCGGAAAGTTTCTAAGTTTACATTGTGCAGAACTATAAACAGGAGGATTGCTCCTGCCATCCTGAAGAAAATTTGAAAGAATGAGTACTAAAATTTCTGTCTTGAATTAGTCTGTTAATTCCCATGCCATCTACTGAATCTTTCAGGTATTTTATCAACAAAACTGAAACTGTACAAACAATTTTATGTAAGAGAAACCTGCACACTTGAGTATCAGGAATATGCTGGGAAAATGGAAAATGCTGTCGGGATGCGAATAAGGGCTTTAGTGTTCCTAAGGCTACTTTTGTCTCCTCTTGTTGTGACAGCCATGTTGTTGCCAACCCAGTAAACCCTCCCAGGGCCGATATTGTGCCGGTACTTTACCAGTTCAGTCATTTATGCTTCACATCAGGTGGCAACTCTGCTGATTGTTTCTATGACTTGTCCCAATGTTAGCTATGGGTTTGTCTGATGCCAAATGACTAGCAGAGGGAACTTTCTGACACACTGGTCGTGACAGAGCTCCACCAAAGTCATGACAGTCCTCTCACCATTGAAGAAAATACTTGTCTTTAGGAACATTTACATACAGAAAGTAAACACGGTTGGGGTATGTCATTCTCAGGTCAACTTTCATTTTTGTGATTCTATATACAAATAATCGCACGCATATATATACATACACCATATAAATACAGTGTGTCTCTTCTGTGCCCTTTACCTGAGTTCGCCACTCAGGCTATCAGCTTGCTTTCTCAAGCAATCAATCTCAGCCATTACTGTCCTGGCCTCTGTCTTGGCTAAAGCCTTATTGCCAGCAGACAACTGCTGTTTGAGCGCAACTCATTTCAGCTCCTACAAAGTTCTGTCCAGCATGCTTCTATTGCCTCAGCTAGACACTTTCTGTCTGTCAGAAAAAAAAACATGAAAATTTGTAACACAACCGACTGGTCTATTTCTCTAGGTCAGTCGAGCTCTATGGAGACCTAAGGGCTGGGTCCATCTGTAACCAGCTTCAGTTCCACAGAGGTACATTTCTTTTTAGGAATCCTAAATGCAGAGCGGGGCTTGACTGTATTGGCTTGTTAGCTCATGCAGAAGGTTTACATGTCTTCTACTTAGGACAGGCGAGGGGTGAACCCTCTCTTTCCTGTAGGAACACTCCTAGTCAACCACCATCTATGCGGAAGAGGTAGACACTTGCGAAAATTCTGGGGTCCTGCTCACTGGACAAACTTGCAAACTGGTTGAAGCTTGGCTTATTCACAGAATGGACAATTCTGGTTTTTACTTTCCTTGATTTGAGTAAACAGCGTCACCTTTCTTACTACCATATATCTTACAACAACAAAACTTTGGTTTTAAAGAGGTATCGACTGAGTCAAACATTGTCACATAGTGGCTTGGATAGGTTGAAAGGGCAGACCCCGTGATATTGGTTCATAGAGTTCACTAGACTCGGAGCATTGGAGCACTGCTCAATGAGCTTTTGAAAGGGTCAGCACTTTCCTGAGATTCTTGCCAGCACTCTCGGCATTGCTCTTTCTCTGTGTCCAAGGTTCCCTTTTCATAGAATGTGATGGGAGCTGCAGAGTCATTTATGCAGGTGTAGAGGTGACAGTGCCTCTATCAGGGTGACCTCAATTGAGGGTGTAGACAATGATTACAGCGTTTCCTCTTCAGTCGAAGCCTTCAGACTGTCCAGTACCATTGCCATGGGATCACTGGTAGTTCTAAGGTGTATGTTGAGTATATGCTGGCATGGAGGACTCTGTGATAGCAGGGTTTGTCTTTTGATTCGCCTCCAATCGTTGTCACATGAATGGGGCGCTCATCATGAGAGGTCTTTGCTGGCAGATGTCAGTTACCTGCTCGTACTGTGTCTGCAAGGACTGCTGGCGGCATTGCCAGGAGATGCCATTGCAGATACACATTTCCTATCATCATGTTGAAGGGGCCCAGCATTATTTGTCGTGTCGGTCTGGAGGGAAGATCCTCATATTCTACATAAACTAGTCACTCAACTTTGTTGGCATGTTCCTGGGGTGTATTTCTATACTACCCCCAGAGGCTGGGCAGCTTTGACAACACTTGTCTTGGGACGAGTAAAAACCATCCCTCAGAGCAATAAATATTCCCTGCATGTGTGCAGGTTCACGATGCTCTAGCAAGCTGCCATGCAAAGATTTTCTCAGAATACAGTAAAACTACACGTTCCGGACACTTATGAAATCCGCAACACCAACTAAATGGGCAATGAAATACTCCTCATTGCCTGTATTTCCATAATTTGGTCATTTGACCAGGTTGTGTGCATTAGCAGATTCGGACGCGTGACAGTTTGCAATGTCAGGTGGTTCATCACATATGTATCTTTAGTCACAGTGGGTGTTCTGTGAGCTCTGCAGTCACGTTGGGCTGCCATTGTTATGTTAAGAGGAGCAATTTAAATGTTGGTATACAAATGGGAGCTAGTAAACTACAGACAAGGTTGATATCAGTATGTGCAGGCCTGGTGTTGGTGAACAAAGTGATGGTATGCGTGGTAAGTATCGCCATATCTGGAAATACAAAGAGGGTATTCAGTGCAGTAAGTGGAAAGAGACTCAACGCCAATGCAGTTGACTGGGACAAATGTTGCAGGGTTGAATAAGACTCAACAATAAGTCAATACTGTCTGTTTTTGTGTCCTGTTCAGGCAACTACAGGGCCAGTAATGATACTGTGAGGCAAAGTGAAGACTTTACACTATGGTAGTTGGCTGTTGGACAGCAAGGAGAATACACTACAAGGTCACAAGCGGTCGCTTGAAAGACACAGCAATGTGCAGTGCTTGTATTGTACATTGCACAGTTTGAGTAACAGCCCATGTTGGCTTTTAGCTAAACGTTAAGCTGGTACCATGGAATACAGGGTCGGTTTGCTGGTTCTGCAGTTTGCAAAGCAAGGTTTGAGTAGCTGAACAATGTGAGAAACTTATACCACCATTGCCACCAGTGTTGTGGGTTCTGCTGTCCACATAACGTAACCACAACTGTTTACTAACGGCTGAATACAAGTATCCACCTTGTCTGCTGTCACAGCACCTCAGCCACCCTCTACAGGATTGACAACCGGTATCTCCATTCACCAAAGTGGACTCTGGGTTGGTAAACTGTTATAGAGGAGTAACTTATCAACTCCAAAACTAACAACAACAGGTTTCAAGTCTATACATATATCGTCTCATCCAACCTTCATTATAAGATCAATGGTACCAGTAGCAACAAGTAGGAACAGAATTTCGCAAGATGCAATGAATACAAGAAAGCTCTGCCTTTTATGGGTCAAATGACACGAAATTAACTGGAAATCATTGGCCTATTTAGCTAGTAAACCAATGATACAGTGGAAAATATATAGGGAAATGGATGCAACTGATAGTTATATCTATAGTCCAATATAATAACAGGCATAAGGTTAATAACAGATGGCACCAAGAAGTAGGGGGCAGAGCCACTGAGTTGTTGTCCGGTACAACGTGCTGTTAGCGGAATATCAGTTCTTGGTTAATCCTTGCTCTTTGTACAGCCTTTGGTCCTGGAATCTGGAGCTACTTGGGATGTAGATAAAAGTTCCTGTGGTCTTTAGACTACTTTAAGTTCCTTTGGCTAAGGCAGCCGTCATGTTGTCAGCCCTGGGGGTGGTTTCAATTAGTATCATAAAAGTGTCCAAAGGCCGTTTTGGTCGGTAATTTAGACCTAATTGGTCGTAGGCATTTAGGACCGTTTCAATTACAAAATCTAACGACCGCTTTATGACTAGTTTAGGTCGGATCCTATAACCACACACTAGTGGTTATAAAAAGGTCCTTAGCATTTATTTGTATGTAATAATGATCTCATATAAATTATAATAAAAAAATTGTGCGAGATATTGACAAATGATGACTGGTAAAATAATGATTGTGGTTAGGAAATGAAATTGAAAAAAATACGATGATTTGAAATAGTCATGACAATCTAAACCAAATTTTATTGCAGCCATTTCTTCCAAAAAACAATTATATTGTTTAGTTTGCATTAAAACTTGTCAATCAAATTATCTCAAAAAACAACAACAACATTTATAGCTGCAAGCAATGTATATTGTTTAAAAATGGTTAACTTTGATGAACTAATAAATAAACAATTTTCAAAGGCGGCTATTTAAAAGTTATTATAATAATAATAATCAAATTTCAGTGCGGCCGTTTCTAGGAAAATCTTAGTGGTTTCAATGGTCTCGCCTTAGTGCAACTACATGACTAAGCGATAGCAAGCATATTGTGTGCGATCACTGATGCCTCGGTCTAATACACAATGATCATCTGCAGCAATCATTTATTAGCTAACAACGGTATAAATTAGCGACCACCTAATTGAAACAAGGTTAGCTTGGGCCTAGACTTGTCTTGTAACTGTCACTAATTGGTTATAGGACCAGTTAGGACCAACTTCTAATTGAAACCACCCCCAGGACAATTTTTAAAAGGGCAGGTACTTTGCCTGTATTTTGCCGATACCTTGCTGGTACTGACATTTATGCTTTGGGTTCGGTGGAAGCTCTACCAGCTCATTTTGCAGCTTGTGGCGGTGCTAACTATGGGTCTGTCTGATGCAAAATGGCTAACAGAGGGTCATTTTTGGCTCACAGGCTATGACAGAGCTCCATTCCAATCCACCGCAATAGCTAATCATGTATATGGTTTGTATAACTAACATTAATTATGATCATTTTTTAATAGAGGATTAGTTCTTCAAGATGTAAAGTCATCATGAATCTCCAAGTGTTGTTGGATTTTGACATGACATTAGAATGCTTAACGTATGGGTAGTTTTATAAATGGGTGTTACGTGACCTACTTTAATGCGGCTGAAAATCAAATATGTCCAATTATGCCCTTGCATACAATGGCGAGTTGAAACTATTAAAGTTGATTGTTATCTGCAACATGATTTGTTGACACATGTTACATGTAGTCATTTAACCCTGAAATGCCGTTGTGTTAATGGGAATGTAACCCAACGTCAATTCAAATGACCCGGAGAACACAACTCTGAACTGAACAACAGCCATGATGCTAAAGAAGTGAGGTGTCTTTGACTGAGGATAAAGTAATTGTTGGAATTTGTGGGAAATAGTTTCATTTGGACTATTTAGAATAGATGTCTGTAATTTGAGAACACCTTCTGAGATTAGACCCCGCAATGCATTACAAAAATGCAACTAAATGATGTAGCAGCAGTATTTTCTCTCCCAGTTTTGAGGCTAAGTCGTCTGTCAAAGAATAAGGACAGAAAACTACCCACGAATATGGACAAAGAGACAGACCCACTGATAGACCTTTTTCAATTTTATACTAATAGATCATCATTAGTATTATATATAGATATAGATTATATGTATTGCTTTATTTGAGCAAGTCAGTAAAACATTTTTCTGAGGTATTTAGTATTAAGTTCTAGGACTTTTCAATATTATGGCTCTGTTTTTGCATCTAGGATTTTTTTGTAATTATTATTTAGCAAGTCTGTTTTAATCATTATTAATGCTATACCAGAAAAATCTGGAGTAAGTTTTAGCAACTTTTCTTGTCTCAAATATGTAAGATGTATATTAGCTTTGCTAATTAAGTAACGCAGTGCCTAAAATAGTTTTTAATAAAACCTTTATTCTAGGGATTCAGATATTGATCTTGAAACATTGAACATGAACGCCAGTTTGTGTGCAATAGCACCTTTATCAAGAGTAAAAAAAATAGTTGGCTCACGACAAGCGGATCCAAAAAATAAAAAAGTGTTACATATTTTACATATTACATATATTTTTTAGTAAAACCTCCTCAAATCAACAAAGTGGCGTACTGCAGTGTAATTCCAATAGAAAAAGAGGTTTATCAAGTACAAAAGGCAAAAAATTATTTTAAAACGATATGCACTAACACAGTATGTAAAAAAAAAATTAAAAGTTTGATAATTTATAAAAAAATGAGTTTTGCAGCTTTTCTGTTCTACATCTAGGTATCTTGTGTAGACTGGGACACTCGTGTGACTCTCCCACTCTTGTGTATTATGAGTTGATTCAGTGGGTGGCCATTTTTTATTTCCCCTTTGTGAATGCC
This sequence comes from Cryptosula pallasiana, assembly GCA_945261195.1. Classification (NCBI taxonomy): domain Eukaryota; kingdom Metazoa; phylum Bryozoa; class Gymnolaemata; order Cheilostomatida; family Cryptosulidae; genus Cryptosula; species Cryptosula pallasiana. Next base: position 20,884,331 of record OX183134.1, on the reverse strand, counting down.
TGTGTCCAACAAAGTTGTCTAGGTGACCCTCGTTCTGCTCAAAGAAGCAAATATTTGTTGAAACTATTCCTTTTTGCTCGATCTAACTTGTTGCTTCCTCGATCTTCTTCTTCAGCTCTAATTGCTTTCATATGAGTCATCTCACCAGTGGAAGAGAAACTCAGCATAAGTTTTTCACATGAAAACTACCGAGAGAAAAGACGAATTATACTGAGTCCAATCAGATAAGCTTTTTAGGTCCGGTTTACAAGGGTTTTGTTATGCGCACGTTGTACAAATGCGAACACTGAAGTTCTCCGCAAAAACACCATCTGTTCAGATTGGTTCGTACCAATACCGGTCCTGTTTCGTCTCAAAACTAAAATGGGTCCAAGCTGTTTTCATACGGATATGAGACTAATACGCCAGACAAACAATCGTCTGAACAGGCACTCTAGTGCGGACCAGGACCCAATCGTAGCTGTTACAAATTTTTATCGTGTTTCGTAGCGTCCTAGTGTAAACCGAGTATTAATGTATTCAGTGGCTCATCCCGGTGGTAAAACTTATTAATTTGCTTATTTGCACCAAATTTGGTAAAAAATCTTTGTTTATTAGAATACAGCAAGTTTATAGATCAGAAGTTGCCATTCTTTGTTAAGATATATATCATTCTCAAACAAGATTGTACATAGTTAGTTTGAGTTAGATACATAGTGACTGGGGAAAGACTGTTAATAGCTTTAGGAAGGGCTAGTTGTTGATACCAACTGTCTTGATAGCCAACACGCTCACATTCAATTATCTCATCTCAGGCAACACTTTTCACTGGTTACTAGATTTAATCACCTTAGACCTATCTGAAATTTATATATCAATCAAGTTGTTTTATTTACCACCTTTGAAAACCCGGATTTATTGTAGGAAATTCAATAACCCAGAACTCAGTTTGACACTTTTTTTGAAAATAAGAAATTTTCAAATCCCTCAGTTAATGGAAAACTTTTTCATTTTTAGTAGAAACAAAAAAAGTGTGCTCCTTTATATTTCAGCAATTGACTTTATTGAATGAGGTCCACACACCTGGTCAACTCTGAAGAGTTTCTGTGTGAGAGATACTCTCCTCCTATTTTCAATGCTGTTACTTTAGGAGCTACAAGATTGAGTGTTGGTACATCTGCCTCATCCACATACATGTGTGTGATGTGGTGTGTGCCAATCTCATCTAGTATCTCTTGGTCATTCTTGTATCTCTTGAATGTGCACTGCATCTCCCAAGGAATTCTATCCACTGCAGGCTGACCAGAGTGTCTCAACCAGATTCCTATCCAATAAAATGATGAATATATACAATGTGAGTAACTAAAACTTCCTGTAAGTCATAATGTTAAAGTTTGTGTTATACAATAGTGACCATACAACACAATATCATATTGGCATATTGGTGAAATTTTCAATGAAACTGTAGTTTAAATATGGGGATAATTATTTCCTTGCCATTTTATTTTCAGTGACAGCTGACCTCACACAAACGAAAACATCCAATAATATTTTCAAATAAGTTTAAATGTTACTTGCACACAATTAGTTTGTACTATAAACTTTTAAATCTGTATAGAAGCAAACTAAAAATAATCCACGATGGGTAGATCTAAGTACTGGTAATGAACAAGCTGCACCCAAATAATTACACATTACTGAGCTTAATTGTTATATAATATACCTTTTAATAACCAATATACTACTGATTAGTTATCTATACACAGACATGGAGAAGTAACAAGTATTGGGATCAATCGTGTATCGGTAGCCAGTATCGCTGTACATTTTCACGCTTCTGTTCCCAGGCAAAACAAAACCATGTGTCTATTGAGGATAGGGCAAGGTATGAATATGGATTAATTTAAACAGAAAATTTACAATAATTTAATTTTTGTTTAAAATTCTTGCAAACAGGCAGACAACAACAAAAATACAATAGTTCATTGAACAATATAAAATGTGAGCAGCTTTACACCACTAAAAAAACTAACAACTGAAATTAGTGTTGGCAGTTTGGACAGCGATTGCTTTAAAATACTTTAAGGCAGCCCATTGTGTACAGGGATCTCTTTTAGGATCTTTTTAAAAGTAAGCCCATTATTTTCAGATTTTGTGTTACTAAAATTTCCCACTTGCTCAAGAATTGTTTGGTTTTACTCGCAGCAACTGTAAAGGGTCAATTTTTTAAGCTGCAATTTATTTCTTTGGTTGGAGTAACAGAACTTTGACATATTTAACAAAACAATCAAATTGTGATCAACATATACAAATAACATGATGCACTTTACACAATGCCTAGTAAATAACTGATTGTATTTGGCTGCTGCAGTGTCGGCAGCAACGTAGATAAATATGATATCAATCAATATCAGTTACCAATGACCACACAGTATCTATCATTAAACATTTATAACTGTAATTGTAATAATGACAGCCTTCGCTTTTAGTTGGCTCAGTAAAATGAATTTTCTCTTAAAACACATTCATTACAGGGTGCTTTCTGTGGTTTTCGTGGTTTTTCGCTTATTTTCATTATTTTTTAGCGGCTCACTCGATGCAGCTACAACAGTGAAACAAATACCAAAAGAACGATAAGATTCTCCTTAAAAATTATAGGGGCATTATCATGGACACAGAAAAAACCAAAAAAATTTTCCCCGCCTACCCTTTTGGGCACTTATTGCGACATAGCAAGTAACCACGAAGCTAGGCCGAGGGGAGGCCGATGTATGGATTTGCATTTTACACGAGAAATATTTGTCCTAGACACAAAAAAATTGCAGCAATGAAAAGGTGGCAAAATTTTGTTCTAAAATGATTATTTATTTGCTAGGTTGGGCTTTGAAAAAAAAAAGCCTCAAAACCTCAATCAAAAACCACAAAACCACAAGAATGCCATTGCGCAACATCTGTAATGGCTTATTAATTGGTTTTTATGAACTAGAGAAAAAAATACTTATAATGCTTGAAAGTCAACAAAAGACTGCCAAGACAATGTTTCAGTGGTTATCTCTCAAATTTACGTTTTATTTTGCCAATGGAACCCTCTTAAATACTTTAATTATTTGTCCCAAAATGATGTTGTGGATAATAATAATAAAAAACAATGGCTACTATTGATAAATAATTAACAATCTTATATTGTTTTGATATTCATAAAAATTGGTTTGTATGATCAAAAGATCATGGGGATTCTGAATATCAAACTTTTTTCGACAGCCGCTACCGTTTTGATGGGAAAAATTAGCTCCGAAAATAAGTCCGATTTCGGTAATAATTATTAAAAATAACTAAAAGTTAAAAAAATTCATAAGTCAGCCGAAACTTGTCCAATCAGTATGAAACTTGGTGAATATGAGCGCTAGGATGTGTACTTCCTTCGTTTTAAAAAAAATTGTGCTAAATATCTTAAATAAGAAAAATAATTACAATGAAAAAACTGACGATTTTGGTAATAATAAATAATTATTAATTATTATTGTACAGGAATTTACTGTCTGGGTGGTAGCCACCTGTACACCTCCCGAACGCTTTGCCAACCCTAGCTAATGCAGTGCACAATAATTGTGTAATTATTGTTACCAGGCTACTACTGACTTTGGTCATGCAAAAGAACAACCGAATCTGGTGTAGATCAAGTGCTGGCAGTTGCAATAATTAATCAATAATTATTGGCTGCGTTTGAACCTCTCTAGGCTCGACAATAATCAGTGCCGTGATTGTTGTCTAGTTTAAAGTTTGTCTCGAACTTTATTGCACACAATAATTCCGCAGGAATTACTGTTTAGTTTATAGTTTGTTGCGAACTTTGGGCTACCGACAATAATGGTGCTGTAATTACCGACAATAATTACGATGCGTTATTATTGTATAAGTTTGTTTCGAACTCCACAGTTCGGATTGCAATGTGTGTCGAACTACTAGGGCACCAGGTGCTTTGCGTCGTACACCTCGGGTCGAGGGAATACGCAGTAAGAGAGCGAACAATCTTACTTTCCGCCAAGCCTCGTGCTTACTAATAGTCGACCAGCGCTTGTAGTTATGATGCTCCTAGCTATGCTCAGTGCTTGCTTCTTGAGAGAGAGAATCATCTGAGAGTCAGGCTAACTCTAATATTTATTTGCACAACATCCATATATAAATACAGTAGGCGGGTATGTTTTACTTAGTCACACCCTTGTGTAAAATTTGTAAGCCACACCTTGCTAAGCACCAATTAGCAGTGGATAAGAACAATAGTAATAAAAGAGGAATAATAATTCACGCCTTGCTATACACCAATGAGCGTCGAGAAAAGGATAATAATAATAAATTGACATGCATAGAATGATACAGCATAGAACCTGTAGTTAGGTACCAATACATAGAACGATGCATAGACACTTGGGTAAATAATTAGAACAGACGTAGACAGTGCGTGATACAAGGGTAGATAATAATAAATGTGTTACTTAGTACAGTAGCGAGTGCTGGCGTCCCTCACACACTCCCCCCCATTGGAAGCCGTAGGCCCAATAAAATACGTAGGGGCGCAAGGAGTGAAGATGTTATAAATACTGTCCATTATGTTTATAGGAGGTCCCTTTCCTTTTGTATGCAGGCCTTTAGCTCCTCTATCCGCTGTAGGCATCTGAAGGCGTCGTGGGTAAGGCGGTAGAGCTCTCCCTCATATCTCTTGATACGTCGGTACCTGTCCTCTCTACGCTCTTCGTTTATGCGTTCTCGTTGTCGTCTGTCCTCTTTATCTTCAGTGATAAATGTAGTGGTAGCTGTGGCTCGTGGCTCCCGACGTCGTTCCGTTGGCGTCGGTTGCTTCTCTTTGTAGTCGACCAATTCTACTTTCATGGCCTTTATTGGTACTTCGTCCATTTTCTCTCCTAGCCGTTTTTTGACTGGGACCTTGTCTTGAGTATGGCTGGCTTGTTCCTTTATTGGTGTAGGGGTGCCGAAGGGGGCTGGCCGTTCCCATTGCAATGTTTTACAAAATTCGGGATAGGATTGTTTGTCTACCTCGTACAGTGGCTTCGTCTCCCCTCCATGTGCTTGGTCTCCCCCTTTTCCTCTAATGTGTTTTAGAATGGTGTCTCTGCTGCTACTCTTCTTCCCGCAGGCACAAAAGAAGAAAGTGAAGTGCTGGTGCACGTGATACATGATGCGCTTCTTGTTTAGCTGTAGTGTACAGATTTTACAACCCCAGGTTTCACCTTCTACCTGGTAGACTGCGCCGTTGATGGCTCGAGTTGTTTCCTCCGCCTTCCATGTTTCTTTTATATGATGGGTCGGGGGAGGAGGTGCTGGCGCTTGGTGCTTTCTGTACCGACATCTAGCTGCGCCATCTTCGGGTGTAGTGACAGTGGTTACCTTAGCAGGAGAATGGCTGCTCCTTCGTCTAGCCCGACTTTTTCGCTCTGGTTCTGCTACTATTTCTTCGGCAAAAGTCGGGTCTTCTTCCACTGATATTGTTCCGTCGTTGTCCATAGTTGATAAGATGTTGGTGATACTTTGCAAACACTGCCTTCTGTATTCTGTTGCAAACTCGAAAGGCAGGATACTTTTATTTGTGTATTTACCTTGGTTTGTTCTGCCCTCGTTTTCACTTAGTGCCGCCCGTCCTATTGTTTTTGGTGAACACGTGTTCTGTTGGGCGTGAGTTGTCCTCGTTATATTGTTGTTGAGTTTTGGCTGCGAAGTTGTGTGTTCCTGCGGGTAGCGGTTTCCTTCCGGCGCTGTTGTCTCTTTAGAGTTATCTGTTCTCTTCATTGTGAATATTCGAGGGGCACCGGGGGTTGTGTGCTCCTGGGGCATCGAACATTTCTTCGACATTGATGTGTTTTCGGAGTTATCTCTTCGGTGTAGTCCCAACTTTTGTATGGTTTTCTCTCTATTTTGCCATGGCAGGTCGGTGATTTCTTCTTTTAGATTGCTTCCTTCTTTTTGTTCCCCCTTTCTTTCCTTCTGCTGAGTGTTGTAACATTGATAGTCAGTAAATTTTACTGGCTTTCTAGGTTCTCTTCTTGGTCTCTCGTTGTTCGCACTGGTTTCTGGTCTGGGTGGTAGTGGTGGCCACTCGACAGCGTCCGGCTCGTTTCTCTCAATGACAGGTGGTGCAGGGGTGCCTGTCGGGATTGCCTGGACCTCCTGTTCGGGTGGGGGTGTCCTCTCTGCTGTTTCTCTAGGCAGGGGGAACTCCCTTACTTGTCCTGTGGGGGGTGCTGTTGGCCTGATGTCTTCCCTAGGCATCCTGTTGGTGCACTCAGGGGGTGGTGGCCCTGGGTTCTCTGTCTCCACCCTTGGTGGGGGGCGGCCTAAGTACGCTCCCCTCATGTTGGGGCGTACTGCTTGCTCCCTGCTGGGTGGCGCGCGCCCAACTGCCTCTTGGCACGAGCGATAATGTTTGAGTCGCCGACCGTTCTGTGTGAACCCTTGGCCTCCTCTCTCTAAGCGGTACGTGTGATTAGGATACGCTTGAGTAACCGTATATGGCCCAATATAACTGGGTTGGAGTTTAGGGTTACTCCCCTTGGTTCGGCGTTTATTCTCGATTACTACGAGATCTCCCTCTGCGAACCGGAGGGGTTCGTCTCCTTCCTCTTGTCGCACCTGTCGTTGTAGGTTTCGCACGTATTCGTGTGCAATCTCCAAATTTTCTTGGGTGCGTCGTGCGTGCTCCGTGACAGTGGTTTCGTCCAAGGTGGGTGCCATTCCCGTGAGTTGATCGGGGAGTCGTACCTCCCTGCCCATCATGAGGAGGTTGGGGGTCTCTCCCGTGGTGGAATTGGGGGTGGCTCTGCAGGCTCTCATTATCTGTGGTAGGAGGGCATCCCACTCATCTTGGCCTCTGGTGAGGATGAGTGTCCGTAGGGCGTCGCCTAATGTTCTATTTTGTCGCTCTACCATCCCGTTCCCCTGGGGGTGGTAAGGGGTGGTGCGTGTTTTTCGCACACTCCATAGTGTGCACAGCTCTTCTAGTAGAGACGATTCAAATTGGGCCCCTTGGTCCGTGTGGAGTTGTTCTGGCAAGCCCCAGTAGCTGAATACCCGTTCGTCTAGGGTGCTGGCCACGGTGGGGGCCGTAGCATCGGGGATAGCAATGGCGTCCTGCCATCTAGTAAAGTGGTCGGTTAAAACCAATATCCACTTGTTCTTCCTGGGGGTAAGAGGTAGGGGTCCTACCAGGTCCACTGCGAGCTTTTGAAAGGGGCGCCCGGCGTACAGTCTCTGACCCTCTGGGGCGTCAGGTCTTCGACTCCTTTTTGCCACTTGGCACACCTCGCAGTCTCTTACAAGGCGCCGTACCATCGCTGACATCCCTGGCCAGTACCAGTCGAGCATCAGTCGGGTTCTGGTCCGGTTGATGCCTGCATGTGCAAGTTGGTGAGTCTCCCATACGGTGTTCTCCCGTTGAGAAGGGGGGCAGACGGTGCAGTGTTTGGCCCTGCCTTGGTGCTCCAGACGCATAGTCAGCACCCCGTCGGGCCTTATTCGCAGGCCTTCCCTTCGATCGTGTAAGACTCGTAACTCTGTACTGCCCTCCTCTAATTCCTGTCGTGAGAGGACCTCATCTTCTCTGATGGCCTGGTACATGCGGGCTACGGGGTGGTTCCCCTCCCTTTGGGCCTGTACTAGCTCCCTGACATTGCGGTCGGGGTTGGTAACTGTGAGGTTCACCTGGGCTTGTCGTCCTTCTCCCGCCAGGTCGGCATGGGAGGGGCCTCCATCGCGCTGTTCGATGGTGCTGCACTGTCTGCAGTCGACACACTGGGCTTGCCGGCTAAGACCGTCTGCGTTGGCATGACGGGGTCCCGCACGGTGTTCCAGCTGGTAGGTGAATTCTGCCAGGATCTCCAGCCAGCGAGCAATCTGGTTGGAAGGTTCTTTTCTGCGGCACAGCCATCGGAGAGAGGCATGGTCGGTTCTTAGCCGGAACTTCCTCCCGTAGATATACGGTCGGAAGTGCTTTACCGCTTTCACTACTGCCAGGAGTTCTCTCCTTGTTACACAATAGTTGCGCTCTGCTGGCGCCAGGGTCTTGCTATAGTAAGCAATGACTCGTTCTTTTCCCTCTTGCTCCTGGGAGAGCACAGCTCCCATTCCTACGGCGCTTGCGTCCGTGTCCAAGATGTATGTGAGGGATGGATCTGGATACCCTAGGATCGGGGCCTGGCTTAGTTTTGTCTTGAGTAATTGGAAGGCTCGTTTTTCGTCCGCTTCCCACTTCCACTGGGTTCCTTTGCCTGTCAAGACCGTCAGTGGTTTTGCTATTGTGGCGTATTCTGGTATATATTGGCGGTAATAACCGGCCGTGCCGAGAAACGCTTGTAGGCCCTTGACATCTCTAGGGTCGTCCCAACGGCTCACAGCCTCGACCTTTCCGGGGTCCGTTGCCACGCCCTCGGCGCTGACCACGTGCCCTAAGTACCTTACTTTTTCGCTCAATATCTCACACTTTGACGGCTTTACCTTCAGGTTGGCCTGTTGTAGTCGTCCTAGGACTTCTCCGAGTCGCTGTAGGTGAGTTTGAAAATCTGGGGCGATTACAATGACATCGTCCAGATATAGTAAGAGTGTTTTCCAGTGTAAGCCTTTGAGGACACGCTCCATGAGGCGCTGGAAGGTGGCTGGGGCGGATGTGAGTCCGAAGGGGAGGACTTTCCACCTCCACAATCCGCTTCTGGTAATGAAGGCCGATTTCTGTTGGGCATCGGCGTCTAGGGGTACCTGCCAATATCCGCTGGTAAGGTCGAGCGTCGAGAAATATCGACTGCCGGCCAGCGCGTCTAGGGAATCATCTATTCTAGGAATAGGATATGCGTCCTGACGGGTGACGTCGTTTAACTTTCTGTAGTCAATACAGAATCTCCAGGATTCATCCTTTTTTCTAACTAGAACGACTGGGGAGCTCCATGCGCTGTCTGCGGGCTCTATTAGGTCCTTGGCCAGGAGATCTTTCACCTGCCGCTCGGCCTCTGCCTCTTTCTCTGCTCCCAAACGGTGGGGGGGCAGCGTATGGGTCTGGTTCCTGGGGCTAGGGGGATAGAGTGCTCTGCCAAGTGGGTGCGCCCTATGTCGCTGTCATCTCTACTGAATACCGTTTGGTATTGTGTAAGTAGCTCGTGAAGCTGTTTCTCTTCGAGGGATGTCCGGCATCCTCGTCGTGCTTGTGTGTATAGGGTCTGTAGGTGTGGGGGCAGTTCCAGCCCTATAGTGGTTTCTGGTAAGGTTCGAGCTGAAGTGGTGTGAACGTCTTCGGCTCCTATTCCTGTGAAGGTTCCCACGATCTCTCCGGCGGGAATGTGGACATTCTCTTGGGAGGGGTTCATACACCTGACCAACACTCTCCCCTGTGCATCGGGTGCATTGACACTCGTGGCGAGGAGTAGGCCGCCCTCTATGCTCTCTATGACTCCTTGACGGCAGGGCTCTTTACTGGTGAGGTGGCATAGAACAGTCGTCTCAGCTTGTGGTGGCAGGTAAGTATCTCTCTGTACTTGTACTCTCGAGACCAGGTCTCTTCCGTGCCGGTCTGTGCAGACAAGTTCCTTGCCTTGTATCTGGAGGGTGGGTTGGTCGAACCCCATGTGGCAACTTTGGTTGGAGAGGAAAGGCATGCCGAGGATCACATCCTCATTAATTTGGCTGACCACAAACGTCTCCTCATAACGAATGTGGCGGATGCGTCCTGAGAGGGTGAGTAGTCCGTAGAACGGTAGGCGTGTGCCGTCGGCCATCAGGCCATGCGAGTCGTACTGTTGTAAGTACTGTTGGACTCGGGGGGGCAACTTGTCGAAGATCCGTTTGGCCAGCAAATTTGTATTGCAGCCCGTATCGATGAGATACGTAACTGCCTGTCCTTCCACGTTTCCTGGTAAGTAATAACTTGATTTATATGGCCTTTCGACCTGGTTAAGGTGCACCGTCCTAGGTTGGCTAGTTTCCTTCGGGCCTTCTTTTGTAGGAACGTGGGGTCTCTGCTCAGTCTGGGGATGGGTCTCTTCCTCTTCTTCCTCGTCGTCTGAGGGTGGAGTATCCTCTTCTTCTGAGGTCAGCGGGTCGAACCGGTTGGTCAGAGTGACTGGGGCTGGTCTGGGGGGTTGAGGTATCTTGCGTCTGTGGGGTTCAGCGTAGGGTGTTCCATAGTGTGGAGTGGCCCTATTGCAGCCAGTAGGTGGCCCTACTACTGCGGGCCGAGCCCGTTTCCCGAACGGGTGGTCCATGGTGCTGTTTTACATTGGCTACGGAGGTGCCCTGTCCTGTGACATCCCCAACAGCGCTTGACTGGTTCCTCTTGTGGTTTCTTCTTGAGTTCTGCCACCTCCTTGCTGAGGGCCTCTATAGTTTTTAGTAATTTTGCGAGGGGGTCCTCTACCTCTCGACAGAGGGTTTCGGTTGCTGGTTGGTCTGAATGGTCACCCACCGATCCTTCGTGTATGGTGCGGACGTTGGAGTGCGGAAGGGGTTGATGTTGTATCTGCATATAGTCATTTCCCGCTCGAATGGCCTCTTCTAGGTTGGCGGGTCGAACGGCTAGAAGGTGTCTCTGAAGGTAAGCGTGCCCTAATGTACCTTGGAAGGTTTGTAGGGTCAGCTCTGCTCGATTTCTCTGGGGTAGCTCTTCGTATGCCGCCTCTACTAGTCTCTCTACTTGGATGGCATGTTCTCTGAGGGTGTCCCGTGGGTGCTTGCGGTAGCCCATGAGTTTGTTTTGGGCCTCGGTTCGGGTGAGCCCGAAGCTGGCCCTCAGTGCCTCTATTATTGCTTGGTGTGTGGGTCCTCGCCCACACTGTTCGGCCTTTCCGACCAACGCCTGGCGTAGGTGGATGGTGGCTTCCTCTGGTGTCCATCTGTTCATCCGTGTCACCTCTTCACAACGTTGGACGAAGTAGTGGACGTCCCCTTCTCCGTCGAAGATAGGTAGCTTGAACTTGTCCCTTGTATTTGTCATTGTCATCCGCTCCAGGATTTCGGTCAGAGTTCCCATGACTTGCATGGATGACCCTTCCCTGTCAGTACTGACTGCTCTCCGCCTGTATGACATGTCTGCTTTAGCTCTGGGATTCGGGAGATTGCTGTGGGTGCTTCAATCCCACTGCTGCCACCAATGTACAGGAATTTACTGTCTGGGTGGTAGCCACCGGTACACCTCCCGAACGCTTTGCCAACCCTAGCTAATGCAGTGCACAATAATTGTGTAATTATTGTTACCAGGCTACTACTGACTTTGGTCATGCAAAAGAACAACCGAATCTGGTGTAGATCAAGTGCTGGCAGTTGCAATAATTAATCAATAATTATTGGCTGCGTTTGAACCTCTCTAGGCTCGACAATAATCAGTGCCGTGATTGTTGTCTAGTTTAAAGTTTGTCTCGAACTTTATTGCACACAATAATTCCGCAGGAATTACTGTTTAGTTTATAGTTTGTTGCGAACTTTGGGCTACCGACAATAATGGTGCTGTAATTACCGACAATAATTACGATGCGTTATTATTGTATAAGTTTGTTTCGAACTCCACAGTTCGGATTGCAATGTGTGTCGAACTACTAGGGCACCAGGTGCTTTGCGTCGTACACCTCGGGTCGAGGGAATACGCAGTAAGAGAGCGAACAATCTTACTTTCCGCCAAGCCTCGTGCTTACTAATAGTCGACCAGCGCTTGTAGTTATGATGCTCCTAGCTATGCTCAGTGCTTGCTTCTTGAGAGAGAGAATCATCTGAGAGTCAGGCTAACTCTAATATTTATTTGCACAACATCCATATATAAATACAGTAGGCGGGTATGTTTTACTTAGTCACACCCTTGTGTAAAATTTGTAAGCCACACCTTGCTAAGCACCAATTAGCAGTGGATAAGAACAATAGTAATAAAAGAGGAATAATAATTCACGCCTTGCTATACACCAATGAGCGTCGAGAAAAGGATAATAATAATAAATTGACATGCATAGAATGATACAGCATAGAACCTGTAGTTAGGTACCAATACATAGAACGATGCATAGACACTTGGGTAAATAATTAGAACAGACGTAGACAGTGCGTGATACAAGGGTAGATAATAATAAATGTGTTACTTAGTACAGTAGCGAGTGCTGGCGTCCCTCACATTATTACAATGAGTGAGAAACTACACTTACCGTGCTCGAAATTTCACCAAAACTGGTCACTATGCTCAAAACATGGTGCTTTCAATATCTTTATATTTAGTTTTTTGAAAAGCTATCTATAAAAAAAAAATTCCAAAAAACAAAAGCAACCGCATGCACCAAAAATCTGTGCGCCATTGCTGGTTGCTAAGGAACAAAAACCAAAAATAAAAAATTGTAAAAGTCAAAACTAGCCTGAGGCCATGTATTAAAGATAATTTAGAATTATACAGCAAATGATTCTGGATAGAATGATACCAAAATGTAAGACCTTACTCTTACTTTGCTCACATGGAAATTGTGAACAGACAATTACCGGTTTACTGTACTCATTCCGAGTGGGCTCGTGTCATGTAAGAGATGTGTTAACAAATAAATATTTCCATTGTTAAAAAGAAAAACATTAATAATTGTTATCAGCTGGACAAATGCGATGTATCTAAACAATCATTATTGTTATGAAACGAAATAAATTTATTTTCAACCAAAAACTGACAGTAGGCTCAAAACTGATCATTTAGGATGATCCTAATGGCTGAAAAATACTCAATGAGGTGACAACTCCTCATCAGTCACTGACACAGGCAGACACTTGTTTTTCGTAATCAGTTTTATACATGCGTCGCTGAGCTCTTGGAATACTAAAGCAGTAGTAATATATGAGCAGATCTCCCTACCAAGTGTTTTTTTGTGGATTTGATCTTGGGGTGATACAATGGGTTATGGCGTTGGATGACTTCGCCGAGTTTATATTGTATTTTATTTGAGGGGTATTTGAGTGGCATTTGAGTGGCATTTAAGTGGCATTTGAGTTTTGATTATTTTTTGCTTAACTTGAACTTATATGGCATCTAAATTTTGAATGTATGGCATTTAGGTTATGATAATTTTTTACATAACTATATACATAATTATAACTCATAGGGTATCTAGATTTTGAATGTAAGGCATTTAAGGTTTGATAATTTTCTGTAATTCCAAGTCATATGATATCTTGAGAGAGAGGAGAGAGAGGGGATATATCTACATTGAATAAATACAGTGATTAAAAATGAAACAATATGTGAATATATACATTTATTGTGTAATAAGTAGGGAAAATCTCTCTATATAATATAGCTAGAGTCAGTAAATACTAAGTAATAACAATTAATACATAGTCTTTTTTTTACAATGATGTCTTTGATGTAGTGATGTTATATCTTAAGAAGGGAGACTTCTGTTTTATGTTAAGAAGGGAGACTTCTGTTTTACGTGCTTTTGAATTCGTAATGAACTAAAATAAAAAGTTATGTATTAGTATAGAATGATTAAACAAAAATTTAAAATAATTACATGAATTTGAATTATAGCTTTAGTTACATTGGATAGTTTACATTATATAGAAAAGGGAAATAGCTCACCAAGTCACATTGTCCAACTTGTTTTTTTTTTAATTAGAGACTATCCATTGCTAAAACAAAAAATTATTTGAGGTAAAAATAACTACAACTACATCTAAATTGAGTTGAAGCATTATTTACAATGATTAGAGAAAAACTCTCACCGAGTTTTATCATGTATTTCATCCTTTTTTTCAGCAACATATCCTGTCTCAAAATCATCAAAATCTCCACGTAGAAAATCTTCAAGTTCATCGTCATCATCAATTTCTAATATTGCTTTGTTGTGCTTTGCTTGATCACAATATTGTCTCCAATACATTTGATTGAGACTGTATGGAGAGCGAAATGAAAGATCGTATTCTGTCTTAAATTTTCCGTGGGATGTTTTTCCTTTGTAGATCATCACACCTTGAGTATATTGATTAGCTTCTGAAGCATATTTGTCTGGTATGGCAAGCGTCTTCAACAGCGTTTCTCCACATTGTTCAATGGTATAACGGATACAAATTACATTTGACTGCCCTCCTTTAAATCGATGAGGAACGAATCTCTCAACAACATCTTGGTAAGGAAAAATAGCACCGGGTTGAAAACTATTGAGGGTCTTGATGTTCAAGAAGCGTTTGAGCTGACCTTTAGTCAACGTACTCAAATATAGTGATTCCTCTTCAGCTTTCTTATTGCTTAGAGAATGTCTGGTAACACGTCTGACATCATACCAAAGAACACTTTTATTTTTTGGTTTTCCCTTTCTACCCAAATATACAACGTTAAACGGAGGGGGGTAATTATCACAGTTGAAGTTTTTAGCTATTTCAACTGGACAGAGGAGTATTTTGGGTTCGAGTTCATTTATATCTGAAGGGTCATGGTAGCGTACTTGAGAATATCTACACTTCTCCTTACTTGATGGATGTATCACGCCAGTCACTCGCATAATGCTTGGGATAGGAAGATCTTCAAATGTTTTGCAAATCGGAACTTTTGGTGAGTCAATCACTTGAGAACCTTTAGACTTTTCTAATTCCCTAGCTCTCCTTTCGTTGAGACATTCAACTGTTAAATGAGCTATAGCTGCACTCTCCATTGTTTGCTTATCAACGGAAGTAGTTTGTTTTTTTACTATTTTTTTTCGTTTCCTTACTATTCGCTTTTTTGGAGCAGTTTTCCTTCTCTTAGGAGCTGTTTTGCTGTTTCTCATTTTATTTTCCGTTGGATATGGATCTGTGCAAAGGAGCTCTTCAGAAAGAGCATCCATAACATTCTAAAAATAAAAGGGTAATATTTGCATGAGTGACTAAGAGTGTATTTATTACTTAGACTGTCTTATATATATATATATATGTATTTATGTCAAAAGCAGTTAAGACCATAGAGTTATGATAGATTGAGAATGTGCTTATTAAACTATTGGGATGTGGAGACAGACAACAAAGGATGCGTTCAAATATATATATATGTATTTACTTACATAGAGTTATGGTAGATTGAGAATGTGCTTATTAAACTATTGGGATGTGGAGACAGACAACAAAGGATGCATTCAAATATATATATGTATTTACTTAATATCATACCGCTTTTAACATCTCAATTGGTAAGAAATAAAATATAATAGTTTGAACAAAATATTGTAAAATAATAAAAAACAACTAAAAATTTTTCATAAATATGTATGAAATGCTTCTAACATTAGTTCTAAAATACCTACAGAAGAGGATAGAGCTTTATCTATTTGGACATAATTATAAATATGCTTTCTGAATTTATAAAAAGTTTTTTTGTTCCACGTCATGTTGTATAATTTTTTGAAAACTATTTGATTCCAAGCACTTCTTTCAATTTCTTTTAAAAAATTATTAATATTAACGACTTCCACCATTGACAAAACGATTTCGAAACCGTTTTTTATAATGTCATCAAAACGTTCT
Organism: Cryptosula pallasiana; assembly: GCA_945261195.1. Lineage (NCBI taxonomy): Eukaryota > Metazoa > Bryozoa > Gymnolaemata > Cheilostomatida > Cryptosulidae > Cryptosula > Cryptosula pallasiana. The sequence continues at coordinate 20,868,851 of OX183134.1, read as the reverse complement.
GTAGATATATCATGTTTCTTACAACACATCCCCATACTCATCATGCGCTGAGTTATACAGAATATTATAACTTGAAATGTCAAACGTTCTACAGCTTTTTCTTCAACAACATCATTATTTATCACATAGTTATGATACATTTCTGGAAGGAAGTCCTTTAAGTAGATTGGATTTGCTGTTGTATTGTTCTAAAATACAAGCGATAATTAGATAACTAAAATAATTAAAGGTTTTCAACAGGTGTTAAATAGTATTTTTTATTAATTCTTACCTTTTCATCAGGCTGAGATTCCGACTTTAGATACAATGGTTGACTTCCTACGTCTTGAGTATTCATTCTGAAAAACAGAAAAAATTGGCTCAATTTTTTATAATCAATTTAAAGATAGATATGTCATAAAGCCTTCAGATAGTTGTGTTAGCTAGCGGAAATAAATGAATTTAAGTTTTACCTTTATGAAGAGAGAACTCTTAGTAGTTGCAATGGAAGATGTAGTAGATAGATGTTGCTCCTTTGCTCACTGTTGTTGAACTGGATGCTCTCTGTCTGAAACCGTTGTCTCTTATATAGGTAAATGTGTGAAAATAAATGTTTTATTCCCGCGAAAGCATTGGTTTGTATTCGCGTGAAAATAAACTTTTTATTCCCGCGAAAGCAACGGTTTCCATTCGCGTGAAACTAAATTATTTATTCCCGCGAAAGCATTGGTTTGTATTCGCGTGAAAATAAAATGTTTATTCCCGCGAAAGCATTGGTTTGTATTCGCGTGAAAATCAAATGTATATTCCCGCGAAAGCAACAGTTTCCATTCGCGTGAAAATAAACTGTTTATTCCCGCGAAAGCATTGGTTTGTATTCGCGTGAAAATAAATTATTCATTCCCGCGAAAGCATTGCTTTGTATTCGTGTGAAAATAAAATGTTTATTCCCGCGAAAGCATTGGTTTGTATTCGCGTGAAAATAAAATGTATATTCCCGCGAAAGCAACAGTTTCCATTCGCGTGAAAATAAACTGTTTATTCCCGCGAAAGCATTGGTTTGTATTCGCGTGAAAATAAATTATTCATTCCCGCGAAAGCAACAGTTTCCATTCGCGTGAAAATAAAAAGTTTATTCCCGCGAAAGCTATGGTTTGTATACGCATGAAAATAAAATGTATATTCCCGCGAAAGCAACAGCTTCTATTCGTGTGAAAAGAAATTATTTATTCCCGCGAAAGCAACGGTTTGTATATGCATGAAAATAAAATGTTTGTTCCCGCGAAAGCATTGGTTGGTATTCGCGTGAAAATAAAATGTTTATTCCCGCGAAAGCATTGGTTTGTATTCGCGTGAAAATAAAATGTTTATTCCCGCGAAAGCATTGGTTTGTATTCGCGTGAAAATAAATTATTCATTCCCGCGAAAGCAACAGTTTCCATTCGCGCGAAAATAAATTATTTATTCCCGCGAAAGCAACGGTTTGTATACACATGAAAATAAAATGTTTATTCCCGCGAAAGCATTGGTTGGTATTCGCGTGAAAATAAAATGTTTATTCCCGCGAAAGCATTGGTTTGTATTCGTGTGAAAATAAATTATTCATTCCCGCGAAAGCAACAGTTTCCATTCGCGTGAAAATAAAATGTTTATTCCCGCGAAAGCAACAGTTTCCATTCGCGTGAAAATAAAAAGTTTATTCCCGCGAAAGCAATGGTTTGTATACGCGTGAAAATAAATTTTTTATTCCCGCGAAAGCAACAGTTTCCATTCGCGTGAAAGTAAAATGTTTATTCCCGCGAAAGCATTGGTTTGTATTCGCGTGAAAATAAAATGTTTATTCCCGCGAAAGCAGTGGGTTCCATTCGCGTGAAAATAAATTATTTATTCCCGCGAAAGCATTGGTGTTCTTCCGTAAAAACAATGTTTCATTAATTTAACCTTATGATAAATGGCATGATTTCAGCTATATAAGAAGCACTGTTTTTACACAGAAAGCAGTCACTTCGACATTAGCAACTGAAGGAGCAAGATCTACTACAACATCATCTACTACAACTGCTAGAAGGACTTTTCTGTTTGGAAGTAAGTCAACTTGTTTGAGTATAAATTTAATTTTTATCGATTTAGATACTAACAGCGATATGATATTGAGTAAATATATATATATATATATATGTATATATATCTTCAAATTGGTTTGAAAAAGAAATCATAACATGGATTTTTACTTTATCTTTTAGAATGTCGACACAAGTCAATACAAAACAACTGAAGAATAAAGAACCAAAACCTTCACAAGACAAGGTGATTGATGACAATGTACTTCTTCAACGCACTACGATTCCCTTTCAAAGCGCCAGTCTGAATACTCTGGCAACTCTCATCATCAAAAGCGCCTCTCTGTTAAGTACTCTATCTCCAGCTTCCAGAAGAAACATTGAAAACATAGTCAAAGTTGAAGATTTACCAATACCTACAGTTATGCAGGTGTTAACCGTTGAGCTCCATGATGAAACGAACTGTACCATCATCTACAACTATAAAAAGGATGGAAAGGTAGTTAGAGTGAAGAGCACTATTCCATTAGCAGCAGGATTACTTGTCAATGAAGCTTCGCAAATAAGACCACTGGTTTTGATCTACATGGGTGTTGAAAAGACTGGAAAAGCAATTTTTCGTGCTGCTACAGAAACAGGAACTACTTTGAGGTGTAAGAATGCGTTTGATGTATTACCAGAAAAAAGTATGCGACAAATCAATGCTTATTTCGAGGTAGCTAATCTTCAGGATTTCCCAACAGATAGTGTCATATGTTTCCAAAACCCTGAAGTTATAACAAAGTCTGACAGGCGATGGAATGGAAATGAAGAGACTCTTCTAGTTCAATACAGAAGTGTTGTAGATGAAGAATTACTGATCGGAGATATGCGCATTCCTCATCAAATAGCTTCTGCTGTGACATCGGAGAGATTTGGAGTGATTCTGTTCAAGGGTCTGAGCCGAAACGCAGACAATTCAATTTTCTACAACATCAGTGTACTCGCAGCTCATCAAGCCTTCGTCCAAGCCTCGGAACTGGCTGATAATCCAAAATCTGAGGATTTTCTCAACCACTTCGATGATGCTGAAAAACAAGACTGTGGAGAACAAACTCTCGAGAAGCTAATCTATAACTCAAGGGATTCATATCACTATAGGTAAGTTTTATTAATTTTTACCATAATTTTAAAAAAGTTGATTTGTGAAAATTTTGTGTATTCTTACAATAAAAAACCACTTAAAATGATAAGTTTGTGAATATTTTTGTAAAACATTTTTAAGTTATATATATTTCGAATTAAAAAAGGATTTTGTTGTGTCATCAGTGTATTTTTTTACATAAAAGTTGGAAAAATAACAAAAGGTGATAATTATTTTACAAAAATGTTCAATTTTTCACATAAATGATCAACTCATAAACATTTTTTGTAAAACATTTTTAAATTATATATATTTCGGATTAAAAAAAAGGACTTTTTTGTGTAATCAGTGTATTTTTTTACATAAAAGTTTAAAAAATAACAAAAGGTTATAATTATTTTGCAAAAATGTTTAGTCTTTCACATAAATGATCAATTCATAAACATTTTTTGTAAAACATTTTTAAATTATATATATTTCGGATTAAAAAAAGGACTTTTTTGTGCAATCAGTGTGCTTTTTTGTGCAATCAGTGTACTTTTTTGTGCAATCAGTGTATTTTTTTTACATAAAAGTTTAAAAAATAACAAAAGGTTATAATTATTTTACAAAAATGTTTAGTTTTTCACATAAATGATCAATTGATAAACATTTTTTGTAAAACATTTTTAAATTATATATATTTCGGATTAAAAAAAGGACTTTTTTGTGCAATCAGTGTGCTTTTTTGCGCAATCAGTGTACTTTTTTGTGCAATCAGTGTATTTTTTTTACATAAAAGTTTAAAAAATAACAAAAGGTTATAATTATTTTACAAAAATGTTTAGTTTTTCACATAAATGATCAATTGATAAACATTTTTTGTAAAACATTTTTAAATTATATATATTTCGAATTAAAAAAAGGTTTTTTTGTGTAATCAGTGTATTTTTTTAGCTAGAAGTTGAAAAAATGTGTAATCAGTGTATTTGTTTTACATAGAAGTTGAAAAAATAACAAAAGTTTATATTTATTTTACATTAATTTTAATCATACTATACTAATACATCATTTTTTATTTTAGTCCATTATATCGTAAAAAGAAAACAGAGTAAAGAACTTTCCCTAAGAAATAATGAGCTGAATGATGTAACTCAGTGAGTTATTTTCCTGTTATATATAATGTAAACTATCTAATGTAGCTAAGAGTAAAATTTAAATTCGGTAAAATTTATTTATATAATGAATAACTTTTGTATTTTAGTCAATTATTGGATCACAGAGAATACGGAATACAAGAGTTCCTCCCTGGGTCTAATAATATACCAGAAGAATATCAAAGAAGATATTGTTCAAGAAAAGCGCTTTGTAACCATTGATATCGTAAGCTATAGTAGTTTGTATTACAGAAAATTTACTATAAAACAGTTTTATGAATGTAAAAACTAGATATGGTATTTTCTATTACAATTATTTACTTGTAAATTTTATTCATCTAGAGAGGTAATTTGGTGATTTTTTGACAGTTTTTTAAAAAAGTTGAAAAGTACAAAAAAATCAAAAAATATCGAAAACTATATATTTCAATGATTATTTTTTAAAAAGTTCAAAAAAATGTAATAAAGCTCTGTTTTGAAACATAAAAAATTTAAAAGGATTGTGTAGGATAAAATTCTCACTCAAAAAATTATTGAAAAATTGAATGAAATAAAAGAATATTTTCCCAAATACCAAAGTTTTGTAAATATAAAGTGAAAAACTCTATATATATATTGTTTTTAAAATAATATCGAAAACTATATATTTCAATGATTATTTTTTAAAAAAATAAAAAAATTTAAAAGGAAGGTGTAGGATAAAATCCTCACTCAAAAAATTATTGAAAATTGAATGGAATAAAAGAATATAAAGTGAAAATCTCTATATATATATATATTTATTTTTTTAAAAAGATATCGAAAACTATATATTATAATGATTATTTTTTTAAAAAGTTGAAAAACAAAAAACTTTGTAATAAAACCCTGTTTTAAAACATAAAAAATTAAAAAGGAATGTAATAAAAGAATATTTTACCAAAATACCAAATTTTTCTTGTAAATATCTAGTAAACATTTCTAAAATATTGTTGGTGAAATTTACTGGAAAATGGTTTCAAGTGTGTCAAAGACTAAATATGATGTTTTCATTGAAATGTTTATTTTCAAAAGATCCAAATAATAACATTGAATCAATTAGTTAAATTTAACAGTCAAATTCTTTTTTATCAAGTAGGCTTAATGTTTCTATTGTGATTAATTCTCAAATATTGTAAACTTGAACTATCTAGAGGAGTAATTTGTCGATTTTGATGTGTTTTTTTCTTTTTAAAAAATTATCATGTAATACCACATACTTCAGTTCTAATTCGTTTTGAACAATTTCATGGGAGACAAAGAATAAAAAAGTTACATTGATTTAGTTTTTAGAATTAAAGTTGCTATCGAAAATGGTTTGTTCTTGTTTAAAAAAATTATTACGTAATACCACATACTTCAGTTCTAATTCGTTTTTAGAATTGAAGTCGCCATCGAAAATGGTTTGTTCTTGAATGGGTAAATCCATAGCCTCCTCCTCATCATGACAGAAGCTTTCTGATGATTGCATTTTGAAAAACAAATTACATTGTTTTAGTTTTCCGAATTGAAATTGCCATCGAAAATGGTTTGTTCTTAAACGGGAAAATCCATAGCTTTCTCATCATCATGTCTAAGTTTTCTACCCCAATATCTCCAACCTCTCAGAGATAGAAATTGTTCTGTTTAAAAAAATAATGGAAATTGTATATATAAATGATTGTTTTTGAAAAAAATGGTAAATTTTTGAAAAAAATTCAAAAGGTAAATGCAGGATAAAACCCTCACTCAAAAAACTAATTTTGTATGATAGGTTGCTCACCTAATAATAAGAAAATAATGAATAATTTATATTTAAGCAATTATTGAAAAAATTAATGAAAATTGAATAGAATAAAGGAAATATTTTACCAAATAGCCTGTTTTTTTGTAAAGATATACAAACAGATAAAATTTAACCATTTAAAGGATGATTTCTTTTTTGCAAAAAAAATAATGAAGATTTAATGAAATAAAAGAATATTTTACCAAATACCTTGTTTTTTTTGTAAATTTGTACAATTAGATGAAATTTAACCATTTATAGGATGATTTGTTTTTGTAAAAAATTAATGAAAATTGAATAAAATAAAAAAATATTTCACCAAAATACCTCTTTTTTGTAGATGTAAACAACTAGATGAATATCTAACTTTATCCATTTTTTTTCCATTTGGGATCATGTTTTGAAGGTTTTCAAGATAGTTTTAGTAAAAGCTTATGCATTGATTGTCATTACAAGTTGTAGTGTTTGGTATTATTTAATATTTACTGACTCTAGCTATATTATATGAAATTTTCCCTACTTATTACACAATAAATGTATATATTCACATATTGTTTCATTTTTAATCACTGTATTTATTCAATGTAGATATATCTCCTCTCTCTCCTCTCTCAAGATATCATATGAGTCGAATTACAAAAAATTATCAAAACTTAAATGCCATACATTCAAAATCTAGATGCTCTATGAGTTAAAGTTATGTATATAATTATGTAAAAAATTATCAAAACTTGAATGCCATGCGTTCAAAATCTATAAGTTCAAATTAAGTAAAAAAATAATCAAAACTCAAATGCCACTTAAATGCCACTCAAATGCCACTCAAATACCCCTCAAATAAGTTCAGCACCATCAATAGTATCAACTTCATTCATCGGTCTCATCTCAACATCATCCTCTGTCGACATCTTAACTTCCAATAACCATACAATCTTATCACGTTTTCATTTATATACAATGTTAAAACTATCAAAAAAATCAAATGCCATACATGCAAAATCTAGCTGCCATATGAGTTCAAATTAAGTAAAAAAATAATCAAAACTCAAATGCCACTTAAATGCCACTCAAATGCCACTCAAATACCCCTCAAGTAAAATACAATATAAACTCGGCGAATTCATCCAACGTCGTAACCCATTGCCTAAACTCCAAGATCTAATCCACAAAAAAACACTTGGTAGGGAGATCTGCTCATATATTACTACTTAAAGCAATTCAAGAGCTGTGATATCTTTGTAAAGTACCACAATGCGTTTCTAGTTGTTTGAATAAAGCTGGCCACTAAGTGTATCTTCGTGCCTCCATATTTCTGCAATGATAGCGAATGTTGCTGTATTTGGTTTATACAAAAGAGCATCAAACTAAGTAGTTCTGATCTTCCAGCGTGTCTGTTAAATTTTCTGTTGAGTTAAAGTTGAAACGATCAATACACAAAAACCTTTTCATTGCATTTGCAAGTCACATTGTGGTTTATAAATTTCAAACAAGTTTTTAGTATGTTGTAGTCCTGTATGTTCATGAGTAGCAAATTATCATATTGACATTTCAGTTTTCTGACACTTCAATGAAGATTACGTTAAACGGTAGCCGACGAAATCCTTCATCTAGAAATTCTGTGGACTTCTGTCATAGGCTTTTGTAAAGAAGATGGTTGATAGGACAAATGGTTACAACAGCTGTATCTACATTGAAAGCCAAAGCATTTTTCTACTTCGAAAGGCTTCTCTATTTGTAGTTTTTATTTACGGAAATGAGTTCTGACATAACAAAACGTTTTCTCATTATTGCGTTACGTGATGCTCTGTATTTTCTTGAAATGAAACTTTTCCTTGCTTCAGTTCCTTTTTGAGGCAAAATTTTCTACGGAGGTCAAAAGCAAACTTATTGTCAGTTATACTTTTGATACAAGGAGTCGTTTTTATAATTTTGTTGAGTTTTCTGCTTCAAAATTATGTAGTTTGAGGCGAAGGTTTTTGCAAGTACTTTCATTTACCCAAAATATTGCTTTATTGAATGGTTACTTTTTGCTCATTTTGTTTTCGAAAAGTTGTACAACAAAATTGTGCTTTTAATTGGTGAGAATGATTCTTAGTGCAAATTTCACAGGAAATGACAACTTCTATTTTAGGCTTTCAAGCAAACCTGAAGACTTTGTTTATTATGTTTTTATTCAACATGCTTTAGAGTTGTATGGCTGCATAGTAGCCACAATTATGTTTTGTATCCTGTCTGTAATATAGACAGGAAATAAAAATCTTAATTATTGGTCATCCTATAAAAAGTCGTGTTTGCTAGAGTTTTTTTTTGTACCATTTTGTAGTGCTTCTTAATTTTAACCATATATTAGAGATATATTAGTATACAAATAAACTTTTACAACACTTCAAAATGAAACATAAATCTGCTGTTAATGTCCTCTGTAACAAAATTTTTTTATGAAAACGTATGGGAAACTTTAAATAGCAAAAAAACAACGTAAAAAAAACTTCATGAAGATGGCAATATTTGGACACTAAACAGCAATAAAGCATTACTCACTGAGGTTTTATTAATGTCCGAGCAGAATGTTTTTTTGATGTTTGAAACCAACCAATGATAAACGTTCTGAGATGGGCATAAGAATAGGTGAAATAAACGACTTACAAAAACGATTTTATAATGATGTCAACTATGAGTGTAATACCGTATTAAAGAACAATTTGAAGAGTTAGTCAATGATAAGTATGGTATTTGGTCCAGTCGGTTTTTAAACAGAAATCCACTCCTCATACACTACTTTTGTCATTTCATGTGGATAATTTCTAACCAATTGCTTCAAGCAATCACAGGATGCAGATGATGTCAATGAAGGCCTCTGTGCAGAATTTGTGGCATCGCTGTTTGTGAAAATAGCACCGGGTTGTTCTGCTGCAGAAACTCATGAACAAAGTAACATTCTCAGTGAGTGACTAACTAACATAACGTAATTTGTACAAAAGTTGTGCCATTTGAATGCAGCTGCACTTTTAGAGAGATATCAACTATTACAAAAGGTTAATAAGGAATTAATTACACTTATCAAATCACAAAAACAAAGTTAGTTATTCACAATGGTGAATGATAAAAAAACTGTTATTAGTTGCTATAACTCACTCATTTATATACATTTTGGCAAAAAAATATTAAAAAAATAGTTCTGGTGTCAATTTGCTCAACCCATTATACAGTGACACCCATTCACTGCCTGCTCTTGGTCTCAAGTCAGTTCTGTTGTGTTTGCAGTTGTTTTCTCTCTCAAGATACTTAACGCTCATCATGCACACTATTTATAATTGTCTTACAGTTTCTGTTCATGTCAAAAGATCTGTGCAGAGAGTTCTAGATATTCTGCGAAAATAATGATTTGAAGCTACGGCTATACGTTTGATTAATTGGTGCAAGACCGTTGGCGAGGAGTGGGCACGACAAACAAGGTCAGTCAGTCCTATTTTGTTGTGAGCAAGCCCATGGCCATAAACTACAAAGCATACATAGTGTTGTATTAGCCGCATAATAGTTATTCTCCAATTTTCCACTGCAGTAGATGTTTTCTTGAACTAATCAATATATCCATGAGTTGTCTCAATTGTCTCTGCAAATGGGTTGTATATTCTACAGCATCCTTCGGTACACCACAAACTTGAGGCCAATTGTACTGCACTGAGATAACTTGTAAAAAAGGTTCATGCTAACAAATCAAGCAAAATCAAGGACTGACTTAATGTTTGTGTTACTGACAGTCAAAAGATGCAACATCTTTGATTATGAACAGTGACAGCAAAATCTGAACAACTAGATCCAATTTTTAACAAAACTCATTTTGTGTTATCTGTCTCTAAATTGTAGCAAAAATCTACTGTATTGTTACATATTCCCTTCAACCAAGGAGTGCTGCCCATTGATGCTTCATTGCAGGACTCGTTAGATTGCAATCTAGTCTAAACCACTAGGAATAACTTTAACTTAGTACTATTAAGAGTATCCGCAACATGTTCATCAAACAAAGGATCAAAAATTAAAATTAGCTTAGAACATTATAATTTTTTGATCACTTTTTATAAAGTATCCAACAGGTCACAACGAAGATAACTCCCAATTGTTACATATTAAAAAAAAACAGGAAAAGCTCGTTGAAAAACAACAACAGTCTGAAAAGTTGCTTTACGTACCTAGTGTATTTTCAGCGATGATAATTGTTTGGTAATATTTTTTATGGCAACAGGGTCGGTTCATGAAAGTGAACAAATTAAAGTCAGTTGTTGTGATTTACTTATTGTTCAGTTTTCTTTGCAACCTACAAACAATATTAGTGAATGCACGTTGACTATTATTTTATTGAGTTAAATACTTTTTGTTCACTCAAGAGTATATTTATTGATTATATTTATTGCCAATCCGATTGTTTTTATTGCATTGCTTTTGGTTGGTTATTATGTATTGCTACATCTTCAGTTTACCCAAGCAGTTCTGCCCATTGGTGATGCAATACATGAGTCTTTAGATTGTATTCTATCCTGGACTACTAGGGATAAATCTAACAATAGTATTATTGGTTGTTTAGAAGAGCTGAGCTGACTGTACTAGTTGCAGGTAGTTAGCTTGGTATTGCGGTGGGGTAGGTGGTCTGCAACTTGGGTAAACTTGGTACAGTAATACTGGAATAGCTAACAGTACTGCGAATTTTGGAGGGAGAAAACAAGCAGGAGGTCCACAATTATATTAGGTACACCAAAAGCAGAAGCAATGATTGTGTAATTTAAGGATATCAAAGAAACCACAAGTTATGTTCTTCGAGGTTTTAAAAGTCATTTACATTCACACGTTTGCTTGCGTTGAAATACGAATGAGAAAGTTTTTGATTTAGTGGCATTTAATATGTTTTCTTATGTTGTACTATCTCCATCATAGTAGAGATAAGAAGAGTTTATGGCTGATGTGCTTCATGCACAAATGGCTCATCAGCTGTCAAGGAATGCTGCAATTACGTGACTCACAGCATTGCCGCCTTAAAGAAAGCCCTCCCTGGAGAAGCTCATAGTAATAATATTGTGGGAGATTTGTGTGATAGATAGTGCTAACCCCCCCCCCCCAAACCCCTCCCCCCCTCCCTTACACCCCTGGTGCCCTTAGTCATAAGTCCTTACCCCACCAGAACCTTACCCCCCCGGGGTTACTCCGAATCCCCTGGAAAATGGATACCGGTTGTTTCAAAACACTATCCCCCTATATATAGCAAAATTAGCTACCCCGAACTTACCCCGAACTACCCCGGACCCAAATGCGGGATCCAGCTACATTGATTCAGATAGCCTGAGGCCTCCTGAACGCGATGCACTTTACAGAATTGGAATCGGAGCGTTCCTTCTCCCAGGATCACAGGATAGGATATGGTCTACCCTTATAAGGACTGGAAAGTTACCGGCTACCAAAAAGAGCGGCAACAAGTGCCCAGGGCAAAACACCATGTGCTTGCTACGTGATTGGACTGTTTATTTGTTATGTATTGTATTATGTATTACCATTGGCAATTGCCTTGTACCCTGTATTGTCATTCGTTGTGCCTAATAAGGTAATGAAGTTGCACCTTTTTCTCTATAAATAGAGCTGCTGTGCCTTGGGCAAGCAGTTGTTGTAGAGTTGTTGTAGTATAAGCACCCCTTTGATTTGTGAATGTAATAAAGTATCTATACTGAGAAACACACTTCTACTACGTTTGAGTCGAGGACTCATGAGTTGTTAGCGTCGTTGGAGAGAGAGAGAGAGAGAAAGGAGTGGAAGAGAGAGAGAGGAGAATCCGTTGTGGCAGTTAATAGAGGACGCAAATCTATTACAATATGACTAACATGATTGGGTTTGGAACAGCAGCAACTGTGACTATGTATGTCATTTGGTATCAATCAAAGGGCTATGTTATTTTTTTATTCTCTATAACTAGTACATCAATTACTTGTGAAAATTGGAGAGTTTTAAGTATAGCAGAACGACTGTACACATGAGACACCAAAATCATATGGTTTAAGAATAAACTGGTAAATTAACAAAATGAATGGTGGAAGACCTGAATAACTCACAAAAAACAGTATTAACACACAGCAAGTAGTGGGTAATCTTTTAGATTTTTAACTATTTTTTCAAAATTATTAAACGATTCAAACACACCATGAGTTATCTAACAATAACCAGTGAAACAAATATACTTTTGTTACCAAAATTAGAAGAACAAGAAGTTTTTACCTATAATATCTTTACCGCAGATATTGCAGTTCTTTTTAGCTAAAAAAAAAATTGATTTTAATTCAATTTTGATACCAATAACAGGAAAACGAAAGTTGGGCACATTTTAAATTAATGAATATGCTGCATACTAAGTTTGATTCACCGGTTTTGTAAAAGCTATTGATGAACGATTATTGCCAGTAAAACCCAACTCTGAAGGAACAAATAGCTATTTAATTTGTACAGCAGGAAATTACTATAGAAAATGAATAAAATATATTTCATGTTCTCAAAGAAACATGGTTCACTCAGTTCAAACTTAACAGGTTTCATAAAATCTTTGTTCTCAATTATCACAATTTGTTAACTGATTTTTTGCTGTTGCCAGGTCATTTCTATGTTATGTATACACTTACTTCCACCAGAGCTAGGAGCACGGAACTCTTTAGTGGACTGTCCACTGTCATTTCCACCTGACTCATCAGTTGGCTCTCTACTTTCATTTGCACCCAACTTATCAGTTGACTCTCTACTTTCATTTCCACCCGACTCATCAGTTGACTCTCTACTTTCATTTCCACCCAACTCATCAGTTGGCTCTCTACTTTCATTTGCACCCAACTCATCAGTTGATTCTTTACTTTTATTAGCACCCATAGTTTTTGAGCTGTTTACTTAAATGACAGATTACATAACCCTGTTCATCATTGCCATCTGCACCTCTACATCAATCTACAAACAAACAGCTCAAATAACTGTTTTTGTCAGACAAGTTTTCTCTTTAGCAAACTATTATGATCTCAGATTTGTTTTGTGATGGGCTGGTGGTTGATACGAACAGTGTGTGTAACTGTAATGAAGGGCAAGGAGTGAAAGAAAATGATCATTTACCCAGAAGGTATCAATCGTAGCTATTTACTCTGCACTAACCCAACCATAACAAATACTCAGTTGTCCGTCTAAAGTTGATAGCATTCCTAAAGTAGCAGTTTTATAATAGAGAGAAGATAAACTGAGCTTTTACCAGAGAGAATATGCACCATATAAACATGTAGAGGGGTATTTCCCTTTTAATCTATTTTGTGAGATGCAGTTTTACAGATATTGTTCTAATATGCAATTCATTCAGACTAGTAAGTACAATTATGGAATATTATACATTTTATATATGTTAGTCTGGAACTAACTCTTCATTCCCGGAGAGCCTGAGTCAACTTCAGTAGGGACTTTGATAAACCAATGAAACCAGTGGATTCTTTTTGTCTTACTTGTCTAAGTTGTCAACTTCAAAGGTCTAAAACTTATGTGAAATATTAAACTGACCTCGCCATTTCCACAAAAACCGCAAATAATGTTTGTGCACAACTAGATAGAGGTGTTTTTATCTGTGGGTTGGCCCTTGTGCATCTCACAATATACATTGTTTTATTTTTGATTGTACTCGAGTGTTTTGTTTTGAGTCCATGTGCTTACAGCAATGTCAACACAAGGAACTCTGCGATTTATTTAGCTTTTTAGAAATTTCGTACTGCTTCCGTAAATTAAAATCTAGCATAGGAGGTAACTGGAAAAACAATAAACTTATTGAATGGTTTTCTTTTACAATAACAATACGTAGGCAACCTCGAGAGCAAAAACACAATAGGTCAAATGTTGTAAACATCCTTTGGTTAAATGCACTCAGAGTGTATAGATCCTCATCCATTAGGTATCGTAAATCTACTTAAAGAACTAACTCACAACAAATAATTACGTATTACAGGCCTAATGGAGATCTATTAAGATGTGAATCTGAGGTCAATAAATGGTAATACTTGCAAGTGGCAGCTCCATTTTAATATATTATGATGAATAAGAAAAAGGTAATTGCAACTCTTTCATGAAGGTTGTAGTTTCAAACTAACTTTTACCAATCTTCATTACTATTCTGTAGTGCCATTTTATCCTCTTTTTGAAATAGTGACTATTTTAGGTTATATAGTGAAAAAACAAGGCGGGATGTAGATTTTTGGCATCTCTCTTATTTGGTCTTCAATTTTTGTATAGCCAATTCAAAAATTAAACCTGTATATTTTGATCAAAAATGTTCATCTAGTTTTTCTGATTTTAAATAGTGAAATATTGTCACATGAAGGCAGTTGAGTACTTAATAATAGTTGTAATTAAAATTAAAAAAATTGCCGAGTTTGAAAAACATAGTTTCAGGAACTTAGATGCTTGTTGCAATCTTTTGCTTTGAAATTCAATGCACTTCAATGCCAACATTTCCGAGCCTCCACTTCAATGTTATCTAGTTGAGTTTTGGAAACATCACTTCATAGCTGTGTATAACTTGATGAATTATTCGAGAAAACTAGTACTAGGTCTGCATTGACTTAGTCTGTAGAAATTAACTTATGTGGGAGAAGGCAACCCCTTTAATTTAATTTTGAACCGCACTCAACCTTGGGCAGTTTAAACTAAATGATATTTATTGAAAGCATGTTTCGAGCCATTTAGTGATAATATTTACTATAAGTAACATAATAATAATTACTAATATCACTGTGGCAACAAGGTAAGAACATGTAAAACGATTTTTGCCCTCAAAATGTATGACGATGCGTTGCACACTGGTATTTGACACCGTAAAGTATTACCGAGCTGTTACTTAAAATCATTCCATCATAGCAGCAGCAGCAGCGGTGGTAGCAGCAGCGGCTGTCACCGTGCGCGGCGCAGCGCTGTCACCGCGCGCGGTGACAGCGCGGTGGTGGCAGTGATGACCGCGACAAGGGCGGATAATGCGGCGACAACAATCGCGATGAAGGCGGCAACGAAGGCGGCGCCGAAACCGACAGCGGGGGCGACGGCAGTGACGGCAGTGGATGAAGTGGCGGTGAAGACATTGATGACATTGATGACAACGATGACAATGATGATGCTGACGATCGACGATCGGAGACAACGAGGACCAATGATCGAAGACAACAATCGACTATGACGATTGACAACGACAATTGACGATGATGAGCGATGACGGCGTTCAATGACGATGACTGACGATGATGATCGACATTGACAATTGACGTCGACGAGTGACTACGATGATTGACGACGACGATCGAGGACGACAATCAACAACGACGATCGACAACGATCGACAATCGACGATCGACGACGACATTGACAACGACGTTGACGACGATGACGACGACGACGACGACGAAGACAACGACGACGACGACGACCACGACGATGATGATGTTAATGATATTTTGCTATGGTTGATATAGATGTTGTAGCTCTTACTGTTCAGTTTCAGTTTCTCCAAAAGAAGAA
Source organism: Cryptosula pallasiana (assembly GCA_945261195.1). Lineage (NCBI taxonomy): Eukaryota > Metazoa > Bryozoa > Gymnolaemata > Cheilostomatida > Cryptosulidae > Cryptosula > Cryptosula pallasiana. The sequence goes on along the minus strand of OX183134.1, from coordinate 20,853,212 downwards.
TGTCTGTGAACATGAAACAGTTATTTTTAGTTTCATAAACACAAATCAACGAATTTTCAAGTATACATCTCACTTTTAAACACGCCTTTTATTTCTCTGTCATCTTCAGGAATGAAAGCTGTGCAAAGCCACTTTGTGAAAGAATCCAGTTTTACTCTCCAACACAAAAATACTTGGCCTATTCATCCAGTATATACCTTGAGTCAACTTACACTCTAGCTCCTAATGCCGGTCTTCCCAGTGATGTAAGTGCTTGTCATTGAGTGGGTTGTTATGTTGTAGTTCGGCGTAGGTGGGATAACTCCATTAACACCAATAAAACCTGTAAACCTTGTATTGGCTCGGGCCCATGTGTTGCAATTTCTAATGATCCTATCTGATACAACGATAATGATAACGACAACGATAACGATAACGATAATGATAATAACAATAATAACAGTAATAGTAACAGTAATAATAATAGTAATAATAATAGTAATAATAATATTAATAATAATAATAACGGTAATAATAACAGTAATAATAACGGTAATAGTAACAGTAATAGTAATGGTAATAGTAACGGTAATAATAACGGTAATAATAGCGATAATAATTACGATAATAATAACGATAATAATAACGATAAAAATAGCGATAATAATAACGATAATGATAACGATAATGATAACGATAATGATAACGATAATGATAACGATATTGATATCGATAATGATAACGATAATTATAACGATAATAATAGCGAAAATGATAACGATAAAGATAACGATAACCATAACGATAACGATGACGATAACGATAACGATAACGATAACCATAATGATAGCGACGACGATAACGACGACGATGACAACGACGACGGTGACGACGGTGACGATGGTGATGACGGTGACGACGGTGAAGACGGTGACGACGGTGACGACGGTGACGACGGTGACGACGGTGACGACGGTGACGGCGGTGACGACGGTGACGATGGTGACGATGGTGACGATGGTGACGATGTTGACGATGGTGACGAAGGTTGCGATGGTGGCGATGGTGGCGATGGTGGCAATGGTGGCGATGGTGGTGGCGGTGGTTGCGTTGGCGGTGGTGGCGGTGGTGGCGGTGGTGGCGGTGGTGGCGGTGGTGGCGGTGGTGGCGGTGGTGGCGGTGATGGCGATGATGGCGGTGATGACGATGATAATGGCGACGGCGACGGTGTCGGCGACGGCGTTGTCAACGGCGACGACAGCGTTGTCAACGGCAACGACGGCGGCGGGGGCGGCGACGGCGGGGGCTGCAATGGCGGGTGCGGCGACGGTAACCGCAACGGTAACGGTATTGGTAACGGTAACGGTAATAGTAATAGCAATAATAAAAAAAAATAATAGATATGTTAAAGTAACCGTTAATAATAGTTAACAAAATATCTTATATAATAATAACATGTAATACGATGTATTATGGTTTATACTTTAAAAAAATTTTCGTATTACTGTCTTTATTTCTTCTAATAATAAACAATCATATTTTGTTGTTAAACTGTTGTTTTTATTGTTACTTTTGTTATTATTCAGCACAAACAATACAATTGATTGATAACATATTGTAATTATTATTTAAAATTTTAAACTTACCGGGCATATCATTTTTTTAGTGTTGTATCTATTAATTATAGCAATAATATTGAATATAAACAATAAACAATTATTTGTTATCATATTTTGCGGTTTTATTTATTTATTATTTTAATCAAAGCTATTTATTTATCTATAAACTATTGAGCTACATCGCCAAAATTTATCACGATCAATTAGTTAGGTTATCAACAGTACCTAAAGCAAGTTCATTTGTGATGTTTTTATTAGTTATCCTGGTATATCCAAGGGTTTTCCAGTTTTTTCCCATTGAGGTTTTGAAGAGTAGAAGTTTTGCGAGAACATAAAAATAAAAAGGCTTCTATGTTGTATTAATGTATGCCATAGACAAAAGTATATTCTTTGTTCACATTCGATATTCAAGTTTCTGTTAACTTGTGTATCTGACAATCTTTTTTTCTTCCAATCGTATGTGCCTACACTTTGTAGCTACCTGACCATGTACTGTAAATATAAAAATTGTACATAGCAACAATTAATTTTAGTTTGCTTCCTTCCTTTTCAGTTCTGCATTCAGTAAAATTTGTGTTCACAGTTACATACATAAATACATGCATACATATTCGTTTATCATTGTGATACTACACTATTGTGATATTGTATTTGTTATTTGTATTTGTTATTAACGTACTGACAAATCCAAATTGAGGTTTGCTAATCTCATTCTACAAGCATGCAGGTAGATGGATGATGACTTTACTGCCCCATCATTGCATTTATATCACATGAGTACATAAGATTGAAAATAAAGAGTAATTTAAGATTAATGGAAAAGATTAAGATGATTCTTAATCTTTGACAACCTTTATTGCTATGCATAAACCACGGAGGCAAACAAAGTTTCATATATTATTAAACTTTACAAATCATTAACACAAAAAGCTAATCATAATATTTGTCCACACACAGATAGAGTCAGCGTGTTTTAGTTTCTGTGTATCTCACAGTACACAACAACTTATTTCCACTGTTTCAAAGCACTTTGGGAAGAATTGACATCCCCAGAGCCTACCTTACTAATGCCATGGTCAGCTTGCATTGAGTGGTCGGTTTGGTGTAGATAAGCATTGATGGGGGATGGTGTACAAATATTTTGGCATTGCAATCAGTATCACATGAGTTTGTAAACTTTGTATTAGCCTGTGTGGCTACGTAGCGACTGGCAATGGTACTATTGGGTACAACATGTTTATACAATGAGTTACTGATGTGCTTTCTGTTGGAATGGGCTCTCAAGTTTTTTCATGGATATAAAATTGGTCTATGAAAATGAAAAAAATCAACTCGCTTGTTATTATTTATTTAGTGTTCAGTTTCGTTTGCGACATACGAACAATATAGATAAATACTTGTTGATTAATTTTTTTATTCAGTGGGCTACTTTTCCTTGACCCACAAGTTCCGAACAGAATGATTATTTATTAATTAAATTTATTACCGGTCTGATTATTTTTATTGCAATGTGTTCGGCAAACAGAGGTCGCGAATACTCTCATCATGTACTTGTGAGTTCCATACGTAAACTTTAAATGTGCAAAGTTTTAGAGTAGCAGAACATTTTTTGCGCTTTGGAGCATTTGCTATCTAAATTTATCTATGGAAGATCAGTCAACAATCTCATCCCCAAATAATATATAGACCCGCTGTAAAACTGATAACATTGAGTGGTCATTTATTGAGTGCAATAAGGGATAGTAGAGAGCTTGTAGATAAAAACTCAAACTCCTATTAGCCAATGAGTGACTGTAAATGTCAGAAATGAGTTCAGTTGGTGAACATGTCAACCATGCTCCGCAAAACCTGAGCTTTTTAACGGCAAGGATGAGTTGATAAGCAGTGCTCTACTGACAGAAACTTAGCCCAGTCAACTCCCCACTTCAGCATTTACTAAACAAATCAAAAAGTTGTCACTTAGTTTGTTGAGTTTCTTAGTCTCTCATAAATCAAAACAATAAATGATGACATGACTGTTATTTTTACGACGCAGTCAGCTATATCATGTAATTGTATAAAGCGCATTTACATAAGATTGGAGCTACTGAAAGTTTTTGCGACCAAAGCAGAACAGCGTGCTAAATGGGCAGCAATAAACGAAACTTTTGGGTTAAAAACCCTGAGAATACATAAATGGGCATTGACCTTACCTCGAGTATTCACAGACAGAGTTTCAACAGCTTTTAACCCAATACGGATATCCTATTACAGGAAATGTTTGTCTAGATACACCTAAAATACATTATTGAGAAATCATACATAGAGGTATCACTGTTTGTTGTAGCAGCATATTGCATGTAACTTGCTGCAAAAAAACTTAACAGGCAGAAATAGATGTATTTGACATGGTGAGACATGCAACACTGGGCGAGTTTTTTGTTCAAAATGACCACTAAAGGGACAAGCACAGAATAAACTGTCCGCTATATTAAGCAATCAATTAAACTGCCAGATTAGCCATGAATTGGATTTAGACAATCAGCAGTTGATGCAGACGAAATCAAATCAACATACATCAAAGTGAATGGTGTAGTGTGTATTACTAAACCATGAATGAGAAATTCAGCGAACAGAAGTTGATAGATCAGCTGAAATTAATTATGGTTAATGCTCATGCTAACCCATTATGGTTAATGCTCATGCTAACCCATTCTCAAGGATTAAGTATACCATTAGACTAAACACCAACATAATAAATGTGCTAGCAATTACATAATAACATGAAGTGATCATGTCAACAAAACCCAACCTAAGTAATAAATAGAAATGCTGTAAACTGATAACATGAAGTGGTAACTTGCGGTGTACAGTAACAGATGACATAAATAACTAACAGCCAGTAGATAACAGCTCAAGGCCCTGCAGATAACATGAAGTTATAACAAGGTTTCCCTATCATGACAAATTATTGTCAAGTTTCTGTGGTTTGCTACCACAAATAATTGGGGACAACGGCATATCATTCCATGATTCAAAGTTTAACCGCCCCCACAGAGGCAGTCGCGGTCAGTGTGTTGATAAGGGCAGTTTAGCCCACTAGCATTGCTGGCTGTTTCTATTATTATTTTCTTATATTGAGAAATAAATGAAAGAAAAAAATATCACAGAGTTGTTTTTCTAGCTTGGGAAGCTGTGTGGTGACAAGGGCTTTTGGTAGCACATTGGCTACCATTCAATAAATGATATTATGTGCTATTAGTTAGTAACAAATAATAAAACAAAAGAACCGAATTATGTTTTGTTAAAAAGTTATACTACTTTTTGACTTTTATTACTGCAATAACTAATTATCAGCAGCTAAGATTTGTTCCTTTAAAATTAGATGCATTGTTTCATAAATAATGGTGCAATAAGCCACAAACAATCATTAGCTGACAATGCCATGCGGTTACAATGGATAATTTGCGGCTTCCTGTTTTATTACGCATTCTTGGTTATCGCCTTTGGCGACAATGGCGTTTCCAATAGCAGTAAACATATGGCATTCAGTTAATTGCCAACTTTTTGCTTTCGGAGACTGAAAATGTTTTTTGACAAGTCTCACAACAAATTTATCGACAATGGTAGTCCCAATAGAAGTTTCCATTTATCACCGGCAATATCGCCGATGTGTCATGATGTAAAAACCTAGTATATGAAGGACAGAATAAGTTTAGCTAGGCTGAGCTCCAACTTAGGAAGTCCTCACTTCAAGACTGTCTCAGAAAGTGAGCTGCTGTTTGGCTTACTCTATGGATGCTCAAGGCCGCTTTAGGCTGAGCATTTTTTCTATTTTTTAGATCACACAATATTTATGCAGTATAACTAAATAAGCTAAATAAAAACTTGCTTCATGTTGAAAGATAACATCCTAAGGGTAAGCGCTTATATTGAAACTGTTTAATGAATAACTGATACCGAAAATGAAAATGAAAGTTCAATGAAATAAATTGATTAAAACTAACTTAATCCAATACAAAAGTTTGATCTTTACAGCGATGAAAACATCCTCAGAAAAATACATGAAGACGAATGGATAAAGACAATACTTTTGTTACTTTCTAAGCTCATACTGTAATGGAATTGCACAGAGCAGCCTCTCATCTTCAGCCGGTGCTACATATATATATATATATATATATATATATATATATATATATATATATATATATATATATATATATATATATCTACTCAAGACTAGTGAAGGCTACGCTTGGAGGCTCAAAGAGTGCAGATGCACTAAGCCAAGCTCAGGAAGGATTCTCCCGCGCCTAGTGACACTTTTATTTATAGCTGTGACTCATATTAGCATGCCAGTTTGTTATTAATTTTTGTGCCTCGCTGGGGGTATTTTATTTAGCCAATCCTATATTTATATTCTTACTTGATTATCTATCTCATATAAATAGACTTGCATTGTGCCCAGCAGTTCAGTTCTTAGATAGAGCTAGGAGAAGACACTTGGATACGCAGAAGACTCAGGAAGGACTAGCAAGTGGACTGTTCTAGCCAATTTATGATGAGTGTTCACTCGACACTTGTCCATAGTCAATACCGTTCTTATTCTGTACTTGTACCAAGTATACATTTCTGTGCGTTTGTTAGACATTGTTGTTTTTGTGTGAGTAGCAATAAACCATTGTTACCATCAACCTTGTGATATCTGTGTGGCCGGTTGCCTGAACACAGTTATGCCTGCTTGTTAGCAGCATCCAGTTCTATCTAGCGCAGGATAGACCAACCTAGCCTAGTCATTCTGCTGCCACGCTACCACGTAAAGTAGAGACAAGCCAGACAAATATAGCACTATTTTAAGTACCTGTGAGTGTTAACCCTATACACGGGGAAAATAGTTACAATACTACCTAGACCAACAGGAGTTTATTTAGTATTAAACTTTACAACCCATTTACACAAAAACTAAATATAATGTTTGTATACACATAGATAGAGTCAGCAAGTTTTAGTTGTTGCTTATCTCACAGTAAACAATAATTTATTCTTGTTGTTTCAAATCATTTGATGGAGAGTTCACATGCTCAGCAGCTACCTCACGAATGCCATTGATAGCTTGTATCAAGTGGTTGTTATGGTGTAACTAAGCCTTGATGTAGTGTGATGTACAAACATACTGACATGGCTTTCAATATCAATAAAACTTATAAAGCTTGCAGTAGCTTGTGTGGTTGGATAGCAACAGCAAACGAAGGTTGAGGTAGGCTTCCCTTGTTGGCTTATTTTAGGTGTGATATGGGGATGCAATAATGTTGTAGTAAATTTTTGTCCGTTACCACATCATCATACTATGCTCAATCACTCTACTTCTCTCCGGAGAGGACAGTGCAGGTATGGCCAGTGCAATTTGTTCAAGTGACTTTAGCATCTACCAAGGAGAGCCCATAGCTATGGCACATAACTCTGGTTTCTTGAATACAAATCCATCTATTTGTTTTCTATACTGCCCTGAGGAGGCTATGTTCTAATGTGAAGTGGCAAGAGTAAGTACAGTCAACAAATGCAATTATTATACAAAAAATCCAACTGAGAAACTCAAACATTTGGCCTAGTTAGCAATGTGGCCGGTAGCACATACTGGAAGTAACATAATGAATTAGCATAAATGTTTATAAATAATACCGAATGAGACAAAAGTTGCGAAGCGTTCAAGTTCTTGAGCACTAAGGTTAAGGGAACTAAGCTAATATTTAAGTTGTTTGTGGGTACACTGTCCCATTTTGTACTAGGTTGTTGGGCTTTCCATAACCTGCAAACCATTTTCTTAGGGTCTGGAGGTACTGAGTCTTAGACTTGTCCTTCTCGACTACCACAACTATATTTGTAGGAGCCTGGGCTAAAGTGTTCTTTCCATACCGGCCCAGAGACGCTTACCCTGGAGCAGTGATCCTTCGCTGGATTAGCAGAGGGTCCATGACCAACAATAGCAACTCAATCCTGGACTTGCATGGATCCATGGCTTGCCTGCAGAGTATTTCCTACCATACCGGCAATGCTGGGTACTTAGTGTCAATAGCAACCGCTGTCATTGGTTGTGCTTGAGCAAGATGGTGCCTCTGAACCACAGAGACACCTCAAATCATGTAGGTGTCTGCAAAACTTAGTTGTTTACTGGTGTTGTGCACACAGTTCTATCACAATATCAAACATCTATTCCATTCATTTTGAACTCAAAGATTTACTACAATATCACAGCTTGCAGATGAGTTGGACTCGGACTAATTTCCTATCAACAGAGAGCAATCTCCAGTGGGGAGAGCTTGCCTCTTCAATCAACTCTGGACAAGAAAGCGAGATACAGTAAAATTCATTTTGGATGCATTAGTTGGTCAGTTTTGGTGAGTAACATAACCCATGGCACAACACAAGGGTTGGCATTCAGCTAGTTTCTCATCACATGCTAAAAACTTGCTGCAGTTGATATAGAATATTCATTAAGTAGACAAAACATTTGTTTTATGACGATTTCTCTGTCATTTAGTTTGCTCTGGAGGTGTTATCAGCGTATTCTTGGACACGTACTTAGTGGGATCTAACTACGTTGAGTCTTTACTGTACACTTGAGAACTATTTCTATTCCTCAAGGTTTTGTATTTGCCGGTAGATAAAATACCATTATTAATTCAAAACACTTCTGGTTAGTGTGGCTGGGTTGGCTGTAGCACTAAGTTTGACATAGACCACATTGCTCGTACAGTTAAGTTTGCATACCTTGTTCAGCCGGATCTGTCTGCTAAAATCTGAATCTTTTGTAACAAAGAACTATTGCTACTGTATCAGTAACACCTGTTGATAAAGTCTAGAAGCATTGCTATATACGATGAAGGACATTATTACAGTATTGAGCACGATCGATAAAATTACTACTATATCTGATAAAGGATATTGTTGCTGTATTGATATAACACATTGTAATTGAGATAAACCGCCTTACCAGAGAGCCTTGCTACCACTTGAATTTGCACTCTGCAGTCGCCATGTTTTCTCTACTTACAATACGGGCTACTCTCTACAGTGTCGGTAAGAATTTTTCAGATTACAACGGAAAACCTTTCCACTATTATTGTAAAATTATTTATTATTAGCATTCACTTTAGTCAATGTTATTATCATTTCAATTTTAGGTGGTGAAGAGAATTGGCCGAATCAATGAGTCTATATATTGTCATGATCTATCATCTAGTTGTTCAACTTAATTCAGCTTTCACTACATTTGCCAGAAATGTCTCTGTGACTATTACCAATCACTGTACAATGTTTTACAGAAATGTCTCAGTGACTATCACCAATCACTGTGCAATGTTCAACAGAAATGTCTCTGTGACTAACACCAATCACTGTGCAATGTTCTACAGAAATGTCTCAGTAACTATTACCAATCACTGTGCAATGTTTTACAGAAATGTCTCAGTGACTATTACCAATCACTGTGCAATGTTCTACTAAAATAATTCGTCCACATCATTTATTATTATACCAAATGAGCAATAAAAAATGTTCAGCTTATACTGTACTGTAGTTATTTTGTTATTTATAACCATACAAGTTGTAATTGCTGCTATAGTTATTTTATTATTTATAAGTATACAAGTTGTAATTGCTGCTATAGTACGGTTAATTACCGACTGCTAGTCACTCCTACTCAACTACGATTCTATTGGTTGTTATGATTTATAGGTTGAGCTTATTCTAAATGCGGTGTTGTCAGTAGTAGCATCACTGGCTGCTCCCTATTGTCAGTGGGCTGCATTCGGCGTTGAATTATGACAATGTGAAAATAATTTCTGTGATGCATCAGTGACACAGTCAGCGATGCATCAGGGGCTGCCTGTCAGAGACTGATGTGAACCAGCATTAACCTGTTGCCCTGAGTATTTAGTTGACCAGATTAACAGTCCTACAGCAGGAGCCAAGTTGTTTATAATTTTACCTCGATATTTTCCTGATTTTTGCACCCATATGCGTTATGTAACGATCCACTGCTTGAATAAATAAATCAATTACTAAAGTGCTTGGACCAAAAGCCCCAGAGTTGAGGTTCCTGATAAAGCTATAGAATGTACAAAAGCCATAGAGGTAGGAAGCCCCACCTAGCAGTTTCTGATGTAAACAAGTGAATACAACTTACATTTGAACCGATGCTATGACAGGCAAATGGTTGTTGCCTGTTAAAGTTGGTTTTAAGTATGTTTTTGAAACCGTTCAGGCCAGTTGGCCTCAAAGCATTTGACTGGGTAGTTAACTTGTAAACAGTCGGTGAGGATAAAAAAATCTGATGCAAGTTTGTGCAGACTGGATGCAGTATCTACATAGTTTAGCTAACAAACAATGAGCCTTCAAACAGATGTCTATGGGTGCCTGTCAGTCAAAATGTGTGTATGCTTTCAACTAGTATTATAATCATTGCATTATCCAGACATGGGTGGTTTCATTGCACCCCTTACTTATTGTAGGAACTCACTCAACTAGCGTAATAGTTTTATTTTTCCCCAAATTGCTCCTTAAACAATGGGTGGTACAATAAAAGCCCATACATAATGAGTAGCTCAAAGTTCACAGTCTTATGCCCTGGTCACACGAGATCGATAAACGAAACTATAACGAAACTATTTTACAAAATCGCCGAGGTGCGGCGATAATAGTTTCGTTGTGCTGGTCACACGAGAACTATAACTAATTCGTTACTCCTAGCGATCACAAGTTTCATCCAATGACAGAGGATCGTGTTTTGTGCGCGGGCCTACTCATACTTTACTGCGTGCTGTAAAAGCATGGAAGAATCATTATTATTTTTGATGTTTGGGATAGATTATTTTAATAAATAGCTAAGTTTGACCAGCCAGTACTATTCCGATTGTTTGATTATATTTTATTATTATTATTATCTTTCATTGATTTAAAACTCATTATGAATATAATATAATAAATAATTATTTATTCAAAAAACAAATGTGCTACTACTATGGAAACCATGCGTTCGTTGGGAATGACCCTGACATTGGAGACCAGCCAATAACAGAACATAGAAAATAAACCTGTTAATGAGCTTATCTGGTCGAATGGTCCAATCACATGCAAGCATCACAACCGAAGATTTTCCCAAACCGAGCATTGCTTGATCACGACAAAACTGAATTATTCGCTCGGTTTGCTGAGCAATGAAATCGCTGGGCCTGAAAAAAATAGTTTCGTCAGAAATTCGGTCTCGTGTGACCAGGGCATTACAGTTGGCACTTGACCTGTCAGTATTCATACAAAAATTAACTAGTGTAACGATGGAAACTTGCCAATAGCCTTTAGAGTGACACTGGACTAACAGACATATGAATTTTAGGTTTGCACCAGCATTCGTTGTCAGTCATTAAGTAAGGCACAATAAAGCTAGCACCACAATGGCTTTAAACTGAGCCAAACTTGTTTTTGGTTCCCTGGGCACAAGGATCTACAAGACAAATGTTTGTATACAAAACATGACCACATTGCAAAACTCCACAAGTTGGTCAGCAAAGTTGTCTGAACATTAAATGTATTAGTAACACTTGATGAAAATATTTTTGGACACGGTTAGTTGATAAAATTTCAAAACTTTTCAATATTCTCTATTTTCCACGATATTTTCTGTCTTCATTACCCGGAAAAGACGTAGTCGGCCACTCATTAAAGTTTTGAAAAAAAGAAGTTTACATTTATTACCATAGATGAAAAAACTAATCAGGCTGCCCGTTTATGCCACTGTTTAATAAATGTCGGCTGATCTATATTCAATGCATTGCAACATCCTGTTGGCTGACCCCAACAGGCATACACATGTATCTCACTTGACATATGGGATGAGCTTTCAATAATGACGTTTGGACTCATGTGAAGAAATGACGAAAACGCTTTTGTCTCATGACACACTGCTGATAAATTCCAGTTACGGGTGGCCGACATACACCACCTAAACTCTTTAGAAACATTGTTGGCTGATGCAGTGAAACTAATAGTTTATAGCGCTATATTATTTTCAAGACAGCGGTTGGGGCTATAAAGCTCCTGTACACAATAAAATAATACAAATGTAATTAAGTTAGTAGGCACGCAGTCTATCACGTTATACAATATGCTGTGTAACTAGTGGAAAACTGTAAATAGCCGTTGCCTCAGGATGATATTGGGCTACTTAAAAAAATACAAGTGGTGTGAAGCACTTTTCCAACAGCTCAGTTTTAGTTTGGAATGAACTGAAGCTTGCGTTGAATCGAAGAGATAACTGACAATAGTGAAAACTTGATCATATCTAACTCACATGTATGGACAGAAATGGAGCCCAAAGCATTGGCGTTTTTGACATTGCCTTATTCCTTTTATATTTTTGTACTTTCTAGAAATGTAATCAAAATATCTGTGTCAAAGGCAATCAGCACCCACTATCCAACACTGAAATATAAGCAAACACGGATTTTCTAAAAGTCTCTGAGTTTAACTTGAGTGTCGCTCAGTTTGTATATTCAAGAAGGTCATTAAATTAAGCCACACTTCTATGATAGGTCTATTGCAACGCTAAAATGACTTTATGTATTTTTTTTACACTGTTATCTAGTTTCTTCCCATATCAATGGAAACTATATTACTATTTTATCATATCATGACAGATTATTGCTAATCCTCTGTAGTTTGCTACCGCTAATAATTGGCAACAATGGCACGTTTTTCCACAACTAAAAGTTTATCGCTGTTGGTTAAACCACCTTCATGGAGGCAGATGCAGCTAATGTGCTGTTAGGTGCAATTTAACAGACTGTTGTTACTAATCATATTGACGATTATTTACCTTTAGTGTGTAAGAATAAAAAAATAAAATAAAAAAATTATCAGCGTTGTTGTTTGGCAAGGAAAGCTGTGTGGTGACAAGAAATTTTAGTAGCACATTGGCTATCATTCAATAAATAATAATATTTATCATTAGTTAGTAATAATAAAAAAAACTTATGAAATTTTGTTAACAAATACTATCATTTATGTTGTGCTACTGTAATAATTAGTTACTAGATTCATTTGTTTCAAATCAGCTGTATTGTTTCATAAATAACCGTGTAATAAACCACAAACTATCAGCTTTGGTTAAATAGAAACATACACACGCTAAGGATGTCATGTGGTTGCAATGGATAATTTGCGGCTTTCTGTATTATTATGCGTGCTTGGTTTTATCGCATGTGGCGACATTAGCGTTTCCGATAGCAATAAACATTTGGCATTTGGCTCATCGGCAATTTTTAGCCTTCAGAGAGCAACAGATGCTTTTTGACAAGTCTCACGATGAACTCATTGACAATCGTGCTTCCAACAGAAAATTTTTTTATCACCGGCAGTATTGCCAATATGTCATCATATGGAAACCTAGTATGTATGTATGGCGATAGCAGAAACTTGGTGCAGTAATACCATTATTGCTAATGCTGTTTCTAATGAATTAATACTGACCATCATTGTTGCTAGCTGTCAGCTACAGTATTATCTTCAAATTTGCAGAATTTTTTTTTCATTGTACAGAAGTTGTTGTTGGTAAAATTACGCATGGGTAGCGATGCTCAAAATTGCAAATAACTGTCAATTTCAAGCATGTCGACTGGCTGTAAAACCATTTTTTTTAATTTCAACAAAAAAAAATATCGTTCATTACACAAATATTATTAGCACAATACGAATGAATTTAGATAAAATGGATGGTACGTGCAGCTCGTAATTATTTGCTGCAATATTATGAAAATAATAAATGGTAATGGTGGAGCAAAAACCGAAAGTTTCCATTACCAAGATTACTATCTTAGTTACCCACTCAATGGCAACCAGTAGAAAAATATTTTCAAATATTTTCTTGTGCACATGCAGAGCTTACCTTGTCAAAAAAGAGACAATTAGTATGCTAACTTCTTCACATACTTTGACCCATATTTCTAATAATAATATATTCATCAACCAAAGCACATTACCAACTTGTTGAAGCAATGTGGAAACTAAATAATTGTGTCTCACCGTAACATAAAACTCGCTTTGCTAATGTAAAAGTTAGCATGATATAACTTAAGATTTAACGGACAGCTGATGAGCAATGGGGAGGAATTTTGAAAGTATAGATTAGTTGACTGGACCAGAGGAAACCTTGTTTGTGCGTTAGTAATAACAAGTCAGTAAACTTGTGCCAACTGATGACACTACTAAACTAGTGTTATACAGCTAAAATGGAATAGGATATGTCAACTGTCACATATTGGCTCAGAGCCTGAGATTCAATGGGTCGCCTATAATATCTGCTATTTTATCTGCTCATAGCATGTTACTAATAGAATCACAACAAATAGTTCTTACACTAAGGCTAGCATACATATGCCCTTCTCAAACTCCCAAATACCTTAAGGCTAGCATACATATGCCCTCCTCATACTCCCAAATACCTTAAGGCTAGCATACATATGCCCTCCTCATACTCCCAAATACCTTAAGGCTAGCATACATATGCCCTCCTCATACTCCCAAATACACTAAGGCTAGCATACATATGCCCTCCTCATACTCCCAAATACCTTAAGGCTAGCATACATATGCCCTCCTCATACTCCCAAATACCTTAAGGCTAGCATACATATGCCCTCCTCATACTCCCAAATACACTAAGGCTAGCATACATATGCCCTCCTCATACTCCCAAATACCTTAAGGCTAGCATACATATGCCCTCCTCATACTCCCAAATACCTTAAGGCTAGCATACATATGTCCTCCTCATACTCCCAAATACCTTAAAGCTAGCATGCATATGCCCTCCTCATACTCCCAAATACACTAAGGCTAGCATACATATGCCCTCCTCATACTCCCAAATACATTAAGGCTAGCATACAGATGCCCTCCAAATACTCCCAAATACACTAAGGCTAGCATACATATGCCCTCTTCATACTTCCCGAATACACTAAGGCTAGCATACATATGCCCTCCTCAAACTCCCAAATACACTAAGGCTAGCATACATATGCCCTCCTCATACTCCCAAATACCTTAAGGCTAGCATACATATGCCTTCCTCATACTCCCAAATACCTTAAGGCTAGCATACATATGCCCTCCTCATACTCCCAAATACCTTAAGGCTAGCATACATATGCCCTCCTCATACTCCCAAATACACTAAGGCTAGCATACATATGCCCTCCTCATACTCCCAAATACACTAAGGCTAGCATACATATGCCCTCCTCATACTCCCAAATACCTTAAGGCTAGCATACATATGCCCTCCTCATACTCCCAAATACATTAAGGCTAGCATACATATGCCCTCCTCATACTCCCAAATAAATTAAGGCTAGCATACATATGCCCTCCTCATACTCCCAAATAAATTAAGGCTAGCATACATATGCCCTCCTCATACTCCCAAATACACTAAGGCTAGCATACATATGCCCTCCTCATACTCCCAAAGACACCAAGGCTAGCATATCTATATCAGTTAACCTTTAAATTAGAACAGAATGAAGCTCATGACTAGAAGCCATATATTATTTATCCATCGCACATGTTCAATTATAGCTTGGTCATACAGATGGGAACTATTGACCTTTACTCCACATAGTTGACCTGATGATTTAACTTCCTTTAACAAAACACATAGTTTTTTTTCAAGACTTTTCCATTACTAGGATAGTCGCACAAAATAGTTAACTATTTAAAACTCAATCTCCTAGTGTCATGTTCCCCTTGTAGGAGATTGTTTTATATTTGTTACAAGAAAGCCAAAGTTAAAACCACCCTTTCCACGCTCTCAAGTTATCCTATATCAACCAAATCACTTCACATATCAAACCAGTGTGTATGCGTACATGTACTAATGTTTGCTATCCACAAAACGAGACTCAGTCACAACATTTCCTATCATATAGCAGAGCTACATCTCTAGTACATTATTTTATTAGCTATTGAAGTCATGGGTAATCCTCTTGTACAACAAATAACTCAAATACAGGCACTAAGAAAGTCTACATTAGAATATCCAACTTGTCACCAACCACCCAGTCATATATGGAATGGAATTGTGTTACTTACATGTCTCTACATAATGCAATCATATATGGAATGGAACTGTTACTTACATGTATCTACATAAAACAATCAGGTGCTAATTGTATCAGTGAAACTAACCTACCCTCAAATATTAGGTCTCTGTTACAGCAAATCAAATTTGTTAGGGAAGCCAGGGGAACAGACAAGTTCTTTCTAGTTCCTATTACTCAAATGCTAGATGTTTGCCATGTCAATCAGTTGGTTTGGGTTATTCTAGATGAACAACTAACTATGATGAGTGGATAACATGTTAGCCTGAGTACAGAGTTGACCAGATGAACAATCCTACAGCAGGAGCCAAGTTTTTCACAACTTTATCTTGATACTGTACTGATTTTTGCACCCATGTGCGTTATGTAACATTCCACTGCTCAGATTATAACATCAATTATTGAAGTTTTCTGACAGAAATTCCAATCGAGTTGACAAACTCATAAAGCTATGGAACGTACAAGAACTAAAAAGAGGATGGCCACATGTAGCAGACGAAGACGTAACCAAGTGAATACAACTTACCTTTGAACTGATGTTGTGACAGTTGAATGGTTGTTGCTTGCTAAAGCTGGTTTGAATAAAGTGTTTGACACTCGTTCGACAATTTGGCGTCAATGTACTCAAGTGTGCGAGTGCCTAGTCAGCTTGTAAAGAGTCGGTGAGGATAAAGTAATCTGATGCAAGTTTGTGCAGACTGGATGCAGGATCTACATAGTTTATCTAACAAACAATGAGCCTTCAAACAGATGTCTATGGGTGCCTGTCAGTCAAAATGTGTGTATGCTTTCAACTAGTATTATAATCATTGCATTATCCAGATATGGGTGGTTTCATATGCACCCCTTACTTATTGTAGGAACTCATTTAGCTAGTGCAGACTAGTTTTATTATTCTCAACATTGTTTATTAAACAATGGGTGGTACAATAACAGCCCATACACAATGAGTAGCTCAAAGTTCACAGTCTTATAGATGGCGCTTGACCTGTCAGTATTTATACAAAAATGAGCCAGTGAAATGATGGAAACTTGCCAATAACCTAAGAGTGACACTGGACTAACAGGCATATAACTTTGATATGTACACCGCATTGGTTGCACAAACTAAGTTAGGCACGATAATTTTAAACTGAGCCAAACATGTTTTTGGTTTCAAGGGTTACGAGGCAAATGTTTGTATAACAACAAGATCACACTGAGAAACCCAACAGGTCTGTCAGAAAAATTGAACAAACATAAGATATATTAGTAACACTTTGGGAAAATATTTTTGAACCCAAGTATTGGATAAAAACTTTAAAAACACTCAATGTCTTATATTCTCCATGATGTTTTCTGTCTTCATTACTAGAAAAAGATCAGCCATTGATTAAAGTCTTGATGGAAAAAACATTTCACATATATTATCATAGATGGCAAACATTAATCAGGCTCCCTGTATGTGCCACTGTTTAATATATGTTGATTGATCTCTATTCAATTCATTGCAACATCCTGTTGGCAGGCTCCAACATGAATATACATGTACTTAATTAGACAAGGAATGACCTTTCAACAATAATGTTTGGACTCATGTGGAGAAATAACAGACACGCTCTTGTCTTATGACAGACTGCTGATAAATTCCAGTTACGGGTGGGCTACGTACACCCATAAACTCTTTAGGAGCATTGTTGGCTGATGCAGTGAAACTAATAGTTTGTAGTGCTACATTAATTTTGAGACAGCGGTTGGGACAATGAAGCTCTCGTACACAGTAAATTAAAACAAAGCCATTAGAAAATTAATAGGCACACACTCTTTCATGTTATGCAATATATTGTGTCACGATTGTGAAACTGCAGATAGCCAATAGCCTCAACATGGCATTGAGCTACTGAGAGATTACTAGGGCTATGTACCGCTTTTATGAGCTTTACAAAAACTAAAAATTAGCAGAACTAAAACAGTTAATATTAATTTGAAATGAAGTGAAACCTTGTTTGTTCATGAGTGAAAACACACCTGTAAACTTATTCCAACTGATGACACTACTAAACTAGTGTTATGCAGCTCAAATTGAATAGAGCATATCAACTGTCACATATTGGCTCAGAGCCTGAGATTCAATGGGCTGTCTATAATATATGCTATTGTATCTGCTCATAACATGTTAGTAACAGAATCACAGCAAATAGTTCTTGCTTTCCATTTTACATATAGCATTACTGTGATTCTTCTATGAAAATATTTTGTCATGCAATGGTTCTTTCAACCGCCTACAGCTGGACTGATGATTATTTAAATAAGGCAACATCCTGTTGGCTGGCTCCAGTATATATATGACAAGCAGAGTTTGGCACAAACTAACAATAAATAACATAAGGACTTTTATGAGCCAAAAATAACAGGCGTGCATTCATCCACTCTCACACTACTTAAATGATTTAGTTACTTGTGACATACGTACACCTCACATCCATTATAGGAACACTGCTGGCTGGTTTAGAGGAATTAATTTTTAGACAGTGGCTGTCCTACAACAATATGATACACAATAAAGTACCACCCCTGCAATTAGTCAACAAGTAGGTGCTTAGGCTACAATGCTATTCAAATACATTTTGTCACTAGAAGTTCCTGCTGGGGGTTTGGCAACGGCTCATAGCCTAGAGATGACATTAGGCGTGTTCGGTGTCTCAACGCGTTGGTTTGAGAAAGTTTGATCAATGCGTGTATCCCTCGAACGATAACTTATAGGAGTGGCCGAGTGTGTACAACTTACAAAATTTTGCAAGAGTTGTCCTCTTTTTTGTGTCTTCAGTCATAAATATAGCCCCGCAATCGTAAGTTTGCTTGCCTAAATTCTTGGGTTGAACAGTAGCTGTTCATTGCGACATTTTTGTTGCCCTGACAACTGCATCATCTGCTATTTATACACAGTGTTATTAAAACTCAGCAAACCACCAAGTGCAAATTGTATTGTTATTGATAATGATAAGAATAATAATGACAATGATGAATAATAATGACAGCAACAAGCACAAACATGAATTATTAATTAATAATAATTAATAATGGTGTGCTGATTATTCACTGTTGTTATAAAATAATATATTTTATCAGATAAATAAAGATAATAAAAAATGGAATGAATGAAAGAAGTTATAATATTACTATTGTTATTATTGGCCATAGTGATAGCATTAATAATAATGACAGTACTAAAAATAATAATTTATAACATTAATAATAATTAAAAATGCATCCATTAAAAACAAGAAAAAAAGTCATAACTTTTGATAGCACGTTGTTGTTATAATGCCGCAAAAGGGTACAGTGCCGTAACTAGTGAGAAAGCGACTGCTTTTGAAAACCAACGCATTGACTTTTATAGGTGTTCGCTGGCCAACGTGCACGGTAAACTCGTTGACAAACGCAAAAGTGAGCGTTGATGCACGTTGAAATAAACTTGCTACAAAGGGGCTGATAATCCCTCGACAAAAAACTGCCGTTGAGGATTAAATGTAAACGTTGAGCACACCGAACACGCCTATTGTGCGACTAAAGGTTGTAGGCAGGATACATAAGCCCTCACAACAAGATTCAGGCTAGCATACTTATAGCAGCTAAAATCTAATTTAGAACAGAAGGAAGCTCAGGACTGGACACGATATTGTAGTAGAGTCGCTTCCTTTACTAAGGACACAAGTGCCAATTCTCCATGTACACTCATTGCGCACACTCCACTATCTCTCCACACACCCTGGGTCTACTCCGAATGCAGATGTTAGCAGCTCCAACGGGTCCTCGTCCCACACAAACTACACCAATGTTAGAGAGAAAGCAATTTACTCGACAATTTATTTAGAAATATGATAAGTTTACTCTACAGTGTCCACTAGACTACTACTTCTTTTGATGTACGGTAGCTCCTTTTATAGGAGAAACCAAGAAAACTCGTCGCTTATTAGGAGTCAGCCAATCGCGTTCAGTAAAACCTGCAACACACCAATATAGTTACATAAAACAGTACAATACAAACATGAAGTATCAATCACATAATCTGCACGTGGTCCAGCTCTCTGGGGTGATAATCCATTCAATTACGGGTAAGGGGAAATTAGCTCTCTATATAAAGTGGGTCAATTTCCTTGACTTCAGTTCCTTAACAATCCAGGCTCTCCCTCTTCTATAGGTCGAGAGTTGGTCCCCCGGTATTCAGGCTACTACTTCATGATGTTTCTTGCAAACCAAGTCAGTATACTGGCCTGGATAGGCCCTCTATTCTTTTGATAATGGATACGTGGGCAGAATGGGCCAGTTATAGCTGATTTCCTTAACCCATTATGGATGATATACAACAGAAGGGGGGGGGGTCCTGGGTCGATTTAAAAGTCATGATAGGGTGCAGGAAGAGTGTCGGAGGGGGGGGGGGTTGGAGGTAAGGGGTGAAAGGAGGTGGGGCTTTCGGTCAGTTTAATCACCAAAATCTTTGTTAGTATATTATATATCAATCGCACAAGTTCAATTATAGCTTAGTCATACAGATGGGAACTATTGACCTTTACTGCATATGATTTACTTGATAATTTAACTAGCATTAAAGGCTGGTTCACATAAACTTCGCAAGCGCTCTTGTGTCAACGTACGAGAGTTGTGCTCCCACGATTGCGTGCGAGCAGCATTGGTTCACATGAATCGGAATTAATTTTCTTTAGGCGTAGGCGCATGCGTTGTTGCCAGGAAACCGATTGATACGGCACATGATCGTTTTCATTTCGTTGTTTCATCTGCTGTACAAAAAACATGCTTTCTGCAAGAAAACAATTGGCCATACTTTGGCTGTTGAGACGCCGAGCAAAGCGTAGGCAGCACAGACAACAACAAATGGCTTGTCAGAAAACCACAAAGCAAAGAAGATGGTGGGTGAGGCCAGTTTTGAGGACCAGACATAGGGATGGTCATTATGCTTCTCTCATCATGGTTCTGCAGACAAAGGACAGAGAGTGGTACTACAGGTAGGGTGAGTGTGGTGGTTGAGTGGTAGTTAATTATTTGCAATAATGTTATTAGGATAGCTTCTAGGGAAGGTGCTATGATAATGTAGGTACTAGTAGTGTAGTGTAAAAAATTAAATTAAAAAAATATGACAAAAGTAATTAATTCAAGAGAGGGAAAAAACGTGCAATGAATAATAATTAATTTTTAATGTTATCGTTTAATAAAAATGAACAAATCAATGAAATAAATTTTCACACTTTATTTGTACGTTGAAATAAATAATTTTTATTAATATTTACCCAACACCTAGTAGATGCAAATAAAGTGTAAAAATTCATTTCATTGATTTCCTCATTTTTTTATTAACTGATAACATTAATAAATAATTAATTATTTATTAATGTTGTCATATAATAAAAGTTATTTATTTCGTAAAAATAAAGTCTGAAAATTTATTTCATTGATTTCCTCATTTTTATTAAATGATCATGACATGGAAATAAATACTTTTTACTGATTTTTATTCAACGCTAATAGATTTGAAAAAAAGACATTGGGTAAATGCATTACTCCACCGTGTGTAATCCATGAAATGTGCCTAGCCTGTCATGTGCGGTTACTGTCAATGGTAATCATTCTATCTTTTCAGATATATGCGCATGTCACCTGAGAGATTTGAGCATCTACACACCCTAACCGAACCGCATCTGACGAAGCGATGCTGGAACAGAGTTCCCATAAGCGCTCGTGAGCGGCTTGCTATCACCCTTCGCTACATTGCTACTGGTGAATCTCAGGTGTGTAACATGCCACCATCATATGCATGTAAAGCCTTCTTGCTTCATAATTTGAATAACATAGCACATCATGATGCATGCGGTTGTTACAGGTAAGTAGTAATATATGAGCAGATCTCCCTACCAAGTGTTTTTTTGTGGATTAGACCTTGGGGTGAAAACAATGGGTTACGGCGTTGGATGGATTCGCCGAGTTAATATTGTATTTCATTTGAGGGGTATTTGAGTGGCATTTGAGTGGCATTTAAGTGGCATTTGAGTTTTGATTATTTTTTTACTTAATTTGAACTTATATGGCATATAGATTTTGAATGTATGGCATTCAAGTTTTGATGATTTTTTTACATAACTCGAACTCATATGGTATCTTGAGAGAGAGGGGGGAGGAGAGAGGAGAGATGGGAGATGAGAGAGAGAGGAGAAAGATTTTTTAGTTTTCTATACATTCATGTATATATGGTTAATTATGTACATATTTATGGCTATATTTATATCTACATAGAGAGAGAGGAGATATATCTACATTGAATAAGTATATTGATCAAAAATGAAACATTATATGATTATATAGCTGATTACATAATAAGTAGGGAAAATCTCCCCATATAATATAGCTAGAGTCAGTAAATACTAAGTAATACAAAGCACTACAACTTGTAATGACAATCAATGCATTCATACATACATACATATGGTATCTTGAGAGAGAGAAAGAGAGAGAGGAGAGAGAGATCTTTTAGTTTTCTATACATTAATGTATATATGGTCAATTATGTACATATTTATGGGTATGATTATATCTACATAGAGAGAGAGGAGAGAGGAGATATCTCCAAATTGAATAAATACATTGATTAAAAATGAATCATTGTATGATTATATACATTTATTACATAATAAGTAAGGTAAATCTCCCCATATAATATAGCTAGAGTCAGTAAATACTAAGTAATACAAAGCACTACAACTTGTAATAAATACAAAGTAATAACAGTTAATGCATAGTTTGTTCCTTTACAATGATATCTTTGATGTACTGATGTTATATCTTAGGAAGGAAGACTTCTGTTCTATGCGCTTTTGATTTCGTAATGAACTAAAATAAAAAAGTTATGTATTAGTATAGAATGATTAAGAAAAAATGTAAAATAATTACATGAATTTGAATTATAGTTCTAGTTACTTTGGATAGTTTACATTATTAAAAAAGGGAAATAACTCACCAAGTTACATTGTTCAACTTGTTCTTTCTTGAGCATTATTTTCACCAAGTGCTTTTGATTCTCTTTCATCTATCTAAAACAAAACAAAAAATACTTGCTTTATAAATATGTTGTAAAAAATACACTAATTACACCAAAAGTATATATTCAGCATTTTGTTTAATTTATGGTAAAAATTAGTAAAACTCACCTATAGTGATATGATTGCCTTGAGTTATAGATTAGCTTCTTGAGCTCTTGTTCTGGACAGTTTTTTCAGCATCATCGAAGTATAATCCATGTAGTTTGAGTCTTCATTGGTTTGGTATCATCTAAGCAGGAGAGATGGTTTGGTATCATGTAAGTAGGTGGTAGATCTTGAAAGGAATTCTTGCTGTGTTGGAGAAGTGTGCTGTCTTCAAAATCCATGTAGTTTCAGTCTTCATTGATTTGGTATCATCTAAGTAGGTGGTAGATCTTAAAAGGAATTCTTGCTGTGTTGGAGAAGTATGCTGTCTTCAAAATCCATGTAGTTTGAGTCTTCATTGGTTTCGTATCATCTAAGTAGGTGGTAGATCTTGAAAGGAATTCTTGCTGTGTTGGAGAAGTATGCTGTCTTCAAAATCCATGTAGTTTGAGTCTCCATTGGTTTGGTATCATCTAAGTAGGTGGTAGATCTTGAAGTGAATTCTTGCTGTGTTGGAGAAGTATGCTGTCTTCAAAATCCATGTGGTTTGAGTCTTCATTGGTTTGGTATCGTCTAAGTAGGTGGTAGATCTTGAAAGGAATTCTTGCTGTGTTGGAGAAGTGTGCTGTCTTCAAAATTCCATGTAGTTTGTGTCTTCATTGATTTGGTATCATCTAAGTAGGTGGTAGATCTTGAAAGGAATTCTTGCTGTGTTGGAGAAGTGTGTTGTCTTCAAAATCCATGTAGTTTGAGTTTTCATTGGTTTGGTATCATCTAGGTGGTAGATCTTGAAATGAATTCTTGCTGTGTTGGAGAAGTATGCTGTCTTCAAAATCCATGTAGTTTGAGTCTTCATTGGTTTGGTATCATCTAAGTAGGTGGTAGATCTTGAAAGAAATTCTTGCTGTGTTGGAGAAGTGTGCTGTCTTCAAAATCCATGTAGTTTGAGTCTTCATTGGTTTGGTTTCATCTAAGTAGGTGGTAGATCTTGAAATGAATTCTTGCTGTGTTGGAGAAGTATGCTGTCTTCAAAATTCATGTAGTTTGAGTCTTCATTGGTTTGGTATCATCTAAGTAGGTGGTAGATCTTGAAAGGAATTCTTGCTGTGTTGGAGAAGTATGTTGTCTTCAAAATCCATGTAGTTTGAGTCTTCATTGATTTGGTATCATCTAAGTAGGTGGTAGATCTTGAAAAGAATTCTTGCTATGTTGGAGAAAGTAGGTGGTAGATCTTGAAAGGAATTCTTGCTGTGTTGGAGAAGTATGCTGTCTTCAAAATCCATGTAGTTTGAGTCTTCATTGGTTTGGTATCATCTAAGTAGGTGGTGTTTGCCATCTTTAATATCCAATCTAAAAGGACAAAAAATAAAAAATATTTTAAAAAATGTGAGCTATTTATTATTATTTAATCATAATACAAAAAAGATAACATTTTTATCAATATCCAAAGACAGGGTTTGTAACACAAACGGATTTGGTTGTAGGAGGCTATTTTCTCCATAGTGCAAGTAGGTGAGTTTTTCAACTAGTGGTAAATAAATATTTATTATTATTTTATTATTTAGATCACAAGACGAACAAAATTCAATAAAGTAACAATGAAAACCAAATTAAATCACAATAATATTAACAATAATAAGAATAATAATAATAATCATCATCAGTAAAAATTATTTTTCATATTAAATACAATGAATAATAACTGTTTTATGCTGATAATGAAGTAAAACAATACAATAATTAAAGTTGTAATCGTTTTTTGGCTGTAAAGTTCAAAATCAACCTGTCGTTCAAGATGTCATTTAAGGCTAACCTATTTTTTCTCTCGGACCTACGACAATTCTGTCAATCAATGCCAAAAGACTGCGATCTTGAGAGGAAACAGGATAGGTTCTATGAGCATGAAATTATTTAGGAGAGATACTTCTATGGTCAGACCATATCGTAATAGGAGGATAACTCCAGAGTGCAACTAGTTGAGTTTTTCAACCAGTGTTGAATAATTATTTATTATTTCTCACCTTAATACAGAAAATCTCCTAGTAGTTGTAGTAGATGTTGATCCTTCAGTCACTGTTGTTGAAGTGGATGCTTTCTGTGGAAAAGCGGTGCTTCTTATATAGCTAGGTTGTACTAGGTTGTACTAGGTACTAAGTACCGATTGACACGAGTTGATTCCAATGAAAAGCCTTTGTGATATATAAGCAGGTCTTTACGCAGAAAACTCACGCGAAAACTGAAAAAAATTCTTCGCGGGAGTTTTCCGTCTTATATGTTATAAAGGCTTTACGCAAAAACTCACGCGAAAACCGAAACTAAAAACAAAATTCTTCGCGGGAGTTTTCCTTCTTATAAGTCATAAAGGTTTTACACGGAAAACTCACGCGAAAAGTGAAACAGTCAAAAAATTCTCTTCGCGGGAGTTTTCCTTCTATATACTATAAAAGCTTTACACGGAAAACTCACGCGAAAACGGAAAATAGAAAACAATTCTTTCGCGGGAGTTTTCCTTCTTTTATGTTATGAAGGCTTTATGCAGAAAGTTCACGCAATTTTTTTTACCGTAAGTTTTCCGCATAAGGCCTTTATAGTACATAGAAGGAAAACTCCCGCGAAGAAGATTTTTTATTCTTTTTGTTTTCGCGTGAGTTTTTGCATCAAGCTGTTATAGCACGTAAGAAGGAAAACTCCCGCGAAGAAGTTTTTATTGAGTTTCGGTTTTCGCGTGAGTTTTTTGCGTACAGCCTTTATAACATATAAGACGGAAAACTCCCGCGAAGAATGTTTTTTATTTTTTTAGTTTTCGCGTGAATTTTCCTGCTTATATATTATAAAGGCTTTTCATTGAAATCAACTCGTGTCAATCGGTACCTAGTACCTAGTACAACCTAGCTATATAAGAAGCACCGTTTTTACACAAAAAGCACCCACTTCAACAACAGTGACTGAAGGATCAACATCTACTACAACTACTAGGAGACTTTCTGTATTAAGGTAAGAAATAATAAATAATTATTTAACACTAGTTGAAGAACTCAACTAGTTGCACTATGGAGTTATCCTCCTATTACGATATGGAGTCGTTCTCTTGACCATAGAAGTATCTCTCCTAGATAATTTTATGCTCATAGAACCTACCCTGTTTCCTCTCAAGATCGCAGTATTTTAACATTGATAGACAGAATTGCCGTATGTCCGAGAGAAAAAATAGGTTAGCTTATTAAATGATGCCTTGAACTACAGGTCGATTTTAGACTTTACAACCAAAAAATGATTAAAACTTTCAATATTGTATTATTTTACTTCATTATCAACATAAAACAGTTATCATTCATTGTAAAAATAAATAATTAGAGCCTTTTACTAGTGTTAAATAATTATTTATTATTTTTTACCTTAACTCTACTTAGAGTCCTCTTAGTGGTTGTAGTGATCTAAATAATAAAATAATAATAAAAAGCTAGTTCCAAAGAACTAGACGATTTAATTGACTATAGACAAATAATTATTTTAGCACTTCTTACCTCGATGCTGGTTGCTTACATGGTGTTTCATTGCTATAGCAGCAGGAGTGTTGATGTTTGAGCAGGAAGATGTATCATTAAAGGTGTTAGGATTGGGTCTTCTATCATCAATGTGAATGCCGTTGGTGGTGGAATTGGTGGTTGTAGTGGAGGTAGTGTCGATGTTGTTGGTAGTTGTAGTTGGTTCAATATGGAGTTTAAGAAGTGCTTTGGAGTGTGACGTCATCATACCTGCAAAAAAGTAAAAGAACTTAGTTTTTTAATGATGTGAATATACTGAAATTATTATAGTGTTAAATAATTATTTACTATTTATTTTAAAAATAAATAATTAGAGCTTTCTACTAGTGTTAAATAATTATTGATTATTTTTTACCTTATCACCACTTAGAGCCAGATGATTTAATTAACTAAAGACAAATAATTATTTTAGCATTTCTTACCTTGATGCTGGATGGTCTCCTAGTAGCTGTAGTAGATGATGCTTCTCCGCTTGCTGTTGAAGAACTGGATGCTTTCTGTGTGAAAACAGTTGCTCTTAAATAGCTAAAGTTGCACTGATTAAACCCTATGAATCAGCATTTTTTCCAATGCTTTCGCGGGAATAAAAACTGTTTATTCCCGCGAAAGCAACGGTTTCCATTCGCGGGAATAAATACTTTATTTTCACGCGAATGGAAACCGTTGCTTTCGCGGGAATAAAAATTTTATTTTCACGCGAATGGAAACTGTTGCTTTCGCGGGAATAAATAGTTTATTTTCACGCGAATAGAAACTGTTGCTTTCGCGGGAATAAATAATTTATTTTCACGCGAATAGAAACTGTTGCTTTCGCGGGAGTAAATAGTTTATTTTCACGCGAATAGAAACTGTTGCTTTCGCGGGAGTAAATAGTTTATTTTCACGCGAATAGAAACTGTTGCTTTCGCGGGAATAAATAATTTATTTTCACGCGAATGGAAACTGTTGCTTTCGCGGGAATAAATAGTTTATTTTCACGCGAATAGAAACTGTTCCTTTCGCGGGAATGAATAGTTTATTTTCACGCGAATAGAAACCGTTGCTTTCGCGGGAATAAATAGTTTATTTTCACGCGAATAGAAACTGTTGCTTTCGCGGGAAAAAATAAATTATTTTCACGCGAATGGAAACCGTTGCTTTCGCGGGAATAAATAATTTATTTTCACGCGAATAGAAACTGTTGCTTTCGCGGGAGTAAATAGTTTATTTTCACGCGAATAGAAACTGTTGCTTTCGCGGGAATAAATAATTTATTTTCACGCGAATGGAAACTGTTGCTTTCGCGGGAATAAATAGTTTATTTTCACGCGAATAGAAACTGTTGCTTTCGCGGGAATAAATAGTTTATTTTCACGCGAATAGAAACCGTTGCTTTCGCGGGAATAAATTATTTATTTTCACGCGAATGGAAACCCTTGCTTCCGCGGGAATAAACAGTTTTTATTCCCGCGAAAGCATTGGAAAAAATGCTGATTCATAAGGTTTAATCAGTGCGACTTTAGCTATTTAAGAGCCACTGTTTTCACACAGAAAGCATCCAGTTCTTCAATAGCAAGCGGAGAAGCATCATCTACCACACAAGATCTACCACCTACTTAGATGATACCAAACCAATGAAGACTCAAACTACATGAATTTTGAAGACAGCATACTTCTCCAACACAGCAAAAATTCATTTCAAGATCTACCACCTACTTAGATGATACCAAACCAATGAAGACTCAAACTACATGAATTTTGAAGACAGCATACTTCTCCAACACAGAAAGAATTCCTTTCAAGATCTACCACCTACTTAGATGATACCAAACCAATGAAGACTCAAACTACATGAATTTTGAAGACAGCATACTTCTCCAACACAGCAAAAATTCATTTCAAGATCTACCACCTACTTAAATGATACCAAACCAATGAAGACTCGAACTACATGAATTTTGAAGACAGCATACTTCTCCAACACAGCAAGAATTCCTTTCAAGATCTACGACTTAATTAGATGATACCAAATCAATGAAGACTCAAACTACATCGATTTTGAAGACAGCGCACTTCTCCAACACAGCAAGAATTCATTTCAAGATCTACCACCTACTTAGATGATACCAAACCAATGAAGACTCAAACTACATGAATTTTGAAGACAGTCGACTTCTCCAACACAGCAAGAATTCCTTTCAAGATCTACGACTTACTTAGATGATACCAAATCAATGAAGACTCAAACTACATGGATTTGAAGACAGCATACTTCTCCAACACAGAAAAAATTCCTTTCAAGATCTACCACCTACTTAGATAATACCAAACCAATGAAGACTCAAACTACATGAATTTTGAAGACAGTCTACTTCTCCAACACAGCAAGAATTCCTTTCAAGATCTACGACTTACTTAGATGATACCAAATCAATGAAGACTCAAACTACATGGATTCTGAAGACAGCACACTTCTCCAACACAGCAAGAATTTCTTTCAAGATCTATCACCTACTTAGATGATACCAAACCAATGAAGACTCTAAAAATTACTTATATTATATTTCGATGATGCTGAAAAAAACTGTCCAGAACAAGAGTTCAAAAAGCTAATCTATAACTCAAGGCAATTATATCACTATAGGTGAGTTTTACTAATTTTTACCATAAATTAAACAAAATGCTGAATATATACGTTTTCTAGGTGAAAAAAGGACTTTTTTGATGTAATTAGTGTATTTTTTACAACAAAATGCTGAATATATACATTTTCATGGTAAAGAATAGGATATTTTGGGTGTAATTAGCGTAGTTTTTACAACAAAATGTTGAACATATACATTTTTTCAGGTAAAAAAAAGCACTTTTTTGGTGTAATTAGTGTATTTTTTTACAACATATTTATAAAGCAAGTATTTTTTGTTTTGTTTTAGATAGATGAAAGAGAATCAAAAGCACTTGGTGAAAATAATGCTCAAGAAAGAACAAGTTGAACAATGTAACTTGGTGAGTTATTTCCCTTTTCTAATAATGTAAACTATCCAATGTAACTAGAACTATAATTCAAATTCATGTAATTATTTTACATTTTTGCTTAATCATTCTATACTAATACATAATTTTTTTATTTTAGTTCATTACGAAATTAAAAGCACATAGAACAGAAGTCTTCCTTCCTAAGATATAACATCACTACATCAAAGACATCATTGTAAAGGAACAAACTATGCATTAACTGTTATTACTTTGTATTTATTACAAGTTGTAGTGCTTTGTATTACGTAGTATTTACTGACTCTAGCTTTATTATGTGGGGAGATTTTCCTTACTTATTATGTAATAAATGTATATAATCATATAATGATTCATTTTTAATCAATGTATTTATTCAACTTAGATATATCTCCTCTCTTCTCTCTCTATGTAGATATAAATTTACCCATAAATATGTACATAATTGACCATATATACATTAATTGCAAGAAAACTAAAAGATCTCTCTCCTCTCTCTCTTTCTCTCTCTCAAGATACCATATGTATGTATGTATGAATGCATTGATTGTCATTACAAGTTGTATTGCTTTGTATAACTTAGTATTTACTGACTCTAGCTATATTATATGGGAAGATTTTCCCTACTTATTATGTAATCAGGTATATAATCATATAATTTTCATTTTTGATCAGTCTTCTCTCTCCTCTCTCTCAAGATGCCATATGAGTTCAAATTATGTGAAAAAAGTATCAAAACTTGAATGCCATACATTCAAAATCTAGCTGCCATATGAGTTCAAATTAAGTAAAAAATTAATCAAAACTCAAATGTCACTTAAATGCCACTCAAATGCCACTCAAATACCTCTCAAATGAAATACAATATAAACTCGGCGAATTCACCCAACGTCGTAACTCATTGCATAACCCCCAAGGCCAGATCCACAAAAAAACACTTGGTAGGGAGATCTGCTCATATATTACTACTCAGGTAATGCAAATACACTCCCGTTTTATTTTGTGATAGGCATCTTCATCCTTCAACTTCCGCGTCGGCCGGTCAACCGTCAGTTCTGTGCTTAGAGAAGGGTGTGCTGCGATATGGAAAGTTCTCAAGGACACATACCTCAAGATGCCATCAACTCCAGAACAGTGGAAAAAAGTTGCTGACCAATTTCTCAATGAATGGGACTTACCTAATGTTGTTGGTGCGCTGGATGGAAAACATATCATGATTCAATGCCCTCAATTCGGTGGATCTGATTTTCACAACTACAAAGGTTTTCATTCAACAAACCTTATGGCTGTGTGTGATGCACGCTATCGATTTATTTGGGTAGACATTGGGGCATATGGTCGTGACAACGACGCTGCTGTTTTTGGTCGCAGTGATATGTATGCACTGCTTGAGACTGGCAAAGCATCCCTTCCTGCTACTCGCTCTGTGAGCGACTTTCACCTGCCATTTTACCTAGTCGGAGATGAAATTTTTCCACTAAAAAACTGGCTAATGAAGCCGTACCCAGGAAAGAACCTGAACCTACAGCAACGGATATTCAACTACAGGTTGTCAAGAGCCAGACGGACCATAGAAAATGCATTTGGCATTCTTAGTAGCAAGTGGCGCATTTTTCGCACGCCAATTAATGCTAAACTAGATCTGGTAGATTTGATTGTGCAAGCATGTGTGGTTCTGCATAACTACCTGTTGCTGACCGACAATGCCAAGTACGTCCCCACTGGTTTTGTTGATAGCTATTCAAGCTCAGGAGATGTAGTAGAAGGTGGCTGGAGGCAAGACCACAGGATGGATGGACTAACCATGATTTGTAATCAGAGCAATCGGGGTAGTCTTAATTCCGCAAAAGCCATCCGTGATAGACTGTGTGAATATGTGAATTCTGCTAGTGGATCTGTTGAATGACAGCTTGCACATGTCACAGACCCTGGCCGTGTCCTTCAGTAAAATGTTCTTGATTATTTTGCTATAGATAGTAAATTGTAATCATTTTTTTCATGCTAATAAACATGTACAATCTGTGAATGTTTTTATTGTTTCAACTCAAAATGAATGAGGAAAACATATATATGTATGAACTACAAGTATCTGTAAAATAGTAGTGAAAAATATGAGGTGAGCTGTGAGTATTTGAGCATAGAATTATTAAGATTGTCTGAAATGGTAGTGGAAAAGAAATGAGGTAAACTATGAGTATTTGTGTAAAGAAATGGACGAGATTTAGTAAGTAGTAATAATGGGTAATAATCAGTAGTAATAATATTAGAGCTGTTCGTATTGAGGCAGCCAACTCTGCTGCACTGCACTTCCACTTGTAGATGGTTGAGGTGGTGGCAGAAAGGAAGGGTTCATTTGAGATGACGGCATTGTATTTTGTGCAACATGCTGCGTTGCATATCTCGACACCAACTGCTTCATTTCTAGACGCAGGTCAAATTGTACTGAACTTGGTAGCTCCTTCATCTTTGGTGCCAGGCTTCTTAAAAATAACATTGTGTCGTCATCAGGCTCCTCTGTCAATTTAGCTAAAATTGCCTTCTCGACTTCGTCGATTGGTGCGGTGCTGCTTTGTTCTTTGGAAAGTTTTCGTTTTTTCGACCATGGCCGGCGGACACTGCTGCCTGCAGACAGAATTGTTCATATTGGTTAAAATGTTGCCGTAAAACCCCGGATTTACAATTCAGTTGTACAAATTGAAATGTGCTACACAAAAAATCTGCAAGTGATACCTGTGTCAGGTCTCATTGGGTGGTCGAAGGGGTGCTAGTCGGAGGTGGGGTTTCAGTTGGAGACCGTACAGAATAGTCAATAAGAAAGGCATCATTCTGGGCTGAAAATAAAATAAATGCCCATAGATTAATCTAGTTATATTACAAGCAGTTTTATCATCACTGAAGACAATTGCTGACAGTTTTATTACTATTTTTTTTTACTTAAAATCTCGTGGACTGAGCATGGAAGATTCATCCAGCTCCGATAGGGCTGATATATGCGACTCGGGAGTCCTCATCCGGGGTATCGAGGAAACTGTCGTTCTATGCTTTATATGTTTGAACAACCAAGCAAGTCCGACAAATTCTGGCGCTGGTGTGAAATCATCAGTGCCACTCCCAGAGGGCCTTGCCTGTTTCAGGTACCTCCCAACACGCGAGCGGACTGTCTTATACCTGTAGGTACAAAAAGAGATGGATGGGTCATTTGAGGTGAGTGAGACTCAATGAAATATAAGCAGCAACTGTGTGTGTATTATTATCCATCAATATGGAGCTAGTGCGTAACCATCAACATAATTCTACTGTAGCCTTCATAAAAAGTAGTTTCAAAATGAGGAGCAATTTTTTTTAATTCTTTTCATGACAAATTTGCTGGAATTTGAAAGCTTTTTAAGTTCAATTTCATACTTTGCAATTTCTTCAACGAGTCTGTCAGCTAGCCCCATTTTACAAATACATTGTTGACTAAGTACAGAGGCTACTCGTATGTGTTACATTAAGATTAAAATATGACTATAAATGTAAATATATACCAACTACAAATGAGTAGTCTAGGATTACCAAGCATAAAATAACAGGTATTCATGTATATCGTTCTTCTAAAATACTAACATGAATGATTAATATTATTATTTTAATTTACATATAAATATACTACGGGTATCGCAGGTTAAACTTTTAATAATAACAATGATAGAATACAGAACAGGAAAACTCAACCATATATTTTTTTTCTTCTACTCCCTATGCTGCTGCTGTGAATTCATGGATGGATGACTGGAGAACAACTAATTTTTTTCACAGTTCTACCTTAAATAAATAATAATAAATAATCATTATCAATGTAATTTTTACACCACTCAACTGACTTAATCTGACTGCTACTGTATACTTATATTGAAATATAATTTTATCAACAAAACTCTAACGAAATTTATATGTTATAATAAATCAAAAATATTATTTCATCAGTCAATAATAATTAATAATAAATAAATGATATAAATAATATAATTGTTTTTTTTTTATTTAATTAATGATAATATTTAATATATATAAATTATAATAATAATAAACGTATTTATTATATAAATGATAATAATTATTATTATGACTACTACTATATAATTAATATATATAATATTATATATATTATATAATAATAATAATAATAATACAAACTACTGCTTGCCTTAGCTTGCACTGTTCTTGGGTAGTGTTGAAATGTGTGGCAATTTCCTTCCACGCATTTAACTTTGTTGTTTTTGCGTTCTTATATCTGCTGTCAGCAGTGCTATACAAAACTTCGTACTTTCGTACAAAATCCATAAAAATTAATTCGTCGACGGTATTAAAACTCATGCTCGCAGCAGCCATCTTGAAAATGTATGACCTTGACCGTTCTTTGGTATTGGAGGTAATAATATGTGCCTTCCCGACGCACGTCGCTGCTCCCATGAATCGCAATAGAACGCAGAGCAGAACAAAATCGTACGAATGCGCAGGACACCGCCTCAAGAGGGCCCTCGTGCGACGAGAGCTGCGTTTACTCAGGAGTTCGTACGTCTATGTTCTCATAGATCGCATTCACTACGCAGTACAGCGTGCGTGGCGCACGAACACTTGCGAAATGTATGTGAACCAGCCTTTAGCTGGCGTTGTTGCTGGCAATGAATTGAAAAATAAATATCGTTTGTAGTGGAAAGATTTGTAAAAGAGTGATTCGAAACTTGAAAGCATAACAATTCTTAATGAGAACAACTAATACCCGTAATATTATTAGTCTATTACTCACTTTAAAACTGATTGCAAACAAACATGGCTTATTGATAAAACCTACATGTGTGTATGGGCTTCAGTGGCATGCTGAAGAATGGCAGACAGTCGTATAGCTCCCAAGTAAATATGTCAACTCGGGAACATGCCCATACAGAATGTCCCCAAGTAAATATAAGCAGTACCCAAGTAAAATGTTCCAAAGTAGAGAAAAGAGTGCACATGTTGGAAAAATGATCGTACTAAAAATAGTTTTATGGTGTCTGGTTGACGGTGTCTAGTTGAAGTCAAAGTGAACTTTGCGATGTTACAGAGTGGTCAAAAAGTGCACTATTTGGGATTTTTTTAAATTGTCCTGGAAGAGCTTAACTATTTTAATTTCAATTTATGTAACGGTGATACCCAATTCTTATTTTAGAATTTTGTAAATTATATTACACAATGCAGAAGCATAACTCAAATTAAAGGTATTCCTTATTACAAGTACAACCTGTGCAACCATAAATTATCATTATTAGACTTGTCATTTGCTCCCTCTCTGCAATTACAAGCTTTTATAAGCCTCTATTTTGGTGTAAAATGTTTTGGGGTTATCACCTCAGCAAAGTTTTAATTTTTTAGTTACAACCACTAGCCATTGAAGTGTGCTAGAGTAATCTTATCACTGCTTATAATGGTGTGATGGTGTTATCATTGTGGTTAATACCCCTGCCAGACAAGCCAGATTATCACCCGTATCCGCCGTTCCGTCACGCAAGATGATACTTCCGGCTCAGGATGAAACAAGTACAGACATGATTGAATTTTTATCCTGTCCTTTAGGCTGCTGTTGGTTAATTAACATACTGCGATTCCATTTGACAAGGTTAAATTGATTTTTCGCTTGCTTAAAAAGATCATATATTTGTAAGATAGTTAGCAAGTACTGTAATAGTTATATGATCATTGGAATTCATCTGAAACTACCGCGGGCAAAATAATTGTTAAAATAATTGTCATTTGTGGTGAAAAAATTATAAATAAATAGAAGGCATAAAATTTATAAATTGAAATGAACATTATGTTTAATAATAACAATTTACTAATTACCTGACCAAAATTGATAAACTTAGCAATAAAGAATATGTTTTAAAAAAAAGTGAATGTGATAAAAATAATCAGACTCAGGAAACCATTTGAAATCAAAAAATATTAATCTCGCTCTATTTGCCCAATAGAACATTACGCCGGTTGTTTCAAGTGCCAGTCAGGCTTGTGTGGCATGCCATCTTTCACCAGACTCTGGCTCTGGGTACGGAAGACAGGCTCTTGTGGCAAGGGCGTAACTGCTACCATCCAGCTTCTCTGGTCACTATCTATCGGCTCGATTGATTGATGTTAACTGATGCAAGTAAAAGTTTATATGGATTGCTATTGTGGAGTGCAAAACTCATACTGAGCACCCAAAATAAGGTTTTTGTTCATATTTAGAAGAAACGGGTGTCCTCTCAAATACAGGGTCTCCCCCTTGTTGCTGAGCATGTAAACACAATCACCAACTGATTAAAACTTGCACCTATTAAAAAGGTTGTGTATAACAAGTTTTCTATGTCCTTTTTATATAGTTTAATGCATGCAAGACTAAGTTAGACATCATAAGCAGCAAGATATAATGAGATAAATTTAGGCAAGGGTTGTGTCCCAATAAAACCAGCTATGAAAACAGCAAACGTTCAGAACTGCCAGTAAAAGACTTGACATAATTCAATGGGTACTTTTCTTTGCCATAAATGATCACAATGCAAAAAATGAGCAGCTGTTGATGAATATTTTAGCTTAAGATTTCAGATCTGTCTATACTTCTTCATTTCAAACTTGTTTAGAGCAAGCGTTATAATTGTTATGCAAGCACATTTTGTCAAAACTATTAGCTGTGAATGTCTTGGGAATTGGACAAGAATGAACGTCGACAGGAACGAATGCAGACCCAGCCGTAATGAGCGTAGACACATCCTGGAATGGGTATCGACATACCTGGAACGAATATCGACTATGCAACAAACACGAGAATTTTGACTTTCATTCCCAAACATGTCTACGCTTGTTCTCGGTGATATATAACATACCATTTCAACTTTCATTTCAAGGTTTGTCTACATTGGGAAAACACGATAATTTATTTTACTCCTGGAACGAACATCGAAACAAAAGTTTAAATGTTGCCAGGAATGAATGCCGACACTTCCTAGAATGAACGTCAAATTCTTTTCTCCCTAACATCAGTGACTTTCATTACAGGTCTGTCGACGTTCATTCCAGGATGTTTCTACATTAATTCCAGCTATGTCTGCATTCATTCCTGTCGACGTTCATTCCTGTCTACTATCGTTACAAGTTCTGAATGTCTTTAGGGCCCTATAAAAATGTACTCTGGGGTCACGGTAATTTATGGTTTACAAACGCATAATATTTAACCTGTCTGTTGCTCCACATCTATTATCATGACAAAGTTTGTTCGAACTATACTTATATTCACTACCATTGAACAACCATTTATTGTTATAATTAATGTTAATAGATGTTATTTAGTTAGCATCATAAGTTTTCACATTTAAGCCTGTACAACATTATAACAGCTGTAAGAAAACCCAACTCAATAAATTTATGTTTCTGCATGGCTACATTTTTATTAGGATTCGTGTTTGTCCAACTTTGAATAGGTTGAAAATAGTTGAAAGTACCTGATGAGGGCGAGTCAATCAACTTCACCTACTGACTCAAGTCCTGGTCTCCATGGCACAAAATAACACGCAATCTCAAGTTGTATTTTTTCAATTTCCAACAATAGATTTCTTGTTCATGGTCATACGCACTAATACAGCAAAAATTTAAAACAATTTTCAGATTAATGAACTAATAATTAGTTCCTTTGTGGAACTGCTTGATATTCAAATTTTTAAAGTTAAGAACTCAAATGTTAGTGTTTCATTGATTGACAGAAAAGTGTGGTGTTTCTGCTACATACCTAAAAAT
This sequence comes from Cryptosula pallasiana, assembly GCA_945261195.1. Taxonomy (NCBI): domain Eukaryota; kingdom Metazoa; phylum Bryozoa; class Gymnolaemata; order Cheilostomatida; family Cryptosulidae; genus Cryptosula; species Cryptosula pallasiana. The sequence continues at coordinate 20,815,989 of OX183134.1, read as the reverse complement.
TCATTAGATAATTGATTTCATTGGTAACCTTTTGCCACTTTTTATTACCAGAGCAAAATAGTGGAACTGTCCCATGATCAAAGTTATAACTTTAGACCTTTCATCTTTGAGTTGACATGATGTTTGTATTATTCAATGTACAATTATGGTCATTTGATCACAATGTTAGGTCCACGAGGGCTTCATTGATTGCTGGTCGGTTTAAGTTACATAGTAAAACTTGAGTTTAACTCAGCATCAAAGTATTAGGGTTATATGTTGTGTTCTTATTTGAAGTTGTTCCTTGCTCTCCTTGTTAGGTTTAATATTTACAATTGTCTTTTCTTTGGTATAAAACAGTATTCACAAGCGCATACTCCATGAAAAAAGCAGTATGCGTCACTGTTGTGGCTGTAGAAATGGATTTAGTTGAGACAAAACACGACTAACAAACTGTCTTTAGTTCTCATAGTTTACCTGCTAAAGGTTGGTTTCCACCAACTAGTGTGGTGCTATTTGCTGTGATGATAATACTTATTTCCTTTATCTCAAATTGAGAAACCCAATCTGTCCTTATTTTAGGGAAATGAAACAAATTTCTGCAGAACCCTTCGTTACAACTATTGCAAAATTTGGATTTTAAAACTTTTTCCAGCCTATTCAATCAATGTTAGTTGGTCACTTTAATGCTCTCCACCTTTACTACATTGATTGTTCACCCTTTGGTTTGGTAAATTATCTGTCAAAGCTCTTAGTGTACGTTTTTTTGCAAATATTCTGTAAAAATTATAATTTATTTGTTTTTTTGAGCTGTTGAGTTTTTTTATACAACGTAACAAGTTTTTTATTTATTAGTTTGAAACTTTGCTATACTAACTGTAGTATTTGAGATGATAAAGATGGAACCAGTGACTACAGATGTTGGCGAATGTTATTATCCCAGAGGTGAGAGTTAAATCAAGTAGGAAGTTTGACTGTAAACCACTATTTCATCATTGATCAGCGGTCGTGTCAGCTATGGATATGCTCAAATTGAAATTTGTACTTTTCTATGAAATCTATTTACAGATATAAAGGTTGAGATTGCAGCTGATGGAAAGACAGCGAGTGAAGGTAAGAGTCTACCATATTATTTATGTTGGCAAACCGAAAAACTTTGAATATGATATTTGGGTGTTTTATCGAATATATTTTGAACTATGTCATAAGGTACCTCTAAAAAATACTTCATACGCAATGCCATGTGTTGAGTTTTAATCAAGTATTATCAATTGTTATTCTGCTATTAAGATATCATGGTACTATGTTGTATTCTATGAGATAGTTGTACAATTTTCATTGCATTATCAGTTTAAAATAAAGTTCTAAAAACTTTAATTAGTATGTAATATTTTTGTTTAATTATTTTGTTACTTCCAGCTTGTTATTTATCCATTAGCTTTTTTATTTTTAATACAAACACTCACACTTGAAAACCAATAATTACCCAAAATCGAATTTATCACAGATGAATATAATTGCTGAATAGAGAAAACCAGCTCCAACAAATTTAACTTTCGTTGCAATCTCATTTTCTTGCAATCACGAAAGTCTCTGCACAATACCAAGATTTAGGAGGCCCTACTTCTATACAAATCAGTCTGCGCTCTCTGCAGAGAGCACAAGGAGTGTTCCGCCCTAGTGACTTCTATTATCACCCTAATTTTTTTTTCAAAACAACATTTTTGTGTTAGTATATTAGTAAAATTGCTTTAGCACCATTACTAGAGGATTGCTGATCATTTTCATTGCCCTGTGGCGTATTTTATTTATAAGTCTATTGGGGGAGCATTTATAGGCCTATGACATGCAAAGATCATGATACATCAATGATACATCAATGATACATCAATGATACATCAACAGTGGCAAAAACATTGCATTTTTGTAAATGCAGAAAAGCTCACATTGGCTGCCTCAGTGAGAAAACGATGAGTTTTCATACAAAGGGACTGTAGTGAGTGCGCATGCATTTTCAGAAGACCACGGGCTCAATAAAATCACACGCAATCATAGAGGATACAGTTGTCATGGTCTTCACATCATTGCAGTTTAAATTGCACTGTTATATCTAGTTGCAACATATCCTGTCCTATCATACCGTATTTCAGTCTGAATGCATTACACTAGGCAAATGATTCTGTTCTTTCAATTTAATAATAATAACAATGGCCATGGGATAACTACATTATCATCGTCACACCAAAGGGATCTAGTTGGAATTCATACCATCAGTGTGCCTCGGCTTCAGCTGCTTGTTTTTGTTTGGCTCATTTTTCTAGTTTCTTTTTTTAATTATTATTATCATTATAATTACTAGTAATAATAAATTGGGTTTCTACACTATCATAATTATTTCTATTGAACCAGTTCCTTATTCTTCTGAGTGTTTTTATTTTTAGTATTTTAGAAGATAGGGACCGGTATTAGGGTGACTACGCACTATTGAATTATTTCCACTGAGTGGTAGAGAGAACTGTAGAACTGTATTGAGTGGTATTATTGACTCGTAGTATTGACTGGTATCTGAGACAACTTTAGGCTAGGTTTTACTGCTTGTAGAAAAAAAAAGCAAATGAAAACAACAAACGTTTGGAACTGCCAGTAAAACGCTTGGCATGATTTGATGGCTACTTTTCTTTGTCGCAAGCAATTACAGGGCAAGTGATGCTTCTATTGACCATAATTTTTGTTTAAGCCCAGGTCTTTGTGGTATAAAATAGCATATAATCCCCGGTTTAATGCTTTTTCAATTTGCAACGACAGATCTCTTACTCATGGTCAGGCGCAGCAACAGCAACATTATGAAATAATTACCAGTCCAATGTACAAATAACTGCTTCCGTAGCTGTGGGAGTGTTTGATAATCTGCAATTTTCGAGCTATGAACTCAGATGTTTGTTCTATAACTGCATTTTCATTCGATGTTAATGTTTGTAAATTTTTGCCACTTAATTATCACCTGAGCAAAATAATCAAACTGTTGCATGGACAATGTTATGATTGTTTTTTTTTCTGAAATCCTCACGGTTTGTGTTAGCCTACTCCTTGTACAATTCTGGTCACTTGTCCACAGCATCGGGACCATGAGAGTTCCTTTGATGGTAGTTTGATTTAATATACATTGCCCTCATGTGTAACTATGTGCCGAAATGTCAGGTCTATGCGTTGTCCTGTTGGTTGGAGTTATTGTTTGCTGTCCCGCCTTGGCTAAGATGCTAGATCAAGTTTAATGATGAACTTGTCTTTTCTTTGATATGGAATTATTTACTCAAACACATAGTCCATACAAAGAATAATCTGTATTACTGTTGTAGCGGGGGAAATGGACTTGATTGACACCAAACACGACCAACAGGCAGTTGATAATTCTGATAGTTCATCTGCTAAAGGTTGGTACATTCGTTATTGACTAGTGTGCTGTTATTTGCTGTGATGCAACTATTCAACTGATTTATACCAATTAGAGAAGCCCGATCGATACTCATTTCGGGAATTCCACACAACAAAATTTTTAGCTGCATACTTAATTACAGATAATGCAAAATTTAAATTTTAAAATGATCCTCAGCTTATTTAATTGCTATAAGTTGTAGCATAAATTCTCTCCACCTTTGATGTTTTGCTTGCCCATTTTTATATTTGGTAAACTTTCCGTAAAAACACGTATAGTGTACATTTATGTGTCATTATTCAGGAAAAATCTAACCTACTGTTTGCGTTCCTGGTCTGTTGAAAGGTTTTTACAATGCAACAAGTCACGTGACTATCATTTTAAAACACTGCTTTCCTAACTTTAGGATCTGAGATGATTAAGATGGAACCAGTGACTACAGGTGTTGGTGAATGTTACTATCCTAGAGGTGAGAGGTGAACCGAGGAGCAAATCTTATTTTAAATCATTATTTCATGATTGATCAGCACTCATCTCAAATGGGGACCTATGCAAATTGAAATTAATATTTTTTTTGTCAAATCTATTTACAGATATAAAGGTTGAAATGGTAGCTGATAGCGAGACAGCATACCAAGGTAAGTGTCTGTTGGTTTGTTTATGTTGGGAAACCAAAAGGTTTTGAATATATATTTGGATCCTCTACCACTTACTTTCTGCATTATGTCATGAAGTACCTCTAAAAAAAGCTTCATTTTAGAAACCCAATGCCATAATTGCATGCAATACGTTAGTAGCATACTGGAAACAGGTCTTCATTAACATCTATAGAATTTTTTTGGTTTCATATCTTTGCTCTGGTATGAGTATATTTTACCTACTCACTTGGAAGTTTGTGCCATGTATATTAGGCGTGTTCGGTGTGCTCAACGTTTACATTTAATCCTCAACGGCAGTTTTTTGTCGAGGGATTATCAGCCCCTTTGTAGCAAGTTTTTTTCAACGTGCATCAACGATCATTTTTGCGTTTGTCAACGAGTTTACAGTGCGCGTTGGCCAGCGAACACCCATAAAAGTCAACGCGTTGGTTTTCTAAAGGAGTTGTCTTCTCACTAATTACGGCACTGTACCCTTTTGCGGCATTATAACAACAACGTGCTATCAAAAGTTATGATCTTTTTTCTTGTTTTTAATGGATGTATTATTACTTATTATTAATGTGATAAATTATTATTTTTACTACTGTCACTATTATTAATGCTATCACTATTGCCAATAATAATAATAATAATATAACTTTCATTCATTTTATTCTTATTGTCTTTGTTTGATAAAATATATTATTTTATGACAGTGAATAATAATAAGCACACCATTATTAATTATTATTAATTAATAATACATGATTTTGCTTGTTGCTGTCATTATTATTCATCATTGTCGTTATTATTCTTATCACCATCAATAACAATACAATTTGTACTTGCTGGTTTGCTGAGTTTTAATAACACTTTGTATAAATAGCACATGATGCAGTTGTTGTTAGGGCAACAAAAATCTCACAATGAACAGCTACTTTTAAACCCAAGAATTTAGGCTAACAAACTTATGATTGCGGGGCTATATTTATCACTGAAGACACAAAAAAAGAGGACAACTCTTGCGAAATTTTGTAAATTGTACGCACTCGCCTACTCTTTTAAGTTATCGTTTGAGGGATAAACGCGTTGATCAAATTTTCTCAAACCAACGCGTTGAGACACCGAACACGCCTATTATCCACAGTCCTGAGAACCGTTTACACATGAATGGCTCCCAAAACTTTTGTATCCCTTGACTTCTGGCACATACATCCAATCTGTTTCTTGATAATGTATACCCTCTCCCGCTCTTGGCGCACGAACTCTCTACATCTTTGTGTTTTTTAGTACGTATAATAGGAGCAGATCTGCATAAAGTTTTGTGAATTTCTTTTTTGGGATGTATTCTGTAGCTTTGACATTAGTTTATGTTACCTAGCTATTGTGAGGTTCATACTGTGGTAGATTTTGGTGAATGTTCATAGTAAACAGGGAGTTTGCTACACCACTTCTCCACTCAACGCGCTGGCAATGCACCTACAGCCATTGGTATGATGCTGTGCCGGTAGCAAAGCTATACTGTGCCGGTAGCAAAGTACACAGGGCCGGTACCGGGCCGGTAGTGACCTCTACAGGGTCGGTAGTGACCTCTGCAGGGCCGGTATGCTGACACAGGGCCGGTATAAGATGGCTGCCAAAGCTGAGGAACTTCGAAACTAGCTAGGACTTACCACCAAGCCAGGAATCAAAACTACCTACCTTAAAATCTGCGGTAACCAGGACCACAAGCTAACTAGAGCCTTGGGACCCTATAGGACAGCCTGATTAGCCAGCAGGAGACATGACTTCGCCCTTAGCCACTTGGCGCCTTATCTATTTAATCCCTATTGATTACATGGTTGGTTGACTATTTATATGAGCATTTGCATTGGTTCAATTACTTCCTGTACTATTGTAATGGATTTTCACATAGTTGGCCACTCCATTGATTAGTGCTACTGGCCTAATACTAGTCAATGAATTACTAGTCAATGTAATGCGTACGCCTAGCAAGTTAGTGTGTGATACTAGCTACGCGTGACTGCCCTCAGCTGAACCAGCACAGATGCATATGTGTACCACAGTGCCTGCCTAGGAAGACGCTCTAGGACCTCAAGCTAGGAATTCCCCGCCTCACTGGATGAGTTAGCTGTGCGCATTTGGACTCCTTGTTATTGCTAAATATATGTTGTTATTGCACCTGCTTGTTCCTATTTATGCTTGTATGGCCTGATGATTTTTGTCCCAATCATGTTTTAGTATTTTCAACCGCTTTATTTATATATCTGATTGCATAAATGTAGTGACATGTGGCCCAGTGGGCAGAGTCAATTGTGCGCTTGCTGAGAGAACATCTCTGAGTAAGCTTTTGTATCTTGAGCTAATGAAGTATTCATTTCTATAACCCGGTGTGTTTAGTTTGGCAGGTTGCCTAATATTGTTAGTATATCTGCACACGGCACAACACGGAGCTATCTTGATACGCAGATAGTTAGTAAAGAGAGCCATCACTATTAAATCAGTGTGGCGCTCTATAGCAATTATCATTACATTGCTGTCTCGGTACACTTCCCTAGTAGTTGTTCGGTGAAGGTGTGACAAAATCCTTTACATTGGTGGCAGCAGTGGGATTGCTTGCTAACGACATACACCACTAGAGAAGTTGCCAATGGCCAAACACACCTTTACTCATTCCCCCTCTACCCGGGTATTGGTGTTTTCCTATAACATAACAGTTGTCTGGTAGCAGCCAAACTACCACCCCATGGACGCTGTTACACCCCTTTACTCTGACCCGGTGGTACCCCCCCACCACCCGGCAGAACGTCCCCCTCTCTCTGCTGTATTTGAAAAGAGAGAAGCAGTCACCCTGCGTGGTGAACTCGGTAGTCGCTGTACTGCTCACGCAGGATCGTACAGGCATCTCTTTCGAACCCTGGGTACACCTCTCCACACAGGGTACCCATCTCAGCTCTCGCAGTGTACACGGCAGAAGCTGTACCGAGTGATTCAGAAACTGTTCTGCCTTCCTAATGGATACGGCCAGAGTTTCTGACCCAGTGTTTGACACAGCAATTGACACAGTGCCCTTTCAGTCATCCATTGTTCATCTCAACACGGAGTTTTCTCCTCCCATGCTGCAGATTGTGAAGACAATCCTTTACGTTGATGGCTGCACAGAGAGCCAGGAGTGCTGGGCGGTTGCCGGCAGGCACGGCAGAAGCTGCGGCATTAGACAGACTCACACAGACTCTGCAAGGAGTGTTGCAACCCCCTGCACCTCCCTCTGCTCCTACACAGAACTTCAAACCTCCTAAGTTCAACGGGCAGGGTGATGTAGAGTATTTCATCACACGGTTTCTAGAAATCGCTGAAGCCAACGAGTGGAATGTCCACCAAGCCCTGCTCCATGTGAGAGAGGCACTCCATGAGGAAGCACTGGAATGTGGTAGACCCAACACCCTGCAAGCGGTGTTCACAGCACTCCGTGCTAGCTTCGGTCTTACACGCCGTGAGGCACTACAGTGTTTAGCACACTTGAAGGAGGCAATGAAGACTTCCCTCCAAGAACATGCTAGTGAGGTAGAAAGACTAGTTCGAGTAGCCTATGAAGGTTTACCAGACAGACACATAGAACGAATGATATTAGAGACGTTCACATCCACCCTAGGTCACCCATATCTGCAACGCCATCTGTTAGCAGTGGATCCACAGAGTTTGGAAGATGAAGTTCATGCTGGAGGTGAGTTCCTCCACATCAAGGCAGTCCCTGACTCGAAACCATCCAGGGTATGAGTTACAGAAGGCGATGAAGAGGAAGAAGAACCCTGCAAACCTTACATGAACCCATACCATCATTCTCAGACTGCTGCCATGGTGGCGCAGGCTCCAGGCGAGATGGCTCACCCGTGTCCAGTTACTAACAACTACCCCTCGGTGAGCTACTCCCCTCCACCCCAGCAACCAACGCCCGTGTTTGGAGACGCGATGGCTCATCTGCTCCACATGGTGCAGAACATGGCTATGGAAATGCAACAGATGAAGCAGTGGCAACAACCGGAGCATACACCTCCTTCGGTGGCCCCGGGTTCCTTTCTTGTGGGACACGCCCCTTCTCCTGTGATGTATGCACCCCCTCCTGGTATGTATACACCCCCTCCTGGTATGTATACACCCCCTGTTGGTGTGTACCCTGCTCCTGCGGTGATGCAGCCTCCTACCCGTGTTCCCCACCACACTCCTAATGTGCTGCACAACCTTTCTCCGGGTTCACCTACCATCCCTGTCATGGAACAGAACTCCCCACACACGGTGTCACAGCCTGCTACGGCGCAGTTGGTTCCCCCTCAGTGTTGGGGCTGTGGACAGATAGGCCACTACAGTAGAGGTTGTCAATCTAAACTAAAACAACCCCCGTACCCAGAGCAAAACCCGTGTCGGGAAGCGACCAGCGCCCGCAGTAGTCGCCCCCTTGACTAGCTGTAACAGGGCACAAAGGTGAAAGAAAGAACTAGCAAGGGTAAAGAAGCACAACCCTGTGTCTCCGGCTCTTTCACACGGGCCCTCTGGACCACCTCCCAGAAAGAAGGCGTCGCCTTTCCCACCTAAGTGGCAGCTGCCTACCTCCAACCGGTATGCAGTACTACCAGATGAAGCAGGAGGCCCAGAGCTTTATAAAACCTCTGCCGTCGTGCACTCCTTACTCGACCTACCGCCCTTGGAGCCTGTAGGTCCCCTGCAGAACCAGCCTGCCCCGGCTCAGAAACGCCCGCCAGTAATTGCACCAGTCAGCCCGTCAGTTGAGCGCCCTTCACGCCCTAGAAATAGAGCGTCGCCTCCCCCCTTCTGTGCTGCAAAAGTTCAACCCACTCGTTTGTCCAACATTGAGATAGAACGGCCATACCGGGCAAGCTGTTTCCTCCCAGGGAAACTAGTAGGCAATTCAATCACCGTTTTTGTCGATACCGGCTGCGTCACGAATCTCCTATCCAAGCACATCTTTAACCAGTTACCTGAGTCGGTAAGACAGTCAGTGCAGGAGAGTGAGTCCCATGGTATCCTAGCAGGCAGCACACAGATCTCTTTCTATGGCACAGTGATAGCTACCCTCCGTCTCCGTGATGTGAAAACTGAAGCCACATTCGTTGTCAGTCACGTAAATGAGGACGCTATCTTGGGGATGCCCTTCCTCACCGACCATGACTGCCGTATGAGGTTCAGTGAGTGTGCCATTGTCGTGGCAGGAAAGGAGATGACGCTGCACTAACAAGGACGGTACACTGCTAATGAATAACGTTCAGGTCCTTCGTACCACCCAGCTACCCCCAGGCATGGAATCTACCATCCTGTGTAAGGTTACCACACAGAGTTACTTACCCCTTGGGTTAGTAGAGTCCCGACCCGGAGGTCCTCCTACCGCTGCTAGTCTGAATGGGCCAGATAGCGAAGGACACATACGAGTCAGATGCATGAACCCGACTGCTCAGCCAGTAGAACTGAAGGCGGGAAGCACGGTAGGCCACTACAGAGGAGTGAGCCCTGAAGAGGTCGAGCAAACAGAGTTGGTTGCCATACCCGCTTCTACCCCTCCTGTCCATTCTTCTCGCTCCCTGGTTCCCCCTCACGTCTCTGAGCTGTATTCAGCCGCTCTTCCCCAGTGTCAGAACAGACACGAGGCGCAGCAAGTAGCTGGGTTGCTATGACATTATGCTGCCGTGTTCAGTTCGGGAGACCATGATGTTGGCCAAACCACCCTGGTCATGCACAACATCCCTCTCCTCCCTGGTACTCGACCTATTCGCCAACCCCCTCACAGGCTACGCCCTGAGAAGGAGGTGGAGGCAGAGAGACAAGCAGAACAACTGTTGGAGCGTGGGCTAATAGAACCAGCCTCAGGGGCCTGGAGTTCCCCCGTGGTTCTAGTGAGGAAGAAGGACGGTGCGTGGAGATTCTGTATTGACTACAGACGGCTGAACGCTGTCACACACCAGGATGCCTACACCCTCCCCCGCATCGATGAAAGCTTAGATGCTTTGTCGGGGAGCAAGTTCATTAGTACCCTGGACTTGGTCAGTAGGTATTGGCAGGTCCCTCTTGACGTTTACCACCCGTACAGGTCTGTCAAACTGGAAGGTCCTCCCCTTCGGCCTCACTTCAGCCCTGGCCACTTTCCAACGGTTGATGGAGAAGGTACTCCAAGGTCTGCATTGGAAAACCCTCCTGCTCTACCTCGATTTCATTATTGTCATCGCTCTCGACTTTCCCACTCACATCCAATGCCTAGCTGAAGTCTTTCGGCATCTGCAGCAGGCCGGGTTGAAGCTCAAACCCAGTAGGTGTGAGTTACTCAAGCCAGAGGTCCGGTATTTAGAACACGTGTTGAGCAGTGCAGGAGTGGCCACAGACCTAGAAAAGGTTGCTGCTATAGCACACCGGCAGATGCCCACAGAGTTGAAGGGTTTGCAAGTCTTCCTGGGTACTGTAGGGTACTACAGGCAGTACAAGTAGTAATATATGAGCAGATCTCCCTACCAAGTGTTTTTTGTGGATTTGACCTTGGAGTTGAGACAATGGGTTACGGCGTTGGATGAATTCGCCGAGTTTATATTGTATTTTACTTGAGGGGTATTTGAGTGGCATTTGAGTGGCATTTAAGTGGTATTTGAGTTTTGATTATTTTTTTACTTAATTTGAACTCATATGGTAGCTAGATTTTGAATGTATGGCATTTAAGTTTTGATAATTCTATACATAATTCGAACTCATATGGTATCTTGAGAGAGAGGAGAGAGGAAAAGAGGAGAGAGAGGAGAGAGGAGATACATCTACATTGAATAAATACATTGATTAAAAATGAAACAATATGTGAATATATACATTTATTGTATAATAAGTAGGGATACATAAAGAGAACATATTAAATATTGTGAGCTTGAAATAGTTCCAATATCATTTCAAATGAAAAAATGGATGATGAGAGATTTTCATCCGTTTGTATGTATCTACATATATCTGATTGAAAATGATATAATAATTCAGTAGTCCATTGTATTGAAATCAATTTTTGAGTGAGCTCTTTATTCCACACTTTTCTTTGAATTTTCTTTAAGTAATCATTAATACTGACAGTTTTTGACATTTTTACAACTGTTTGAAAATTGTTTTTAGTCATATGCTTAAATATTTCTACTGAATTGTCAACGTATTTATGTGTAGTGTATGGCCGGTATTGTATCGGTGAAAGTTCTCCATGTAAAGAAGCTACAGTTAGCAAATGCTGTGTCATACATAATAATATAGCTTGTAATGTCAAGCGATATCCAATCTTTTCCTGTACTTCAACATTTTCTTTAATATAGCTATGATATATCTTTGGAAGGTAGTCTTTGATTGTGTATCTTTTTGAACTCATAATGAACTAAAATAAAATGTTAAGTATTAGTATATGATGATTAAACAGTGTTGTAAAATAATTACATTTTAACTTTTATTAAATAATTTTTCTATTAATTCTTACCTTATCACCAAGAAATCAGCTGTAGTAGTTGATGAAATCAGTTGTAGCAGTTGATGAAATCAGTTGTAGTAGTTGATGAAATCAGCTGTAGTAGTCGATGTTTTATTGCTGGAGAGAATGATTTCTATGCAGAGAGAGCTGTTCTTATATAGTATAAGCCACTCCTACTCATTTAGCTTATAGCCATTAAAAACACTCACGCGAAAACTCTATCAGAATAGTGTTATTAGCATGAAATATCCCTGTTTTATTCGCGTGAAAATAAAAAATTTCATTCCCGCGAAAGCAACGGTTCCCATTCGCGTGAAAATAAATGATATATTCCCGCGAAAGCATTGGTTTGTATTCGCGTGAAAATAAAATTTTTATTCCCGCGAAAGCAATGGTTTCCATTCGCGTGAAAATAAAATTATTTATTCCCGCGAAAACATTGGTTTGTATTCGCGTGAAAATAAAATGTTTATTCCCGCGAAAGCATTGGTTTGTATTCGCGTGAAAATAAATTATTTATTCCCGCGAAAACATTGGTTTGTATTCGCGTGAAAATAAAATGTTTATTCCCGCGAAAGCATTGGTTTGTATTCGCGTGAAAATAAATTATTTATTCCCGCGAAAACATTGGTTTGTATCCGCGTGAAAATAAAACATTTATTCCCGCGAAAGCAACGGTTTCCATTCGCGTGAAAACAAATTATTTATTCCCGCGAAAACATTGGTTTGTATTCGCGTGAAAATAAAATGTTTGTTCCCGCGAAAGCAACGGTTTCCATTCGCGTGAAAATAATTTATTTATTCCCGCGAAAACATTGGTTTGTATTCGCGTGAAAATAAAATGTTTATTCCCGCGAAAGCAACGGTTTCCATTCGCGTGAAAATAAATTGTTTATTCCCGCGAAAACATTGGTTTCTATTCGCGTGAAAATAAAATGTTTATTCCCGCGAAAGCAACGGTTTCCATTCGCGTGAAAATAAATTATTTATTCCCGCGAAAACATTGGTTTGTATTCGCGTGAAAATAAAATATTTATTCCCGCGAAAGCAACGGTTTCTATTCGCGTGAAAATAAATTATTTATTCCCGCGAAAGCATTGGGATGTATTCGCGTGAAAAAATGTTGATTCATAGGATTTAATCAGTGCAACTTTACCTATTTAAGAGCCACTGTTTTCACACAGAAAGCATCCAGTTCTACAACGGCTAGCGGAGAAGCAACATCTACTAAATCTTTCATTGCAACAACTAGGAGCTCATCTTCTTTATAAAGGTAAGAGTAAAAATATTTATTTTTTGTTAGCTAACACTACTAGCTGAAGGTTTATGATCTTTATGATCTTTTAAAATTAATTACGAAAAATTAAACAAAATGTTTTGTTTTTTTAGAATGAATACTCAAGACGAAGGAAGTCAACCGCTGAATGAAGAAGCAGGATCCCAGCAAACCCTTTCCCCATCACCTTCTCCTATCTTTGATATGGCAGAAAGTCAATTGGTGGTTGATGAACCAGAATCCCAACAAGATTTTACTTCATTCACATCTCCTACTAACAAGCTGTCTTCAAAAAGAACATCGATGAGGAAACGATCTTTCATTGATTTGACAAAAGATGATATTGAAACTGGCTTGAAGTGCAAAAAACCAGCTTTGTCGACCGTTGGAGACGAAACGCTTTTTCGTCACGCCAGAATACCCTTTCAAGATGCTGGGAGCAATGAACTAACTACTCTCACCTACAAGAGCGCCGGGTTAATAAACTCTCTCTCTCCAGATAGTCTAGAAAAACTTGAAGAGTCCATGGAAATCTGCGAACTACCAGTACCAACGGTTATGGAGGTGTTGTCTGTTGAATTCCGTGATGAATCAAAGTGTGTCATCATTTACAAGTACCGAAAGGATAAAAAGAGAACTCGGGTGAAAAGTGATGTTTCAACCGAAATAGGACTGCTTGTTAATAAAGCTAAGCAAACATGTCCAATTGTTTTAATTTATATGGGTGAAGGAAAGACAGGAGATGCGATTTTTCGTACTGCTGAATCTCAAGGGTGTAATCGAAAGATCAAAGATCCATTCAATTCATTGTACAACAAGAGTTTGAGACAAATACAGGCTTATTTCACTGTCGCTCACCTACACGATTTTCCTACAGGAAGTGTTATAGCTTATGAGAATCCAGGAATGCTAAGAAAATGTGATACTCGTTGGAACAAGACTGCCGATATTATAGTGGCTAATTACAGATGCATGGTGAATGGAGAGCTATTGATTGGAGATCTTAGCATCCCTGCTCAAATAGCTTCATCTGTGGTGGCTGAAAAAAGAGGTGTAATCGTATTCAAAGGACTAAGACAAAATACGAACAACATGATTTCCTATGATATCGTTCTACTCTCGGCTCTTCAAGCTTTCATTCAAACCTCAGAACTGTTTGATACTTCGCTGCAACACAGCTGTCTCTCCTACTTTGATGAAAATGAAAAAGAGAATTGTCCAGAACAGTACATCGAAGTCTTAATCGATAACACAAAGGATGTGACTCATCTTCGATGATGGTAAGTTTTATAGCTATTTTAAAAAAAAGCACCGAAGTATTTTTTTGTGAAATTAATTCATATAACTATGTATGATAGAGTCATTAGTTACTATGTCTTTTAGATATAGCTAAAGAGCGCTCCTGAGGAAGAAAATGAGAAGAACTTATTTATTTCTTGCTTGAAACATTACAAAATAATAGTTTTTATAGGTTCTGTAGTGTTTAGCGCAAAATAATGAGATAAGTTGTATTTTATTCATTTTATTTATTATAACAAATAAAAATCAAGTATAATAATCTATTTTAACAATTTACTTAGTAAATTAGTTCCTTGTATATGTACTCCATCTATCCCTTCTACTGCATTATCTTGAATGAACTTGAAGTTAGGATATGTCTGTATGAGGAATCTCCGTATTGAGTGATCTCTCATCTCACTATCTCCTATATCTCGTAAACTTCTAACAATTTCATCCATACTCCACCCTCTACTTCTCAGTAAACAAAAGTATACACAATAATCGCCACATACAGTTGACAAAAAACTTTGTAGTTGTGTTTCATTACTTTGTATTGTTTCATATCCTCCATGAATACTTAGTATTTCATTTACATCCGGATAAAAGGAAACAGAACGCCCAAATGAGTAAAAAAAATCCACCTCTGAATCATTAGCGTACACAGCCAACCAATGCTCCCCAGGTTGGTGAGAATAATGGGTGTTGAATACGAAACATCCTCTTGGAAAATTGCAAATTTGCTTCCAAAACTGTTCTCTAGCTCCAACATGAATCCCTACGCTTTGACATAAAACGTCTGAAGATAAGATCGAATGAATTTGTATGGTATTCATCTGTAACTTTCTGTTTAAAGCACTGCGTCTCCTCCGATAGTTAATTGAAGAATGCTATCCATCTCCAACACACCGTCTTTTACAAAGTATGCTACCAGGGATAATCCATCCGTCGTGTTAGCGCTAAAACGAATTTCCACACTTGTTGTGACATTTTTCATAGAGTGAAAACCTTCTTTAAGAAAATCACCAGTCAAATCCAATCCGTAAAGTGTAGTACCATCAAGGTATTGTTCTTTCGTAATACCAAGACTATCGCCTTCAAGCAAAGTTCCGGTAGCGTGTAGAAACTGATGATATTCTCTTCCAAAAATTCCTCTAGCATAATTTGGTTCAAATCTCCTTCCAATTGGACAATCACCAACTCTCAATACAATACTATCAACACTAGCATGCTGCATTCTATATGGATTCAAGGCGAAACGTCCGTTCATTGCGTTGTGATCAACTAAACCTAAATAAATTTGTTTAGGTTTTTGTTTGTTTTCTTCCAAAGTGATGTCAATCTGCGCAACACCAGCACGAATTCCATATAGTTTTATCCGTTTTCGATCAACAGGATAAATGTAGTTGTGACCTTCCAATGCCAAACTGAGTTGGGAGTTTTGTATTGTAGGATTCACCTTAACTTTACAAAGATGAAGTTCAAATTTATCAATTCTAATCTTTGCCCCTCCTGCAGGCGTCTCATTCGCAGCAAACAAAGCTAGTTTGGCAGAGGCACGCTCAAACTCCAGCTGCATAGTAGGACCTGGTATTATTAGTTTTTTCTGCTGAAATAATGCGAGATGAGGTTTTCCAGTTAATTCTATTGTCTTTCCACCTATGATTAGAGCTCTCCTCTTTTTCTTATCAGCGGTTTTGTGATCAGTAGCGTCTTTGCTAGTTGAATCATCATACAACCATCCTTCCATCTTACCTTGATATTTCTTTCTTTCTGCACTGTTTTCGAGTAGTTGTGAAAAGTAGGAGCGTAAACCGTAGTTGTTAGCGTATTCAACGGTGGTTCCTTCTATCGACATTTTCAACTCGCTGAATAATGTATGCATTGAATCCCCCATCCACACAACTGCATCATCATCATCACCCTCAATATCTTTTCCATCATCTTGAACAACCGTGGCTTCAACTTGCAGAAACGAGTTGTAGAGATCTGTGTAATGTTCAGTGCTCCCTGACAAGGTTAACTCAATACTACCATAAGGATCTAACCTATCAGGTCTGATGACAACATATTCCGATCTTTCTACCGGTATGTTTGTTGGTTCCGTAGCAAATACATCCAATGTTGGATTTATGTTGTATGAAGAACCTTCCAACTTATTACCTGTTGTTCCATTTAGGCTAGCCATCTTTTGCGAGTGATGAATGCTTGAAGCGTTACCGCTTAATGAATATAGATATCAAGCTCAGCTGTCTTTATACCGGATTCTACTGCTATTAAAATATACCACGATTACCAACACCTCTCCTCTTCTTTCCACCTCTTGTTTTTCTCCTTTTCATTCTATCTGGACGGACTGCATTGAGCACATCTCCCCCCAGATCATTCAACTCTGCCAATCCCCTCTTCTTTGCTGACGCTGCAAAACTTTGACCATCGATGACATCACGCGCTACATTTCCACCTACAGACAATGCTCTTTTCCCCAAACTAATTGCTCCTCTTTTCAGCATTGGTGCTGCAGATTTAAGTAAACTTGAAAAAATACTACCAAGTCCATTTCCTCTCATATTAGGCATCACTCGTCGTCCACTATACACTCCAATTCCATTTCCAGCTTGCATCTTGTAGTACTCATCAAAAAAATCTTTTGAATCCTCAGGGGTGTATCGTACCAAACTCATTATAATTCTTTCTCTCTATAGTGAACCGTCAACACAACCTTTCCACCATCAAATGGTATTCGTTGACCGTCGTCACTCGTTATAAGTACTTTAATCATATCGCTATTTAGTGATGAAGCATCAACATAGTGAGGATTTTTAAATTCTTGATACACAACACTATTCTTCTTTCCTTGAACTGGAACTACTCTCAATAAAGGTACATTCGTATCTCCTACCATTCTATTATCAACAATGTTGGAATAAACATACAGGGATGTTAAACCGGAATTTATATCAGGGGGTGTGATATTATTGTATCTACCACGAGGGTATGTAGTTTTTGATTCAAATCCAAAAATATATGCTATATCTTTGGAAAAGCTTATGGCAGTATCAGGATCACTGTTAGTTAGTAAAGCGGTGTTGGTGATCTTGTTGTAGGAGATGGCGAATTTCTTGTCTAAATCCATTTCATTCATTCTCTTTCGTATAATCTCCTCCAACTCCTCTATACTATCATATCTTCCATTACCGATTAGGATGAAGGACTTTTCGCTTTTACCAGAGACATTAGTCTTTTCTAGATATATTTTCCCTTCGGTAACATTTTTCCAATTATTAGAATAAGTCATATCTAGCAGACCTACCTCCCATTTACCGCCATTGATAACCAAATATTTATACAGTCTCACTGTAAATTCGGAATTGTTATTATCAGGAAACTCTTCACCACTAGAGTTTGAGGGTAAAGTTATCAGCATCGACATTTTCCCAACGTATGATGATTATATCAAGCGTTGTTTCCTTATAAACTATTCATCTACCCACTCATTGAACTTTTCTCCATAACCTAACCACTTAACCAGAATCTGTCTTTTACCTCTTCTCATTCTTCTTCCCAGTATCTTTTCAATTCTGAAAATCGTGGGTTTTTTTACTTTTTGCAACTCTTTTTCGTAAAAGGTACCATCAATCATCTCCTCAGCTAAATCTTTCACCCTATATACAACAGGTTTTTCATCAATAAGTACATCGGTGATTATAAAAATCTCAATCGTCCAATTCGGGGTGTATCCTCTTTCAAACACTCCTCTTGCCTTACTTATTCTCACATAATCCCCAACCTTTAGTTTTGCTTCTTGAGTTAAACTATGTTCACCTCCTTCATACACACGATTCCATACAAGTTCTTGATTTTGAAAATTCACATCATTTGGTCTCATACCTATAGCACCATGAATTGTGTTGTTGTATGCATTAACCATTTCTGGTAAAACATCAATGTATCTATCGTCATCTTTATATGTCAAATATCTATATATCTTCTCTTTTAAAGTTCTGTTAAAACGCTCCACCATTGATGCCTTTATCGTTTCATTTTCGGTTGTAAAGCGCTTGATCTTTTTTTCCGCCAGCAGAGTCTTGACATTGACGTTGTCAAACTCTTTACCTTTATCAGATTGTAAAGCTTTATAGTTTTCCCCTTCTAGTATTCTTCTCAATCCTCTTGCTACTACCGGTCCTGATTTGTTGATGAGCGGCACAGCCCAACCTTTTCTAGATAAAGAATCAATAGCAGTCAGTAAAAATGCTGTATTATTATTTTCATCTCTTCGAGATCGAACATCCATCAAATCTACCTGTAGCTGCTCCCCTATTCCAGCTACAATTGTAGGACGACGCTTAAACTTGGTTACAACTTTTTTATGTAACGTGTAGGCATCCTCACCACTCAACCATTCGCGGATTCTTTTTTCTCCCTCTCGTTTTCTACGAGCTTTCAGTAAAGCTCTAGCTCCTCGTAGAGATGTATGTAATGCAGGTTTGTAATACAACTCTTTTAGCGTGTCGATGTCCATGAATTAGTACCGGGAACGACCAACTTTTTCTTCTGAGTACGTGTTCGATGCGGGGATTTTCTGACAGTTGTGATTCCTTCATCAGTTAGCAGGCTTTTAAATCTACTGTAATTGGTATTTCCCGATTGTATTTTACCTCCTTCGGTTAGAACGTCTCGTAGTAAAGTTTTGGAAGTCCTAGGATTCAACCAATGTTCTCCAATTTTCAGTCTGTTCTTCTCCGAGTCGAATCTACCAATTTTACTCAGATTATTCAACATTCTGACAGCGATCGTTTGATCACTCTTTTTTGTTGTTAAATCAGCTGCTTTTTTTTTCAAAATCTTTTAAATTTTCGCTTTCACTATCGTGCTCATCTTCTCCATCAGTAAGAAATGTACTTCCTAGTAAGGTTGTGTCTTCAGTATCAAACAACCTTCCTTTTATTAATTCCATCCCAATATCATCATCATCATCAACCACTTTCACTGATTCTAACTCATTGTCTTTATCAACATTTGGTGAAAAGACATTAGGTTTATTATCAATAACTGTGCTATTGGCCAAAGGAAAAGTAGACTCTGTCTTTTTTTTCTTAATGAGATTCCAACTATCCTTTTGTGTCTGGTTTTGGTTATTTTTAATCTTTTTGACATCAGACAAATACCTACGTAGGTTTTCAACATTTTCATCTAACTTTTCGTATGAGGATAAGTCAGAATCATAAGCCGTTTCCAGTAGATCATTTCGCTTTCGCTTCATATTTCTCACTGTTATAGCTTCCATAGGATTATAATACAATGGAGGTCTGGTTTTCTCTTCCTTTACCACTGTTTTATCATCCTTTCTTTCCGTTAATCTATAGTATTCATCTTCAGTGAGTATAAAATTACGTCTGGAGAATGTTAAAGGCTGACGATTCATCTTTTTATTGATGATAAAACAGATACAATAGGTGTTATAATAGCATCCAAAAGATTCCCTCTACCACTCTGAATCAAAATTTTACGCTTATCATCAACTCTCCCTCTACCACTAAGTTTATGTAGCTCCTTCTTGTAACGCTGCAACTCAATAAACTGCTCAGAATCAAGAGGAACATTACCTAATATAATATTTTTAACACTTTCTATCAATGATTGAAACAAATCTGAGTTGGCCTTTTCGACTATAGCGATTTTTCCTTTCTTACTCAGATCATCCAGAGCTAAAATCGCCATTCTATTTCGCATCATACGTGTTGAGAGTTTCATCTTTATCTTCTCCCTCCGCCTAGCACACTTTTAAGTAACCCAGGAACTATATTGCTGATGATAGGTCCTAGTAGAGCGCCTAAAAATCCTCCTTTTTGCAATACAGCTTTCTTATCATCTAACGTTGATTTTCTTACTAAAGCGCTAATATCCTTCACGTTTCGCTGCAACTCATTATACTGAGATGATGTCAATGGTATCGTTCCATTTATAATAGCTTTAGCGCATTCCATTAGAGTCATAATAAACTCCTTTTTGGCTTTGGCTATAACAGACTTTTGAATAGCAAAGGTTGTATTGTTGAGCGATAACAACACAGCTGCATTTTTTGTTAATTTTTTCTCCAAAGCTTTAGACATTATAATGCTTTCGTGTTGCGTCGTTGAATAACAAAATATGATTGAGGTGAAGTGAATAGTAATTGTATTTATATCCTTTTACTTGGGTACATATAATATCATAGGGAGAACTGATGTAAAATTTCCCAATAGTCTATGTTGATCATTCGTTTGTTGAGTCGTATCTATTCGTAAATAAGAGTATGGTTTCTTTGTCGCATCTTCAAAAGCCTCTTGTACATATTTTATTTTTGATGGAAAACATTGTCGAGCCAAATAGGAAATAGAAGAAGCATCTCTAGGGTTTTTAAAAAGAAAAAAATAATGACTATTCAAGGAAACTGTACGATTTCCTTTTAAAAACAGATTCTGAACAATAAAAAACACACTTATGTTCAAATGATGACTATGTTTTGTATACAAAGCATTAGCATCGGCTTTACCAGAAACTTCATCCATGAGATCATCAATTATCAGCCATCGATTTTTACCATCTCTGGGAAAACTCACTGTTATATCTATCATGCCTTCATGAAAAATCACTCCTGATACATCATCAAAGGCTTTTTGGTAGGCTCCATAACAGTAGTGAATCTCTGTTGGTGGAGGGTGTGCTATAGTCTGACTAGCTTCAATCATTCGAAAAATCGCTTGCGTCTTTCCCGATCCAGTTGGTCCTGCAATCATTGCTGTAAAAGGAGATTGCATCCTCGGGTCATAATCTTCAGGTTTCCCATTCATCATAAAAAGATGTTCATCAATCAACAGTAGTTTCATTTATGATTCCAACAGGAGAGTTTCTCGCTTTTTGTATTTTTTCCATAGCTTCTTCATACATACTAAACTCAGTAACACCTCCAAAAGTGGAAAGCCCTACGACAAATACCAAAATTATCATAATTATCAACGCTTTACGCTTCATACTCGGTAAAACATCTATCATATCACGTGTAGTACCATCAACAGTATCAACTTCATTCATCGGTCTCATCTCAACATCATCCTCTGTCGACATCTTAACTTCCAATAACCATACAATCTTATCACGTTTTCATTTATATACAATGTTAAAACTATCAAAAAAATCAAATGCCATACATGCAAAATCTATATGCCATATAAGTTCAAAATAAGTAAAAAAGTAATCAAAAACTCAAATGCCACTTAAATGCCACTCAAATGCCACTCAAGTACCCCTCAAATGAAATACAACATAAACTCGGCGAATTCATCCAACGTCGTAACCCATTGCATAACCTCCAAGATCTAATCCACAAAAAAACACTTGGTAGGGAGATCTGCTCATATATTACTACTAGTACACCCCTGACTTCTCTACAGTGGCACGGCCCTCTTACCCAGCTCACTAGTAAGCATGCTCCTTGGGAATGGTCTATAGCCCAGGAGACCGGTTTCCAGCAGCTGAAAGTAGCTATGACCTGTGCCCTTGTTCGTGGTTACCCTGATCCTGAGCTACAGTACACCTTAGACACTGATGCTAGCAATGCAGGTGTAGGTGCTGTGCTTTTACAGGTGCAGGAAGGTAGTGAGCGAGTAATCGCTTACTACAGTAAGACGCTCAGCCCTCAGGAGCGCAAATATTGTGTGACACGGAGAGAGCTGTTAGCAGTAGTGAAGGCTGTTAAGCACTTCCATCCCTACCTCTATGGCCAGCAATTCCATCTTCGGACAGACCATGCCTCCCTGTTGTGGCTGTGACGCTGCCGGGAACCCGCCAGTCAGGTGGCTAGGTGGCTTGAGTCTCTCTCTGAGTTCAAGTACACCATTGAGCATAGGAGTGGCCCCCGACACGGCAATGCAGACTTCTTGAGCCACAGGTGTCCCCCAGAGTGTAGGCAGTGCGGCCACATCCAAGAAAGAGATGGGGGACCCTCTAAGGCTGAAGTCCAACAAGATTTGGCCTCCCCTTTTCAGCCCGATCTCTACGCTACTTCAGCTCCAATTCGGTTCAAGTCGCAGCCACCACCCCCCAGCACAACCACCCTCTCTGTCCCCCAGGTACCCCCTGATGCAGTTCAGCCTGTCCAACTGGATGTTGACCTTGTCCAGGCTCAGAGTGAAGGCAACCATGCTGTAGCTGTCATCTACCAGGCAGTGTCTACACAGCGCCCCCTCACTAAGGAGCAGTTGGAGCTCGGCAGCCAAGAGTTGAGACGGCTGAACAATTGCATTGGGGCTATGAGACTCCGGACAGATGGTGTGCTGGAACTACAGGTCTCTCCTAACCGCCGCTCTCGCTGTTGTGCCGTCTGCCCGGCAGGCTTACGTGGCCACACAATCTGGCAAACCCACTCTCTTGCACACCAAGGGGTGAGCAGGACCTTGAAGCACCTTCAGCTCACGTGGTACTGGCCAGGGATGACGGCAGATGTACGCCGTCTGGTCAGGAGTTGTGAAGTCTGCCAGAGAGCCAAGAGTGGTGACACCAAACCCAGTCCCGCCCGCCAGCGCATGTACGCTGGCCGCCCCTGGCAGAAGTTGGCCGTTGATTTGGTGGGCCCTTTCCCTGAGACAGAGCGTGGTAATGCCTGGATCCTGGTGTTGACTGACCACTTCACCAGGTGGCAAGACGCTCTGGCCCTTCCAAATGCCACGGCTCCAGTGGTAGCTAGTGCTCTGGACGAGCAGGTCCTATGCTATATGGGCATCCCTGAGCAGATGCACATGAACCAGGGGGCTCAGTTTGAGTCCCATCTGATGCAGGAGTTGTGTGCTCTGTGGGGTATAGAGAAGACCTGTACCACTCCCTACCACCCACAAGCCAACGGGGTCGTCGAGAGGAATAACCGGGTGCTAGGTGATTCCTCCGGTCCCTGGTCTTGAAGTGCAGCTCAGGCGACTGGGACTTGCTGCTCCCTCAGCTGATGAGGGCCTTCAGAGCCACCCCTCCTTCAACTACGGGTGAAACGGCCAACTATATGATGCTGGGCAGGGAACTGCGACTGCTAGATCAGGTGTCCTACCATCCTCTTCTGACTGATTGCATGCCAGTGCACGAATACGCCCCGAACCTCAAGTTAAGACTGGAAGAAGTGCACGAGGCCCTGAGAGAGCAACAGATGGAAGTTAGAGCCGAGGAAGGAGAAAAACCCGATTTATACACGGTTGGAGACCAAGTATGGTTGGAGAACTGTCGTAGACGCCGTGGAGAGAACCCCAAGCTACAGGCCAAATTCATCGGCCCATTTAAGATCGAGCAGGCGTATAGTAACCACACCTACCTCATAAGTAGGCAAGGCCAGCAGTCCTTACAAAACGAATGCCGCCTCAAACCCTGCTATCCCAGTGTTGACCCCAGAGGGCAGGCGCCAGCGGCAGTGGAGCCAGGCGGCATCCTAACATGCGTGGGACACAGGCGTGAACAGCACCCCCACCTCTGTCTCCCCTACCTG
Organism: Cryptosula pallasiana; assembly: GCA_945261195.1. Classification (NCBI taxonomy): domain Eukaryota; kingdom Metazoa; phylum Bryozoa; class Gymnolaemata; order Cheilostomatida; family Cryptosulidae; genus Cryptosula; species Cryptosula pallasiana. The sequence continues at coordinate 20,792,388 of OX183134.1, read as the reverse complement.
CGCCCCCTCTGTTTGGACCGCACCTATTAGAGACTAATTTGCCTTTTTTACCAAAAAGGAGTGTGCCAAATTTGGAGCGGTCAGCTGTAAGAAGGCCTGCCACTCCCCCAGTTGTTCCCTGCGAATCTGGTGCAAATCGGACAAGCGATTCAGCTGGGAATGACCAAAACATGCAGGAGTTGTCTCCCCAGTAGCTGAGACACCCTCACCCCTTGCACAGACTGAGATCCAACCATCCCATGTGTCATCCCAACGGCCATGAAGGAACGTCGGCCCACCCATCCGTTATGGGCAGCCACTATGCCATCTAATTGCAACTGCAAAAGAAGCGAATAGAATGTCTGAAAATACAAAAAACGCCCAAAAACGGCTCACCTGGGTGGAGTTCTTCCAGGAACCCCAACAAACTGGGTACTTACAGGAAGTCCAGGCTCTAGCGCTGCTGCCTGCCAAGATTCAGTTTGCTGGCAGCAAAATCCACCAAGCGCTGAGACCCCAAAATTGACCCGTTTTCCACCTAGGGGTAATAATTTACAAAAACGGTTGGTGCCAATCATAATAGAAAAAATTGACTGCAGCATTCATATTAGGTCCAGGTTTTGATAACCTCGACTTTCTACTCAAAAATGACTAAAAATCAAGTTTAAACTTTTAGCTGGCAAAATTACTAATAATATTCAATCTGATTCTAGGCAGTAACACTCTGCGTGGCAGTTATTCACATACACACAATTAAACAACTTGAGCAGGCTCACAAGCAGGCTTTGTAGTAATCAATGTTTTATGGTCATAAAAATAACAAAATTGATACTAATAATAAACAGTAATTATTGGTAAACAATAACTGTTATTGATAGTAAATAATAAACTAAATTAAATTCAGTTTGTGTAATCGTTATTATGTATTATTGTAGTGCCATAATATTTTTTATTACTACTTATTCTTGAATTACTAAAACTTAAACATAGACAGCAACATGGTTACGGTAATGAATGGTAAATAAATATAATAATGATTATCAATTTTAATTAATAATAGTTATTATCTTTAACTATTGTTATTACGATAGTTAAAGATGATTATAATAATCGTTATTACTACCTTTAAATATCATTATTATAGTTAAGTATTATAATTATCATCATTTATTTATTACCGCTGATATTTAATTTATTAATTTATATCAATAATATAATAACAGCTTGTTGATGAGTTTCTATTATTATTGTTATCAACTGTAGAAACCTTTAGAACAAAAATAATGCATTGTTATTTTTTTCAGTTTGAATTTATAACAATTTTCTATGAAATGCACCACTTGCTTATTATTATTTGGTTACAATTCTTCTTTATATTACTTTCTTGTCTTTGAAAATTATTATTTTTGTCTTACTACTAAAGTTCTTGCATAATAATTTCATAAAGAAAATGATACTATAAATATTGAATTATAATTAATTCATTGATTATTATTATTATTATACGTCAAGTAATAAAAGTAGTTATGAGACTAATCATTATTTGATACTACAGTAACTGTCATAATTGTGTGCTATGATTAGGAATGAATGATATTTATTTCTTGTTGTAAAATCGTTACAGATATTTTGATTTTTTCGAACGAAAATACAAAATAAGGTAATGTAGATGAATTAATAAATGAGTGTGTCGAGTATAGTTTCAATTAGTTTTTTACATAAGTTGAATAAAAATCAGCATTTTCCTGTTCATGCTCCTTTGCACATGATAAAATCAGGAGCAAACATAATTCAAAATGGCATTTTAGTTTCTATCATATATACATCGGGCATAAACTTTCTTTCTGTTACAGGAAAAGAACTTTTCTGAGCAACCCATTCATCCCCGAAAATGCATCAAATTTTGAGAAATGTGAGTCCTGAGACCCTCGGGTCAAAACGGATAACCACTGCACTTATGCTTTAATTGTTTTGTAAAATTGCAGTTAACTCAGAGCTCTGTTGCATAGTGCCAAGTGCATGTTAATTGCTATAGAGCTAACAATGTCAGCTGTGCATTCCAAAGTTAGAGCTAGTTGGCGATGGTGTTATTGGTCAAAGGTTTAGTGGATGTTAACTTACATGACGTCTACATTTGTTTGCAACTTCCAATACCTGATCAATTATTTTAATAGAGAATCTACCCTGATTTACAGTTTATAGCTAGTCCCTGCAAGCAGTCATGTATACATAAACCAAATTTGTCTCCCAAGATTCAAAACTGCTCCCTGATCCCACAGTTGGTGATGTTTCTTTTCTGTAGAACTTTTAGCAACTCTACACTACAACTTGGTTCATTGCTGCTCACAACCTTCAAATTTTCAATGTTTAAAATACTGATAACTGATAGAAACAGCACCTCACTGCATAGATTTAGACTTATGGTTGGGATCACTAAAAATTGGTTGGGAATAAAAGCAGGCTGTTTCTTTAAATAAATAATTATAGCAAACATGTACCTTGCATTTTTCTGCATAGTTTTTCAAAATAACTACACTATCCTTTCTACTCACCCAATATATTTTACTTACAAAAGAGTGGCTACACTTTTTTCTAGAACAAGTATGAGCATTCAATTAATTCAAAAAATGTAACATCATGTTGACAGACTAAACAACCTTTTACTCGTGCAAACTTCTAGTTTTCGACAAGTTGGCAAGCCGAACCTCACAGTTAATTGTTCCAATAAGTGTTTCTGCATCAGTTTTCTCTTGTCTCACAAATATCAACATGGCTATGCCTTTTTGCTACTGACATCTAGTATACATATGAACACTGACGCAGTAAATTAAAATGACGCTTTGACTAAGTGTAACAAATGCATCATTCCCACATAACACAAGGTTTGTCTGCCCATGTTGTGGTTGGTTTATTTCTGTCCATCAATATGTTAAATTTTTTATCCTCTTTGTGCATCCATTTAACTACATCTGTGTTTTTTTTCTGTTCATGACACTATGCTGTTTTATTTTGATTTTTCACATGGCTGTAAAACTCTGTTACTTTTGTTTATGCCAGGAGTGTATCTCTGCAATTATCATTGATTACACTTTTAGCTTGCGCTAAATAAATGTACTTGGTGTTTCAGGTCCAAAGTTAAGTCCGTCTCAATCGACAACAGACATTCCAGACTCGCTGAATTGTAAGAAATGTGACTTGGTATGTACCAATGCTACAGAGCTCACTGCGCATCAAGAATCTCATTCAAACAAATCAAGCAAAAAAGTCGTGTGTGATCATTGTGGCTACAACGCTATGTATACTAGTAACCTGACGATACATATGAAAACTCATTCCGGAGAGAAACCACATGCATGCACCCAATGTAGCCATAGGACTAAAACTGTCGCTGCTTTAAATCGTCATATGACAATTCATACCGGTGAAAAGCCATTCGCGTGTACACTTTGTGACTATAGCACTGCATTAAAATGCTCTTTACGTCGCCATATGAGAACGCACACAGGAGAAAAGCCACATGCTTGTACTCACTGTGACTATAGAGCTACATGTAGTGCTACTCTAAAATATCATCTTACAACCCACTTTGCAGAGAAACCATACGCCTGCACTCAATGTAACTATAAAGGTGCAACCAGCAGTGCTTTAAAATCTCATAAGAGAACACACACTGGAGAAAAACCATACGCATGCACTCAATGCGACTATAAGGCTAAAGAAAGTGGTTCACTGCGATTTCATATGAGAACTCACACTGGAGAGAAACCATACGCATGCACTCAATGTGACTATAGAGCTGTCAGTCATAGTGCTCTACGGGGTCATATGGATACTCACAGTCAAGTGAAACCGTATAAATGCACTGAATGTGATTACGGAGCTTTCAGTAATGCCCGTCTACAATATCATATGAGAACTCATACTGGAGAGAAACCATATGCATGCTCACAATGTGACTATAGAGCTTCAAGAAAGTGTGATCTGAAGAGACATACTCTGAGACTTCATACAATGGAGAAAATGTATTCATGCAAACGCTGTGACTACAAAGCTGCCACAAAACACACTTTACTGACACACATGACAACCCATTAAAAAGACAAGGTGCCTTAGCAGAAGGTAAAAGGTGTTTAAATTTCACCTGAACGCTAGTTAAAAACTCAAAGCAAAATAGATGATAGTATGACTCTGTACATTTTGGTGAACAAATGCCCAACAGTTTACGATGTTCATTTCATGATGTCGTTATGCACTCTGCCTATATTTTGCTGCAAGAGATCCATTTGCATTTGCCATATTACGATTTCATTTTCTCTCTGTGCAAGAGGAATACATTACCGTCTCGTTTAGTACCTTATTATGGATTATTAACTTGGTTACTGGGCACTGAATACAACAGTTTTTTATGTAATATTAAAGACATTTTCTCTTTGGCTAATAGGTGAAACATATGCAACAGAAATACTACTTTTGAAATAATTATTGAGCAAAGTTCAGGGGATTAGAGCAACAAAAAGCGACAACAAAACTATGAAAGCTCTATATTGATCTAATGTAGTTACCTTTTTCTTGCAAGCGTCCATTTAAGCCGAAACGAGGAAGAATTATTAATCATGATACGTCTTTGTTTGTTTATAAGCACGCAAAGAGTGTGGTCAGAAAGTCGAGACAGATCAGGAAAAAAAGTTTCCTAATTGCTGTTTGGGTGATGGAGGAAATCTATTTTGTTTGATGACTGACATAATTTCAGCAGGAATGCTCAAATTGTAACATTATCTTGCAAAGTTTTTATGCAAGTTAGTTGTTTCAACAGTGACAATGCTCCCGTACACTGTTTTCATGTATTGTCTTTGAACTTGAGTTGGAGAATTAGTGTAGAACAAAACAGATGTATGAACGAAAAGATGACACAAGGAAAAAGGTAAGAAGTTAACTATGACGAGTAGAGTGGTATAGCTCGTGAATAGAATGGCCCGCGTGTTTGAATATGAGCTGTGACCAAAATATATCATTACTATTATTTTTAACAACTAGTTAAACTCTCCTTTATTGGGAAAAGATTTTGCTTTGCAATTCTAAGGCTCCACTGCTATGTAACCGTGGGACTTGTATGTACAAAAACTGATCCTAACTCACTCCTATATTGTGTTGGGCTATTCACCGTATTTACTATCATTTAAGCATATACAAGTATACCTGTGTAACTGTACTTCTTATTACGCTCACAGGTTGCTTTACTAATTGTTTGTGGGCTCGATTGTTCCTGCGCTCTACCAAAATTGATACAGTTTGGTGCTACCAGGTAGCGCATTGCGGTTGATAGAGGAGGTTTTGCTGGTATAATTCAATTTGGTACAGCTTTGATTTGGTGTTGCAATACTGTGTAGTAGTATTGGACAGACCATAGTCTTGCTCTAATGTCTTTGGTACACTCTCTACAAGTTGTACGGCAAAGGTCAGCGCAAATTTGCTACATTGGTTGCATGGGTGAGATACTGCAAACGTACAGACGCTACTAGAGAGGCGTCACCAAATGGCCAAACATCGCCAATACTCACTTTTCTCTCTAACCTCGGGTATTGGTGGAAGTATATCCCTTACCGGACTCAGTAAGTGGCTCTTGCTATTTTTTTGCTCTGTGTAATAGTGCTCTGGTAGCAACCTTATTACTCCTCAGACATTGTTACACTCCCCCTCCTTACCATCTTTACCTTAACTGATTTCATATTAGCCCCTGCTCTTCGGGACACTCTCCCCTATCCCGTCTCTGCACTGAGATACTGCACAAACTCTTGCAGTGTTTTCGTGAATTTGGTGTTATTCGGTAGTCACTGCACTCTATCTGATGAGCTGTACAGTCACTCCCCCGACTCCTGTAACTCCCTCACCTTCTGCTCCCTCCAACTCAGTAGTAACTCCCCGACTTCCCCACCCAACTCAGATCACACCCACAACTTTGCCACACCAGTAAGAACACTTGTAGCCTTGTAGCAATCTCCAACATAGAAGACTAAGAGCATAACTGTTTCAAACTCAGCTCGTGGCTATGCAGTCTCCCAGAGTACTATAGTGATGCCCCTTACTTTATAAAATCCCTCCACAATTTGGTGGTATATCCCCTACCTGAATTATCCTTCCTGAGTCGAATCCAACATATTTCCTTGCTATACCTGCAGAAGAAGTCCGAAGCAGTTCCTAACATTCGAACAGATTCAATCAGTGTTTCTGACTTGGTGCTTGATTATGCAGTCTCCCAGAGTCATATAGAGACACCCCGGCCTTGCGACACAGCCCCCCTTTGACCAGTTGGTACATCATTGACCCGGAGTTATCCTTTCTGACTTTGAATTATCCCATTGTGAAAAAAACATTTATTGGCTTTACTGGTTTCCTCCTCTGTTGGCTGCGCAGAGAGCCAGGAGCCCTGGTAGAGTGCCAGCAGTTACTATAGAGGCTGCAGCACTTGATAGGCTGGAACAGACCCTCCAAGCATTACAACCCCCTCTCCCTGCTCAGAGCCCCAAGCCTCCAAATTTTGCAGGCCAAGGAGACATAAGTTTTTTATCCTGCAGTTTCCGGAGATTGCTGAAGCAAATGACTGGAGTGCTCACACCATTGTTATATGCCAGAAAGGCACTATAAAAAGAAGCCTTAGAAACAGAAAGACACGTTGTACAAGTAATCTTTGGCATGTTCTTGCCCACCCTTGGCCACCCGCTACTTGCAGCGCCATTTTTTGGCAGTTGATTCCCAAAATTTAGAATCTGCAGCAAATGCTGGAAACAAGGTCCTGCAGATCAAATCTTACACAGAGACCAGGCCTCAAGTTAGAATGATCAATGAAGAAGAACAATATGCGAACAGCAGACCACTCAATGGTTTATCCTTCCTTGCTCCCACACTCTTCCCTGTGTCCTTGCACACTTCCACACCATGTTGCAAAGTACTCACACCTATGCTGTTACCACCAACTATACTCCAGGTGACCATACACTTCTACCATAGCAGCCACCGTTCATGTTTGGCGACAGCATGTATCCCCTATTACAGTCAGTGCTGAATCTTGCTGTGGAAGTGCAGCAATTAAGACAGTTGCCACAGACAGCACCAGTGGTTCCTAACCCCCCCCCCCCCCTTTCTCTGCAGTCCCGGCCTCTGTAGTAGAACAGACTGCTCCACCTCCAGTGCATAGTCCACCAACTGTGCAAAGGCCTCCACTGGAGTTTTGGGCTTGTAGACAGTTTGGTCGTTGGTAAAGAGCCTATCAGTCTAAGCCAGTATTCTGCAGCTAATCAGAGCATATCACCGCAGAGAGGAAAATACCCAGCCTAGAAGGCCTGACCCACATGTTTTAATCTCCTCATAGCTAGATTTCCTTCTCCTCCACCCGACCAAGAGTTGGAAGGTTGAGCCTACAAAAAAGAGAGATAACTTGGTGGTAGACAAACTAGACTGAACTCAAGCCTTCCGTTCAGAACTGAAACAGCCAGTCCCAAGACTTGTCCAGTACTGCTCCCAGTAGAGCGGCCATACAATGCAAATTTCCTCCTGCCTGGAAAGTTAAGAGGAAGGCTTTTAACCATTTTAGTAGACACAGGGTGTACGACTAATCTACTGAGCAAAGAAGTGTTCCACCAGCTGCCCAAGAGGATCAAAAGGCGGCTGCGATCATCGATAGCTACGGGGTGACGGCTGATGGCACTCATATTCTTTTTTATGGTAAAATCAGCACCATTCTCCAACTAGATGATGTCAAAGCCATGACGGTACTTGCGATAAGCCAGATTGATGAGGAAACTTTAATCGACATACCCTTTCTCACTGCCCATAATTGCCCCACATAGTTCGACAAGTCACCCATAAAAGTAAACAGAAAGAGGCTGTAATGCACATACCATCTTAGCAAACCATTGGAGGGTAATGCCCTTCGGGCCAGTGAGCCGTAAAGTGAGGCAGATTTGTCCCCACCATGCCAAGACAAAATTGAGAGTTGTCACCCAGCCATGAGCAAACTTCTCAATGGCTGCTCAAAAGTAGAAGAAAGAGCAGTTGAAGTAGCAGGAGGTGCAATTAAACTGTGTTAGCAACCCTTCCTACCTAGTTCCTATCCTCAGGATCCTTCCCTTGTATTATGGCCTCTTACTACCCCCTTCTCACAGCAGTAATCCTGCCAGAAGCTACACCTACCCTAGAGGGGCTAGCTAACCCACAGCTTAATGCAGTAAACCCTCTTTATACTGAGTTTGGCAACGCTGGTACCAGCAGTTCAAAAACCGAAAAATAGCAGTAATGCAAGATTGCCCATCTCTTCTGCTGAATTTCCCCTTTCCCGGCACGGTGCACTAAGTATAGAGCAGCTAGATATAGGCCTGTTGCTTCTTCTATAATTTTCTCCGCAAATTTGAAGAAGATCAGACCAGTGGTTTGGTCAGTAGGGAAAAAAGATACACTTGAGTTATCCGCTCCCTCTACTGAGCAACTGCCGCAACCCCTGAGACTAAGGCTCAGCAATGTGACACTGTCATCTAACAACCAGGCAGAAATGCCAGCCCACCAACATATGAGAAAGCTCCACTAATTGTTAGCAAACTTTGTGAGCAGATTGTGGATGAAATGACCAAGAACTGCATGCTGCACACTGGGATAGTTTTTCTGAACAGGGTTTCAGTAACACCGTTCCCACCTAAGCTGCCCATCCTCTTTACTGATTTTCCAGTTCTCTCTCCAGAGAGATACAGATACCTGAGATACCACTAGTTGCCACCGGAGACCCTAAAGCAGGCCAGCTCAGTGGTTTAACTGACAATGGCAGATATGCTTGGGGCTTATCGCTTCTTTTTGCCGTGGCACTACCTCGGTTTCTACAGACTCAGAATCAGCACCTTAGACTTGTGACCTAGCTACCACATCAATACGTTGACCCTCTTCTGTGTTATGAAATCTTAGTACATGCATGTCATGCAGTACCTCCAAGGATAGTGCCAAAAGGTACTCAGCGCAGTGGTGACCATGACATAGCTAACCCCCCTCAGTGGTCCCCTACAGAGTTTCTGCTACTCCCTTTTTCACCCCCCCTCCCTTCAGAAAATTTGTGCCTCCACCTACGGGCACTCTAATGGACTGTCAAAGTGGGCAAAGGCCGGTGCTGCTACCTTTCCCTGCCAAGTCCACCGAGTAGGAGTAGCACGCTACCCAGTCAAGGTATAGCAGTTGTTTCGCATCCTCTTTGCCCACTGACTCTAGTCAAGGTCACAGCCGATAGGAGAAAAAGAGTAGACTTCCTCTCTGGTCTGTCCAAGCGTTGCAGTGTGTCTTATTCTCCTAACCTCTCCCCTGCCCCCTTACCCCTCCTATGCCAGAGCATGCTGTTTTCACACCTCCCCCTCTCTAGTCACACTGTTTGTGTGCACACTGTAGTTGGCCACACTACCTGTGTGTACCCTTTCATTGACTTTATATGCACCTCTTACCTCTCCTACTCGGTCAATTACATGGTTTTATGTGCAACCCCTCACATCCCCCCAGTCAGTCATATGGTTTTACGTGCACCCCTTGCCAGTTATATGGTTTCAAATACACTCCTTGCCAGTCACGTGATTATATGTGCACCCCTAATCAGTCACATGGCTTTATGTGCAGCCTCCCCTTTTCTCATGCTCAAGGGTTTGTGTGCACTACTGATTTGGCCGTATGGCTTACACCTATCCTCCTTTGACTACACGGTTCAGTCACTGTTGCTGCTCTCCTGATGGGATTTCCTCTCTCCTACCTCAAACTGTTATTTGACTTTTGGTTAGATAGTGGCCACCCTCCTATCGTACGGGTAGTGCTGTCAGTTGAAGCCTTTGAAATAGATTTTACACAGCATGGCCGCTATGTTGCAGTACTGCATAAGTGGCACTTGCTGCTGCTTGCTATTTTATTTAGTTCCAACTTGTTGTATCTACAGGGTGAGTCATTTGGATGTGCTAGCAATCTTAGGCAAGCTCTACTGGTTGTCGCAAGTGGTCTACAGTGAGTCAGATGTACAAAAAAATCCTGATTGGACCTTTCAAACTCGATGTTATTGCTGCATTTGCTTGTGTGTGTACAATTTATATTTTTATATTTTTTTCAGCATGTTTATTTTTGGCCAATCACGTAAGCATATTTTCGAATCTATCATTTGTATATGTACTCGATAAATTTTCTGAAATTTGCCAAGAGAGTGCAAAAATATTTATAGGCTCTCACAGCGCAACCAGATAAGCAACTGCCTTGTGTTGCTTCTTCGTTTCATATAGGCAAATACAAGTATATCTTTGTATCTCTACTTGCCATTAGTGTGGCAGGTCGTGCTACTAAGTGCTTCAGTGCTCTGTCGTTACTGTGCTTTACAAAATTCGGTACAGCTCGCTGCTACCAGGTAGCACACCGTAGTTGATGTGGAGTGAGCACCACCTGTAGTGTTTTCCTTGGTAGAAGCCAGCTCAGTATAGCTTGGATTTTGTGTGGCAATACTGCGTAGTAGTATTGGACAGACAATAGTTATGTGTTATTTCCTTTGGTACACCCTCTGGGAGTTTTTTGGTAACGATGGATACAAATCCTTTGCAGTATGATTTTAAGGGAGTTGGGCGGCTGCTGCATCTCCATGTACATTTATCATACAAAAATAAAAACTCGAAATTGCCATTGCGTTTCATTCTGGGATCACTGCATTCTTTGTGGCCAACACAATTAGCTATGAACGCATTGTTTCTTACTCAACTCTTTGGAAGCTAACTACAACGATGCTTTCAGTGTCCCGTTCAATTAGAAAAAAAACATGGTGGCCATAAGGTTGCTTGTCACAGGTGGAACAGTCTAGGTGTTCAGGATTAATTATTTGTAGAGGCAGGTTCAGTATACAGAAAATTTCATACCCGTAGTTTGCTATTACCATACTCGGCAAAATGAGTCACTGTGCATCCTTGTAAGATCACAAGAGTGTTTATTTTCTAAGGAAATCAATCTTCAGTATCCGAAGTTATTAATTTCAATGTTTGCTCACATCACACTTTGTATAGTTGATTCTGAGACGACACAATTACCTTGATGTAGTTAATTAATGATGGTTTTGCTTGTTTAGGAGTTGTCGAACCTTTCATTGTTAAAAAGTTTCAGAATCTGAACTGTATTGTTTGAAAGTGCGGAATTGGATAGATGCTTAGCAAGCACAACTGTCATTGGTCAGGTTATTTATGCCCTATTACCTGATCTATTGTTGGGTACGTCTGCACAAATCTAGTTTCTTCCGTTTGGAAATCATGCAATCAAAAATATATAAGAGCTTGTAGCAAGTGAAACTGGCCTGACTACAATGGAGTCTATTTGTGCACCAAGTTAGACGATTGGTTTTATTTGCTGGTCAAATAAAGGAAAATGAAGTTGAAAGAATACAGATGGTTTCAACTTAAAATTGTATTACCTAACTTGATCTTTTCAGTTGCCTTGATAACCAGAATGAGATGTGAATTTCACACAAAGCAGACCGGTCCAAAATGATCCTTACTACCGCCAAATTTTGATTTTTTTTGGGATAAAAAACCAAACATTTCAATGAAAACCAACTTGTGAAAACTAAAGATCTTCAAGTCCCATGTCATGGGACCTCTGGAAAATTACAAACTTTGGTAACTTTACTACAACAATTGCTTCTACTGCAGGTATTTGCATTCAGTTATAAAAGCATGAGCTATGAAGTGCTGTGAAATCCTTCTCATACAGCCTTCAGTTACTTAAGGTTTACCGTTCAAAACACAAAGGGATCATGCACATATATTTAAGCCTGGTTTCCATACATGTCCCAAGCGCTTGCACTCTGTTGCAAGTAGTGCGCAGAAGCTTCTGCCAGAATCTGCGATTTATGGAAACCGTGATTACGCAATATGGCACGATTCCCTGCGATGTTGCTGCGACATCCCACAAAAATTGTTTGCAAAGTATTTTTCTGCGACTCACCCACGATGGGGAACAACTGGCGATCGCCAAAGATCTATAGAGACAGTAAACGCGCGACCAAACATAGCTTCTGAAGATTCAATAAAATAATAATATTGAAAAGCAAATGAAACTAATTTAAGTTTATTATTAATTATTATTATTGGAACTTTAAAAAAATTATTTTAAAAAATTCACACCAAACAACGAAAAATAATTAATTTATGCTGATAACTAATTAAAATAATACAATACTGCAATTTGTAATTATTTTTGGACTGATAACATGCATTACTAGCTGTAAAGTGCAAAATCGACCTGTAGTTCAAGCTATTATTATCTATTAACACTACTTTCTACTAACCGGATATATTTCTCACATTGAAATTTTCGGCGTCAAACTTTTTTATCTCCAGTCACAAAGAAATCGTAGCACGGTCGCAGTCAAATGCAAGTATGGAAACCAGGGGATCGCAACTCCTCTGGCGAGTCGCCAGTGCTCGCGGACGCACAACTCCCGATGCTGCGATTACTTAAGAAATGTATGGAAACTAACCTTTATTTGCAGAAAACCACTCTACACGGCCTTTAAATAACAGTTTTGAAGGTGTCAGTTATTCATCACTATTTTAATCCTTTATTGAAACTTTCAAAACTGATAGAAGCTGATAGAAAGCATACAATAAGTGTTTTTTTGTGTTAGCAAACCAATAGATCGAATTTTTTTTTATTACCGATATGAAACGAACATAACTGCAAGAGCTTGGTGTCACACAATGCATCAAAACCAAGCGAGTTAAAATAAGCCAGTGTAATCCAACTACAGGCTCGAGTTGTTCTACATATATTTTCGTCAACATAAATAAATGTGATTCAAGTACGAAGCCTTGCGTTAGTTTCTGCTGACAAGATTTCCATGTTTTCCTCAAGTTCACCGAGATTCGGCCTTGAAATCACAAAGAGATCATGCAGGAGGATTGTCTTTGGCTCATAATTATTTGTAGAGTGAAAATATTTGTCGTTTTGTAGTTTTGACTATTACAGGCAAATGGCTCCTTTCTCAGTTGAGCTGTCATAAGTGTTTGTAGACAAGTCAAGGTCAAGGCATCGATGCATTAATTAGTCATGGCTGGCCTGGATTGCATATTACCAGCTTGGTCGAATGCTTGGATGGTAAGTTGGTCAAATAACAAAAAAAGTTAAAAACCGGTGGATAATATTTAATGCGCATAGTCAGCGAGAATACAACAAGTATCAAGAGGCTAAAATAAGAATTTACCTTATAACAAAAATTGTTTTTGAGAGCAAACAACTCATTGATGCCACCAACAAGATCATATACATACCGAGGGATCGAAAAGAGCAAACAGGGTGGAGTAAGCTCAATTAGATAAACTAAAGTTTAGGTGATGGAAAGCTGAAAATGCGGTTTTCAGCTTGCAGAAGAGTAAAAACAAAGGGTAGAACACCAAGACTGTGTTTTCTGTAACTTTCAATGAATAATTCTAACGCATTGCCTTCTGCTGTTTAAAAGTACTAAGAAACTTTGTCCACTGTTTTTGTTTTATATTATCAAAATCTCGGAATAATTATAGTTGCTTAGCATACTATCAGGGTAATGGCGGTTACTTTTTACTAGGCAACATTGTAAGCAGTAAACTATCAAGTTTCCCAGGCCAGAATCTTTTTGTATCAGGTTCCTTATCCACTTAATAAAAGGTAAATTAATGAAAAAGTCGGACAATCATATACAGTGAAACTTCTATAAGATAACCTTGTATAAATCAACCATTTGGTTATTTCAAGGTAACATTATCCGCTATTGAAGTCGCTTGACACAATTCCATGTAGCCATTTTTCATTCCATGTGAAAGTTTGCAGTTGTCAATACTAAAATGCGATGGTGACTGATCCGGTTACAAATGTTTTGGATGATGTTTAGTTTGAAAAAAATCATAGTGATGCATTTGAACAAAATCAATCAATTGATAATTGAAATTCTTGAATATAAAGATCATTAGGTTTTCAGACCTTCCAAAACAAATCATGTTAATAAATAGAACTTGGCACACTACTGTAGTCTGTGTAGTGCTTGCAAATGTATTCAAGAAAGATGAAAAACAAATACGTCTACATGATATTAGGTTTCTGCTGCTTTGGGTGTAAGTAAATAGACACCGCAAAATCGATAACAGCAGACAAAATATATCACTGTAACCAGTAGTAACAACTATGTGCAGAAGCAAAGAAGTGCCATTTTAATTTTTTTTTTCTTTAAGATGTAGTTTCAATAATAGTATAGTTAACTCACTCAGCCTCGGCCGCTTTGTGCTTGAGTACATCCTATTGTCTCAGGTGCTTTGGAGACAAAATATTATTTTTTAATAGGTTTTTTAAAATCAATTGTCACGTTTACATGAATAGCTTTGACTTAACTGCGGTTTGCAAAGAAGGAGGCAAGAAAATTGTACCCCCTGTCATACGACAGCGTAGGAAAAGTTGCCCGGCTGGTTTTTTCTGCAAACTCCTGCGCTAGCGTGCGCGGTTGTACAAGCTGTGAAAGTCTAGGTTCACGTGCATCGCAAGTGCTCGTAGGACGGTCTGCGCTGGCTTGCGAGCACTTACGACAAGTATGTGAACCAGGTTAGTTTGTGTAACTCAATCCATCCATAACCCAATGCAATTTGGTCGTCATTCAACATTGGACTATGCACGTTTTCCTGTACTGTGTTCTTTGGTTAGCAATGTTACTAATGAAGTAAATTCTTACCTCCAACTGTTGTCTTCCAGTCAGCATCAACCCCAATTTTTATGTCTATAACAAATAATTCCGCTGATGCAAAAAGTATCAATAACTGTTCAATTATCAATAGTAGAATATTCATAATTTTCACCGCGGGGATAGTAACAGTCCACAAGATCTGTAGCCATCGGTTCCATCTTTATCACTGTAGAATCTAAGGTGATACAAAAAGAAAATCAAATCTTGTTTTTCTATAAGTCAATCTTTCAGTTCCGGCTACTTTCGACTGAACGCATCAACTGTTCAAGGAGCTTCACACCAAAAAACTTTTGCTTTCCCAGTTTAACTTAGTTTCAAACAATCATGTTGAAGTGTTGAAACTTGCATCATCCGGCTCAGAAAATGTTTCTCCAAGTGTACATATATTAGAAACTACTCAAGATCTATCATTGTGACTCAAAACATTATGTTTTTATCCAGAGAACTTTTTTATGCTTCATGTGTTTGCTAAATGTTCCATTTCAATTCATATGATGAAAAATACTGTAGTTCGAAACAATAAACCTATCGCCTAGTTGAATAGAGAAGAAAATTTTGATTCGGTTTTCAATCTGGAAAAACTAAAAGCCACAGCAACATATAGGACAGAATAGACAGTATCTCAAAGTATCATGACCAAATACTAAAGTTTTCCAGAAACTATCTTTCATGGATAACCACTAAGTCTTTCATTACAAAAATAGTCACAGCAGTAAGTTTTATTCATCTAAATAGGAAAGTTTCAGGCTTATTTACGGGTGAAAACCACAATACAGTTATCAAATCACATTTTCAACAAACATTAGCAACAATCAATAACAAGAAAATATTATATATTCATCTAAATAAATAGCTTATAGCTTATTAGCTATCACATCTAAAATTGAAAGAGCACATACTCATTCAATTTTTCCAAAACCAGGCATAAGCTAGAAGAAATATCAGCTGTGCCAGTTATCAGACCAGAAAACATTCTCCATTGGATTCAGCAATTTTGTTTGTTGCTGCTGAAAAAAAAACTATTCCATCGCGGTGTTACAAGGACAATTCAAGCTTGCATCATTGAATAATTTTTTAATGACAAGACAAAATATAGAAACTAATCTGTTCAATTCCAAGCTGTAATGTTTGCACAAGCCAGGCTAACATGTGGGACAATAAAGATGTTAAATGTTTAGCAATAAACAAAGCATAGCCTTCTGGTCTATGATGATATGAGAAGACAACTCCAATGGGTTCAAGTCAATCAATGATTGAAAATATTATTTAGGTATTCAAAAAACTCAATTTATTACGACAAATAAGTAAGTAGAGTGCTTTGATCATCGACTTGAAAACTGTCTACAAAACACTCACTGCAATGCCTTTAGGATTCCTAGATTTTGTAAAACGACATTCTGAAAAACTATTTACGGAAATAGGAAGGCGTCATAAAAATTTAAGTTCCACAGGTAAATGCATCAAAGAGTGCGTTTGCCAATAAAACAACCACACCAGAATGTTTTGATAAATAACTATATAACAAAAATTTTCATTGGAGTGAATAAACTTGAAATTTACGGCACAAAATTTGACATAACACAGCTAATTGAGACTGTACCAACCTTTGACAGGAAAACTGCTGAATTTTTTTATGCCGATCTTTTTACTTTGTGTATCAACTGAGTCCATTTCTCTGGCAACAGCATTTACACAGCTAGCTTAGTGTATGGAGCGGGGGCTAGTGTGTAGCTATTCATTGGCTTTCGACAAAGCATGTTGCCCTTTTTGAGATCTCTCTGTACTTAGCTTTCCCTGAGCTGTGATAGACTTTGTGTATTGGGATTATTGCCTAACGACATCAATTATCTCATCCACAAGAAAGGCGAGCTCAGGACTTGAAATAGGGGCAGTAAATTGGTTTGATAGACCGTGAACTGCCCCTAAGTTGGGTAAGATTCTGTTTGATGATGACTAGAAGGAAACCCTAAGCTAGCTCTACACCTTCAAAAACAAGCGAATCAACTATTCACGAAAAACTAGATCTCATTTTACAAAGAGTAGATAAATTTGAAGATGGATTGTGTAAATTAGAGCATGAACAGCAAGATTTGAAAGCTGGACTGAAAAATGTAAATGCTGTCAAAATTTCAAACCTTGAGGAAGAAATCGATCAACTAAATCATCAGGCAATGGAAAAATTTGATTATTGATGGGATTCCTTATAGAACTAATGAAGATTTCTTCATGCCATTACGAAAGTTTGCAGAAAAGATTAAATGTGAGATCAACCCAAACACTGACATAAAAAATCTGGATTGAATTAAACAATCTGATAAAATAGTAGTACAATCCCTACAGATTTATAAGAGGGATACGTTTTTCTCTTGTAGTAGAAAAACAAAAGTTTTTGCTAGTTATTTGGGTTACAAATCGAATGTGAAAAAAATTTATGAAAATGAAAGTTGACTCCAAAGCAAGCTGCACTTTTTCACAAGGTTCGCACTTTTAAAACAGCAAATGATTATACGTTTGCTTGGAAAAAACATCAATGCATCTTCTTACAAAAGACGGATAGTTCTGATAGTATTTACATACGTAACATAAATGGTTTATGTAAATTGAAATAGTACTCTTTTCTGTTTAAATAATTTATTGTATATTGTATCAGTTTTCATACCTTTAGCAACATGTCAGGAATATTCAGTAAACAGTTTTCTAGAGAGAGTAAACGACTTCCCACCCACTATACTAAATGTTCATGTTCAAAGTCTGCGTTCAAATTTTGAAAACCTTGAAAATTTTGTTGGCAGTGTATCCAAACCTTTTGATCTAATTTGTTTGACCGAGACTTTTTGTATGATGACGAGATTGAAATTATTGTTTGAATGGTTATTATTTTGTAGGGAGCAATGGTCAACCAGAGAAGGAGGTGTTGGGGTCTATGTGCGCAGTGGTGCTGCAGAGGTATTCGAGCGTGGGTGCATTGCTATTGCTGGTACAGAGTCGTTGATGCTGAAGTTGAGGGGTGGCATCATTGGGGTGTTTGGACCGTACCTCTGCCTTACAGTGATCTATCGGCAGCCCTCCACAGACACCGGTGCCTTTCTCTGCGATCTTGGGCAACATACTCTTAACAATGTAGGTCTCTGTCATGTTATCTTTGGTGACATAAATATTGGTACACTGAAATTTGACTCGGTGAACATTGCTTACCTTAACACTCTTGCTTATGCTAACTTTGACAACATTTTAACTATACCTACCAGAATAGATTCTTGTCTTGACCATATTAACATAAATTTTAATAACAAAATTCTGAAGTCAGGAACAATTGTTACCAAAATTGCTGATCACCTACCATCTTCTGTTAGCTTTGAATGTAATAAATTATTTTATGCCGTCCATAAAAGCAAAAGCTCGCAACTATGAAAACTTTAGCGCAGAAAAGTTTATAAACGATTTGAAAAGCGTAAATTGGACAAAAACCGTTTATTCTGAGTCGGATGCTAACACTATCTATGATAACTTTGCAAAATGCTTTGTGAGCATATGTAACAAAACACGCCCCTCAAGAAACCTCCAAAACTAACTCATATAAAAACATCCAAAAAACCCTTGAATCAAACCATCTATTGTGAAATTAATAAACAAAAAAGATAGTATCTATAAACAAACTTTGAGTTCACCATTCAAGTTCAAACTTAAATTTAAGAAGATAAGAAACTATGTTAGTAAATTAATTTGAGATGCAAAATCGTAGTACTTCAAAAACATGTTCAAACTTTGGACCCTGAAAATTGCTGGAAAATTATAAACCCGCAATTGGGAAAACAGCATCCAAACACCTCTTTAATTCCCAAAAAGCTTTGCCATAACAATATATATATACAGTATAGTGTGACCAAGAAATAGCTGACTGTTTTAATGATTATTTTACATCGATTGGAGCCAATTTAGCTAGTAAATTTAAAAGTCAACCAGAAATAGAAAGACAAAGTCTTACAGCAGACAAACCAAGTCTTAGTTTCAGCTTTGCCGATATTGATAATGTAGCTATTGAGGCGCTTTTGAGTAACATTAATCTACAGATAGCTTCTGGATTTGGGGACATGCCAACTAATTTACTGAAAACCAGCGCAAATACCTTAATTGTATCATTTGTTTATATTGTAAACAAATGTTTCACTTGTAGCAAATTTTCTGATTGTTTAAAGATAGCAAAAGTAAAACCATTACATAAAAAGGGCTCAACAGCAGACTGTTCAAATTATAGACCGATATCTATTCTACCAACTTTGAGTAAAATTTTTGAAAAAATTATAACAATCAATTAGTAGATTTCCTGGAGAAAGCCAGCACACATAGAAAAAAACAGAAAAAACAAAAGTAGATCTCTTGCTCTCATAAAGCTTACAAATAAAATACTGGAGGCAATGAATAATGAGAAATCTGTCTTGGGAATGTTTCTAGATTTTAGTAAAGCTTTTGATACAATCAGTCATGTTATTCTACTAAGCAAGCTCAAGTTTTTAAATTTTTTAAAAATAGGCATTAATCTCATTTCTAATTATCTTTCACACTGTAGAAAACTGACTATGGTAAATGAGACAGTTTCTAGATTCTGTGACATTACGTGCGGTGTACCACAAGGTTCCATCCTGGGCCCAACTTTGTTTTTAATTTACAGAAACGATCTACCCCATGATACAAAATGTTTTGACCCTATTCTGTATGCTGATGATACTAATCTATATTTTGAGTGTAAAGACTTGAACAAACATGTGGACAAAATAAATGGAGAATTAAACCTTGTGAAAAACTGGTGCAACACAAACAAACTTACTTTAAATCTAGATAAAACTAATTATATTGTTCTAAAAACTCACCATAACTCACGTTTATTAAAAATTAATTTAACTGAAATAGACGATTTTTATTTGGAAAAGAAATCCTCAATAAAGGTTTTAGGAGTTGAATTAGACAAAAATCTATGTTGGAACTTACAAAGTGAAAACCTTTGCAAAAAACTAAGACCCCACCTAGAAATGCTATTTAAATGCTCGAGATTTTTACAAAGAAAAATGATGCCTTTAGTTTATAACTGTTTCGTTAACTCAAAAATTAGTTATTGTATTGAATCCTTGGGTAACACTGGAACCAGTTATCTTACCAATAATTTACCAGTTGCAATCCATAAAACTACAAGCAACCCAGTTATTATCACTAAACATATATAATAATACTGTGGTAGAATTTGGTGAATGTTCACAGTAAACTGGGAGTTTGCTCCACCATTTCTCCACTCAGTGTGCTGGCAATGCACATAAAGCCATTGGTGAGATACTGTGCCGGTAGCAAAGTCATACTGTGCCGGTAGCACAGTATACAGGGCTGGTACAGGGCCGGTAGTGACCGCTACAGGGTCGGTAGTGACCTCCACAGGGCCAGTATGATGACTCAGGGCCGGCATAAGATGGCTGCCATAGCTGAGGACTTCCAAAACTAGCTAGGACTTTCCACCAAGCCAGGAACCAAAGCTACCTACCTTAACATCTGCGGTAACCAGGACCACAAGCTAACCAGAGCCAATTGGGACCCTGTAGAACAGTCTGATTGGACAGTAGAAGACAGGACTCCGCCCTTAGCCACTTGGCGCCTTATTTATTTAACCCTTATTGACTGTATGATTGGTCAATTATTTATATAATTCACTGCATAGGCTAGATAACTTCCTGTGCTCTTATTGTTATATAGAATATGCTAATTAGTCCCTGTGAGCTATCCTATAAAAGGAAAGAGTTTTGCCATAATCTTTGCATTCATTTTCATGTCTTGCCACAAACACCCTAGAGGAATAATTACCCTCTAGGACTTTGTCTTGAGAGTATAGCCACTTACACAAGCACTACGCTGTATTGTTTGTCTGAGCCATGGGCTCTTGCTATATCGGGTAATTCGGTTGCCTGAACAGTTTTCATTGTCAATCAGCAGTGTCCCCTCTGGAGAGAGGTATAATACTTGAGCCTAGTGGATGTCCGTGGTAATCAGACCGGAATCCATTACAATACACACCATGGCATTCAATATTAAGTACCCTTAAACGTAAAATTATAAATACATGGTGTGTAATCACCACCCAACCACTGATAAGTACAAAACAAGACGCTGGTCACTACTAGGTGTATCTACACCATGGATGAAATATACCAGGATTGCCAGCTACGGCCGTTCAATATAACTTTGACCACGATTCAAGCGAGGCCGTTTATGGGAGTCGCCATGACTAGCGACTTTACGCAGTATCCGGTACGTAAATTGTGTCTTTTGAATGCAGTGCCGAGTTGTCTTTTCATTAAGAAAAACAACTACGCCAATCCAAGGGAAAAGTGACGTATTTCCGGTACGTTCGTAAAAGTTGACCGTTTAAAAAATTGCGGTGGCTGCTATAAAAAGATTTGACCATAACTTGCGGCCCCTTACTATAGCGTATGTCACGAAATCCCTTGTAAAAGTCGCAGTTACAGTCTACATCCGGTACGGACTTGGCCATTCAAATTGCTTCACCTGATTGGGCGCAGCTGGCAATCCTGGTGCATTTCATCCATGATCTACACTCCCCAGCTACTAACCACTGAACCGTGATGAAATTAGGTAAGCCCGAAATGGAGTAATCAAAGTGTAGCCAACTGTCTTTGTCATGTGACCCTCTGGAGCCAAATGCTTGAGTGACTACGCTATAACTTATAGAAAAGAAGGCTCATTTTCAACAGCTCATAACGCTGCAAATTGACAAGTGTAAGCCTAAAACAACCATTCATCTAAAATCTCAGGATGTATCCTAGCTCTCTGGGACTTTTAAAAAAAGAAAAATCTAAATCTAAGCTAAGTAATAAGGGCCGAAATATAGTGCCTTATATTACAACTTGTATTATAAAACATAAGAATAAACTATTTTTCTTGTACCATTCAACTTTCATATCAAACTTTGAATAACTAATAACTTTAGATATAAATAATAGCTAAAAGTTAATTCTAGAATTTAATCTCAAAGTAGTTTAAATGAAAATAACATGAATATTCCGAAAAAACTTTGTTTTTACAGCACCACAGAAGTCCATCATTTTTTTTCAAAATGAGCATACTAATTTTTGGCATTATTCATACTACTTCGCTTCAGAGTTGTTTATTACCGGTTTTTGTTATTCAGTCAGATGCTTATGAAAAAAGAAAACTAATAAATAAGAAGTAAAATAAATAACAAACATTCCATTTGTTTTATTATTATTTGGCTTTTCCCACAAAACCATGTGACACTTCGGTATTTCAGATGTGTGCCATATGAATGGTACCTAACGCGACTGTGCGCCCTGTATGTATACAATCACAAAAAGTCACGTAAATTCACTGGGATGAAAGCAAACTCTTTATCATTATTGAGCACGTAATATTTTTAGTAAACTTCTCCGAAACTTAGCAATGTCCGGTGCCGCTCAATATACAGTTATTCCTCCGAAGGGGAGATTACTCCTCGTTTATTCCTGGCTCCAGTGACAGTTTAAAGTTCAAAACAAAATTTTACTGCCAAAGTCCACTTAATGAAATAAAATAATTGTGCGAGATTGAAACAACAGATATAATAGCATAATTAGCATATTATTATAAATTGAGATTCAAAATTTTATATTAAGAGATGGTAAAAAAATGATAATGCACCATTGAACAACAGTTGAAAATTTAATTAAAAAATATGGAATAACATTTAATGATAATATCAGCAAAAATGTAAAAAAAGTTTATAACTGCTAAAAATAATAAATTATTTGGTGTAAATTGAACAACGATAATTCATTTAGTATGTATATAGTCGTTGGTCAGTGAAGACGTGTTTCGAGATTTTATTACTTCCCAATCAAGAGAGTGATTATACTTTTTGCGATTGTGGGTTTGCCAAGTTTATGTGAACATGTATCGTGGATCCGTCGCACGAGAGATCCGCGATCACTTGCGAGCCATCTACGATGTATGTGAATCAGGCTTAAGCTGCAAATATTGAATAAATGCATAATAACTATTTCAGCCAATGATGAATTATATGAGCTTTTGTGAAATTTTGCTGAAGTTGAGTTCTCTTATATAAAATAGCACTGCAAACAGCTGACCACGCTTTGATTACTTCTGTCAAGGTGAAGCCTATTATCATTGTTCAATCAATGGTCGCGTTGTGATTGATTGAACGGGCAACAGGCATGCAGTAGTATTATGGTCCTGGTGGTATTTTAGCCTTAGTTTTCTGTAAAAACGTTAGCATTGTTTGGGAACTAACGTCAGAGCTCTGTCAGTTTTTACTCATTATGTTGTTCAATCTAATATCCCGTAGTCACTAATCTCTATAAATAACAGCTGCATTCAGCGCACCACAAAGATTCACTACGATAATAAGCTTTGTATACATTTGTCACAGCTCAGTGGTTAGTAGCTGTGTGAGCGTAGATACACCTAGTAGTGATCGATGCCTGGCAGTCACTAGTGATAGTGTTACACATTTTACAGTAAACCAGGTTAGTGTGATGTGACGAATACACTCAAATAAGTAAATTTGCATGTACATGTAAGTGTGGTTATATGCCTTCTATTTATAAAGTAATCGTAATAGTAGTTGGAGGTATATTATCTGCCATATTTGCATGCCAGACTATATGCTTTTTTAATACATTCAAAACAGTAACATCTAGCTATAACATAGTGAGTGAGATGTATCTAGCTCACATCACTCCCCGCTGCATTGGTTCAGTTAGGAAAGGATAATGTGATAGTGAGAGATGTGATTTTGTAACCTAGCCTCGTTGCAGTGGCTGTAGCAATTACTTTTTGTAGTATCTAACCAGTCTTGTAGCCATTGCTCAGTGATTAGAGTGAGGAACACGTTTTTTAAACACTTGATGCGTCGCAAGTTTGCCAATTTCACTATTTTGATAAAGTAGAAATAGTTGAATCATGTGACTCTGAAAATAACATTTAGTTTTTTCTTAATAACAGTTGGAACTTTTGCAGATGGTAACATATTAGAACAAATGATGTTAGTGAACTGAGGTGAAGTTGTCTACTCTGTAATATCTCAGAAATAGGCCCCATCAACAGCACTACAGGTCGGTGTCATTAGTGAGATGTAGTGTGATTGTATGGTACTCGCTTGTTTTTACTGTATGAAGAGATCACATGATACTCCGCGTGTGAAAAACTGGCAGACAATTTTCGCAATATTAAGCTATAGTATTGTGGGAAATTTTGAGGGTAAAAAGCTAACCAAATCACTTCCCCATTGCTTTAGATTCACCTTTCACCTCTTCCCCTATCCCCCACTTTCAGTTTTATGTGGACCTTGAATTCTCCCTTTGTAACATATACAAGCTATTCCGGGTTAAGGGTAGCGGCTATCCGGGGTCTACTCCAAGCCTGTGCTGACCCTGGATCACAGGTATATACTGTAATAGAACTTAGTGAGAAAGTGCGAGCGATCAGATGTGCCAGGAGTTGCCCTGCCTTACCAACACAGATGAGATGTACCCGATGCCTAGCAACAAGAGATTGCCTGCGTAACCATTGATGTTAGAGACGCTCTAGTCAAACCGGGAAGGACCTCGTGCTAGTAACTGTTCCGGCCGCCATCCTAGTATTATTATTCAAATATTGTTATTGTTGTTTTGTGCGCTAAATTTTATCTGTCTTAATCTCGTTTTGGGTTAGCCAATCACATTATATTCGTATTAGCCAATTGTGTGCTCTTATTGGTTATTGTAGGGTCTTTTCTATATATACTGGGGCAAATCGCCCACTGCTTCAGAGCTCTGGAGTAGTCATGTAAAAGTTGAACTGTGTGATGTGGTGTAATGTTGTGTTCCTCGCAGTCATTTACTGGAGTGTATTGTAAGTCGTTTGTCAAACGTACCAGGACTGTTATTTAACACTTCGAAACATCTCTCACCACTATTATAAGTTTTGTCTCTTTCTCGTTAATAAATATTATTATTATAATCTGAAACTATCTCCTTTGTTGAACAACTCGTGAAGTAGAATAAAGCTTGTGAATCACGATATCCTTGATAGTAACTGAATGCTTAGATATTGTCTAAGTCTACTACATTTGAGTGCCGAAGAAGTTAACCAAGTAAAGCCTAAGTAAGAAAGTCTGTCAATTGTTGCCGTAGTTACGCACGTGGCTGTTAAGCTAAACCGATAGACAAAGGGATCTCCTTATAACGTGTAATTGATCCCCGTATTGTGAGTGTAATTATCTCAGGCTTTGAGGGATCGACTAAGTGATTAATAAAATACCGGTTGTCTGCAGAGCTATACTGCGTTCAGTAGAAGCCACAACATGGGTCAGGTTAGTGGTACCGGTACGCTACCAACTTACCAAAAGCCCTCAGTAGGTTACCCCAGCTATAGTAGACAGTGATACGGTGAAGGTCGTTCACACTAATGGACGTAAAACCTTTACATTGGTGGCAGCGGTGGGATACACTGCGAACGTTGGACACTGTTGGAACAGCAACGGCCAAACTCACTTGTTACTCTTTCCCCTTCCCTTGCCCTGAGTAACAGTGCTTTCCCTTTACCGTACGAATCTAGTAGCACTCCCAACTACTACCCCACAGATTCTGTACACCCTTCTCCCTTCCCGTGTCCATGCAGTAATTGCAATGGCTAGCCAGAGAATGAGCAGCACAGGACGGACTCCTGCAGGATTGTCTGAATTTATAGGAGTGGCTGTGGATCGGTTGACACAGATACTGAAAAGTGTGCTGCAACCCCATACTCCCCCCTGCCCCCCTTTTAAGCCGCCTAAGTATACTGGACACGATGATGTAGAGTACTTCATCACCCGGTTTGCTGAAGTGTCAGATGCTATTGGCTGGAATGAACAAACGGCTCTTCTCCATGTCAGAGCTGCCCTGCGAGGTGAAGCAGTAGACTGTGGCAGGCCTAACAGCCTGCAGGCAGTATATGCACTCTTTTATACTCAGTTCAGTCTCACACGCCGTGAGGCTTGCTTAGAGAAGTTGCCTAAGACTCCCCTACTAGACCATGCCAACGAAGTCGAGAAGCTAGTTTGGATTGCTTACAACGATCTGCCTAAAATACATGTAGAGAAAATGGAACTCGAGACATTCCTGACAACTCTGGGGCAGCCATTCCTGCAGCGGCACCTGCTGGCGGTGAATCCTCAGAGCGTAGAATAAGCTGTGAGAGCCGGGAACGAGTTCTTTCACATCAATACACCCCCCCCCCACGACTTCGAACCGGAAGTCAGAACAGTAGAAGATGGAGAAATGGATGAGTATTCAGACGCAGAATACTGCAAACCTGCCATCACCCATTGCCATTATTATCTGACGGCGGATACAGCCAATCCAGCTCTGAAAGAGAGAGAGCACCAGTCGCAGAGGTGAAGAGTGTTCCCATTGCAGATTACTCTGTTTTACCCCTGCTACCAACCCCAGCACATGACAGAAGTCCAGAAGCGTTAGAAGAACTGGTGCGAGGTATGACAAACGAGTTAGGGGAGCTCCGGCGGCAAGCAGAAGCTGTGATACAGCCTCCTCCCTCCCCTGCTCAAGCTCCTCTTGTAGCATGCTACACTCCTGTGGCACCTGTCCCTCCTGTTGTTCAACAGACACCTCCCACAGCACGGAACCTACCCGTTCAGTGCTGTAGCTGTGGACAGGTGGGCCACATTAGTAGCCGTTGCCCTGAGAGCTAGGGCTGCTCCCAAACCTAGAAGAAATCCCGTCGGGAAACGGGATGTGCCTGGGGTAGTTGCCAAACCGGCTACCTGCAACAAGGAAGAGAGGTGGAGAGCCGAACTAGCCAGGCTCGAGAAGTACAACCATGTGTTCCCTAAAGGCCCGTCTAAGCCCCGCCATAGGAGAAGGAAGCCAGTCGAAGGTAGAGAAGATGACTCCTTATCTCCTGCAACTGTAAACCAGCCCCCAGAACCTCCTCCAGAGAAGAAATGAGTGCCACGTGAACAGAGATCTGTCCCAGCTCTGGACGAACGAGCAGTGGTCACACAAACCGGCCACCAGGAGCGCCCTTCACGCCCTAGGAAGAGAGCGTCGCCTCCTCGAGCCTCCAAGATCCAGCCACCCGGCTGTACAGCGCTGAAGAAGACCGACCATACAGAACAAGTTACTTCCTTCCAGAAAATCTTGAGAGTAGACCCGCCACCCTCCTAGTGGACACGGTATGCATTACCAATCTCCTGTCAAAACATGTTTTTAGCCGCCTGCCTGAGGTAGTGCGAGAGTCAGTCCAGGAGAGTGAGTCCATGGAGTCATGGCAGACGGTACCCAAATCCCCTTCTTTGGTACTGTGAGGGTCGCTCTTCGTCTGAGAGATGTGAAGACCTCGGTTCTATTTGTTATCAGTCACCTGAACGAGGACGCTATCCTGGGAATGCCCTTTCTCACTGACCATGATTGCCGCTTGAAATTTAGTGAGTGCACGATTGAAGTGGCAGGACAGGAGATGCGCTGTACCGACAAAAACGGCAGTTACCGGTCAATAACGTCCAAGTCTTCCGTGACATAACATTGTCACTCGTTGTCGAGTCTATTAATCTGTTTAAAGTGAATACGCAGAGTTATCTACCCCTGGGGTTGATAGAGTCATGTCCAGGAGGACCCCCCATTGCTGCCAGCCTCAATGGCCCCAATGACAAGGGACATGTGCTTGTGCGATGCATGAACCCTTCTGCCCAACCAGTGAGGTTGAACGCAGATAGCACTGTGGGCCGCTACCAAGGGGTAGAACCAGAGGAAGTAGAACAGGTGGAACCTGCAGATGAGAAAGCACCCGTACTGCATGAACACCCCCTCGCTCACCCATGCCCCCCCCCATGTTGCCGAACTGTATTCAGCCGCTCTCCCACAATGTCAAGACATATGCGAAGCACAAGAAGTAGCCGGGCTGTTGAGGCGTTATGCTACCGTGTTCAGCTCAAGAGAACATGATGTTGGCCGCACCAATATGGTGGCACACAGTATTCCCTCCTCCCTGGTACCCGTCCCATCCATCAACCACCCCATTGGTTAGGTCCAGAGAAAGAAGCAGAGGCAGAGAGGCAAGTAGAAGATCTACTAAAATGCCGCTCGATAGAGCCGGCCTCTGGAGCCTGGAGTTCTCCGGTAGTCCTAGTAAAGAAAAAGGACGGTGCGTAGAGATTTTGTATAGACTACCGGCATCTCAACGCTGTCACTCATCAGGGTGCATATCCCCTTGCCCGCATCGATGAGAGTCTGGATGCCCTATCAGGAAGTAAATTCTTCAGCACTCTAGATTTGGTCAGCGGATACTGGCAGGTTTTCCTCGACGAAAAGGCCAGTGAGCGCTCTGCCTTTGCCACCCGTACAGACCTGTGGAAATGGAAGGTGCTCCTCTTTGGCCTTACTTCAGCCCCAACCACTTTCCAGCGGCGGATGGAGGTGTTGAGAGACCTTCACTGGAAAACGCTGCTGCTGTACCTGGATGATATCATGGTCATCGCTCCTGATTTCTCTACCCACATCCAGCTCCTGGCTGAAGTCTTTCAGCGTCTACAGCTGGCCGGGCTGAAACTCAAGCCTAGTAAGTTGAGCTGTTGAAGTCAGAGGTCCGGTATTTGGGACATGTGGTAAGCAGCGCCGTAGTGGCCATGGAGCCACAGAAGGTGGCTGCAATTGAACGCTGGCCAACGCCCACGGAGCTGAAGGGACTGCAGGCTTTCCTAGGTACTGTAGGATACCACAGACAGTACATACTTCACTTCTCTACCATGGCACGGCCTCTCACACAGCTAACCAGCAAGCACACCCCCTGGAAATAGTCTGCTGCACAGGACACTGCCTTCCAACAGCTGAAAAAAGCTATGATCCATGCCCCGGTACTTGGTTACCCCGACCCGAAATTGTAGTACACTTTGGATACCAACACCAGCAATGAGGGCGTGGGTGCAATGCTGTCACAGGTACAAGCAGGCAATGAGCGAGTAATTGCTTATAACAGTAGGACGCTCAGCCCTCAGGAGCGTAATTACTGTATGACCAGAAGAGAGCTGTTGGCAGTAGTAAAGGCTGTCAAGCACTTCCGCCCCTACCTCTATGGCCAGCATTTTCGTCTGCACACAGATCATGCCTCTCTGCTGTGGCTGTGTCGACGCCATGAACCGACTAGTCAAGTGGCTAGGTGGCTCGAGTCGCTCTCTGAGTTCAAATACACCATTGAACATAGGAGCGGCCCCCGACACGGGAACGCAGATGGCTGGAGTCGTAGGTGCCCCTCCGAGTGTCGACTAAGGCCTCTAAGGCAGAAGTCCAGCGGGAGCTGAGCACCATTTCTCGTATTCAACCCTCTTCCCCTTCTGCACGGACTCGGTGTGAGTCTTGTGTACCATCCCCCACAGTCTAGCCAGTCCAGCCGACTGTCGACCTTGTCCATACTCAGAGTGAGGGCAACCACGCTGTAGCTGTCATTTATCGGGCAGTGTGTACACAGCGCCCCCTCACCAAAGAACAGTTGGAACTTGGCAGTCGGGAACTGAGAAGGCTGAACAGTTGCATCGGAGCCATGAGACTTCGGGCAGATGGTGTGTTGGGAGCTGCAGGTATCCCCTAACTGCCATTCCCGCTGGTTCGCGGTCTGTCCAACAGGGCTCCGTGGTAATACAGTCTGGCAGACCCATATCCTCGAGCACCAGGGGACAGGATGGACGCTGAAGCGCCTCCAACTTACGCGGGACTGGCCAGGGATGACGGCCAATGTGTGTCGCATGGTTAGGAGTTGTGAGGTATGCCAGAGGGCCAAAAGTGGTGGTACCAAGATGGCACCCGGCCGCCAGGGGATATACGCTGGCCGCCTCTGGCAGAAACTGGATGTAGATTTGGTGGGACCGAGGATACTTGTCATCAATCAATAATAAATAACTCCAAGTGATATGTGCTTTTCCATCCGTGGTGAATAATCATTTTTAAATCAAAAAGTATGTAAAACAAAAATGAAGAGTTTCATTATAACTATTATTAATTAGTGTTTTATTTATTAAAGTTATTTATTTACTATCATTGAAATGATTATTATAAATGATAGTCAAGTACAAAAATGTTACTCTTAAAATCTATTCTCAATATTGATCAAATGAGAGAAATGCGTAAATATAAATGTAAATAATAAATCATCATCATGGCTGTATCAATTAATATTATTTCTATGTGACAGGTTTTTTTTAATTACTATCATCACTACGTAGCAACTGTGTCTTATATAGTGTCACGCTCGACTGATATCTACCTGCTGAACTTCCAATATTTCTTGAGACAATAGAAAAGAATTTGTCTTTTCAAAGTTGATTTTTATGTAGTTTAAAATAATGCTACACTGACAATTTTGATAGAATTTTGACAGCAAGATGTTGTTCTACAGTCTGGTGCTATTTATAAATACCTGAAAAATTTGTCAAAAAGTCTTTTGTTCCATCTACATGTACGTATCATTGTTTATTTTTTATTTTATTATCATCGTCGTCGTCGTCGTCGTCGCCGTCGTCGCCGCCGCCGTCGTCGTCTTCACCGTACTATCATCGCCACCGTACTATCACCGTCATTGTACTATCATCGTCATCGTACTATCATCGCCATCATACTATCATCGTCATCGTACTATCATCGTCATCTTACTATCATCATCATTGTACTATCATCGTCATCGTACTGTCATCGTCATCGTACTATCATCGTCATGATACTATCATTGTCATCGTACTGTCATCATACTATCATGGTCATCGTACTATCATCGTCATCATACTATAATCGTCATCGTACTATCGTCATCGTACTATCGTCATCGTACTATCGTCTTCGAAAACATCGAAAACTGGAAAAGTCGAATGCGGGCAGCAGGGAACCGAAACCGAACAGGCAGCTAAAACCGACCCTGCCCTAGTCTGGGTTGTGGACCCCTGTGGAAGTTGTTCGAGTCTATTCAGAGTAAATTCCGGTGTTAAAGTGGGGGAGGAGTTGAACAAAGTGTGTACATGGAGTAAATGTCATTGTGTTGGCGGTCGAG
The DNA here is from genome assembly GCA_945261195.1 of Cryptosula pallasiana. Taxonomy (NCBI): domain Eukaryota; kingdom Metazoa; phylum Bryozoa; class Gymnolaemata; order Cheilostomatida; family Cryptosulidae; genus Cryptosula; species Cryptosula pallasiana. The sequence continues at coordinate 20,761,583 of OX183134.1, read as the reverse complement.
GACAGAAATCTACAATATTGTGGAGGAAATGTGCCACAGACAGGTCGACCATACCAACCGTACGTGACTTGCCGAACTATATATATATACTCACTAGCTAGCCTCTGCCGAACTATCTATTTACATTTACTCACTAATTTATGTACTTGCACTTATTCTTATATATTTTATTAATTGCACAGTTTCACTATTTTCTCACATGTGCTTGTGCAGCCAGCCGTGCTGCCAAGCACCACCCGTTCTATGCATACTCATGTTCTATTGGTGTTTGAGTAACCAATCTGCTACACAGGCGTGGCCTACTTTTGTGTCCATATCTGTCAATTATCATTATGTAACTTTTTGTGTATAAATAATCGTGTCATGTCCAAATAAATCAGAGTTAGTGCCTACACTCTCACTTGCTTGTTTGATCTACTAAGCATAAGCGCACTTATGCTAAAGCACAGGTAGCTTGATAGAAACAATACAAGTAAGCTCTTGCACTGAATGCGCTGGCAGAGGAACTTGCTAAGTTCAGCACTCGCACAATAACGTGGACAGACAAATTGCACTGAAACCAGTCGACTAGTTACTAGAATCACAGTCAGTAGAAAGTGGTCAGTCGATTCGACTCACACTGCACTTGACCTACGGGCAAGTGATACTGGAACGGTTATTCGAACGGCTAGGTCGACCTGACATACCTATTCCTCGGGATAAGGTAGAGGGCGAGTTGGAAGGCGTACACTGCACTGTTGTACTTACTTATTACTGTGGGCCGCTGTACAGGTGACAGCTACCACTCCATCCGAAATTCCTGTACATTGGTGGCAGCAGTGGGATTGAGAGAAATCCACACGAACGACCCACAGGAACAGTGAGTACAAACAGGAGGCAGCAGGCGCGGAGATGGCAACCAGACGACGAGCGCTCAGCTCAGACCGTGATGGTTCGCCCTTGCAGATAATGGGTACGCTGGCAGACATTCTGGACCGAATGTCAACGAACAACGGCAGAGACCGCTTCAGAGTTCCCCAGTTCAGTGGGGAAGGAGACGTTGGATATTTTATCCAAAGATTCGAGGAAGTGGCCCGAGCTGATAGATGGTTATCAGAGGAAGCGACCATACACTTACGGCAGGCACTCACCGGGAAGGCCGAACAATGTGGCAGAGGGGTGGATACCACGGCCATCACACAAGCACTAAGGGCAAGCTTCGGCCTGACCCGCACAGAAGCACAGACCAGGTTGACCCCGTACCGGAAAGCACACAGAGAGACCCTGAGGGAGCACGCACTCCAGATCGAGCGATTGGTAGAAGCCGCCTATGGAGACCTACCGCTCCGGAATAGGGTCGAACTCACCCTGCAGACGTTCCAGAATACACTGGGACACGTGTACCTCCAACGACATCTGTTGGCCATTTGGCCAGCAGATCTGGAGGAGGCCGTCCAAGCAGGAAACGAGTTCCTGCAGGTACAACACCAAAACCCGTACAGTCCAATGTACGGATCGTACAGGAGGGAGAGCTAGAAGACACTCCAATTCTGCCTGAACCTACCCTCAAGTGTCAAGAAGTGGAGGACCCCCTAGCCAAGCTCCTCAAGGCTGTTGAGCATTTGAGTAAAGAAGTGGCCCGCATCAAAGAAGGTACCGACAAACCCCCACCAACGCGCTGCTGGGGATGTCAGCGTACAGGACACATCAGGAGCCGATGCCCAACTGCACCATGGCACCCCCGACAGGGAAACGGGTACGGCCCGCAGCAGTAGGAGCCCCTACTGGCTGCAACAGGGCCCCCCAAACCCGTCGACCTCGGGAAGAACAAAGCAGATTCATCCCAAGGGAACCAATGCCACTTCCGCTGACCAACAGGTTCAGCCCCCTCACCGACGAGACGTCAGAGGGCGAAGAGGAGGAAGAAGAGGAGACTGGAGTAAGTCGTCCCGAGGAACCTCCCCCAAAGCGAAAAAGGAGCCAGAAGCAAACCCAGACCCCGGAGACCACCCGAAAGCCCCTCACTATCCATCTCAACCAGGTAGAGAGACCGTACAAGTCTAGTTACTACCTACCAGGCAAGGTGGAAGGGCGATCAGTCTCTTACCTGATAGATACGGGGTGCAACACAAACCTACTGTCAAAGAGGGTGTTCGACCTGCTCACACCCCAACAACAACATAACCTACAAGACTACGATTTGCACGGATTAATGGCGGACGGCACCCGGTTGCCCTTTTATGGATTAATCACACTGGCCGGAAGGATACGACACGTTAAGTACGAGGAAACGTTTGTCGTGAGCCAGATTAATGAAGATGTGATCCTGGGCATGCCATTCCTAGCGAAGCAGAATTGCCAGATGAGTTTCAACAGACCCACCCTATGCGTACAGGGGAAAGAACTGACGTGTATCGACCGACATGGCAGAGACTTGGTGTCAAAGGTGCAGGTCCAGGGGACACCCACATTCCACCCCAGGCAGAGGCAACAGTGCCTTGCCACCTAGCTAGCCGGACCCCCTGCGCACAGGGAGTGATAGAGAGTAGAGAAGGGGGATTACTGCTGGCCACTAGTATCAATGCTCCGGACGAGCGGGGAAGAGTACTGGTTCGGTGTCTGAACCCCTCACAGGGTAGTATCAGGGTCCCAGCAGGAGAGGTCATAGGGACATTTACCGGGATCGAGCCCAGCGAGATACGGGCCCTACAAGGCCTTCAGCAGGAACCCCCCAGTCAGGGTGGAGAACTGCCCCCACACCTCGGGCCACTGTTCGCCCAAGCCAAGAAAGGATGCCAGAACACACGAGAGGAGTATCAACTCAGGAACCTCCTCAGTCGTTACCAAGACGTATTCAGTCGACACGATGGGGATATCGGCCGCACTCCACTAGTCGAACACTCCATTCCAGTAGTACCCGATACCCGACCCATACGGCTACCCCCCCATCGACTAGGAGCAGAAAAGGAGACGGAGGCAGAGAGGCAGGTCAAAGAACTGTTAGCTAAGGATCTCATCGAACCCGCGGATGGGGCCTGGAGCTCCCCAGTGGTCTTGGTACGAAAGAAGGATGATTCCTGGCGGTTCTGCGTAGATTACCGCAAACTGAATGACGTCACGCAACAAGATGCCTATCCAATTCCCCGGATCGACGACTCGCTAGACGCACTCGCAGGCAGCAAATACTTTAGTACGCTAGACTTGACCAGTGGATACTGGCAAGTCCCACTAGATGAGGGCGCGAGAGACAAATCCGCCTTCATCACACGCAGCGGCCTGTGGCGGTGGAAGGTGCTGCCATTTGGCCTCACCTCCGCCCCGGCCACGTTCCAGCGGCTCATGGAACGCGTACTAAAGGGTCTTCACTGGAAGACGCTGTTGTTGTATCTCGATGACGTAATCGTCATAGCTCCGGACTTCCCGTCCCATCTACAAAGACTGGAAGAGGTCCTACAACGACTCCAGGGTGCACACCTGAAGATTAAACCGTCGAAGTGCGAGCTACTAAGCCCACGGGTACGATACTTAGGACACATTGTGAGTGCTAAAGGCGTGGCCACGGACCCCGACAAGGTCGAGGCAGTAAGGAAGTGGCAGACACCCCAGGACGTGAAGGCCCTGCAGGCATTTTTGGGGACAGCTGGCTACTACAGACAGTACCTACCCGACTATGCCACCACAGCTAAGCCACTCACAGTCCTCACTGGGAAAGATATTCCTTGGAGGTGGGGTACGGAGGAACAGCAATCATTCGAACAGTTGAAGCAGGGACTTAGTCAAGCACCCGTCCTAGGATATCCCGACCCTACACTCCCGTACATTCTGGACACAGACGCCAGCGCGGTGGGGGTAGGCGGGGTGCTGTCACAGATACAAGAGGGGCGAGAGAGAGTAATCACATATTACAGTAAGACCCTGTCACCCGCAGAAAGGAATTACTGCGTAACCAGGAGAGAACTGCTGGCAGTAATCAAGGCGGCCAAGCATTTCCGGCCCTATCTATATGGCAAGGAGTTCAAACTACGGTCGAACCATGCCTCTCTCAGATGGTTGTGCAGGAGAAAAGAACCGTCGAACCAGATCGCTAGATGGCTGGAGACCCTAGCAGAGTTCAGGTTCAAACTCGAGCACCGACCAGGAGCACAACACGGGAATGCCGACGGTCTCAGTCGACAGGATCCCTGTCTCGACTGTAGACAATGCCGCTCGATCGAGCAGAGAGATGGGGGACCCACCCATGCCGAACTCAGCCTAGGAGAACTAGCAGGGCAAAGGGGAAGGACAGACGGGGGACCCACCCGTGCCAAGCTCTCCCCGAGGGGACCAGCGGAGCAAAGGGAATGGACCAACAGGGGACCCACCCGTGCCGAGCTCTCCAAGAGGGGACTGGCGGAGCAAAGGGAATGGACCAACGGGGGACCAACCCGTGCCGAGCTCTCCCCAAGGGGACCAGCGGAGCAAAGGGAAAGAACCAACGGGGGACCCACCCGTGCCGAGCACCCCCCAGGGGGGTAGATAGAGCAAAAGGGACAGGTGAACGTGACGGTCACCAACCCAGCAAGGAGTGCACAAGAGCTGGTACAGGCACAGCAGGAAGGACGACACCCCGTGGCGAAGGTGTATGATGCTGTGAAGGCGGGAAGGCAACTCTCCAACAGAGAGTTGGAAGAGGGAGAGACAGAGCTTCGCATCCTACACGATAGGGTCGACGCCATGAGCATCCGACCAGATGGGACACTGGTCATCACCTCAGAGCACCAGGGGCGGACCCGAACCTGTGCAGTATGCCCGCCAGCATGGCGCCACAAGGTCGTGTGGGACACACACCTGCTAGCACACGCGGGAATTAATCGGACGCGTCACCGGCTACAGCTAGATTGGTACTGGCCAGGCATGTCGGGGCTAACACGCAGACTCATCAAGAGCTGTGAAGTGTGCCAGGTGGCGAAGCGTAGCAATCGACCCACCGCCCCGGACGGCCAACGGCTCTTCGCTGGACGTCCGTTTCAAAAGCTGGCCGTAGATCTAGTGGGGCCACTACCCATCACCCAACGAAAGAATAAGTGGATCTTGGTGCTCACAGACCACTTCACTCGTTGGCAAGACGCGATAGCTCTACCCGATGCTACCGCCCCCACTGTGGCAGCAACACTAGACGAGAGAGTGTTCAGTTATTGGGGACTCCCAGAACAACTCCACTCCGATCAAGGAGCTCAGTTCGAGTCGACCATATTGGAAGAACTCTGCTCGCTGTGGGGCGTACGTAAAACACGCACCACCCCGTACCACCCCCAGGGCAACGGCATGGTGGAAAGGCAGAACAGGACACTAGGAGATGCCCTGCGGACATTGATACTGAGCAAGGGCCAAGACGAGTGGGATGGCCTGCTACCCCAGATCATGCGGGCCTGCAGAGCCACCCCCAACACCACCACCGGAGAGACGCCCAACCTTATGATGCTGGGACGAGTGGTGCGGCTACCCGATCAGCTGACCGGATCACCACCCTCTTTGGACCCCTACAGCATCACTGAACACACACTACGTGTACAGGAGAACCTCGCCATAGCCCACGACTATGCGCGAAGCCAGCAAACTAAGCTCCGTCAAGAGGAGACGGGAAAACCCCCCCATTTTAGCAAAGACGAGCTAGTAGTAATGGAAAACAAGCGACGGACAAAAGGGAGTAATCCCAAGCTCCAACCCAGCTACGTCGGACCCTATACAGTCACTGAGACCTACCCAAACCATACCTACCGCTTAGAAAGCAACGGGCAGGGATTTACTCAGAATGGGCGCCGGTTAAAAGCGTACCGAATATGTAGAGAGACCGTGGGGAGAGCCCCACCCAGTCGAGAGCAAGCAGTCCGACCCAATATGCGAAGGGCATACCAGAGAAGGGTGCCCCGCCCCCAAATAGAGCACCTAGAACCACCCCCGGTGGAACCAAGAGAAAGGGAGCCTTGAGAACCCCCGGCGCCTGAAGCACCCCCAGAGGGTGCGCCACCAACATCACTACTCACTGAACCGGCCATCACCCCACCCGAACCAGTAACCTCACCACCGACGGTGCCAGTAGAGACGCCAGTAGCCGAGACACCCCCAGAAGATCCAGAATGGCCACCGCTCGGTGCCAACGCGGAAGGACGGCCTACCAGAGTCAGAAAACCGCCTGTGCGGTTTACAGACTACCAATGTTACCACACTAGGGGTAGAAGAGAGACCGCAGAACAAGACCTGCAGGTAAACGACAGACCGCTGGAGTCAAGAGGGAGAGTGGAGAATATGAGATATATTCCCTGGGCCAATGCAGCTGAAACCCGTCGAAAATTGGGTTTGAATGAACAAAAAATAACAGCAGAAAAGTGCGGTGGGGGGACCAAAGAGGGGTGCTAGCAGGAAGAAACATAGAACAGACAACCCCGAAGAATGGTGCCGAGCGGACAACTCCCACCAATGAAGCCACGACGCAAAACGGGAAACGAGAGGAGATAACTCCCCTATGGAAACCCCCACGGGAAATCCAGGAGAGAGGGGAAATAACTTCCCCAGAAACGGCGCACGAAAGAGTACAATTGTCAGCGATCGACGGAAGGAGTGGCCTAAGAACAACACGTGGGACCACGTGTTGCCTGGAACAAAAGAATAGGAGAAACAGCGGCAATACAAAGTACGCCGCTGCACCACTTGTTTGCACAGTCAGCAAACCACTACGAGAACACCACAACAACGAACGAAGAATAACCACTACAACCATGGCAGAAAAGCACAGTGAAGTCTTGTCGACTGAAGAAGACCCAGCAATAGTAGCAGCAATCACCGATCCACCAAAAAACAAGAAAAGGTTGAGAGTGATAGCACACAAGGAGATGAACCATTCTCCCGTTCGAGTGGGAAGAGTGAGAGCAAAGGAAGGAGCTGCCAGATGCAGGGGTCGAACGCCACAACCATCGACTCCACCAGCCCCTATGCACGATTACCAGCCAAAGGAGGTATGGCTGTCGACACACACCATCGACCTGATAAAAGCAACAGGACAACCGACCACAGAGGGAGAGAAGTGGAAGTGTACTCAATGCAGCATACAGCTAAGCAAGCGCCGCATACAATACCACGTAAGACAGCATTTTGTCTTTTTCTTCTGTAAGTGTGGCTACAAGAGCGCCTCTAGGGACACATTACTCAAGCATCTGAGACAACAAAATGGAGCCTTTGAACACGGTGGACCCAACCGACCCCTGTATGAAGTCGACAGCAGTTCATACGAAGAATTTTGTAGGTTGGTCAACTGGCAACATCCACCGCCATTCGGTATACCCGCACCCATCAAGGAGCGCTCCCATAGTCCAGCAGAGACGAAACCTATCAAGAGACGACTGGGAGACAAGGCACCCACCACATCGCAAAAAGCGATAAAGCTAGAACTGGACCCGACCGAAGGAGAACGCCGAGAGCGAAGGAAAGAGAGAGAGCCGAGTAGAGGGAGAGAGACAAGTATGCCCAGCCGACAGGAGAGGGGCAGTTGGGAGAGACAGTTGGAAGAGGAGCGGAGGGAGGACCGCTACCGACGTGTCAAGCGGTACGAAACCGAATTATATGTAGCCACACGAGAAGCCTTTAAGCGGTTACAACGGGTGGAGGAGCTCAAGATAGCGATACAGAAAGAAAGGAATCTGTCTTAAAAGGACACCAACCAGACATTTCCTCCAGGTTTTTATTGTCCCTACGAGCGCCAATGGGGCGGCGTGTGTGGAGGAAATGTGCCACAGACAGGTCGACCATACCAACCGTACGTGACTTGCCAAACTATATATATATACTCACTAGCTAGCCTCTGCCGAACTATCTATTTACATTTACTCACTAATTTATGTACTTGCACTTATTCTTATATATTTTATTAATTGCACAGTTTCACTATTTTCTCACATGTGCTTGTGCAGCCAGCCGTGCTGCCAAGCACCACCCGTTCTATGCATACTCATGTTCTATTGGTGTTTGAGTAACCAATCTGCTACACAGGCGTGGCCTGCTTTTGTGTCCATACCTGTCAATTATCATTATGTAACTTTTTGTGTATAAATAATCGTGTCATGTCCAAATAAATCAGAGTTAGTGCCTACACTCTCACTTGCTTGTTTGATCTACTAAGCATAAGCGCACTTATGCTAAAGCACAGGTAGCTTGATAGAAACAATACAAGTAAGCTCTTGCACTGAATGCGCTGGCAGAGGAACTTGCTAAGTTCAGCACTCGCACAATAACGTGGACAGACAAATTGCACTGAAACCAGTCGACTAGTTACTAGAATCACAGTCAGTAGAAAGTGGTCAGTCGATTCGACTCACACTGCACTTGACCTACGGGCAAGTGATACTGGAACGGTTATTCGAACGGCTAGGTCGACCTGACATACCTATTCCTCGGGATAAGGTAGAGGGCGAGTTGGAAGGCGTACACTGCACTGTTGTACTTACTTATTACTGTGGGCCGCTGTACAGGTGACAGCTACCACTCCATCCGAAATTCCTGTACAATATTTATTCATTTCTCATTCAGGTTTGATAAACTACTTATTTCAATAGTTGAAAATGTGCTTGATGTGCAGCAACGTTTGACCCAACAATGCAATAATTTTCATTTTAGTTATTTTCCGTTTGTTTTACATGTACATTCTTAGAACTCTGTTTGGTTCAGATTAATATTAGTAGTGTCTTGCCATTCGGTTAATCAGAGAGTAAGTTTATCAAGCATTCGCTTGGTCTAAGTGAAAGTTCTAATAGTTTTCCATCGGTCCGGTTAATTTTTGAGCTGTTTCATGTACAACTTTGATCGTCAAGCCTCAAGGTCAGGTCCATGAAGGTTCGATTGAAAAAAAAATTGATTTAACATAGATGATTCTCTTGTGACTCAGTGTTATATTATTAGGTTTATGTGTTGTTTTGTTAGTTGCAGTTGTGACTTAGCTCTCTGTTCAGGCTTAACTAGTTATTTTTTTATAATTATTATTATACTTGTGTTAGCTTTGGTTCAAACCAGATTTCACAATCACTTTCTCCCATCATGGCACATGTCCACAACTGTTTTAGACAGACAAATGGAGTTTATTTATACAAAACATGGCAGGGAGGCTCAAGAGAACTCTGATAATGCTCCTGTAGATGGTTGGTACACTTTTTATTACCTGGGGTTAGATTTTTAATTGTGTTGGAGATATTGTGGGGTTTATTTCAATGAGAGAACTTCAATCTGTAGTCATTTCAGGCAAGAAACACTTCTTCTTGTACAAAACTCTTGATAACAGTTATAACAAAACCTAAACTTAAAGTTTTATCTATTTATTGTTTATTGGTTTATCTGTGAGTTGGTAAACAAAAGTCCTCCATGTGCCAGATTTAATTTTACACCCACTGATTTGATAACTTGCTTGTAAGCACTCATTTAGCATATGTATTCATTCAAAAATCTAGATTGTAACACGTTTTGTGTCTTATTGAAAAGTCTCCCACGATGTAAAAAGTTTTGTAATAAAAATATTTGTTGTTTTGCCTTTCTATTTGTAGTATCTGGGATGGTGAAGATGGAACCAGTAGTCACAGGTTTTGGGGAATGTTACTACCCTAGAGGTGAGAAATAAATGAAATAGAAAAAGTGATTGCGAACTAGTAATGCACAAATGATTAGTGTTCATGCCAAATGAGCTTTGTTATAAATTGAAATAATTGTTTTTTTCCTTTTAAATCTAACTATAGATATAAAGGTTGCAAAAAATGGAAACAAATGTTTCCTCTTTTGATTTTGAAATACAGATATAGAGGTTGAGGTTGGAACTGATGGAAAGACAGTGAGTGAAGGTAAGAGTATATTGTAATATTTATATTGGCTAATTGACAAAAACTGGAGTTAGATTTGTCTAGGGGCTGCATTAATTTATCTACATTATGTCAAAAACTGGCGGTCGTTATCCAAATGATTATTTGGTGCAACTAAAACTAGTTTACAAGCTTAATTATCCATTAAATCAGTCTCAATGATAAATCCTGCATTGAACTTCGTTATTTGAATGTATAGCATATATTTTGTAATGGAAGAAGGCAATTACCAACAGTAATGTATTTATAACCTCTGGTAATGACATCCCAAAGAATTTATTGTATACTACATCTGCGATCGTTTAACCTATTTTATTTTTGCGTAGATGAACTATTTGATTAACTCATTTATGTCGGAAATTGGATGTGAGAGAATGTAGTAGACTTGCACACACAAACACCTTACAAAAGTGAAAAGAAATCCACATTATAAAAACCTTATATATGTTCCCCTGAAACTACGTATGGCTCATAACGCCCTCAGTACTGTACCCATTATTGCACGCAAACCGCCTCATCACTCATGCCCTTCCAGATGTCAAGTTTTTTTCCGAAATACCCATAAAAATTTGAAATTTACATAAATGAAATATGTCTGTTACAATAAAAATATGGGCTGCACCGGTTCATATGTGGCATCCAACTTCCCTTTATTCCCTATCCTGGTACTTACAGTAGAAATATCCAACTTTTAGAAGAATCTGTAACCGTTCCGTCAGCGCTTTCCCTTACCTCTCCTTACTTCAAAAGTCGACTAAGACTAAGCACCTATACCATAGACTGAAAAACAAGAGTATTGTGCTATACATCAGCCATTACCTGTAATTCATTAACAACCGGGAATCTCCTATTGATTCAAAAGAATTATCTGTTCACCCTGGGCTGTCTGCAACAGCTAATTTACCTGATAAAAATCAGCAAAGCTGCATTTTAAGAGTTTATCCACCGGAGAGGCAAATATTTCCGACAACTTAAATAAACATTAAATGATAAAATTTCTAATTTGTTGTATGTGAAATAAATGCCAGTGAATGGGAAGAACCTAATTAATTGTTTTCGTAAGCAGTCATTTTCGTTCCATTACATCATTAAACGACAAAAATAAGCAAGTTTTAATAGGTCAAGTGAGACCAATAGCCTGAATGATTGTATTCCCTCGTTTATGGGGCATTTACAGCATCACAGTTAATAAAAAGTGGAACCTAAACCTTTTTTATCAACGCACCTCAGTAGCAGAGGTTGAATGCGCAATCTATTGATTACTTTAACAGGTTCTAAAATTAACTTCATTGGAGTCATGGTTGCTGCGAATTAGTGTAGTACAAAACATGAACTACAAAACTCCCAAATGAACCAGAAGACACTAGAAAGTTATCCTAAAGCCCCATACCTAAACAGATAGTTGCTGATCATTCAGGGATGGTCTTAAGCTCATTGAGAGATGTTCGAGCATTACATTAAACCCATAGCAATATTACATAGCATCTATTGCGTGTGTATTGCAACTGAGGTAGTACAACAGTCATACAAAAGCAATTTGTGAACTTGTTACGGATTTCACTTTTGGTATAAACAGTCGCTGGGTACTATGGGCCTGCCACAGAAGCCAAAACATCACCGTATCCATCGTTTTGTCATGCAGGATGGTACATTTAGCCCCGAATGAAGCAAAACGGACATGCTCAATTTTTTATACTGTGTGTAGTGCTGTGACTGGTTGATTAACCCCCATCAATTCCCCTTACCAAGGTTGTATTGGCTTTCTGCGTGTTTACAAAAATCACATATACTTTAATATAGTGCTTATTGTGATATTTATATGATCGTTGGTGTTTATCTGAAACTATTGTGAGCATATAATTTATAAAATAACTATTGTTTGTGGTAGGAAAAATTATAAACAAACAAAAGACAAAAGTTACAAATGACAGTGAACCATATACCTAACAATAACAATTTATTAATTACGTGTCTATTTATGATAAAGTTAGATATAGACAGAATAGGTTTTAATAAAAATGAGCACTTATGCAAAGAATCGGAAACAGTCCAACCATGTGGAGCACACAAAGTCTTAAGCCTTCTCTTATTTGCTCAATCAGGCACCATATTCCTCGTTTGAGTTGCCATTCAGGCTCGTGTGGCCTGCTATCTGTCGCCAGAGTCTGGCTCTGGTTTCGGAGGACAGTCTCGTGTTCCAATGCCATTAATGTACTTGACCTCTGTTGCTTTCCTTGTGCACTGCCTATTAATTTATTGTAGTGTACAGCCTGCCCCACTTTGCAAACCATAGCTAATGACTATACAAGTAGCGATATATACATAATCCAAAGTTTTCACCTTTATTTAAAATGCTCTCACATTCCACAGTTTTTTTAGCGCCACTCCTTAATTGATGAGTACTCACAATCTTCAGCCAATAAGTTTTCAAAATACACAGTTCAACCAGTTGTGTGCATCTTTGTGTATAATTTGAAATGAGTTTGTAAAAAAAAAATTTTCTCTTCAGGAGCTGTTTTCTCTTTTTCACCGGACGATCATTAAAATAAATTAACTGGTACTTTATCACTAGTTACCAAAAAAGGTGTAAAAAATTAATTAAATAAAAAACTAAGCATTCTATGGACATTTTCGCAAAATGAATAATATAATAGAAGCGTTTTATGCTCAAGTTATTCGTACTAGCCATGAAATAAGGACAGGCAGTATAAAATAAATTGGTAACTCCTAATGGCCCCTGAAGCAAACTTTTGTTACAAAAGCAAGTTTTAATCGATTTCAACTTTTTTTTGTCAAATACCCATTAATAAAAAAAGTGCTTCGTTTTTATTAAATGGAAAACTTTTCACTCGCAAACACTGTCAGTTAAAAAAAAGCTGACAGATGAAACCCTACAACTTATTTATTTGATAGCCGTTTTCACTCGTCTCCTATTAGTTAAAATAAACATATATCAAAAAGGCAAACACACAGAGAGTGGTTTTTGGTTCATTGTACAAGTTCATGAATGTTTTTGAGGATAAAAAGTTTCATGAACTGACAGAATATAAAAACTGTGTTACTCGCACACTGAACAGGTTTTTGCTGGCGAACGTATTCTAATCAGGAAGTAGGTAATTTCTGAACCAACCCTGTAATAAAAGAGCTGTGCTCAACGAAAATTTTTTTGATCTACGCATGGAGGAGTTGCAGATTCTAACAATAAGTGGAAAGAAGTGTTAGATTCTCTTATATTACTGTTAGAAATGATAAGTATCACAGTTCATCACCGCTATCCGGCATATCTGGTGCTTCAATCAATATATCGAAAAATCTTTGCTTTAATTAGAGCAACATTATAGATATGAAATTGACTACAGCGAGTGTGTTGATTTATACAGCAACATATTGATGTTACACTTTAACTGGTCTATGTCTGGTATGTGAATAGAAATGATAATAATTCATAAAAATAGTAATGTGTTAAAATTGATCAAATAATTATTAATTGACCAATAGTTAATGCGGATCATATACTGATATTGTTTTATAGTTAATGATCGTTATTTTGAAATTGATAACACATGGTTAGAAGGGTGTTATCACAATAGATTTTTACTACTCAGACATTTTGAAACTATTAATTCTTGATATTATTTGTCATGATTAAGTAGAATTAACTGCTTATTATTTGTTTGTGCTTAGTGCTTTTACTATCATCAATATTGATATCATCCTATGGCAGCTCATGAAGATAACAAACATGTATTTTGATAGTCTTCTATTCAGTTGTGGTACTAATTGACAATTGATGACAATTTTTAAAATGGGCCGGTCATAATAAATGTTGTAATAATAACTAAAATAATTGCAATGATAATTGTTATTAATGAATAAATATTGATAGTTATGGTTGTCCACTGACAAACGGATACAACGTTTCCATATTTAGCTAATGTACAGTAGGGTACTACTACATAAGTTTTTCTTGACAGTTAAAACTGGCCGCTCGTTCCTAAACGTTCTGACTAAGATGACCACATGGTTTGTTTGCAAAGTAAATGAGTACAATGAAATAAACACAACCACTTACAAACTCTTCTTTGATTAGAAAATAATGAACAACTATTAACTAGGCATGCTAAAACAGGGAATAGCAGTAACTTTTTCTCATTAAGAGTAGGTAGGACTAACTGATCAGTAAGTTGTCCCCATCTGCTTTCAGGAATACAGCTATCAAAAACAGGGCACTGTGGGATAAATTTAAAGGGCAAAAAATTGGAAAAAGAACCAATATTTTCTCGAATCTTCAGCGTTAGCCTGAAGGCTTCAAATTCTTTTAGCTCAAAGATTCGATCAACTAAGATCGGAAAGATGATCAAAACCCTTTTTTTGTGCATTCACATATCTTCATGTGTTCTTCATGTTTGAGCCATGCTGTTCTGGTTTAGACTTGCACGAACATATCAAAGTCTGTTTTTTACGTTTATGTAAGAAAAATTCCTATGTGGTTAGCCATGAGTCACAGCCCAGGAAGTGACGGTGTAATATAGTTAGAGTCCCCGGGCTGTTATAGCTTGTTCTCCATGACTTCTCGCGAATTTTATGATGGATATGTTGCAAACTTGGGCTTCTGCATCTTTTAAAGTTAGTCTGGTCTCTCAGACTACGTCCATTTTTTTCACCAACCCGGTATAGAGTGGCTGCATGGCCAGTAGTGTCACTGCAAGGCTGGTGGTGATAGCTGCAGGGCCGGCAGTAGTAGCTTGTAGGGCCGGTAGTGTTACTGCAGAGCTGGTGGGGTCACTGTAGGGCCGGTAGCGTTGCCTGCAGGGGCGGTAGAGATAATATCTGCATTTCGACCAAGTTTCTGGCAGTGCCAGGCTCAATTAAGGCATGCCTGACACTCTGCAGGTTCCAAGGGGATCTTTGCTCAGACATTGTGATTGCAAAAATCCACTACATTCCCCTCTCCATTAAAGACACTCTCTCTTTGTCTTTAGTTAAACAAATAGCAGAGAGCATGGGCGTATAGGTTTGAGTAGCACCTGTACTCAATCCATGGCGGGAGTGTCCTTCTGTCTCCTAGCTGGTAGCACTTGATAGTTATAGTCAATTTCCTTCCACAGAGAGCCAACGCTACCAGTCTACTTGCACTCTGCATCATTACATTGTTATTGCACACAATACCGACAACTCGTAACAGTGTCAGTGAAGGTATTTTGGGATCCTAACGAAACCTTT
The DNA here is from genome assembly GCA_945261195.1 of Cryptosula pallasiana. NCBI lineage: Eukaryota > Metazoa > Bryozoa > Gymnolaemata > Cheilostomatida > Cryptosulidae > Cryptosula > Cryptosula pallasiana. The sequence goes on along the minus strand of OX183134.1, from coordinate 20,746,509 downwards.
ACAGTATGTTCCATGTGGCTACAAAGCAGCTTTTAAACAAATATATCTTTTTTACCCTCGAATTATAACACTGATTGTCTGCCCTTAGATTATCAAAATCAGTTTAATCTGGCAATTGCATCTTTCACATGTAAACTAGATTTTGCCATCCATTGACAAGCTGCTTCATTGTTTAGAAAATGATTGCGATCAATTATTTATTTTGTTTTGATTTATCTAAGTGTTGTTGTTTCAGTAGTGATGCTTGTGGTGTCCTACGACAGTGTAACAAACTTAATTGGTTAATCTTTAAATGTATACATTGTATTTTTCAGCGGTAAACTTTACTTCCACTCCACCAACAGCTGAAAATCCAGATTTGCTGAGGTCTGAGACACGCGATTTTATCTGTACTGATGATCAGCAGCTCTCTACACATAGCGAGTCTCATTCAACAAACATTAGCAGGAAATCCATCTGTGATTATTGTGGCTACCGTGCCGCATGTAATAGTAACCTAGAGACATATGAGAGCTCATACCGGAGAGAAACCGTACTCGTGCACTCAATGTGATCATAGAACTGCTCAGCATAGTGCTCTAAAAAACCATATGAGAACTCACACAGGAGAGAAACCATATGCTTGTACTCAATGTGACTATAGAGCTACATCTAGCAGTGCTGTAAGGTCTCATATGACAAACCATACTGGGGCCAAACGTCTTGCATGCACCCATTGTCCTTTTAAAACTACAAATAATTTTAGCCTATCATATACACATGAACACTCATGCTCAAGCAAGATCCTTCATGTGCACTCATTGTCAATATACGACTACTAATATCGGTGATGTACAAAAACACCTCAGCACTCATATTGAGAAAAAAACACACGCATGCACTGATTGTGATTATCAGGCTACATCTAAAAGTGCTCTGCGAACCCATAAGAAAACTCACCTTGAAGAAAAACCGCATGTGTGCACTTCTTGTGATTATAGGAGTAAAAGCAGAAGTAATCTAAATATACACATCAGAACTCACACTGGAGAAAAGCCGTATGCATGCACCCAATGTGACTATAGGAGTAAAACTAACGGTAGCCTACAGACACATATGCTGACGCACACTGCAGATAAACCATTTGCATGCACCTCTTGCGACTACAGAAGTAAAATTAAGGGTAATCTGCAGTCACACATGAGACTTCATTCTGGAGAGAAACTACATGCCTGCACTCAATGTGACTATAGGACTACAACCAATGCTACTCTAAGGATACATATGAGGACACATACTGGAGAGAGACCTTTTGCCTGTATCCATTGTGACTATAAAACGACAAATAGTAGCGGTCTACGAAAACACATAAGAACTCATGACAAAGATAAGCCGAATTTAAAGTCAGTGTTTGACTCTAAGGCTGAAGCATGGGGTACTAGGATACTACACATAGCCCTGTCAGCAAAAACTAGGCCAATGCTTCATTGTCAAAGCCCATCTTCTTAAAATGACAAACTCTTTTTGGAAAACACTGGCTGGGCTAGGCAATGTTGGATTTTGCTGACTTTTTTGAGTTGCTTGATTTCGATATCCTGAGTGACATTGACCTTTAGTAGTACTGTCCAATTTTTTGTCGTCAGTCACAATAGGTGTTGTATGCTTTTTATCAGGTTTGTAATAAACAATAAAAATGTTATCACGGAAATGGACAACTGACATTTTTAAAACTGCTAAATATCACCCGCATAGACTGTTTTTTTGCAAGAAAGAGTAGGCATGACCACTTTGGCACTGGAAAGCTGATATTTCTGTACTAGTGTTTGTACAATAACACAATTCTACCGCTGCCACCAATATATTGTAATAACATTCGTAGTGTGGCCGTTATGTTCCAATCAATGTGTATAGTAAACAGAGTTAGCTCAGTTGAGCACTAGTGTGTTGTGCGCACACAATGCACCCTGGGAAGCGTTAGCTAAGACAAGCATTGGCTCACTTGGTTGAAAGCACTGAGTAGCAGCGAAAACGTGAGTCAAGCCTATAGCCTACAAATGAGCCAAGGTCGCCTGTACTCCTGAGGGCTGGTAATTTTCCATGATGACATTAGTTATTTTGAATCGTAGAGCGCGTTTATAATAGGCGACTCTGACTCCGATACCTTTGAAGTTTGCCGATTGCGTCTTCGTGCTGGAGACTGGCGCTGTTTCCGGTGGCAATGCAAAGTTGTCAGAGGCTGAGACTCAGCAACCCAGCAGTGTTGTGTTCGAGCGTCAAGTCGCAGCGCCTTCATAGCCACGTGACACATTTTAACCAATTGAGTTCCTCCATATAGTGGCTCCAATATTTTGTTTATTCTAGCGTGGATATAATGTAAACAATGATTGTGATAATATTGTAAGGTTATTATTAAACAATTAGTTATTACTAAGGCTGTTGAAAGATTAACCCCTCGAATCACGATTAACCTTTGTGGAGATTCAGATTAATCTACGATTAATCTGACTTTTAATCTTGTTTAATTGTGCTCATGTTAATTATGCTTCTATGCGCAACATTTATTGTAACATGCAGCCTGTTTCACATAAAGTTGTCATTAACTTTGGAGTTGTCTGTCTTACGACATGTCCAGTAACATGACATAGAATTGTAAAGTTGTTCTGCTGCGATATTACTGTAATAGCTGACACATAAAGCATAAAACATCAATAAGCACTCATATCACATTCCAGTTGGCAAGAAGTAAAGGTTGGTTAAGTTTTCATTTTTCATCTATGTATGTATGGTAATTTACGAAACAGTGAAAAATCTGTAAAATAAAAACATCCGATGTGAGAAATCAATTACAACAGTCTCTACCGCCGGTGAAATAACAGTAACTAAAATAATAAGGCTGATAAATCTGTGAATTGCTGCCGCATTGATACAACACCGACCTACCAGCTTCATATAAATTTGTTTATTTACAAATAATGAATAAATAATTATATTTTATAAATTATTTATTTAATTTTGTATATATTAATTATATAATTTTCGATATAATTTTTTTAATTTATAATAAATGTTTTATGATTTATTGACTCACTGCTAACGCTGAAAGCTATGCATGAATTAGTTTTTCTTACTTTGTTGCCTGAAGTGTAAGCGATCATTTTTTTTAATCGCGATTAAGAGTATTGTTCGCGTTAATGTCATAAATTATATTAATCGCGTTAATCTTATAATTAACACGATTATTCAACCGCATTAATTATTACCAGCATTGTTCACCTGTGTGTCGATTATTTTTCTTATCAAAAGAATCAAACTATGTATGTTCAACAACAATAAATAATTGATATTCAAAGTATTTATAATTATTATTTTGGATACAAATACGAAAAAGAACGTTAGACTTTCTTCAAATTATCATTTAATTTCAGTAAGTGGTGATATTGCTTATAGATAAGTTAAAATTTCATACTATAGGTAAGTAAAGAATCCACAAGACACATAGAGAACTCCTGCTTGGTAGAAAACTGGTAATAATTAAATCACAACTCATCAATCCAACTGCATGAGCAGGAAGGCAATAAATTATTTCAGCTAAGAAGTCGCAAAACTCAAAAATTTATCAATCCATAGACTCGGAGTCGGAGTCGCCTAGTGGAAACGCGGCTTAAGTAGTAAATAGTTTTTATGCCGGCCTGTGCTGGAATTGTCTCATAATTATCATTTTGTGCCAGCTTAGCAGTAGCCAATCACATGTCTTATATTCCAACTGCATTTTCAACTGTGCCCACTCCAATAAATACAGGAGTTTTTCGCTCTAAAGCTGCGTACACATTAGAACAATTTTTTTCAGAAAATTGTTGGAGTTGTGCTCTTTTTCGGCCGATGGTACACTCTAGAAAAGAATTTCGGTCGAAAAAGCATTTGCTCTTCGTTGAGAGAGATGGACAAATTTTGTTTTTCAGCATAACCATAGCATTACTAATGATAATACGGTCTGTTATTTCACAATTATTCACCATGTCTATGGCTTCTATTAGTAAATGCACGTGCTGTGTTGTGTCGATATTAACTATTTATTTGTAATGTCTATTCTGAACAGAAAATTTTTTCATCTTTTCAGTTTTACCTAATATATAATTCAATTAACTAAAATTATTTCTAAATTATTTAAACCTATGCTGACCAATGAGTGACGAACCATGCTTCAATAAGAATGGTAATACATGATAAATTTTCTTGGTGAGTTTTAATAAACAATAATATAAATAATAATAACTATTATAATTATTTGGTTATTGCTGGGTGGGAGAATTGATGATTTTTAGTTATTTTATCATCATTATTTGTGACCACAAGCTACTTCCGGACCGATTTAGTTCTGCAGTTTCTTTGATAATCTGCTAACAATTGTCGGTGATTTTTAGCAGTGCTAAAATGGCAATAACTCCGGCTGATATGATAAAAATTGGTCGTTATTGCATTCACACTTGATCGTTTTGAAATTGCACCGTTTTTGGCCACCAAATCGTTCTAGTGTGTACGCAGCTTAAGGACCAGTTCTGCTTGTGCGCTTGGACAGAGAGTTAGCTCCTGCAAGCTTTTGTGACATTCGTACAATAAACTGTATCAAGTTTTATCTCAACGTATCAAGTCTGGCTGGTTGCCAACTTGTTAGTTGTTCCTCCGTGTCGGTGGATCGTAGCGTGTAGGCTGTATACCATCCAGGCAGCGAGTCCGGAGTCAATATTATTACCTCGCCAGTAACGCTCCCGACCCTGTACTACGGTGACAGCTACACGCCGCACCATAGGTGTGAGGGACAAAACAGTGCAGTAGACTGTTACAGAGTATCAAACGATCAACTCTGTCTGGTAGTGTTCGGTGAAGGCATAACCGTCAGTACATTGTGAAAACCTTCACAATATGATATTTGCTGCCATTCTTTACCAACCTCCACAAGAGGAGTACTTCTGTGAGCATCCACCTTTCTATGAATAACATGAAGTGTTGATGAAACTGCAGAAAAATTACATGCCAGTTTCTGTTACAATGCAATGAACTAAAATATCACCTGGCAATACTGCAATACTGTTAGTTTAGAAATAGTCTGAGTATATACTGTAAAGGATTTTGTTGTGGTCTTAAAAACAGCCTTCACTGACAAATGTTAGAAAGACACATGTACTGCATGACAATAGCAGTACAGTGATACAGAGTGCAAAGAGACTGGTAGCGTAGGCTCTCAGGGGAAAGCAATTTATATGAACAGTAGGTACTACCGGGATGGTAGTATAGGCTCTCTGTTGTAGACGGTCTGTATAGCAGACAGATCCGGTTGGCAAGGTATGCAAAGTATAATGATACAGGCAACCGGCCTCACTAAATACATGTGTCTAAGATGAATAATAATTTTTTAGTGGAACACAAAAGCTTGCTCGATAAATAGTCCTTGCAAGCGTACAGTAACTTGAACACTTAGGCAACACTTAGACGGTACAAGCAATCGCTGACGCTTATTGACTAGATACTATCTCAGCCTGAGCTAAACTAGTTCTAACTAACTCTAAGCAAATCTAAAAAAGCTCTGAGCATGGGGCAAACTGCCTCGTTATTTATAGAAAAGGATAGTTGTTGAAAATGACAGCACGTGATTGACTGAACTACTAGCTAGCGCAATAGATATATGATTCATAAATTGGTGGATTAAGCATACAAAGTCACTTACATAGTGTGGTAGATTTTGGTGAAAGATAGTAGTGGACAGGGCGTTCGCTACACCACTTCTCCACTCTATGTGCTGGCAATGCGCCTACAGCCATCGGTAAGCTGCTGTGCCGGTAGTAAAGCCATACTGTGCCAGTAGCACAGTACACAGGGCCGGTACCGGGCCGGTAGTGACCTCTACAGGGTCGGTAGTGACCTCTGCAGGGCCGGTATGCTGACACAGGGCCGGCAAAATATGGTCGCCATAGCTGAGGAACTTGGAAATTAGCCAGGACTTACTACCAAGCCAGGAGCCAAAGCTATCTACCCTAATATCTCCGGTAACCAGGACCACAAGCTAACTGGAGCCTTGGGACCTTATAGGATAGCCTGATTGGCCAGCAGGAGAGAGGACTCTGCCCTTAGCCACTTGGCACCTCCCTTATTTACTCTCTATTGATTACCTGCTTGGTTGACTATTTATATAAGCACTTACATTGGTCTAATCACTTCCTGTACTGTTATTGTTATATGTTTGATACTTGTGAGCTCTGCTATAAAAGGAGAGACATGTCATGTGTTCTTTGCATTCATTCCTATGTTGCCATGGCATTTGCTCTTATATTGCCAACCGTAGAGGATTAATTACCCTCAGGACTATCATAGAGAATATAGCCACTTATACAAACACTATGCGGTACTGTTTGTTTGAGCCATGGGCTCCTGCCTTACCGGGTAATTCGGTTACCCTGCACAGTTGTCACTGTCGGTCAGCACAGTGTCCCCTCTGGAGAGAGGTACAATACTAGAGAGGTACAATACTCGAGACTAGTGGATGTCCGTGGTAACAGACTGGAATCCATTACATTGGTGGCAGCAGTGGGATAAACGGTACCTTCCCACGCTGTACTCTTTCACGCTACCCTTTGGCCCTGCGAATGCACTGCAGGCCAGCTACCAAAGAAGAAGAAGATTGATCTATGGGGTGTAGATCTGAAGAAGAAGAAGAAGAAGAAGAAGAGGAGAAGAAGATTGATCTACGGAGAGTAGATCTGACGCAATTGACACAAGATACTACCGGATTTCTCTGCAGGCTCGTTGAGGCCCTCCGCCCTGCAGCAGCTATCCCGGCACAGTATCACTTACTAAAGGCTGTCTGCATCAACCGTAGAGTTTGCTCCGTTTGCAGCAGTCCAGTACAGGCGCTTACCGTATTCCCTACAGGCTCGTTGAGTTCGCTCCGCCCTGGACATAGAGATATCGGTACTGTACAAAAGAGAGAGTGAGTCGTGTATCCGCTATACAGGCCCAGCTTGGAGTGCTACTCAGCTGGTAACACTGACCCCGGCACTGTATCCTCTTACAGTGTCCCTACAGTACTGTCTGTAGGCTCGTAGAGCTTGCTCCGCCCTGCAGCAGTAAAGAAAGTTTTGTAACGGTTGTTACAAGCTACGGAGTGCCAGGTAATGTCACAGTATCCACTATACCGACCTCTAGACTTGCTAGAGCCACTGGAAACACTGATCCCGGCCCGGGATCCAGTTGCACTAACCATCACTCAGATTAAAGTTGAGTTCACTTCTCTATCTATAAAGGATGGCCACCCAGAGAGCATGCAGCGCCGGTCGAGCACCCGCTGGCAACCCTGAAGCTACAGCAATTGACAGATTGACTGAGGCAATGACGGTCATGATGAGGCCACACCAAGGCAATGCACCTGCTACTTTGGAAGCTCCAAAGTTTGACGGTGAAGGAGACGTCGAGTATTTTGTCATTATATTCATGGGAGTAGCAGAGATGAACGAATGACCAGAGAACATGGCCATGTTGTACCTGAGAGATGCATTACGAGGTAAAGCGTTGGACTGTGGAAAGCCTCCGCATCTGCAGGGCATTTTCACTGCACTACGAGCACGTTTTGGGCTAACACCAAGGGAAGCTATGTCCCGGCTGACCAGCCTGCGCCGCCAACACAAAACATCGCTCCAGGAGCATGCAGGTGAGGTAGAGCGCCTAGTGCGCATTGCGTATGCTGATCTACCTCACCAACCCATGCAGAGGATGATGCTGGATATCTTCAGTACCACAGTCGGAAACGCTTACCTGCAGAGACACTTGTTGGCCATGCAGCCCGTTGACATCGCTCTAACAGTCAGGGCCGGTAACGAGTTCCTGCAAATAAAGACGCCATTTGAAAAGCGCCAGGCTCATGTACGGATGTTGGAAGAGAATACCGATGAAGAGGAAGAGGAATGGATGACGGCGGTTGCCAAGAGCCCGTCCCAACATGTCTCCACCACTACTGCAATGCAGCAGACACACCATGTTCCCCCACCTGCTATACCGGATCTCATGACAACAGTTATGGATAGCCTGGAGCTCTTGATTGAAGAGATACGGTTGCTGAGAGCGACCAGACAAGTTGCTCCCCCTCCGCTGTTGGAGACTGCACAGACACCCGCTGACTGCAGCTGGACAACTCCCGATACTCCATACAGTCCTGGAACTCTAGGAAAGAGTGGACAACCCCCCAGGAAAACGCAGACTGACAGTAGCCGGATAGCTCACCAACCCCCTTGTAGTCCTGTAACTCTAGGAAAGAGTGGACAACCCCCCAGGAGAACACAAATGGCAGCGCCACCGTTGGAGCAACCTTAACAGGCCAGCTACTTCCTGGCTGAAGGGTTAGCCGGTAGACCAGCCTCCCTGTTAATTGACACAGGCTGCACAACCAACTTGTTGTCAAAAAATCTGTACCAGCAACTGCCACAGTCAGTAAAGGACACGTTGCAGTGCAGCGAGGCACATGCACTCATGGCTGACGGATCTAGGATTCCCTTTTACGGTACCCTGCGAGTAAACTTGCAGCTTCGTGGACTGAGAACGAGCGTTAACTTCGTCATTAGTGACAATAATGAAGATGCTATAATTGGCATGCTGTTCCTTACCTTACACGAGTGTGCCCTACGGTTTCCAGACTCCCATGTCATCATTGACGGCATGTGCTACCTTGCACGGAAGGCCACTTAATGATAGCGTCCGTCTAACACAAGCAGAGCTGACGGAGAACCCCCCTTACCCCTCTGAAGAGGAAGGAGTCCCAGTACACACGCCCACAGTGGAGGAGACTGCATGGGAAATGCACCAGGCAGTAGAGAGCCGCCCGCCAGAAGCCTATAGGAAAAAGTTGGAACCAAAACGGACCAAAACTGTAGACGGTAGAAGCAAAACAGTGATTTCCCCCCCCCCCCCCCCGTTGGCTACGCCCCTGCGATGGGGAGAGGGGAGCCCTGCTGCTGGAGAGAGGCAGCTGCACTTCAGCCATCAACCTACTGCTAAAAGATGCAGAGAAGATGCAAGCAAATACAGTGAAGAGACATGCTATGAACGCACTCAGCTGTATCCAGATGGGAATTCCTGCCACCAGCCAAATGGAAAGGCAAGAAAAGCAGGAAAAGTAGTCAAAAAACTTGCAAGGGAGGTGCTAGCCACATCGTGGTTGGTTTCAAAGAACCCCGAGGAACTCACTGACAACCTCCGGTTAACAGAGTTACTGTAGATGACCGTCGGAAGAAGTTAGAGAAATGGCCAAAACCCTCCAGTACCCAACAGCTTCCTGTGAAAGCAGACGGGATGAGTCAGGGTTATGAACAACCTTGCAGCTTGCAACAGCCACTCATAACCACAGTGACTAGCGAAGGAGAAGCAAGCAACATGCCAAACCACTGCTTGGAACTCAAAGACAAGGAGGAAAACTTGCTGCTAGACACCGATCTCGACCAGTATAAACCTTCGGAGCTCAGGACAGAGCTACAGGCGATGCCAACAGCGGAGCTATTTATGCCACCTACCACAGAGAGGAGGGAAGAGCCAAGGAAGCTGGCAAAGGATGGACAAGATGGTGAGCAGCATAATTTAGCATTCGCAAAATGGCTGTTTGAAAACTGCACACCACGAGATCCGCTGGCTTTGCGGTGTGGCAGCCCACCTAGCTATGCTAGGCCTAGATCTATAGACTTACAAGCACTGGTGACAAAAGATTGGGCGCTTTTTGGAAAAATGAGACTGCTAATTCCCTTAACAGGGTAGTAGAGCAAAAAGAGCGGGAGATTAAGTGGGTGCCACTTGATGCTGCCTGCCTGCCTTACCTCTGTGCCGGCCAGGGGTAACCCTATGCCGGCTCATGGTCCTCCAGAAGTTCAGTCACAAATGACTGGAACCTTACAAGGCGATTGCCACCCTTGTGTGCCTTACCGGCAACCAAAGCCTGTGGTGGCGGCTAAGGGTGAATGTCCTACGACCTCTTAACCACCAACCTTAGTGCCACACAGCACTGTTCACTACACTCCGGGTCGGAATGTAGTTGGCGCCCCTGTGGTATCAGGGAAGCAGGATGTCGAGCGTTCCGCTCCCCCTAAAAAGTAACGGCGTTCTACTGCGCTTGAGATACGGGAGTTCTTACAAACACTAAGACTTCCAGGGCCTCTGTTATCTCCTATACACAATCCTGTGTCGAGACATGCCCGACCGTTGCAGCAGCAACCAATAAATACACTGCATGACACTAATCCTCTCCATGTTGTTGTAGACTCTTGTTCGCGCGTGGACATAAAGTCCAAGCTGACTGTACGCTTGGTGAAAGTTGCCACCCCTCCGGTAGTGGAGGAAGAGGAGTCGGTCGTCCCTGCCTCACCGACAGTTGACGATGAGCCTACTACGTCTTGACCAAAAGACGGGCGCAGGAACTCCGCTAGGTGGAGGATGCTGCGATGGGTGACCACAGACACCGAGGAGAGGGTAGAGACTCTCATGAGAGAAACCAGAAACTTCTGCTGTCCCAAGTGTACCTACAGCGCCAGGAATGCTCGCCAGTTAAGGGTCCACGCCCTTCAGCATTACCTGCGCCCCTACTACCGCTGCCATTATGCCAGCGAGAGCAGGGATGCGGTGTACTCGCATCAAACTAAGTTCGATGCCCCTGGAGACGCCGTGCATCACCTAAAGACAGGAATTGTCTATACAGTTGACAGACCGAGCTACACTAGGTTTTGCCAATTCATCAGGTGGGAGAATCCCCCTAAGTTCCGTCGGTGTATACCGACCCACCAAGGAGAGACTCTCCCTGAGAGAACGTCTGTAGAGAAACGGTTGGGCTCTCCAGTAAGAGACAACAAGAAAAAGTTGTCAACAGGATACAAGATCCCTAAGAAGACATCTAGCCCTCCGTGCACAGTCACCGCACCACCACCAGAGCCGGATATCACCAAGGTAGCACTCACGCAGAGCCATGTTGTGCCTAGACCCTCGCAAACTTTCCTGCATCACAGTGACCGATTAGCCACAGTGACAGAGACACATGTTGCGGCCCTAGAACAACAGCTAGGCGAGCTGAGGCGACTGCTCATCAGCCAGACGCTGGACACAGAACAAACAGAAGCGGCAAGGCAGAAGCGAGACTCGTGACTGCTGAGGTGGAACGGCTGCGACAGCAGGCCGCCAGCTTGAGGGGTGCTCTCTTCTAAGAGACACCTGGACACTTGTATAGCTAATTTATTAGTGCACATTTGTGAATGCACTCATATATATATATATGTATAAATAATCAAAATATATATCTAATCAGGGTACAGGTGTTACCCCCACACACACATATTATTCTCAAAATGTTATTATTAAAGCCAGGCAGTGAATTTAATGGAGAGAGGTATGTGGTAGATTTTGGTGAAAGATACTAGTGAACAGGGCGTTCGCTACACCAATTCTCCACTATTTGCGCTGGCAATGCGCCTACAGCCATCGGTAAGATGCTGTGCCGGTAGTGAAGCCATACTGTGCCAGTAGCACAGTACACAGGGCCGGTAGTGACATCTACAGGGTCGGTAGTGACCTCTGCAGGGCCGGTATGCTGGTATACATAAGATGGCACCCATAGCTGAGGAACTTGGAAATTAGCCATGACTTACCACCAAGCCAGGAGCCAAAGCTATCTACCCTAACATCTACGGTAACAAGGACCACAAGCTAACTGGAGCCTTGGGACTTTATAGGATAGCCTGATTGGCCAGCAGGAGATAGGAGTCTGCCCTTAGCCACTCGGCACCTCCCTTATTTACTCTCTATTGATTACCTGATTGGTTGACTATTTATATAAGCATTTACATTGGTCTAATCACTTCCTGTACTGTTATTGTTATATGTTTGATACTTGTGAGCTCTCCTATAAAATGAGAGACATTTCATGTGTTCTTTGCATTCATTCCTATGTTGCCATGGCATTTGCTCTTATATTGCCTACCGTAGAGGATTAATTACCCTCAGGACTATCATAGAGAATATAGCCACTTATACAAACACTACGCTGTACTGTTTGTTTGAGCCATGGGCTCCTGCCTTACCGGGTAATTCGGTTGCCCTACACAGTTGTCACTGTCGGTCAGCACAGTGTCCCCTCTGGAGAGAGGTACAATACTCGAGACTAGTGGATGTTCGTGGTAACAGACCGGAATCCATTACAATAGCTGACTGAATAAGAACCTGGGTAGCCGCCAATATTTGAGTTGTAATTATATAGCTTTATTAAATGACGTCAAACCATTGTACGTAGCGTGGAATCCTCAGCGCTTGATCTTGACTCAGTGAGGGTCCCTGGATCATCTGCTTCATCTGTGTAAGGTACTATACTATCAAATCAACAAGCTTGTGCATGTTAAGCTAGCGCTTTCATAACTACTAGCAAATCAAACCAGCAGGCACACTATCTAACTGCATGGCCGCACTGGGCAATCTTTATTACAATAGAGTATCTAGGGTTCCCCATAAATAGCAGCTAACAAACTCGCACAAGTGTGTAACACGATCTGAGAAATACAGTGAAATGCAGGATGTTCATTTTTATACAATAGGCAAACGAACCATTTAAACAGGCTAGTGCATTGTACTTGCCTTTATGATGAGCGAGCTTGTAGTAGTCATTCCTCTTGCAACCATAACTTTTCGATGCAGGTTTTTGTTGAAATTATATATTTAGCTGATCTATCAGCTTCCAATGACAGCCAATCACACAACCCAGCACACAATTTTCATAGGAAAATTTTCTCTCATAGCCATTTGTTAGCTGCACAGCTATGCAAACTCATCGCACACTGACATTCAAAATAGAGTCACTTTGAAAATTGGTGAACTTAAATAAGAGTAACTGAACAGAGAGAACTTTTGAGAGGGATACGTTAAGCTTTTATTTGAGAAAAACAATGTACTCTGGGTATTTTAGACTTTACTTTAAACTCAGATGTCACTTTTCCTAGTTTAACAAATAAATGTTGGTGAGGAAATTATAAGATGTGTTTTCGGTTTCATCCGGAATCCAGGTTTGCTGCAGTAAATATAGAAGTAGGCTTAATGCTGAACAAATATAAGTAAGGCTCAAGTATGGGTGACTACAGTGGTTGTTCTGAGTTGTTGGGTTGTCGATCGCCAAGTACGACATCTCCCTCGTTTGAAGCTGGAGGAAGTTGCCTACAATGAAAATCATTCAGTGTATACAAACAATAATGGGTGGTTTTACCAAAGAGCAAGAAAATTGTTACTTGAGTTTAAAAGTTTCTACCTGTTGCTTTTCCTACGCTGATATACAGCAACTCCAACACAAAGAGCAAGCAAAATTAATGCAGCCACAACTCCTATGGCTATAAACGGGTCCTCATTTCCAGTCATTTTGATTTTGTTCCCGACAATTTCTACAATTTCAGGTATAAACAGATGCTGTACAGAGATCTGTTTGATATGTATTAAGAATAAGTAGTATAATACGAGCAGATCTCAAGTAAAAAAAATACCGAAATATCATGCTGATTAGCGAAGGACTTGTCACATAACGGTTATGTAATTTTAGGTGTTAAGTATAATTGGTAGTTTTCAGACTGGTCAGATGCACTTCTAAACCTTATACCATATATTTTTATGTAAATTAGGTTTTTAGTTCCCGGTTTTGTACAATGTTTTAAATCGTCTGGTATTTGTATAATTGGTTTGAATATTGATAAAAAACTTTGATTGATATTAAGAACAGCAAGGTTTTCATGGATGTGTTTTTTAGGGCAAGATTACTGTTTTTCTTTTATTTTCTGAGTGGTATGTACTGCTGGAGAAACATACAGTGGTGTGTACTGCACGGGAAACCAACGTTTTTTTGTTTACCAGGTCAAATGCTATGTTTATAACTCAGTGTGGAGGGTAGGTTTTATCATGGATTAAATGCAATAATTCGTTTGAATAAATGTGTTATAATATACATTACTGAGTAAAATATAAAGCATTCATAATAGTAATAATGTATATAATAAATATTAGTGCACATGAACAATAGATCGTTAGTAATATTGCTTTAAAACATTAGGTAGTGCTCGACTCTTTTAATATTTAGGAAATCACTTGGAAAGAAATATTGTTAGAGTTTAATGCTTACATCCCCTTGTATGTGTATTATGAGCCAGGCACACATAAAACATATGTATATTGAAAATTTTAGGCAAATCTACCCATAACAAGCCAAGTGGCAGCTTGTTCTTATTCTTTGCTTTAATATCGTGACGCCCTTTATTGCTGAGTACCACTAAAATTTATTTTAGTAGCCAACGAACATTAAGCTACTGAGCCGTGATTGGTTACATTTCAGAAGGGCAGTGTAATGGTGCTAGTACTACTACTAGTATTATTAACCAGATTGTTTAATAAGGCTGTTATTGTAGATTGGGTTCAACGAACTGTAACAAGGTATTTGGGCTTTATTTGCTACTTCCAATCATCCAATTAAAAGTAAGAGTAATGGATAGGGTGGTGGATTTTGGTGAAACTCTGTTATGACCAGTGTGTTAGAGAGGTGCTTATGATAGCCCTTCAGCATCAGACAGACCTACCGTTAGCACTGGCACAAGCTGCAGAATGAGCCGGCAGAGTTGCCACCAAATGAAAGAATGATTTACCCATACCGGCAAACTACCTGCAAGCGATCCTCAGACTACCGGTACGGTTCCGGCATTGGGAAGGTATCCCGGGCTGGGAACAAGTTGACTGCCGTCGCCATAGGAGCAATAACCCTAACCCAAGAAACCCAGCACTACTGATCTAGGTCTTAGATGCCTCCAGATGGCCAGATATCAAGACCAAAGGCTCCGGAAAAACTGAAGACCCACTCCAAAGATATAGATACATCTAGTTACTAATTGCACTGGCTATGGAACTATTAGTTCCGCCCCCTTACTTCTGGGGGCCATTTATGATTAACTTGGTGCTTATTACTTGATTGGATTGTATGTATAACTTGTGTGTACCACTCGCTTACTTATATATATCTTGTGCTGGATTGGTCTACTCCTAAAGTAGGTCAACTACTTCCTGTGTGCTGCATGTGGCTTTGCCTATAGAATACCAAGCTTGCCTGTATTCTTTGCCACTTGCCAAATGCTGCCTTTACTACTTATTGCCACCGCTACCCTCACTCTCATACTTGGATTATATGAGACAATAAATGTATTGACTTGAAAACAGAGTGATGCGTCTCAGCTGAGAGCTCACCATTAGCTGTGAAGCTGAAATATCCCTCCATAACAGTTTCCTGGTGCCATACCATTACAGGGTATTCTCTGGTGAAAGGCGATAGTGATTATCAGGTCTGTAAAAATTGACTGAAATGCTGTGCCGGTAGACAGGGTGTTTGCCTGTATTCAGTCGTTGGAGACCAGTTGGTGGTTTCGTTGTGTGGATGTCGAAATCCATCACAATAGCTAAATATTCTCAATTACACAACACTATGTTGATGAGGCTTCTAAGAAATCCAGCCAGTTCAGGCCCAGTAGCTTAATGCTCATTGACTATTAAAACAAACTTTTCCGATACTCAGAAATCAAGGGCGCTTCAACATTAGAGCAATGAATAAGAATGTTTTTCAGCCAGCTATCAAAAACTGGTTTACAACACACTCTTCCCAATGGCTTGTGATGGATGAACTGATTTATAATGTACACATAATGCATTAGAAAATCTGATGGTTGTGAGAGCTTGTTGATGTCAGACCGCACCCTTCAAGCGTGATGCAAACTTCTTCAATGACACGTGTGTCGCTGGAGTTCATTCAGTTGGTTATTGAAGTAGTTGTGTCATTTAGGTCAGACATGAGTAGTTGTGGTTTGTTTACTCTGATCATTAGGTAATAGTTGGCTCATACCTAGGCTCAGAATTTTGTGTTAATTCGCTATTAAATTATTCTTTGACACCTTCACTGATCATTTTTTTTAACCTTTTTTGTTCTTGATTATCAGAACTTTAATATTCTTAAATATCTCTGAATCTGGCATTTATTATATTTGAAGCTCTGTAGTCACTTGGAGACATAGTAATGCCAATACGGAAGGAAGATCCATGCAGTTTCAGTAATCATAGTATATTGTAGTGAGTCTTTATGACCACTAAGAGTGTGCAAGGTACCCCTGGTCATTGTAGAGTGTCAGGCATGCCTAAATTAAGCCTGGCACCGCCAGAAAAATTGTGGAAAGGTAAGATAACGGCATTACCGGCTCTGCAGCAATAACTACCTGCGCTGCAGTATCACTACCATCCCTATACCAGGTCGGGGAGGAAAGTATGGCTATAGCCTGAGGAACCAAACTAGTAGCAAGAGATGCAGGAGCAAGAGTTTGCAGCATAACTACAGCCAGATCATCAAAAGCCAAGGACCACAAGTTGTAACAGCCAAGAATCCTAACTATGTTATGCCATCACTTTCTGGGCTGTGACTCAGCGTAATTATTCTTGAAGCCCCGCCCTCCACTTCTGGGCGCTTTGTGCATTTAACCTTATCTTATCCAATCTAATGTTTTATTATTTGTATCTTGTTTATTTATTCTTTTATTTACTTCATGTTGCTTGTGGTTTGCCATACCCATCTATTTTCTGTACTTCTACCGATAAAAAGCAGAATTTTGCTTATACACATTGTACTAGAATCGTGTTTGCGATTACACCAAGCAGTGAAATGTTGTGCCACTGTTATACTACATTGAACTGCTTCGAGATAATATACAATGATTAATCTAAAACACTGAGTAGTGAGTCTGAGACGTAGGTTCTGCTAGGGCTGTGGAGTCGGGATACTCCTCTGTTGAAGGAGATTGAGATATAAACTCTGGAGAAAAAAATTTTTTTGGTGGCATTTTGGCAAGTCCCAAAAATCCACTACACTGGTGGCAGTGGTGGGAGTGTTCTCATGCTGTTGAGCTGTGCTGCCTTGAAACTGCAAATTGCAACCCGAAGCTCCGCTGCTGTATTTACTATACAGATCAATTACTTGACACTCTTGAACAGACGTTGAGCTTATTCCGCCTAAAACAGTGATCCTAAGAAAGTGTGTGTCACACTGCCCTGCATTAACATTCAGTTAACTCCATTGCAGCAACTTGACCGGCCCAGTGTCTTTGGATACCGGCCCTGCAAACTCTGATGCCAGCCCAGTGTATTTCGACACCGGACCAGCAAACTATGATACCGTCCCAAGTGTCCTTTGACATCGGCCCAGCTAACCTTGTGACCAACCCTTAGTTTCCAACTCCGGCCCTGTACACACCATTACTGACCCTGTGAAAAGTTGTACAGGCGCTGTGCCACTGGCAAGTACTTTGTGTACTGAGAAGAGAACTGACAAAAACAACACTAGAAGCTGTAGAGATTTGGTGCTGCTAACTACGAACCAGCATTACTCCTATTGCACAGTAGATTCGAGCCGCTCCTTTAGTAGAATCAATGGCAAGCCAATAGGCCCGCAGCGCTTGTAGAATACCTGCTGCAAACCCTGAAGTAAATGTGATAAAGCGCTTGACAGAAGCGCTGTAAGCCATCATGCAACCAGCAGCTGACAACAACTGGTCTTTGTTTGAAGCACTGACGTCTGAAGCAGAAGAAGACGTGGATTACTTTATAGTTCACTTCATGGAAGTAGCTGAGACCAATGAGTGGCCGGAGCAGACAGCGTTTTGCATCTGCGAAAGTACTGAGAGGGAGTGCACTTGAATGTGGTAAGCTGCCACATTTGCTAGTCATGTTTGTTGCTCTGAGAGCAAAAATTGGGTTAACCCCCCTGAAGCAAGGTACATATTGATTAGCCTCCGCAGGGTGTAATCATACTACACTGCAGGAGCACACCAGCCATGTAGAACGACTAGTGCAAGTCGCTTATGCTGATCTTCCTTCCAGATTGTTGCAACAAATGGTACTAGAGACAATAAGCAATCCCTATTTGCTGAGATACCTCCTGGAAATACAGCCAATAGAGATTTCTGATGCAGTAAGAGCAGGAAATGATTACCTGCAGATACGAGCAGGCCAAGAAGAGAGGCCCACACATGCGCTGGTTGTTGTATAGGAATTTGAAAAAGAAGAATACCCCGGGTGCTACACCACACACCCCGGATCCACCGAGTAGGCTGGTGAAGAATATACACAACACCCCCCTCAGCTTCCTACACCACTGGCTGACCATCCACGACCCCAGTACTGAAACTGTAGAGAGTTTGGACACTTACAGAGATTGCACCCCAAGAATTCTTGGAACACGAGACCTCAACAAATGCCAGTACAGGTGGGAAACGGCCGTTGCCGGCAGTAAAGCTACTGGTGACTACCTGCAATTGGACAAACCATTGCACACCCAAATGAGGTCAGCAGACACAACACCCTCACCCAATTCAGCACCCTGCTGGAATTCACGCAGCAGATACCACTGGCTCCCGCTCTGTACACCAATATAGGGGGAGCTATTTTCTCAATGGGAAAACGGAGGGACGACTGGCTTCCGTACTTTTAGACACCGTGTACTTCAAATCTGCAATCTCGGCATTTTTTCCAAAGACTGCAGCTGTGTGTGAAGAATACACTACAATACAGTGAGCCACATGAATTGATGGCTGATAGATCGAAACTTGCTTTCTATGGCTCAGTGAACGTGTCCATATAAATCCGTGGACTACAGGCAGGTTTCATTTTTGGTATAATTGACATGTCGTCTCTCACCACCCATGAATGCTTAATTGAAAGACAGTGTGATGTTGGTAGAGGCGGCTCCAAGGTACCACCCTAGACTTGGAAACACAATGTCTCTCATGGTTGGGATAGAATTTCTCCACCAGCACACACGGAAATTGAGCCAGCAGTACAACAAGACTTCCCAAACGCCGGAGAGAGGAGAGAATAGCCTGCATAAGAATTTGAGCAAGTGAGGACAAAAAACTGTGGCTGCTAGAAGAACGAGAACAAAATTTACCCCTTAGCACATGTTGGGTACTTCGCTGGGCAATCAAGAGAGCTACCATGAATGAGAGAAGGAAGAGTTACCCATTAACCACCCACAGACAGTAATGAGCAGTGGAAAAAGCTCTTTGTGGCAGGCATCAAACACAGTGGACAGAACCAGCTAAGATGTGATAACCGTTAAACTTGAGAAAAACACTAAAACAGCCATAACCTCAATACATACTGCACCAAGGTGGCTGAATTTAATTTCACAAGAATCTCCAGAAGCTGCTCAACCAGAAACTGCTAAATTTCAACTGTAATTTTTTGAGATAGCCACCAGGAGCCACCAAAGTTGCCCCAAGTACCCCAGTTCAACACCTTCCTCTGACTACAGATGAAATGAGTCAGAATTTTGAGAGGACATTTGACATAAAGGAATTGTTCATTCTTTCTCAAGACAATGACCGGAGAACTACCGTCCACTATCTTAACTATAAAAAGTCTTAGCAACCCACCAACCTCCAGGACTTGAAGAAAAAGTGTTGTTTGCCATGTTAACAAAGGAGTTGCTAAAGAAAGAGACTACACCTCCACAGCAAACCCCTGTTGCTGCTGCCGCTATAATTGATATGGAGCTAGCACTTAGCGACAAGGAAGGTGAACTGTTTAGCACTCAAATTTATCCGTTGTGCTCAAGAGTAGAACAATTTCCGACTTTTTAACATTGCAATGTGGCAACCCTCCCAAACTTTGGCCCTAAGTCCCAGGGCATCTACCACCTAGAGGTGGTAGAAACACAACCCCCTTCTCCCCTTCCCTTCCCGCTGACTTTGAAGATGGCTAAACCCCTCATTCAGGTAGCAGTGACGCGAAAAGGCAAGAGAAAGTTTGTAAAGAACAAAAATCACTCCTTACCGACCCAGCAGTCAATCCTGCCAGCCCGTAGGCCATCTCTGCCGACCTGGGGTTGCTGTGACCTAGCCCGGGGGCTTTACAACAGTTCAGAAGGATAGCCAAGGAGGCAAAGGTGGCGAATTTCCATTCCGGCCACTCCAAAGTGGTGAAGCTAAATACTTCTCACAGAAGAGAGGCATTCCTGCCTCAGAGTTGTGTGAAGGAGGTAGGAGACAGTCCCTACCCTGGCCCGGAGTAAGGGAAAAGCTGGCAAGCACAGACAGATTGTAGAAGAACAGAGTAGAAAACGCCGACTCTCTCCCCATGATGGTGTTGTCCCATCCTCTCCCCTAACTGACTGCCTCCAAGTGGTTCAGATTCCTGGCAAGCAGTCACCAAGCTCTGCCTCCACCACTTCCCACTGTGATTTAGAAACGATTGCACCCAATGTGTGTCTCACTCCTGATCAGTACGTGGTTATTGTTGCAGATGCTGAGTCTCAGTCAAATGTGGGCGTGAAACCAAAGTTGGAGGTACATTTGGTGCAGAAAATTACGCCACCATGAGAAGAAGGCTCCTGATGAGAAGCTAACCTTAGAGGATGAGCCAAACACCATAGACACAAGAGAAGGGAATAGAAACCCCATCAGGTGATGTATGCTACGCTGGGTAGCTGCCCCTAAGGAGGAGCACATTGAGAGTCTGGTGCGCTGAGTTGTGGATTCTATTTGTCCTAAGTGCCGTTGTGAGGCCAAAAACAACAAACAGTTGAGGATGCATGTACCTCAACATTATCCCCGGCACTACTGTTGCTGGTGATATGGCAGTGAAAGTCAAGAAACTGTCTACTGGCATCAGTGGCAGTTTGACGTGCCGGGAGACAAGATGCAACACTCTAAGAAGAGCATTATATACACAGTTGACAGACTTAAGTCATTTCTGCCAGTTTTAAGAGTGGGTGGCGCCCCCAAAGATTCAGGAAGTACAGACCTACACATGTAGGCAAAAAGAAGGCTGCCGCCTCACTTTCCTGCAAACAACAGGCATCCCCTGCAAAACTGCCAGCTAAGAAGAAGATGAATAAGACGGCAAAATCTGGACCGCTCCCTCCTTCCAGACTCACCGGATCCCGAAGAAAAAGATATGCCCTAGTATGGAACTGCCACCCCTTTATTAGCCAGCAGAGTAGCTCACTTAAGAGGCTGGAGAGCCCAGCTAGCCAGTAGTGTCTAGACCATATCTACAGCTTTTACAAAACAGCGATCAGCTTGCTGAGGTGGTTGAGGACCACATACTGACTGAGGTACGCTGCAAGAGTTGAGACGCCTTATCATAGGGCAACAACTAACGAAAGAGGACAGTACCCTTGCTAGGAACAAAGCCAAGGTCGTAACGACAGAGATGAGCCACTGCAGCAAACAGAAAACTTGCGTGGTGTCCCGCTTTAGACAGACACCCTTCTGACATTATATGATCACTTTATGCTATCATTCGTATTGGTCATACAAAATATAAATCTATCTGAGTGCAGATGATACTCAACTGATATGTTATTCTCTTTGTTGTGAGTAATTAAAGATCAAGAGAGAATGCTCAAAAGGACACTTGAAAACAGAAGAATTTTTTGTCTTAAGAAACCTTGACAGAAATTTGCTCCCATCTAACTACTAAAGCGTTCTTTGTGCTGAAACCAATTACTGTTTTTTGTAATAACAATAATAATCATTTTGAGAGAGTTCATTTTTACTGCTGGACTCGATTATCTTTTGGTCCTAACAGTAAAGATAATTATTTGTTTAGTGAAAACTCATTCTACCGAGCCAATTAAAATTGAAGGCTGCCATTATTGAAATATGAGCTTATAACTGCTCAATGATAGATGCTATGTGGTCATCTGTGAATGATATTGGTTGATGCCATATTTAATCGGTTTATGAATTTGCTAGCGAGATTCAGCTACTCTCTCATAGAAACGATGAATGAATAATGGGGCTCTCCTGAGCTCCGAGAGATTGTGTCACTGATGATGTAGCCAATCGCAATCAGTTATTCACTATACATCTGCTTAAGTACATAGTGAGCTTTTGACAAGTTGATCTTAAAACAGTCTTATGGTTTCTTGGCTAATTATCAAAATATGATGTGGTTTTCGTAAGTTGGCAATGGCTAGGGTGAACTTAATGATCTCATAGCAAGGCCTTTAGCTTTCTATATCCTAAGCCACAGGAAGCAAATGGCTTACATAATGACATGGCATATCAAGGATGCAAGAAGTGAATATAAAGAAGCATTACATAGCGATTAATTAGAGTAGAATGGTGCACAAGATTAAGTAAAATAAATGCTTATTGGCAACAGGCGGAGTTAATTGGCATAGCGTGTCAGCGTATAGCTGCAACTTCTCCTTGTAAGTATTAGGGTTAGGTTAGGTGCATCATGGATCATGCCTTCTAAAGCACTTAGTCTAATTTCAGGATCCTGAGCTAAGGCATCCATCTTTGATCGGGCTTGCCTGCCCTGGTAGGGGAAAGCAAACCTAAATCTGCAGAAGTCATGACCAAATCTGCTGAGGTCAAGGCCAACCTTGTCTTATTGTACTGAGATGGAAGCACATTTAGTGACTTTCCGTGACGCCACGCCGTAGCGCCACGGGTTTTCCCCTCTTGGAAATGGGTATATCGCTACTGAAGTCGTGACTATGTGGCGCTATTGAAAGTCGCTACTAAGTAGCGACTTATAATAGCCCCAGACCACTGAAGCGTTATGAAAATAGGGAATGCCGTGGCGTACTTGCTTGCACATGAGTGTATTGTATTTCCAGCATCACTGCAGTCAATATAATTAAATAATTTGGACAGAAATTTCAGTGATATGAGACAGTTGCCTTTCAAGACCACTTATATTGATTAAAAATGATGCAGAGTAAGTGATCACAAATAAATTTATATGTTTTATTTTATAATATTTGTTTTTTCCCTATTTTAGAATTTGATAATAATAAAAATTAAATAATAATAAAAAATAATCAATTGACCATGGTTAAATAATGATAAAAATAAATAATTATTTTAAATTTAATAAATGAATTACACATGAGCCAAGCACTGCTGGTTCAAAATTTTGTCTGTGGAGTATGTAGCATCAGATGAAAGAAACACAAGAAAAGCATTTAAAACTAATTGTCGGTTGAAACAATTTTCCTTGATACAGTTTCACTCTATGACTCATTAGCTCAAAGTCGCCGTTGACTCGCTAATTAGGGTTCATGACCTTTGGGTAAACTGTGTTGCTGGCTTATGGAAAAGCGTGATGGTTTATCGCTACTCAAACCAATGAGCCGTGACGCTACGGCGTGGCGCTATTGAAGTCATGATCATGGAAAGCTAGTAATTCTTACAATTTTTCACCAAAATTCAACAGTGGTTTGTTGACTGTGATTAACATGAGTCTGCGCACCTCAGAGGTAACCTCTCTTTTATTATAACGTGCAGAGAAAGTTTCTGTGCATTTGTTCATGCCAAGCTGCCACAACTATATGACTTATTTCACTGCAGTTATGAGAATTGCTCAAAAGTTGCATTAATATAGCACAATCTGTGTTTTCTTTTGGTGTAAATAATACAATATGTAGCGCAAAACCTTGATCGGTACTTCATCAACAGTAACAAAACTATAAACAGATACCAGTAAGGCATTGATGATTGGCCCACTCGGCTTCCACTGCTGTTTCATTCAGAACACATCCGATGACCAAGTCTGTACGGTTATCAGCTACATAGGGTTGCACACACTCATATGTCACGTTTGCTCCCACTGGCCATGTGAAGGGAGTGGTATCACCTGTCTGTCTCAGTCCAAGCGGTAATTCTCCACAAGCTAAGACTGTAACATAAACTCTGTTTTACTACTGACTAGTGCTACATTCAGTTTCAGTTTGAGAAATCACCTAAATATTTAGTTAACCCCAAAACAAATAATTCAGTGCTAACTCTGGTTCAACTCAAGTATGCAGTATGAACCCGGAACACAGTTATTTTCCATGTTTTGCCAAGTACAATCTCGTATAATGCACAACTTGTTTGAATCAAAGATGATAAAATATTAATTGCGGCAGAAAATGAAGTAATATGACAATAAGATGATTTCCTAGCTGGACAAACATGGTGTAAAGTTTTACAGCAATTGTACGAAAGTTGCATTAAATTAGTTAACAAGCATTTCAAAGTACTCAATTACCCTTGACTACTGTCCGTATTATTTGTTCTCATTTGCCTCAGCTTCCCACCCATCCCTCGGTGAACTGTATATTTTACACAAATTTGCTGGAGATATGAAAAGACATGACTCGTTGCCAAGGTAGAATAGGTACTTGCTTTTTTCAAGACTAAAATTTCACTCTTTTGTGCTCTGGTCTCCTGTTTTGTTTCTCCACCGAGTTGTTTTGCATTTTTTAAATTGCGACAAATTTTTCAGCAGTTGTCAAGTAATTTCTAATCTGCCAGCCAATTGTATATTTTGGCTTTGGTGTGTCTGAAATACTTGATTTGCGTTGACTAGAACCCAATAATGTTCGTTTATTTGGATTTCTCACAAACTTAAACAGCTTGAAGTCCCAAAGTTTCTTTTTTTATCAACGGATTGTTGATTTCTACATTTCTCTTTTATATTTCTTGGGGATGTTACTCAATAACTAGCTCACCAAGCATTATTTCACAGCAACAGAATTTTCTTCCATTGAAATAATTTTGGGTTTATAATTGTCCACACTCCTCATAATTGAGCAAATAAAAAAAAAATTATATTGCTATATTGTACAGGACTAAAATTGGTGTGGCAGCACTTCACCTGTATAAACTCCTGAAAGTGTATATCAGGTTGTGTGACTGCAGCTGTCTCCACAGAGTAGCACTGCTTCCTTATGGATAGATGCACTACTATCAACTTTGGTATCTTGACAAGGGTATGTAAGGATCGAAATAGCTTTGCCCGACAGGCTGTGTAACAGATTTTACTGAACACTAACGGTGACCACTACTTTGCAAGGTCCCCCTGATGGTTGCTACCAAAGTGCATTTCTCCTATTTACCTAATAGAATGAGTCTGGCTTCTATTGAAGTTACTCTATTATTTCAACTAAGTAAGAAAGGCATTTTTAACCATACTGACATAGAATACTTGCTACCCCCGCCCTGGGTAGCTATCCCGGGCCGACATCAAGATGGCTGACATAGCCTGAGGAAACAAAGATAGCTTAAGAACATCTAGGACCCACATCCAGGAGCTTACTAACCTCAAAAGATGGGAAAATTGGAACCAAGGCTATAAAAGGCTAGGAACTACTGAGAGGAGAGATACTGGACTCCTACTGGTTAACATAACCATAGACTCCGCCTCTCATTTCTGTGCTCCAGTTTTCTTTTATATATTTACGCACTGATTATTGGACAGTGTTGCTATATCTATTACTATTAGTTAAATCTTGTGATTTCTATGTGCGGTTGGAGTATTTGGCAAACTAGGCCAAACACTTCCTGACAATTCCTGTGACTCTGCCTATAAAAGGAGAGCTTTGCTTCAGTTTGTTGCACTACAAGTTCTACACTGCATTGTGTTGCGATTCTTGTGTTACACACGATTATTGTGGGACACCATTTTATTATGTAAAGGAATAAATGTTATATCACTAGTATAGTATATGTCTGAGCCGAGGGCTCACCACAGTTGATAAAGTAGAGTTTTCTCTTTCCAACCAGTTGTTTGTGCCATCTGGGCACGGGGTCACCTCTGCGGAGAGGTTGACCACTCATTGTCAGGTCTAGAAAGGCTGACTGTCTTGTTGTGCTGGCAGAAAAGCAGTTTGTGCAGTGACAACACCTAGCGGAAAGTAGGATGACATAAAACTACGCTTCAGCCGTTCTATGGTGGTCGTACCTGAGTAATGTGTGGCTGATGGTGCATATTATTCTGGTTCGAGTCAACTGACTATTTCAGAGCCGGAAAATCGATATCCGAACTGATTGAAAAATGAGGCTTTGCTACAAAGCGGTAACATTATATCAGCATCGTAAATATAAATCCTTGCAACATCAAAAATTTTGTTTTAATTGTTAGGCGGAAGTGACCGATGAATTTTATTACATGTTGCTTCAGTAGTCAATAAAAGTATTTGCGACCTCTGTTAGCGAAACACATTGCAATAAAAATAATCAAAACGGCAATAAATTTAATCAATAAATAATCATTTTGTTCGGAACTAGTGTGTCAACAAAAGTAGCTAACTGAATAAAAAAAAGAATCAACAAGCTTTTATTTATATTGTTTGCAGGCCGCTAACGGAACTGAACAGTAAATGAATAATAAGGAGTGAGTTGATTTGTTTTTCATTTTCATAGACCGGTTTGCCATCCTTCAAAAATAGTTCAAATTAATTGCAATTGTTCAAATTTTACTAAATTGAAGGGCACCTTTACAAACTATCTCAGTTTATAGCAGTTCAAATTTTATTATGTTTTTATCATTTTGAAAACCAGGAGTTATCTTCTTTATGACTTGTTCCATAAACTATAGCATTTCATTGAATAGTTATGCTGTTCTAAACTAATGTTCCGTTGCATATGCGACGTATTTAGCTACGAAAACCTATCATTATTTGTATTTTTTTACAAATAGGTCGCGAATGCTCTTAATGACGCAAGTTTTGACAGATGGCAAGCATTTAGGAATTAGATAACAAGTAATTCTTTTTACCATCTTTGGAATACCATTTAAGGGGTATCTCTCATTTAAGCTGGGAAATTTCAGTTATATAGTCTTACACCAATAAACTGTTTCTGCAGCATATATCCCCTTTAAGTAGTGGAAACAGAGAAATATAAAAAAGTGCAGACGGATGTTTTTCAGTTGTATATATTGTACAGGAATTTCGGGTGGAGTGGTAGCTGTCACCTGTACAGCGGCCCACAGTAATAAGTGTCTACAAGCAGTGCAGTGTACACCTCTACTTCGCCCAAGGTCAGCAATCTAAACCATAGAGTAGAATTTGCAGCGTTGTACGCCCGCGAGCAATACACAGTGAGGAGTTGTCACAACTCTCTCACTTTCCACTGATTTTCTATTCGGTGGAATAGATGCGTCGGGTCGAACTAGCAGTTCAAATAATCGTTCCAGTATCACTTGCCCGAGTGCAGTGTAAGTCGAATTGACTGAACACTTTCTACTGACTATTATTCTAGTTACTAGTCGACTGGTCCAAGAGCTATTCAACTGTCCAAGTTATTGTGCAAGTGTGTGAACTGGTCTGTTCATCTATCAGCGCAATCTGGGTGTGTGTGCTTACTTGTATGTTTTCTGCTCAGCCACTGGTGCGTTGCATAAGTGCTTTATGCAATAAGAATCAACAAGCAAGTGAGAGTGTAGGCTAACTCTGATTTTATTATCATGATGCACGCATATTTATACAATAAAAGTTATGTAATAGTAAGTGGCAGCACATAAGACAAAGCAGGCCACGCCTGTACAGCTGATTGGTAGATAAAAGCCAATAGAACTACAGATAGAACAGGGGGGGGGGGGGCAGTCTCCATCGCATGGATGACTGCCCAAGCACATGTACAAAATAAGTAAAAATAAGCAAGTAAATAATTATGTAGAAATAAGAGTAAATGTTCGACCTGGGATAAATACAGTTAGAGTTCGGCTTGGATAAAATAGTAAGAGTAAATAATAAGTGTTACTGGTCGACCCATTCCTCCACACACGCCCCCCCATTGGC
Organism: Cryptosula pallasiana; assembly: GCA_945261195.1. Taxonomy (NCBI): domain Eukaryota; kingdom Metazoa; phylum Bryozoa; class Gymnolaemata; order Cheilostomatida; family Cryptosulidae; genus Cryptosula; species Cryptosula pallasiana. The sequence goes on along the minus strand of OX183134.1, from coordinate 20,718,884 downwards.
GCTTGTAGGGCCAATTCACCTAACAGTGGGGGAATGTCCATGTTCCTAGTACTGGTCCCGTTCTTTCTGTATGCACTCCTTTAGCTCCTCTACCTTCTGTAGCTGTTTGAATGCTTCGCGGGTGGCTATGTACAGCTCTGCTTCATACCTTTTTATTTTCCTGTAACGTTCCTCTTTCCTCTCCTCCTCTAACTGTCTTTCGTCGTATCGCTCTCTGCTCTTTGTTCGGGGTCGATAGGGCCTGCTTCTTTCTTGTACCTCACTCCTACTCGACCCGTCACGCACTCTCCTTTCTCCTTCTTCCCTTCCAAGATCTATCTTTATCACTTTCTGTGATGTGTCGCTGGTTCGTTCTCCCAGTCTCCGTTTAATTCCTTTCTGGTGGGTCGGACTACTGGATCGCTCCTTTGTCGGGGCAGGTACGCCGAAAAGGGGCATGTGCTGCCAGTCCATGTATTTTCAGAAGTCGGAGTATGATGGTTGATCGACTTCATATAACGGCTTCAATGACAGACATAGTAGAAAGAGTGCAAGTATACTTTATAGAGCTACAGGATGGATCCATTTGGTGTTAATTGCTCCAAATAGCTACTACAGACAATGTTACTAGACTTAGACTGCGCCCAATTTGCACTAGCTTTGCATTATTTGTGAAAGCACAAACAATGAAGTTGCGTTTTCAGCATCGCTTTAGTGAATTTCAAAAGGAAGCCAATCATTTTTTTTCTTATATTGTATTCTATGTAAACAGTAAACTTCAACCATTTTAGCGAGGTTTTGTAGAGTGCGCTTGTGAATTGTAGTAATCAAAACTATGGATATTTGCGAAAGGAATTTGGGTAGAACCCCAACCTCCTCCAACCTCTTCCCCAGCCTCCAACCATGGCTTTTGTGAAGAGCCGGGATCAGTCCTTTGTAATATATATGTGCTATAACCGGTTTAGAGAGCACACTATACTGGGTTATACCGGATAAACTCTTAACCCTGTATCTTTTGTAGAAAATCAAAAGGTCCCACCCTGGGCCAGTATCCTAGCTCTGCAGAGAATACCAGAGCACAAAGCCTGAGCATCAAAGGATCAAGTAACCCTTTACAATTGTAAAAGAAGCTTAAAATAATCAGTCGGTGCTCAACCTAAGGAAAACTACCTGCCTTATGCAAATGAACAGCTCCCACCACCCTGTGAGTGATGCGAGCAAGGGCGGAAACTACTATGCTATTCGCCAATTGTGTGCTAGCCATATGATTGACAGCGATTACTTGGATTGTGTATTATACTTTTTGTGGTGCCTGATAGATTGTTGTAATCAAGTATTTTATTTCCAACTCCTGTGTAGTTTGTCTGCGCTGTGGACCATGTAGCAGCATTCAGAGTAGATCAGGGTGAGAAGAGGAGTGGAGTGTGAACAAGAGGTGCATATGGAAAGATGGTTGTTGTACTTTTAGTCGAAACCAGTAACCATTAGAGCCTGTGAGGTACCTTTTTTCTGTGCACCAGGTGTTATAATTTTGAATGTTTGCTAAGTATTTATTGTGTAGGGTTTGTTTATATTGTGATTTGTATGTTGATTTAGATTCATGGGTTTGATTATTTTATAAACATGGGTACTGTCTTTTTGCGCACCAGGTTTGATTGTTTGCTGTGCAGGGATTGTTTCTATTATTGTATGATGATTTAGCTTGTGGGGTTTGAGTATTGTATAATGATGAAACTCTTTATTAATCTAAAAGTTTATCATACGAAAAACATTACAGATTATTGGCAGGTATCTATAAACCTCCGGTTGGATTTTGTACCAAAAATTTGTGAACCAACTCCGTTGATAATATTTTTGAAAAAAATGCTTTATCTCAAGCTTTATTTTTATTTTTTTTATTTACTTGTTAATGTTTACAGTATTTGACATTCCTTTGATGGTTTCAAAATTGTTTTGTTCATATTGTAATAGATTTCTATGTGTAGACATTAATTTCAATTATCCTTAGTAAATAGACTAGCTGAGCGCTAGCATGCCATTCACCTTGAATTCATTTTGAGATGTACCAGCAAGACAAGCATAAACTTGCCCAGTCAACAGCTCTAGCCTTTAAGTCTAGTAGATGAGCCAAGCTTTACGCCTAATAGATGAGCCAATCCACCTGTACTCTTAGGGACTTATTGGTAATTTTTCATGATGTAATGTGCTTTTAAACTCTAGCAGTAACCAGTTTTGTTATGCCAGCTCTGTATTGCCCAATCAAGAGCAAGTATTTTCAGCTGTTTTTCAACCATGCATGCTTAGTATAAAAAGAGAGACTTTGCGCCCACTGGGCGGACCTGTTTGTGCGCTTTGCCAGAGAGTTAGTTACTGTACAAACTTTTGTTTATTCTGACAATAAACGTTATAACTTCAACTTCTCGTAGTAAGTTTGGCAGGTTGCAGGCTTATTGGTTGTTCTTTTGTGCTCGGTTGAACGGTAGTGTATCTATATACATGTGTAGTCAAAATCAAGGAGCCATTCCTACCCACCTCGGTAGCGCTCCCGACCCGGTGCTACTGTTACAGTTACTACCGTTTGTCTCTATAAACTACAGTTAATAAGATAGGCTTGCTCTCTAGCAGGTATCACTAAAGGCAAACATAACGCAGACTAAAAACCTTTACAATATCCATGAAGAACTGTACAACGCTGTTTTGTTGACAAGTACTCAGCTCATGCTGTTTGTCAAGACTTCTCCGTACAATCCTCCAATGTTTAACATGTGTTGTGCGGCACAACATATTGTAATAGATTTGCACAGTGCGGCTATTCTCTCTTCAGCCGGTGATATTATTCTACATACCTATTTCTCTTATACTACACGCTAGATGGCTATGCTTGACTACACCCAAGAATACAGCTGACCTGCCACTCACACAGCCAAGCCTAAGTATGGATTCCCGCCACTGGTAAACTGGCGCATTAACACATATTTATATATACATTCATTTAGCATTAATGTGCCAGTCTATTGACTCATATATTCCTTTATACCATATAATGATTGTTTTTTACACCTCGCTGGGGGTATTCTGTTTATCCAATTATATGCTTATAATCTCAACTGTTTACTTTCCCTAAAAATACTCTTGCATTCAGCCCAGCAGGCAGACGTTGTGTAGACTTTGAGTAGACACTGAGTAGTAGTTACAGTGTGAAGTTACTCTCGTGTAGCAAGCAAACTGTTTTGACCAGTTATATGTCGAGTCTTCACTCGACCCTTGCCGTCAGTTGCTACCGTTCTCGTATTATTTATTTTGCGTCAACCTTTCATTTTTTGTGCGTCAGATTAGAGATTGTTTGCTTTTGTTGGTGATAATAAACCATTGTTACCGACAACTCTATGATGTCTGTGAGGCCATCTGTGATGTCTGTGAGGTTGACTGAACGCAGTTGTGCCTGCTAAACAGCAGCATCCGGTTATGTCTAGTGCAAGATAAACCACAGGCAGCCGTACTGCCTTGCAGTGACGCTCTTAGTACAGTGCAGATAAAGCCGGACAGTACAGCCCTCCTTGTAGTGCCAGCAACGGTTCTATCCAGTGACAGAGAAAACCATTACATTGGTGGCAGCAGTGGGGTCATTCTTGTTCTCTCCCCGGCACTACAAGACGTGAAAGCTAACGGCCAAACTCACCAATTACTCTTCCCTCTTGCCCCGAGTATTGGTGCCTCTCCCTTCTTAACAGTGACCGGTAGATAACCCCCCTACAAACCCGCGAATACTGTTTTCCCCATCTACCAGCATCCTCCCACAGCGTGGAGTGAGTGTGGCCCCATTACACTACATAGAGGAAGAGCAGATGTCACGTCCCACCTCACCTCACAGTATCGGTCCAACAGTACGGTCAAACCACCCATCCTGCCGAAGAATAAGCTCACAGAAGAGGAGTAGACGTTCCGTTGTGCTTCACCCTACAGTAAAACACAGCCAACATACTTGTCTTGTGGAGAAAGAAAAGGAGTTCCTGTTTATGGCTGCACATAGAGCTAGAAGTGCAGGGCGGTTGCCAGCCGGCACCCCTGAAGCAGCGGTGAGTTAGAAAGACTAGCGGATACACTGAGAGGAGTACTCCAACCCCGCGCACCTGCACCGGTTTTCAAACCACGTAAAGTCAAAGGACAGGGTGATGTAGAATACTTCATTGGTCGGTTCTTGGAAGTTGCAGAAGCGAACGGTTGGGACGAGAATGCCTCCTTGCTGCATGTTAAAGAAGCCCCACGAGAAGATGCCGTCGGGTGTGGCAAGCCTAACAACCTTAGAACTGTGTTCACTGCACTCCGTGCTTGCTTTGGCCTGACACGCTGTGAGGCCCTGCAGAACATTGCCCAGTTGAAGAAAGCTGCAAAAACTTTCCTGCAGGAGCACACCAATGAGGTGGAAAGATTAGTATATGTAGCATATGAAGACTTGCCGGATGGACATGTGGAGCGTCTAGTACTAAAGACGTTTTACATCACCCTGGTCCACCCGTACCTGCAACGAAATTTGTTGGCAGTGAATCCCAGAAGTCTTGAAGAAGCTGTTCGTGCTGGAGGCGAATTCCTCCAAATAAGAGACTTCTCCGACAACAAGCCACCCATAGTGCACATAGCAGAAGAACATGATGATGAAAGGTATGACGAGAAATACCATCAACCTTCCATGACCCATTACTGTCATTCACAAACAACTGTCGTAGTTACACTGGCTCATAGAGAACTGGATCACTTTTACCCAGCTGCGAGGAGCCACCACCACTCTGCTCCTCAGCCGGCACCAGTGTACGAAGATACCATGACACGGTTGCTTCAGACAGTACAGGACATGGCCACTGAGATGCAACAGTTGAGACAGTGGCAACAGACCGTGCATACACTTCCCCCTGGGGCAGCCAGCTCCTCAACTCCCTGTTCAGGCTCCTCACACGGTGTACCACCCTCCTCCTGCGACACCTACCACCACTGTCAGTGAGTGGCCACCGCTTGCAACAGCCCGCTCGTCACCCCCACAGTGTTGGAGCTGTGGATACCCTGGACACAATAGTCAATTTTGTCTGTCCAAACAACCAGCTGTCGACACACCCAAAGAGATTCCGGCGACAGGAAACAAGAATCGCCCGCAGTAGCTACCACACCGACTACCTGCGATAAGGCAAAAAGGTGGAAAAAGGAAATCAAGAAGCCAGAGAGACGTAATCCTGCACCATTACTCCCCTCAGATGGGGCGTTCCTGCGAAGAGAACAGAAGCGGGCTGAAACGGGCCATGCCAAGCTGCCTACCTCTTCTGCCGGTCCCCTGGGATACCATACAAGAAGTAAGCCACCACCTCCTGGTGGACAACCACTCCCTACAAGTGACGGCCAAGTCACCCTACTGAGAGAGAAAGAGAAGCGTGTGCAGAACGAACTGATCATACCATCCCTACTAGATTTACCACCAGTGCAACTTACCGGTCCCTTGGAGTTTCAGCCTGCCCTTGCTCAGCAAGCGGTAGCTGTACCAGTTAGCCAACCGACAGAGCGCACTACACACTCACCAGTCCAAGTGTTGCCCTCTCCTTCTTGTACTACTGAAGTTCAGCCCACCTGTGTGCCTGATCGAATGGTAGAGAGACCTTATAGAGCAAGCTGTTTCCTTACCGGTAGGTTAGAAAACAAGCCAGTCCCACTTTTAGTTGACACCAGTTGCACTACAAACCTCTTCTCAAAGCATGTGTTCAACTGTTTGTATCAGACAGTGAAGAAGAAGATAAAGGAGAGCGAGTCACATGGAGTCATGGCGGACAGTACGAAAACTCCCTTCTACGGGCGGTGAAAGCAGCCCTACAGCTGAAAGACATAAGAACAGCACTCACGTTTGTAGCTAGCCATATAAGTGAAGACGCCATATTAGGCATGCCCTTTCTCACCGATCATGACTGCCGCGTAAGGTTTGGCGAAAATGCCATAGTAATCTCAAGACGTGAGATGCGTTGTACAGACAAGAACCGCAGCTGGTTGGTGAACAACGGCAGGATCTCCCACATTGAACAGCTACATATCAATGGAGACACCCCTCACTTGTACCAGGTCAGTGCGCAGAGTTGTCTACCGCCTGGTCAACCAGTGTATCAGCAGCCACCTTCAAGTTGGAGCCATATGTTGTGCCACCTCCAAGACATCAGGGTTCCTGCATCCGATCTCTTCGATCTCCCCCAGCCAAGGTTATTGGATGGTTGCACAAAGAAGGAGTGAAGATTGATTTTATTCAAAGCGAACCACCCTGGGAGACTCGCCGGAGTATTGAGTCTACAACAACCAGAATAGGGGCGGTCATTTGTGTCAAAATATCACAGACACCTCCAACCCCTCAGTCAGCACCTCTTCAGTTTGATGCAATGTCAGGAGGATCGATACCATTCCTTTCACCCAGGAGGAGAGAATCCAGTTTGGAGCGGCCAGAGGAACCACTAACTACCACCCCTCCCCCCAGCCGCTCACAGCAAATTTGACGAAAATCTGCCAAGCAGTTTAGCCAGAAATAAGGCAAACGTGCAAGCGTTGTCCCAGCCACTAGAGGAGATGACTCCAGTTCCCACTCACACTGGAAGCCAGCCAGCTAAGATACAAGTACAAAAACCAGTTAGAAGTGTTGGCCCGCCCGCACATTGCAGCCAGTCAGTTGCAACAACAAAGGGATTGGATGGACAGAATGCATGTAGCCAAATATTTAAAGGAAGGGGAAGCTCTCCTAAGCCAGTTCCCACTGACAGCCATGCAAGCGGGTCGCCAGTAGAAGACATAGAACCTCTGTCAATCACTTGTCAAGCTCTAACTCCTCGGCAGGAAAATCATCCAGTTACCAAAGTTGATGAAGTGGATAAAGTTTAGTCATGAAATTATCCGATGACAGAAAACTACCAAGACGATTGGTACCAAACCAGAAGTGTATTAACCCTGGCTGGGATATAGCCATCCCCCATACTGGACCTCGTTCACGGAAGGCCAGTCTAGCAAACATGTCAGAAAAATATTGAGTTCATACCTTCCCCCAACCCAAAGTAATGGGCGCTCAAATACCGCACCCGTCAGTCAGTCCATTGTAAGGCATCCATCCTCGCATGATTGTCAACAAAACATGAGTCAAGGACAATGCCTGTTGAGCGCAGGAACCGCCATTGCTACACAGCTTTCCAAAGCCACAGAACATGTTTTTTTCACTACTGACTTTGCTCAACACCTTTTAAACTCTACCATGGATTGCTCTCAGGATGTTTCACCTGTTAAGGACGCCGTTCTTCAGCTAGAAGAGGAAGAGGGGTTCTTGATGGAGATCAACGATGCTGCACAACAGCCATCAGAAAAGAATTCTGCTCATCATCACCGTCAACAGTCTTCACCTACTCAGAAGGTTTCTCCTTCAGTGCAGCCTCGACGTTCAGCCAAGAGCAGGCCGTCACTCCCTCCTTCTGACCGCCAACTGGATAGCTGGATTCAGAAGCACAGTTCTCCCAGGGATCCTTTAGCTTTAAGGCATTCCCCCCTCCCCGTCAGCTGGATACAGAGTTCCCTACTCTTCACTCTGGCAACCGGTGGTCTTCCACCGCACTTGTCCTCCCCGTTCCTCTTTCCACAACCATAGTGCTACTGCTACGATGCCGGTTTCTTCTACCATGTCTGCCCTTCGTGGTACACCTACCTCGCACCAGGCCTTCTCCATGCCTTCCCTGGTATGGGATCCTCTGCCAACAACCACCCTCTAGCGTGGAGCCTAGTCACAGTATGGTGACTGTTACTGTCAAGTCGGACACCTCTACCCTTATACCGCACCTCGTTACACATGAATGGATGCAGTCACTAGGGAAGATTGTCCCGAGCAAACACAGAGGAGCCTCCCTCATAGCTGGTCGCTCTGATCAGAACAGCTTTGCCACAGCCATGACAAAGCCAGATCTTCACCCGACAAGAGTTAGGGCAGTAACAATACAGCCACTCGAGCAACTCCCTATAGAGGACAACATACTTACCAGACGCAAGGCAGAGACCAATTCCGTGGTTGCCTCCACAGCACCCGTTGCCTCCTCTGAAGCTGACGTTAGGTCTTCACCCCCTGCCACTCTACCAGTAATACGGTTAGTAGACGTTGGTGTTCCACCACCTCCTTTCCCTACTGTTACTGAAGAATTTACTGCTCCCCATGCCTCTGGCAAGAAGCCGCCTATTACCCGTCAGCTATTGCAGTGACTAACTCCTTTCACTGAGAAAACCATGCAATAGCAACTCAGGAAGGACGGACGTAGTACCTGCCAGATCTGCCATTATCAAGCCAAGAGTAAATGCCAACTCTCGGTACAAGTTCACCAGCACTTCATAAGGTATTTCTGTGAGTGCGTTACTCTTCCAGTTACCGTGAAAGTGTCTATGGCCATCAAAAGAAGCGGGGTACGGGACCAGAAGAGAGTGACCATTACCAACGAAGGGGTTACATCTATACCATCGACGGTGAGAGCTTTCCATCCTTTCGCAGATATCAACACTGGTCATCTTCTGAGGATTTTGAATCCTCCAGACCCACCCAGACGGACACTGTTGCTCCCTTCATTCCTTCTTCTCCCGTGGTGACGGAACCCCCAACCATAGTTCTTCCTCAGCCAGAACCTTCTCCCTAGCAGTCTAACATCACACGACTGATGTTGATTCCCTTGGCAGGCTACCGTATCCCCAAGAAGAAGGCTCGCAAGAAGCCCTGCACCACCGTAGCACCCAGTTTTGAGGACATGGTTGTATTCCCTTCTCCCCCTGTCTCTACACCCCAGTTTGTGGCAAACGATGTTCCCCGTCTGCCTCTCCTGTACCTCCTGCAGAACCTCCCACGGAGGTCAACCTGCCAGTACGGTTTCTGCAATACCGAGCCCGCTGTGCCTCTTCTATAGGCATGGGCATTACTGAGTTCGAGAATAAGCTAGAAGAGCTCAGAGCAAGAGTTGTGACAGGGAATCTGATTGATGCCGAAGTCGAGAGGCTACGGACAAGAGCAGAGCTACTGAAGACGGAGATATCCAACTTGAAGGATATCCAGCAGACTGAATAGGGCTGCCTGTTTTAGACGGCATTTATTCCTTTCTCTGTGACGTTACACTATGTGTGCCACACCATCTTGGTGTGTTGGTTGAATCTCAAACCAGTTTTTTCCAGGGTTTTCCCTACTGACGGTTAGCAGGTTTTAACTATATTTACTCTCCGCACATGGTCTTGTGTCCGGGACATACTCCGTATATACCTTCTGGACTACAGGTTTTGTAGTTGACGGTCTCTTTGAGGTTCTCTGGTATATCCTTATACCTTCCTATTTACTCGCCGCACATGGTCTTGCGCCCTGGACATAGTCTGTATGTACCCTCTGGACTACAGGTTTTGTAGTTGACAGTCTCTTCGTGACTCTCCTGTATAGACTCATACATATAGACTCCCATATTTATCCGGGGCCTCTTATCTATCCGGCCACCCTGTGCCTGTTTACCTATTAGTACGAAAGTACTTGATTGTTGAAGCGGCCTGTGTAATAGATTTGCACAGTGCGGCTATTCTCTGTTCAGCTGGTGATATTAGTCTACATACCTATCTCTCTTATACTACACGCTAGATGGCTGTGTTTGACTACACCCAAGAGTACAGCTGACCTGCCACTCACACAGCCAAGCCTAAGTATGGATTTCCGCCACTGGTAAACTGGCGCATTAACACATATTTATATATACATTCATTTAGCATTAATGTGCCATTCTATTGACTCATATATTCCTTTATACCATATAATGATTGCTTTTTTACACCTCGCTGGGGGTATTCTTTTTATCCAATTATATGCTTATAATTTCAACTGTTTACTTTCCCTAAAAATACTCTTGCATTCAGCCCAGCAGGCAGACGTTGTGTAGACTTTGAGTTGACACTGAGTAGTAGTTAGAGTGTGAAGTTACTCTCGTGTAGCAAGCAAACTGTTTTGACCAGTTATATGTTGATTCTTCACTCGACCCTTGCCGTCAGTTGCTACCGTTCTCGTATTATTTATTTTGCGTCAACCTTTCAGTTTTGTGCGTCAGATTAGACATTGTTTGCTTTTGTTAGTAATAAATTACCATCGTTACCTACAACTCTGTGATATCTGTGAGGCCGGTTGAGTGAACACAGTTGTGCCTACTAAACAGCAGCATCCGGTTGTGTCTAGTGCAAGATAAACCATGCGCACCCGTACTGCCTTGCAGTGACGCTCTTAGTACAGTAAAGATAAAGCCGGACAGTATAGCCCTCCTTGTAGTGCCAGTAACGGTTCTATCCAGTGATGGAGTAAACCATTACAATATTATAGCTTGAAATGTCAGTAGGTGTACGGTCTCCTGTCTAACAATCATATTATCTTGTACGTAATTGTGGTATATCTCTGGAATAAATACTTTTACATGAATTGTTTTTGATGCCATTGTTAGGACATGACAATTACTACACATGTATACATTATTTGTTATGTGCTATTAACATATTATCATATGGCTATGCTTTATGGAAATGTTACATATTGCTTATTGTAATTTATTATAGCTATGGATTATACTTTTGCTATACCATTTCTCTGCATATATATATGAGCGGGAGATCTTTTACCAATTCATTGTATTGTAAATTCAGGTTAGAAAATACACATTCTATGAGAACACAACAATTGGCGACAAGGATGGGATTATTCAGCTGAAGATTTCTTTACTTTTGCATCATCACTTGACATCTGTTTACTTCTTGATATATTACACTGCTTAAAAGAAATTGCTGTGAGCAGTGGACATAGTTTGAATTATTTGGATTTTGAACATGTCTACTCCTACTGACCAGCTTATTCAACTACTCACTCAGCAGATGGCGCTTCAGAAGGAGCAGATGGAACAACAGAAGAGAGAAAATCAACAGCTGATGGAACTACTTACACAGAAAACACAAGGTCAAGCAGGAGGAACAACTCCGAATTTTACTGCTTTTGATCCCAACGTAGAGCTGTGGACAGACTACTTGCTACGCTTCAGGACATTCGTAGGAGCTAATTCTATTACTGAAGAAAAAATACCGCAGATTTTTCTCACCAATCAATCGAAAGTTATCTACAAACAGTTAACAGATTGGTCAGATCAGCAAACTCCTAAGAAAGAAGTCAACAAGCTAACAATGGAGGAAATTGAGGATTACATGATGACTCAATATAATCCAAGAACTTTCAGCATCAGAGAAAGATATCGTTACTGGAGCAATATGAAAAGAAATCCAGGAGAAACTATTCAAGAGTTGGCAGCAAGAATCAGGCATGATGCTACAACTTGTGACTTTGCATCTATTACAGACGCGCAGGATGAAGCTTTACGCACTAGATTTATCTGCTCTGTCGGGAATGAAGCAATTTTGAAAACACTCTTCAAAATTAAAGATGAAGAACTCACTTTTGCCAGAACTATTGACATCGCCATAGAGATGGAAGAAGCGGCAAAGGTAGCAAAAGAAACTGTACATGGGGCAGCGAATCCTGTACAAATAGTAAACAAGAAGAAGACAAATCCAAAGCCTGCAACTAATTCTACTCGGCAGAGCTGCTACAGATGCGGGAAAGATAACCACAAAGCTGTCGAATGTAGATACAGGAATTCGGTTTGCAATTACTGTAAACTTACAGGACACCTGGAAGTCGTCTGCCGAAAAAAGCAGAAAGGCGCTAAAACTTTGAAGTTGGTCAAGGTAGTCGAAACAGTCGGCACAAATCCACAACTTCAAGTTGATGTCAATTTACAAGGTCATCCAATTACCTTGGAAGTAGACATAGGAGCAGGAGACAACTTCCGATCTATGGACAACTGGAAGAAAATTGGCAGTCCAGCACTAACAACGGCACAAGTATGCTATGAATCAGCAACCAAAGATCGGATTAACATCCTAGGAGTTTGTCTTATCAACACACATCAGGATTCAAGTCAACATAAGCAACAATTACAATTTATCGTGAGCAAAGTACCTAATCTTAACCTTCTTGGAAGGGAGGGTATATGGCAACTTGGCATATCTGTTGACGGATTAGGACCCTGGGATTCTAAAGAAAGAAACGTCAAAGGATCCTGTGCTTAGTACCGTGACGAGATACCTGAAGGATGGATGGCCAAAAGGAAATGACAGCAATGAAGCTGGAACTGTGACTGATGGCTATTCAATACAAGATTTTAGGAAACTGGAGATGTCATTGTCAGCAGAAAGCGGATGTCTACTTTATGGAACGAGAGTAGTCATTCCTCTCTGTCTTCAGAGACAAGTTCTTCAACTTTTACATCTTGGACATTGTGGCATGCAGAGAATGAAGCAACTCACAAGAACTGCAGCCTACTGGCCCAGGATGGATCAAGACATCACGGACACTGCTCACAAAATGTACTTCCTGCAATGAGCATCAAAACAAGCCGGATCGGTTACCAAATCACCCTTGGATGATGCCCGAGAAGCCATGGAGCAGAGTACACATTGACCATGCGATTAACTTCATTGGAACCAATTGGTTGGTGTTAGTAGATGCATACACAAAGTATCCCTGTATACATCCTACCACTTCTATATCAACCAAAGTAAGAACCGAATTACTCGAGGAGGATTTCGCTCATTTCGGATACCCTCATACTATAGTTTCAGATAATGGAGCAACTTTTACTTCCGAGGAATTTCAGGATTGGTGCAGAAACCAAGGAATCATTCATCTTACTGGTGCACCATACCATCCAGCCACAAATGGAGCTGCAGAAAGGCTGGTTCAATCATTCAAACAAGCTCTCAAGAAGTCTACTCTTTCAGCCAAACCGGCATTACAAGAGTTCTTGATGCAGTATCGAAGGACACCACTGTCTTATGGCTACTCACCTAGTGAACTGTTGAATGGAAGACAGATCAGAACAAAGATCGACACATTACTGCCCTCACTTGCTCAATTAGCTCAAGGTAAACAGATGCAGGATAATCGATCTACCAAGACAGTACATCATTATACAGTAGGAACACCATGCTATGCTCTATACTGTGGACCAAGAAGAGATAAACAGCGTAAATGGGTGGCAGCTGTTGTAGTGAAGGTGTTCGGAAGCAGAAGTGTTAACGTCAGAGTACAGCCCAGAGGACCAACCTGGAAGAGACACTTGGATCAACTCTGTCCTAGGCATACTTCTCCTGAAGATGACGAACCACCGGATGAAATATCCACTACATCACAAAACCCACAACCACAACTATTACCTGCAGCACATGAACCGCGACCACCAACAAAACGTCAAAATCCTAGATTACCTAATGGCACTGAATACAACAGGGATAATCCAAGACGCTCAAAGAGGAATAATAATCGCTGAAGTAATAAGGATAACTTCAAGCTAGCATGGAGGTGTTAGGACATGACAATTACTACACATGTATACATTATTTGTTATGTGCTATTAACATATTATCACATGGCTATGCTTTATGGAAATGTTACATATTGCTTATTGTAATTTATTATAGCTATGGATTATACTTTTGCTATACCAGCTCTCTGCATATATATATGAGCGGGATATCTTTTACCAATACATTGTATTGTAAACTCAGGTTATAGAATACGCATTCTATGAGAACACAACAGCCATATTGTTCTAAAATAAAAGGAAACATATTAGTAAAAGATAATGAATATTGAAGCAACATAATAACTAAAAGAGGATTTTATTTTGTTAACTAGTGCTAAATAATATTTTTATTAATTCTTACCTTATTGCCGAGAATCCTACTGGTAGCTATGTAATGAATTCTGTAGTAGGTGTTGTTTCTTCAGAAGCTGTTGGTGGAGTGAATAATTTCTGTGTCAAAACACCACTTCTTAAACACTCAAAGTTGCACCTATTAACCCTACAACAATTGATAATACTCGCTCGAAAGCCCTTTATAATTTATAAGGATTTTTTTTGCGCGAAAGTTACTTTATGATATACACAGATTTTTTGCACAAATAAAAAAGTTGTTTCCGTTCGGAAATCTTTGTATATATTACAAAGGGTTTTCTCAAGAAGAGTGTTGTTTTTTCGCGCTAATAATGTGGTATCTCCAGACATAGAATGTTGTTGTTCCTGACAAAGAATGTCGTTTTTTTTTCCACAGAAAATGTTGTTTTTCACGCAAAAAAACCCTTTATAATATATACTGATTTTTCGCAAAAGCAAAAAATTTTTCTCCGGGGAAATCCTTGTATATGTTATAAAGGGTTTTTGTGCAAAAAATGTTGTTTTTTTGCGCAAAAAAATATAGTTTTTTTGCGCGAAGAAAGTATCTTTTTTTGCAGACAGCAAATGTTGTTTTTCTCGCGAGGAATGTTGGTTTTTGCTCAAAAAAACCCTTTATGATACACAGAATTTTTGCGTGAAGAGAAGTTTTTATTTTGTGTAAAAGCTTTTTATGTTACGTAAGTTTTTTCTCACGAATAAACACTGTTGTTAAATTTATTATGTAATATAGACGACTTTTTGTGCGAGACTTTCCGATGGATTCAGGTCATGTCAATCGATGTAATTTTCGCTATTTAAGAAGCAACGTTTCTACACAGAAATCATCCACTTCAACAACAGTGACTGAAGGAACAACATCTACTACAGCATCTACTAGATTATTAGAAAGATGCTCTGCATTACAACAGCGTCTGAAGGAATAATATTTAAAGGCTGGTTCACATACATATCGTATATGCTCCCAAGTGATCCCAGATCCTCGTACGACTCGGTGTGATGTATGTGAACCTGGATTTGCAGTGGCTGGTACGACATCGCACACTGTCGCAGAGGCTCGTAGAAAAGTTTAGCTTGATAAACTTTCCTGCGACCGTCGTGCAATAAGGCGTACAATTTTTGTACTTTCCTTCTCACAAACACAGTAGTAGTAATATATGAGCAGATCTCCCTACCAAGTGTTTTTTTGTGGGGTCATAATCTGGGGTGATGCAATGGGTTACGGCGTTGAATGAATTCGCCGAGTTTATATTGTATTTTATTTGAGGGGTACTTGAGTGGCATTTGAGTGGCATTTAAGTGGCATTTGAGTTTTGATTATTTTTTTAATTAATTTGAACTTATATGGCATCTAAATTTTGAATGTATGGCATTTAGGTTATGATAATTTTTTACATAACTCGAACTCATATAGTATTTTGAGAGAGAGGAGAGAGGAGTTATATCTAGCTTGAATAAATACATTTATTACATAATAAGCAGGAAAATATCTTTGTATAATATAGCTAGGGTCAGTAAAGACTAAGTAATACAAAGCACCAGGTCTTGTAATGATAATCAATGCAAAGTCTTTTTCTTTATATTGCATCTTAAAAAATCCTCAAATTAGTTTCTATATGGTTAAAATTTACAGTATTTGGAAAATAATTGTAATAGAAAACATTATATCTATTAAAATTTACTGTAGATTTTATGTAGTACAAAGTACTATAACCTTCATTTATTCACTTGAGACTACATGACATCAGCATTTTGAGATCAAGTCTATATATATATATATATACGATGAATGATTTTTTGTATTATATATATATAGTTATAGTAACTATTCTAAAAAGAAGACTATTATGAAGGTTTTTATTTAAGCCAAAGTAGGTTCGGTAGATACTCCATCAGAACACACTCGTCTTTTAGCATAAAAATATGTGAGTCCTCGCTTTATTTGCTTGTATGTCAACATTTTTTTATCCTTTACTACAAATCCTCGATTTTTACCCATAAACGACTTTTTTGTGTTCAATACATTTAGATAACTGTCTTTGTTCAATTGATTAATTCGTTTGTTCAAACCTTTTGAGCTAAACTTGTTTCCTTTTTCTCCCCAGCAATAATAGGATTTAGAGTTAAGAGCAACAATTCCATCTCCGGTAAATTCCTCTTTAAACAATCCAGGTGTTCTTTTTCCATGTTTTAGTACTTTTTCACAACATTCTTGCATGCTCCATGCTAAACCCATTGTTTTGATTCTTAAAAATTCATCTCTATGTTTGTCACAGTATGGTCGTGGAAACCAATCACCATATTCATTGTAAAACTCTTTTTTCATACTTGGTTTTACCAGTGTTTCTAATGTTCCGCTCAACGCCATGTATGCGCTATCTGTATCCATTTCAACATACTGGAAATCACTTCTGTCAATATATCTATAAATAAAAAGATTGCTTCAATTATTTGGAAGTTTTACTTACTTATACATGATAATAGTAGTGAATTAGGTTTTACTTACTTATCCATAAAGTCGTAGTAAAACTGTAGCATTCTCAGTTTAGCATACTGTAGCACGGAGAAACCCAAGTGTACTGGAACATTCATAGTTAGCTGAAATGATGGTGATACTGATTAGCAAAGTAAACTTGTGGAATATAAATTTTGAATTGCAAAATAATTGTTTTAAAACTTACTAGCTGTTTACAGGTTACGATTTCATAAAAATCATCTGCTATCTCTTCCATGGAGATAAATTTGTTTCCTCTGATACGAAATGAAGCTTTTCTGGCACCTTCGATGAACTTGATGGTGGTATGTTTTTCTTTATCAGTGATTGTTTTTCCATAAGCAGCATTTCCTACCAACTTGCTAGTAGTAGCGAGTAATTCTTGACTAGGGTCTGCATCTCCCATTCTCCTAGCGTCTGAAACCGATGTTCCAAAAGCTTCAAAAGCTTTTCTAGGAATATATTCTATTAGCTGATAAACTTTGGTGACTTTCAATCCTTGTTTCAAGTACCATTTCAACAAAGGACTCATTAGCAATATCTTATCTCCGTACATACTTCCAACTAATGAGCGTTGAGGAGTCTTTAAAAAACCTTCGGCTTCAGCAAAGACTTTCATTTCATCGCTCAAGTGTTCTCTGGTTAACATCGTATTTTTAAAAATCGGAGGCATTTCGGAGAACTTTTCTTCCTCTTCCTCAGGAACTTCGATGTCACATTCAACAAATCCGAAGAATTCTTCTGATTGAACTCTCTCCAACACTTCTTCTTGATTCAGCTTTTTTTCAAGTATTTTAGGGTAGAAAGAATTGTAAAACGTGTTGACAAATTTTTGTAAATTTGTATGAGTTTTTACACGCTTCATCCAGTCACACTCCCAAATCGAGATTACAGTGTAACCTAATGCTCGAAGATATTCTTCATTATCCATCGTAGTTTTAAACAGATTTGCTTTTGATTTTCTTCCACTAGCTTGAAGCTCTTGCTCTTTAGCGTTGTTATAAGAGCAGTCGTGTCCATGCCAAAAACATCCGTGGAATTGAAAGACATGACGATTTTCAACACAGAATCCATCAACTGGTAATCCTCGCTGTCCGAGAGTAACTTCTCCTCCATTGAGCTGATGTCTGATATTGATTTTTTTTGAGAACATTTGGAACTGTAACCAGCTATGAGCTATCTTGCTAAATTTTACTGGTTCAGCGACAAAGGAGTTTTCGATTTTTCTTCTTCGAGGATAGCCAGTAGGCATTGATTGCATCATACACCATAAATAGAGCGCATTTGCATCAACTCCATAGATTCTATCACAAACCTTTGCTTCTTTTCCCAACCAATGTTCTCTAATTTTAGTTATACCTTTTTCGTGATATCTATGCATCACTAGACTTGGCCCACCAAATATGTTTTTCTTTATTAGAGGATAAAGTTCTGCATTGCAGTTGTCAAGCAGACAAATTGGGAGAGTCTGACGAAACGAGTTACCGAGTTCATCAAAATTCAAGTATGTAGAGAGGTATGGAGGGGGTGGTTGAGGAGCTTTGTTAAACATCCATCGAATCGCTAATCCTGGTAAAGATATACCATCTTTTAACATATCAATCCCATGCTCTCTGTAGATCGATCTTTGTCTTTCCAACGCTTGAACAAATGGTTTTACATCCAAGTTGTTGTACCATTTTAAAAAATCCCTCATTGTCTTCATGTCGTTATTTTTCCATGCTTCTTGACAAATTATGTACTCTTCTTCACTGATATTCTTTTGTTTTAAAGAACTGTAAAAAGCTTCTCTTGGAGGTAGATGTTCTTGATTAAGTTGTTCGAAGTCTTTCATCCATTCATAAGGAAAAAATCCTTTTCCGGCTTCACATTTGTATGCTTTGAGATACATTTCATAGCTATATCCAGGAGCGATGAAGTTTGTACAATCTAAAAACAAAAAAGATCCTATTCCGATAACAGGCATCTTGGTTCCTTTTTTTATAACAAAATCAAAATCTGTGTCGGAGACATCTTTCAATTTTTGAAGCAGTTTTCCTTTCATCACATTGACATCATAAATCTGTGAATTGAAACCTAGAATAGGGAGTTTTTTCATATAGCTGTACAAATCATCCAGAACCTTTTCAGCTCCTGTTCTACGTCTGAAACGATTTTTTTCAAAATCACTACGAAACTTTTCTTCAGCTTCTTCCAGTCGTTGTAATTCACCTTCTATCTGTTTTATGATTCGCGAAAATTGTTTTTCCAATCGGCTATATGATTCTTCACTAATATCATCCAAGTATTCAATGAACCTTCCAACGCATTCATCATCATCCCCTTTATTGACAATACAACACGGGTTGTTGAAGCCTGGTACGTTTGAACAAATTGAAATACTTAAAAGTTTATGCTCATTCGTGTAAATGGTTGTGTCTGTATCTCGATCTTTTTCGCAATTAGGTAACAAACACTCTATGTCGAATGTTGCAAAAAATGGATAGTATCTCAAGGAATCATCTGACCCGATATCTATCCCGAATTGAACCTTCAGTTTGTCGAATATTGTAGCAGTAGGACTGTATTGCCCTCCAGAAAACTGCATAGTTGTTGCCTCTGAGATTGAACATCTGTGTCTTTTCAGATTCCCCAATCTGTCATAACAAGTAGAACAGGTTGGACATCTGTAGGCTTTGACATATCCTTCCAAGTTTGTAATATGACTGAAGTGATTGATATAAAGATCCAAATATAGATTTTCCTTATAACTGGAGTTTGAATTCCACATAACTGTTGAAGTCATATCATCATTTAAAGAAAACACTGTTATCTTCAGTTGAAATGCTCGCTCCAAAAGCAATAAATCAGCTTCTGTCACTCCTTTCCCATCACACCTTTTACCGCTATCACCATAGATGAAACTATGATATTGTTGTTGGTACTCCTTCACCTCCTTAATTATCGGATCTTTTGCAATTCCACCGTTTTTTTGTAGTTCTTTGTGTAATGCTAGACATCTAAAAAAACAAAGATTGTCGGTAATTCGTTTTCCTTTTGTGTTTTTTAACATGGTTCGTATGTGTCTGTTGTTAATGAGGTGAGAGGGTAAATGCTCTGGTGGTGATCCAACTTTTCCCATTCCGAGTAGTTTGTAGAAATAAAACGAAATGTTTGTGATTAACATCAATCTCCAAGTCGTATTTGGTCTCCGTCTCAAGCTATTTGTACGATGATCAGTCTCCATAACATCAACAAAGAAGTCATCAAGATCTCCTTCAGTTTCAATCAGTTTAGCTTTTGGATATACGGTAGCATTGTTTGATGATGAGTGAAAGTATCGGAGTTCACCATCATTTTTATTTTCTAGTATACAACCTACGCTACAGTTGACTTTTGCTCTCGAGCTCAATTGTCTCCAAACTTTTTTTTAGCAATTCTAACACTCTTGAATCATGATAGTCATTTTGGTAGGTATCAGCTTGGTCTCTTGGAATCCCATCCCAAAGTCTTACATTTAAAAGTTCTATGACTTTTCCAGCTCTATGTTTCGTTTTCATAGCTCCCCAATATCTAGCTATCAAATCATCCCATTCTTCATCTTGAAAAGTTGGAGCTGTGCTATCATCAACAATACCTAGGGTTGATGCTCGGGTAGGTCTTTCAAAATTTAAATCTTCCATTTCTTCTTCTTCTTGTTCTTCCTCTTGTGCTTCTTCCTCTTCTTCTTCTTCTTCTTCTTCTTCTTCTTCTTCTTCTTCTTCTTCTTCATTTTCTATCATTGGATCATTCTCATTTTCTTCAACTATCTCCTCCACAACCGGCTCTATATCTTGAGCTATTATGCTAGTCTTTGGTGGTGAAGGCTCAGCACCAAATCCTATTTGATTGATTGTTTCATCGGGTAAACGAAAACAAATGAGATTTTCTTCTAACCATTTCCAATTAGGGGAAATTTCAGGGTTTTTTTCTTCTACATTCTCCTCCCGATAATTTAAACTTTGTCTACAACAGAAATGTTAACACATAATAGTTGTTCTATAAAACATTCACATACATTTTGTATGAAATGTAACAGAAGAAAAAATGACTTAAACACCATTATCAATTAATTTTTAAAATGGAATTAGGAAAAAAAGGCTCAAACATTATTATTAGTTAGGTTTTTAAAAACTTACTGTGTACTATGACATGAATTCCCATCTCCCTCTTTTACATTAATTCTCTGATATTCTGAGTCCTGTCTACAATAAAGAGATAACGTATTATTTTTGCTGATTCATGGGATGACTATAAAAAAAACAGCAAAAAAAATTACTCTACTAACGTTATTAATTTATGATTTTAAAAACTTACTGCTTATCAAAGGCTATTGTATTTTCAGTAGTTGCTGAAACTTGAAAAGTCGAAAGTTTGTCTTGAAAAGCATTTTCAAGTTCCATCTCCATTTCATTTTCATATTCAGCATTGCATTCATCAGTCATGTATTCATTATCAGCGTTTGAAAAACTGATATCATTTTGATTTTTCATGAGCCATTCCCATTCCTTATGTATGTCTACATCAGTATCATCCTCTTCTGTTTCCATAACACTATAATAACAATAAAATCATTACTTTTTAATAGAAGTGACAATAGCACATAAAAAGGTAAGTTAAATGTCTCAGCTAATAAATTTTACCTTGTGAATAAAACTCCTAGTAGTCAGTTGGTATATTATATAGTAGATGTTGAGGCTTCAGTTACTGTTGTTAGAACAAGTGATTTATTGTGTGAAAGCATTACTTTTTAAGTAGACAAAAAATTAAGTGAGATAATTAAGTTAGATAATTAAGTCTTAAGTTCAATGAAAATTTTCAAATTCACACAGAAAAACTTTTAATAGTCAGTGGATGTAGTAGTAGATGTTGCTCCTCCGATCACTGTTGTAGAACTGGATGCTTTCTGTGTGAAAACAGTGGCTCTTAAATAGGTAAAGTTGCACTGGTTGAACTCTATGAATACCAACCTTCTTTATAATATAACTATGAATCAGAATTTTGTCCACGCGAAAACCAATGTTTTCGCGGGAATAAACAATTTATTTTCACGCGAATAGAAACTGTTGCTTTCGCGGGAATACAAATTTTATTTTCACACGGATACAAACCAATTTCGCGGGAATAAATACTTTATTTTCACGCGAAGGGAAACCGTTGCTTTCGCGGGAATAAATAATTTATTTTCACGCGAATAGAAACTGTTGCTTTCGCGGGAATACAAATTTTATTTTCACGCGGATACAAACCAATGCTTTCGCGGGAATAAATACTTTATTTTCACGCGAATGGAAACCGTTGCTTTCGCGGGAATAAATAATTTATTTTCACGCGAAAGCATTGGTTTGTATCCGCGTGAAAATAAAATTTGTATCCCCGCGAAAGCAACAGTTTCTATTCGCGTAAAAATAAATTATTTATTCCCGCGAAAGCAACTGTTTCTATTCGCATGAAAATAAATTATTTATTCCCGCCAAAACATTGGTTTGTATCCGCGTGAAAATACAATTTGTATTCCCGCGAAAGCAACAGTTTCTATTCGCGTGAAAATAAATCATTTATTCCCGCGAAAGCAACGGTTTCCATTCGCGTGAAAATAAAGTATTTATCCCCGCGAAAGCATTGGTTTGTATCCGCGTGAAAATAAAATTTGTATTCCCGCAAAAGCAACAGTTTCTATTCGCATGAAAATAAATTATTTATTCCCGCGAAAGCAACTGTTTCTATTCGCATGAAAATAAATTATTTATTCCCGCGAAAACATTGGTTTGTACCCGCGTGAAAATACAATTTGTATTCCCGCGAAAGCAACAGTTTCTATTCGCGTGAAAAGAAATCATTTATTCCCGCGAAAGCAACGGTTTCCATTCGCGTGAAAATAAAGTATTTATTCCCGCGAAAGCATTGGATTGTATCCGCGTGAAAATAAAATTTGTATTCCCGCGAAAGCAACAGTTTCTATTCGCGTGAAAATAAATTATTTATTCCCGCGAAAGCATTGGATTGTATCCGCGTGAAAATAAAATTTGTATTCCCGCAAAAGCAACAGTTTCTATTCGCGTGAAAATAAGTTATTTATTCCCGCGAAAACATTGGTTTTCGCGTGGACAAAATTCTGATTCATAGTTATATTATAAAAAAGGTTGGTATTCATAGAGTTCAACCAGTGCAACTTTAGCTATTTAAGAGCCACTGTTTTCACACAGAAAGCATCCAGTTCTACAACAGTGAGCGGAGAAGTAACATCTACTACACTTTCCATTGCAACTACTAGAAACTTTCTCTTTATAAAAGGTAAAATTTAAAAAAAATTATTATTCCCTACCTAGCAAAGATCAAAATTAGTTTAGCTATAATGTAAAGTATGAAATAAATAATCTTTTAGTTCCACATGAAAAGCTGAATTATATATTATTTCTTTTTTAGAATACTATGGAGGATTTTTCTGCTTCTTACACGGATTTAAAGCCAGTCGAAAACAAACAAAAAACATTCAAAACACCCTCCAAAAGAAAAAACTCTAACTCTGTCACAAAAGAAGCAACAATAAAGAGACGAGCTCTTCCAAAACTGGTTTTACCCACAACATCAAACAATATGGAACAAAAAGAATTGCTCACTGATGCTGACAGAGCTCTCCAGATGGCCAAATCTCTCCAAAAATGGAAGGCATGTGATTTGAAAAAGATTGGAGGGTTTCTTACACTAGCATCACTTCCTGTTCCATCAGTTTTGCAAATCGTTTCTATTGAACAGAGTACTGGTGCATACGGAAATTACTACATTCTCACTTATCTTGATAATTCAACTGGAGCGAATTTTCAGAAAGTTGTTTGCCCAAGTAGAGTAGTTGAAAGCTTCAATGTTGATAACTACCCATTACCTTTCAACATTTTGTACTTGGGTGAGATGGAAAACTCAAAAAAACCAGAGACTACTTACTACAATGTCAAACGTATCAGCACAAAACGCTTAACCACAATGGAAGCTACTGCTGAAGCTGAAAAACTGAGAAAAATGAGTGAAGAAGAACTCAAACTCGCTTACGACATCGAGTATCTCAGCAATTTCAAAGATTGTTCCATTTTTGCTTACATCGAAGTTGTAGAAAGATTCATTCCTTTCCGATTCAATGGAGAAGAATCCATTGTAAATTGCATTCGCTATGTCGCTGAAAAGAATAGAAAAAGAGAGACGAGAACGCTTTTACTACCGATCAGATACAACGAGGAAGCTAAAAGATGTGCACCTGGTGTGATGATTTACAAAGGAAAAAAACAGAGTAAGAATGGAAATCCTATTCCATACCACAATGTTGTCTTCATTTCTTCAACCAACGCTAGTGATTGGGAGCAATATTGCACACAAACAAATTCCAATGAGGTGCTAACAAAAACGAATAATGAGGATGAAGTTCTTAAGGAATTCCTAGAAAACGAATTACAAGATTTTGATGAACAGCTTGGTGTTGATGGTATGTAAACTCAATATCAAATGCTGACAACAGGTAGTCTCAAGCGGATAATGAATGTATAAAAAAAGCCTGTGTATTGATTGACACTACAAGTTGTACTGTTTTGTATTACTTACTATTTACCGACTCTAACTATATTATATGGAGAGATTTTCCCTACTTATTATACAATAAGTGTATATAATCATATAATGATTCATAGAAAAGTCTAAAGGTTCTCAAGTGATTAACTCACCAAAAGTTCCGGTTTGCAAAATATTTGAAGATCTTCCTATCCCAAGCATTATACGAGTGACTGTACTTTTTTATCCAGTTGAAATAACTAAAAACTTCAGTTACTTAGTATTTACTGACTCTAGCTATATTATATGAGATTTTCCCTACTTATTACACAATAAATGTATATATTCACATATTGTTTCATTTTTAATCACTGTATTTATTCATTGTAGATATATTTCCTCTCTCTCCTCTCTCTCAAGATATCATATGAGTCGGAATTACAAAAAATTATCAAACCTTAATTGCCTCACATTCAAAATCTAGACACCCTATGAGTTATAATTATGTATACAATTATGTAAAAAATTATCATAACTTGAATGCCATACATTCAGAATCTATATACCATATAAGTTCAAATTAAGTAAAAAAATAATCAAAACTCAAATGCCACTTAAATGCCACTCAAATACCCCTCAAATAAAATACAATATAAACTCGGCGAATTCATCCAACGTCGTAACCCATTGCCTAAACTCCAAGATCAAATCCACAAAAAAACACTTGGTAGGGAGATCTGCTCATATATTACTACTCACAGTTATGTCAAAGTTACTCATGTAAACATGACTGCCATCAAAGAATTATAAGAAGTAATAAATTTATTAATGTTCAATTATGAATATTAATTCATATTTATTATTAATTTTACGAATGAAATATTATGACAGTTTATTTAAATGTATAAATATATATGTTTTCTGTAAACTTTTATATGATAGGATAATTAGTATGCCATTATAAACCAAAAATAGCAAATTATATATTAAAGCGATAGTGAAGAAATAATAATGCACCATTGAACAACAATTATAAATTAAATTGAAAAATATGGAATAATATTTAATGATAATATGAGTAACAATATAATAAAACTGTTGAAAATAATAAAGAGGTTGGTGTAATTGAACAACGATAATTCATTCAGTATATACATATATAGTCGTTGGTCAGTGACGACGGGCTTCAAGATTTTATTACTTCAAAATCAAGAGAGTGCTCGTGAGTGTGCCAAGTTTATGTGAACATGTATCGCAGATTGTCGTACGAGAATGTGCAATCACTTGCGAGCATCTACGATATGTATGTGAACCAGCCTTAATACAGCATCTACTACAACTACTAGGAAGATTCTATGCATTAAATTAAGAAATAATAAATAGTTATTCAACACTGGCTGAACCAATCAACTTTCTATGCTATGGAGTGCTTATTTTTGAAATAATTACTAATAAATAATAATCAATATCTCCCATTTTTATTTACTTATTTTTTTAGAATGAATTGCCAAGGCGTAGAAAGTCAATTTATGAATGAAGAGCCAGAACCCCAGCAAGTTTTTTTCTCCACTGTCATTCCCATCTTTGAAATCCCACCAAAAAGGAATGGTCAAGACGCTGAAAGTCAATTGATGATTGAAGAGCCAGGATCCCAGTAAATGTCTTCTGCAGGATCACGTTCCATCAGAACTCCTCCTTCAAACAGAACTCTACCATCTCAAGCATCCATTTTTCATGTTGTTGAGTTAAAAAAAAGAGTCAATATGATGAGACTATGGATGATGACAAAGAGTCAAAATGCAAAAGAAGGATTGTGACAGATGTTGAAGACGATACATTTCTTCGTCACACTAAGACTCCCTCTCAGCGTGCCAGAAACAACAACCTGACAACCCCCACCTCAAGAGCGCCTCCCTGCTAAATGCTGTGGCTCTAGAATGTTGAAAAACTATTGAAACAACAACATCAATTCCTGATCTACCAATACTAACAGTTATGCAGGAGTTAACCATTGAATTTTGTGATGAAGTGATGTGCAGTATCCAAAGGATAAAAGGACAATTCGAGTGAAGAGCGACGTTCCAAGTGATGTAGGAATGCTCGTTAATAAAGCAAAGCAATCACGTCCAATGGCTTTGATCTACATGGGTGAAGGTAAGACTTGAAAAGCAATTTTTTGCTCTACTGATGGATATGGAGGCTGTTTAAAGTTGAAGGCCGCATTCAACATATTTTCAGGCAAGAGTATGAAACAAATCAAGGCTTATTTCAGCGCAGTTCACCATTACGATTTTCCACAAGATAGTGTCATAAGCTTTGAAAACTCGGGAATGTTAAGAAAACACGACACCCAGTGGAACAAGACGGCTGAGACTCTTGTGGTTCAATACAGATGCATGATAGAATGAGAGTTGCTGATTGGAGATGTCTACATCCCCCTTCAAATAACTTTAGCAGTGGTGTCAGGAAAATGCGGCGTTATTCTATTTAAATGACTGAATCAAACTGAAGACAACGCAACTTTCTACAATGTCGTCCTACTCACAGTTCTTCAAGCGTTTATTCAGGCCTCCAAACTGGTAGATACTATGGTGTATCATATCTTTCTCACCTACTTTGATGATGCCGAAAAAGAACAACGTTTAAGGCAACAGCTCGAGAACCTAATCCCCAGCTCAAGGGAGCCGCCTCACTATCTATGATGGTGAGTTTCATTCGTTTTACCATATAGTGAGAGGTAATTTTTAAGCTAAATACTACACTGTTGTATGGTAATGTCATTAGTTACAATGTTTTTTTCAACCCAACTAAAGAATGTTTCCTGAGAAAGAGAAAAAAAAATAGAGACTCTAACTTGCATCTTGCAAGAGATTAGCTCGACATTAACTTTGAACATTCCACATCAGTTTCAAAGGTTTTATAGTAATCAATACAAGTACCATACCGGGTTGTATTTTGTAACCATTTTATTTGTTATAATACCTAAAGTTTCATTATAGTAATTTACTTTAGCAATTTACTTAACAGACCGGTTCCTTGTGTATGTACTCCATCTATTCCTTCCAGCGTATTGTCTTGTTTGAACTTGAAGCTAGGATAAGTCTGTGGGATAAGTCTTTGTGCTGAGTGATCTCTCATCCCATTGTTTCCTATATCTCGTAAGCTTCTCGCAGTTTCATCCATACTCCATTCTCGGCTATTAGTGAACAAAAGTAGACGCAGTAATCACCGCATACAGTTGACAAATAGTTTTGCACTTACATCTCATTTCATTGAACCATTTTCTCTTTGTCTCGTCAGCAACTCGCTTACGTCTGGGTAAATGGCTATGGGTCGTCCAAATGAGTTGAAAAAATCCATTCCAAAATCATCACCGTACACAGCTAACAAATGCTCTCCAAGTTGACGAGAATGACGAGTGTTGAATACGAAACATCCTAATGGAAAATTAAACTTGCCTCCAAAATTGATCTCTGGCTCCAATGTGAATATCCTTGGTCTGACATATATCATTCAAAGATAATATCGAACGAATCTGTATGGTGTTCATCTCTAGCTTATTTCTTAGAGCGCAACGTCACCCGCAACAACTAATTGAAGAATGCCATCTATCTCCAATACAGGCCCTTTACAAAACAGGCTATCAGGGAAAAGCCTTCAGTTTTGTGGATGCTAAACTGAATCTTCACACTCGTCATGACATTTTTCACCGAGTGGAAACCTTCCTTGAGAAGATCACTTGTCAAATCGAATCCGTAAATTGTGGTGCCATCTAGATATTGTTTTCTCATAACGCCTAAACTTTCACCATCTAACAAAGATTCGCTAGGTGGAAAGATCGATGATATTCTCCGTCGAAAATTTCTTTGGTGTAGTTTGGTTCATGTCTCCTTCCAATCGGGCATTCATCAACTCTCAATACAATACTATTGACATTAGCATGCTGCATCATATACGTTTTCTCTGTGAAATGACCACTCAGAGCGTTCTGATCGACCAAACCTGACTAAATTTGTTTGGGTTCTGTTTGTTCTCTTCCAGTATTATATCAAACTGTCCCACTCCACTGCGAATTTAACACAAATTTAGTTGCTTCCGCTCAATTGGATAAATGCAGTTGTGCCCTTCCAGCGCCAAACTGAGTTAAGAGTTTTGTATCTTCGGGTTAACCTGGAATTTGCAAGGATGTAGTTCAAACTGGTCGATTCTGATCTTTGCTCCTCTGGCTGGTGACTCGTCAGTGGCAAACAAAGACAGTTTGCTGGAAGATCGCTCAAACTTCAGTTGGATAGTTGGGCTTGGAGCTATAAGTTTTCTCTGAAGAAACGACATGAGGTGAGATTTGCTGGAAAACTCCAATGTCTTTCCACCTCTGATGAATGACCTCCTTTTTTTATCTGCAGTGATGTGTTTATCGCTGTCTTTACCCGTCAAATCGTCATACACCCAACCCTCAAAAGACCCTGGTATTTATTTGTAGGTGAGCTAGTTTCGAGTAGTTGCAAAAAGTAGGATAGCAGTAGTAATATATGAGCAGATCTCCCTACCAATTGTTTTTTTGTGGGTTAAACCCCGGAGTTGATGCAATGGGTTACGGCGTCGAATAGAGTCCCCGAGTTAATATTGTGTGGCATTTAAGTGGCATTTAAGTGGCATTTAAGTTTTGACAATTTTTTTACTTAATTGAAACTTATATAGCATCTAGATTTTGAATGTATGACATTTAGATTTTGAATGTATGGCATTTAAGTTTTGATAATTTTTTTACATAATTCTAACTCATATGGCATCTAAATTTTGAATGTGTGGCATTTAAGTTTTGGTAATTTTTTTGCATAATTCGAACCCATATGGCATTTTGAGAGAGAGAGAGAGAGAGGGGGGAGAGGGGGGAGAGGGGGGAGAGGGGGGAGAGGGGGGAGAGGGGGGAGAGGGGGGAGAGGGGGGAGAGAGAGGGGAGAGAGATAGAGGAGAGATAGAGGAGAGAGAGATAGAGGAGAGAGGAGAGAGGAGAGAGGAGAGAGGAGAGAGGAGAGAGGAGAGAGGAGAGAGGAGAGAGGAGAGAGGAGAGAGGAGAGAGGAGAGAGGAGAGAGGAGAGAGGAGAGAGGAGAGAGGAGAGAGGAGAGAGGAGAGAGAGGAGTCTTGAGTGTAAATAATTTTTTTAATTTTTTATACATTCATTTATATGGATAATTATGTACATACTTATGGGTATGTTTATATCTACATTTAATTCGAACTCTTATGACATCTTGAGTGTGAATAATCTTTTTTAGTTTCCATTCATTTATGTATATATGTATAACTATGTACATATTTATGGTTATATTTATGTCTAAATTGAATAAAAATGAATCAATATATGATTATATACATTTATTACATAATAAGTATAATGAATATTATTAAATATCTTGGAAAATCACTAAATTAGCCCTCTAGATGGTTAAAATTTACAGTAAATTTTGCGTAATACAAAGTACTATAGCTTGGTTTATCCACTTGAGACTACATATCATCAGCGCTTGAGATTGAGTCTACATACCATCAACACCAAGCCCTTTTATTTTAAAAAACAATCAAAAACCACCAAATTAATCCTCTAGATGGTTAAAATTTACAAAATTCTCAATGAAACTTTCTCTGTTTGGTTTCCTTTTTGTGTATCTAATTTACATAATTTGAACTCGAGAGAGAGGGAGAGAGAGAGAGAGAGATTGCACTGATTAACCCTATGAGTACCATCTCGTGACAACCTTTTTTATAATATATCTATGAATCAGCATTTTTTCATGGAAAAAACCAATGCTTTCGCGGGAATAAAATAATTATTTTCACGCAAATAAAACAAGAAAAACAAACCAATTTTTCCACGTGAAAATTAATTTTGTATTCCCACGAAAGCATTGGTTTTTATTCGCGTGAAAATAATTTGTTTATTGCCGCGAAAACATTGTTTCTTATTCACGTGAAAAAAATTCTTGATTCCCGCGAAAGCATTGGTTTTTATTCGCATGGAAATAAATTTTTTATTCCTGCGAAAACAACGGTTTTTATTAACGTGAAATTAATTTTCTTATTCCCGCGAAAACATTGGTTTTTATTCGAGTGAAAACAAATTCTTGATTCCCGCGAAAGCATTGGTTTTTATTTCTGTGAAAATAATTTTTTTATTCCAGCGAAAGCATTGGTTTTTAGTCTCGTGAAAATAATTTGTTTATTGCCGCGAAAACATTGTTTTTTATTCACGTGAAAAAAAATTCTTGATTCCCGTGAAAGCATTGGTTTTTATTCGCGTGAAAATAAATTTTTTATTCCCGCAAAAACAACGGTTTTTATTCACGTGAATTAATTTTTTTATTCCCGCGAAAACATTGGTTTTTATTCGCTTGAAAACAAATTCTTGATTCCCACGAAAGCATTGGTTTTAATTGGTGTGAAAATAATTTTTTTATTCCAACGAAAGCATTGGTTTTTAGTCGCGTGAAAATAATTTTTTTATTCCCGCGAAAACAACGGTTTTTATTCGCGTGAAAATAATTTTTTATTCCCGCGAAAACATTGGTTTTTATTCACGTGAAAATAAATTCTTGATTCCCGCGAAAGCATTGGTTTTTATTTGTGTGAAAATAATTTTTTTATTCCAGCGAAAGCATTGGTTTTTAGTCGTGTGAAAATAAATTTTGTTATTCCCGGGAAAGCATTGGTTTTTAGTCGCGTGAAAATAAATTTTTTATTCTCTCGAAAACAATGGTTTTTATTGGCGTGAAAATAAATTCTTGATTCCCGCGAAAACATTGTTTTTTATTTGCGTGAAAATAAATTTTTTATTCCCGCGAAAACAAAGGTTTTTATTCGCGTGAAAATAATTTTGTTATTCCCGGGAAAGCATTGGGTTTTATTCGCGTGAAAATAATTTTTTTATTCCCGCGAAAACATTGGTTTTTATTCGCGTGAAAATATTTGTTTTATTCCCGCGAAAAAATTGGTTTTTTATTCGCATGAAAATAATTTATTTATTCCCGCGAAAACATTGGTTTCTATTCGCGTTAAAATAAATGTGTTATTCCCGCGAAGACATTGGTTTTTATTCACGTGAAAATATAGCAATGAAATACTTTTTTATGACTCGCGTGAAAAATGGTTGTATTCGCGTGAAAAAAGAGACTTTTATTTACTGTTATTCTCGTGAAAAGTTGGGTTGTTTTTCATGTTTTATTTGCGTGAAAAATAATTATTTTATTCCCGCGAAAGCATTGGTTTTCCTTCGCGTGAAAAAATGCTGATTCATAGATATATTATAAAGAAGGTTGGTACGATATGGTATTGATAGGGTTCAAATCAGTGCAACTTTAGCTTTTTAAGAGCCACTGTTTTCACACAGA
This sequence comes from Cryptosula pallasiana, assembly GCA_945261195.1. NCBI lineage: Eukaryota > Metazoa > Bryozoa > Gymnolaemata > Cheilostomatida > Cryptosulidae > Cryptosula > Cryptosula pallasiana. The sequence goes on along the minus strand of OX183134.1, from coordinate 20,687,645 downwards.
AAGAATCCAGTTCTACAATAGCAAGCGAAAAAGCAACATCTACTACAGCTCCTAGGAGAGCAACCAGCATCGAGGTAAGAAGTGCTAAAATAATTATTTGTCTTTAGTTAATTAAATCATCTAGTTTTCTGGAACTATTTTTTTATTATTATTTTATTATTTAGATCAATGTTACTTAGTCCCTTAAACCACAGTTTGACCTCACTCTTTGCATTTAGTATATCTTGGTTTTTAGCGTAAAAACAGTTGCATATGATAGCATTAAAATTTAATAGTGTTTATAAAAATCTTAATAAAGACTAATACACTTCAAGACTTGAACGAAATTCAATAAAGTAATTATGAAAACCAAATAAAATCATCATCATAATAACAATAATCATTTGATTTTATTATTATCAGAACTTGTAAAAATTATTTTTCATTTTAACTACAATGAATAATAACTGTTTTATGATGATACTGAAGTAAAATAATACAATATTGAAAGTTTTAATCATTTTCTGGCTGTAAAGTTGAAAATCGACCTGTAGTTCAAGGCATCATTTAATGCTAACCTATTTTTTCTCTCGGACATACGGCAATTCTGTCAATCAATGTCAAAAGACTATGATCTTGAGCGGAAACAGGATAGGTTCTATGAGCATAAAATTATCTAGGAGAGATACTTCTATGGTCAAGAGAACGGCTCCATATCGTAATAAGAGGGTAACTCCATAGTGCAACTAGTTGAGTTCTTCAACTAGTGTTAAATAATTATTTAATATTTCTTACCTTAATACAGAAAATCTCCTAGTAGTTGTAGTAGATGTTGATCCTTCAGTCACTGTTGTTGAAGTGGATGCTTTCTGTGTAAAAGCGGTGCTTCTTAAATAGCTAGGTTTTACTAGGTTGTGCTAGGTACTAGGTACCGATTGACACGAGCTGAGTCCAATGAAAAGCCTTTATAATATATAAGAAGGTCTTTACGCGGAAAACTCACGCAAAAACTAAAAAAAATAAAAAACATTCTTCGCGGGAGTTTTCCGTCTTATATGTTATAAAGGCTTTACGCAAAAAACTCATGCAAAAACCAAAAAAGCAAACCAATTCTTTGCGGGAGTTTTCCTTCTTATGTATTATAACAGCTTTACGCAAAAACTCACGCGAAAACGAAAAAAATAAAAAACTTCTTCGTTGGAGTTTTCCTTTTATAAACTATAAAGGCCTTACGCGGAAAACTTACGGTAAAAAATTTTTGCGTGAGTTTTCTGCATAAAGCCTTTATAACATAAAAGAAGGAAAATTCCCGTGAAAGAACTTTTCCATTTTTCCGTTTTCGCGTGAGTTTTCCGCGTAAAGCCTTTATAACTTATAAGAAGGAAAACTCCCGCGAAGATGTTTTTATTTTGTTTCGGTTTTCGCATGAGTTTCTTGCGTAAAGCCTTTATAACATATAAGACGGAAAACTCCCGCGAAGAATTTCTTTTACTATTTTAGTTTTTGCGTGAGTTTTCCGCGTAAAGACCTGCTTATACATTATAAAGGCTTTTCATTGGATTCAGCTCGTGTCAATCGGTACCTAGTACAACCTAGCTATTTAAGAAGCACCGCTTTTACACAGGAAGCATCCACTTCAACAACAGTGACTGAAGGATCAACATCTACTACAACTACTAGAGATTTTCTGTATTAAGGTAAGAAATAATAAATAATTAATTAACACTAGTTGAAGAACTCAACTAGTTGCACTATGGAGTTACCCTCCTATTACGATATGACCTGACCATAGAAGTATCTCTCCTAAATAATTTCATGCTCATAGAACCTATCCTGTTTCCGCTCAAGATCGCGGTCTTTTGGCATTGATTGACAGAATTGTCGTAGGTCTGAGAGAAAAATAGGTTAGCCTTAAATGACGCCTTGAACGACAGATTGATTTTGATATTTGCAGCCAAAAAATGATTACAACTTTCAATATTGTATTATTTTACTTCATTATCAGCATAAAACAGTTATTATTCATTGTATTTAATATGAAAAATAATTTTTACAAGTTCTGATAATAATAAAATCAAATGATGATTATTATTATTATTATTATTATTCTTGTTATTATTATTGTTATGATTTCATTTGGTTTTCATTGTTACTTTATTGAATTTTGTTCAAGTCTTGTGATCTAAATAATAAAATAATAATAAATATTTATTTACCACTAGTTGAAAAACTCACCTACTTGAACTGTGGAGAAAATAGTCTCCTACAAACAAATCCGTTTGTGTTACAAACCCTGTCTTTGGATATTGATAAAAATGTTATCTTCTTTGAGTTATGATTAAATAATAATAAATACCTCACATTTTTTAAAATATTTTTCATTTTTGTATTTTTAGATTGGATAGTGAAGATGGCAAAAGTCAATCGGTGATTGAAGAGTCAGAGATCCGGGAATTTTTTTCTCTACCTTCATCTCCCATCTACAATCAAAGAATGCAAAACCCAACCAAACTGAATTCTAACATCTCAAGTGATGAAACAGCATACTGCTGATATGAAAGACCGAAGACAAGATGATGAAACTATGGATTATGATGAAGACTTGAACTGCAAAATAAAAGTTGTGATGTATTTTGAAGACGACACACTTTTCAGACACATCAAGAATCCTTTCAAGCTATCAACATCAACAACCTGAGATCCTTCATCCTCAACAGCACCTCTCTGCTAAATACTATGACCTGACACCAGTAAAAAAGATGTAAAAAACACCAACAAATCAAGATCTACCAACTTCCAAAAGACTCCATTCACACCTATTCCAATCGTAATTCAAACCTCTGATACGATAGATGTTGCACAACATAATGTTCTCTCCTACTTAAATGATACCAAACCAATGAAGACTCAAACCACACTTCTCCGACATACCAAGAACCCCTTTAAAAAAAAAAAAACCAACAACCAGCATCAATTCAAGATCTATCAACACCAATGATAGATGTTACACAACATGACTTTCTCTCCTACTTAGATGATACCAAGCCAATAAAGACTCAAACTACATGGATTTTGAAGACAGAACGCTTCTCCGACACACCGAGAACCCCTTTTGAAAAAAAAAAACGGCAACTGGTATCAATTCAAGATCTACCAACACCAATGATAGATGTTACACAACATGACTTTCTCTCCTACTTAGATGATACCAAGCCTGAAGACTCAACCCATATGGATTTTGAAGACAGCACACTTCTCCAACACACCAAGAACCCCTTTAAAAAAAACCAGCAACCAGCATCAATTCAAGATCTACCAACACCAATGATAGATGTTACACAACATGAGTTTCTTTCCTATTTAGATGATACCAAACCAATGACCAACACACCAAGAATCCCTTTAAAAAAAAGCATCAACTCAAGATCTACCAATGTGATAGATGCTACACAACATGACTTTCCTACTTAGATGATACCAAACCAATGAAGATTCAAACTACATGGATTTTGAAGACAACATGCTTCTCCGACACACCAAACCCCCTTTTAAAAAAAAAACGGCAACTGGCATCAATCCAAGATCTACCAACACAAATGATAGATGTTACACAACATGACTTTCTCTCCTGCTTAGATGATACCAAACCAATGAAGACTCAAACTACAGGGTCTCTACTTCGATGATGCTGAAAAAGAAAACTGTCCAGAACAAGAGCTCGAGAAGCTAATCTATAACTCAAGGGAATCATATCACTATAGGTGAGTTTTATTAATTTTTACCATAAATTAAAAAAAAATTTTTTGTGAAAATTTTGTGTATTCGTACAACGAAAAAATGCTTAATTTCTCACGTAAATAGCAACAGTAAAACGATTTATCACGTAAATGATCAACTCATGAACATTTTTTGTAAAACATTTTTAAATTATATATATTCCGGATGAAAAAAAGGACTTTTTCGTGTCTAATCAGTGTGTTTTTTTTACATAGAAGTTGAAAAAATAACAAAAGTTGATAATTATTTTACAAAAATGCTTAATTTCTCACGTAAATAACAACAGTAAAACGATTTATCACGTAAATGATCAACTCATGAACATTTTTTGTAAAACATTTTTAAATTATATATATTCCGGATGAAAAAAAGGACTTTTTCGTGTGTAATCAGTGTATTTTTTTCCATAGAAGTTGAAAAAACAACAAAAGTTTATAATTATTTTACAAAAATAGTCAATTTTTCACGTAAATAACAACAGTAAAACGATTTATCACGTAAATGATCAACTCATGAACATTTTTTTGTAAAAAATTTTTAAATTATATACATTCCGGATGAAAAAAAAGGACTTTTTGTGTGTAATCAGTGTATTTTTTTTACATAGAAGTTGAAAAAATAACAAAAGTTTATAATTATTTTACAAAAATGCTTAATTTCTCACGTAAATAACAACAGTAAAACGATTTATTACGTAAATGATCAACTCATGAACATTTTTTTGTAAAACATTTTTAAATTATATATATATTCCGGATGAAAAAACGGACTTTTTCGTGTGTAATTAGTGTAGTTTTTTACATAGAAGTTGAAAAAAGAAACAAAATTTTATAATTATTTTACATTAATTTCTAATCATACTATACTAATACATAACTTTTTATTTTAGTCCATTATGGGATAAAAAGTACGCAGAATAAAGTACTTCCTCCCTACAAAAAAGAATGAGTTGAACAATGTAACTTGGTGAGTTATTTCCCTGTTCTATATAATGTAAACTATCTAATGTAGCTAAGAGTAAAATTCAAATTCGATAAAATTATTTATATAATGAATAATTTTTGTATTTTAGTTCATTATGGAATCAAAAAGTACACAGAATAAAGGACTTCCCCCTTGAGATATATCATATATCATCAGCACATCAAAGAAGATATTGTCCAGAGTAGTAATATATGAGCAGATCTCCCTACCAAGTGTTTTTTTGTGGATTAGTTTTTGGGGGTTATGCAATGAGTTACGACGTTGGGTGAATTCGCCGAGTTTATATTGTATTTCATTTGAGTGGCATTTGAGTGGCATTTAAGTGGCATTTGAGTTTTGATTATTTTTTTACTTAATTTGAACTTATAGATTTTGAATGTATGGCATTCAAGTTTTGAAAATTTTTTACATAATTATATACATAACTTTAACTCATAGAGCATCTAGATTTTGAATATATGGCATTTAAGTTTTGATAATTTTTTGTAATTCGACTCATATGATATCTTGAGAGAGGAGAGAGAGGAGATATATCTACATTGAATAAATACAGTGATTAAAAATGAAACAATATGTGAATATATACATTTATTGTGTAATAAGTAGGGAAAATTTCATATAATATAGCTAGAGTTAGTAAATATTAAATAATACCAAACACTACAACTTGTATAAACAATCAATGCATAAGCTTTTACTAAAACTATCTTGAAAACCTTCAAAACATGATCCCAAATGGAAAAAATGGATAAAGTTAGATATTCATCTATTTGTTTACATCTACAAAAAAGAGGTATTTTGGTGAAATATTTTTTCATTTTATTCAATTTTCATTAATTTTTTACAAAAACAAATCATCCTATAAAGGGTTAAATTTCATCTAATTGTACAAATTTACAAAAAAAAAACAAGGTATTTGGTAAAATATTTTTTCATTTCATTAAATCTTCATTATTTTTTTTGCAAAAAAGAAATCATCCTTTAAATGGTTAAATTTTATCTGTTTGTATAACTTTACAAAAAAACAGGCTATTTGGTAAAATATTTCCTTTATTCTATTCAATTTTCATTAATTTTTTCAATAATTGCTTAAATATAAGTTATTCATTATTTTCTTATTATTAGGTAAGCAACCTATCATACAAAATTAGTTTATTGAGTGAGGGTTTTATCCTGCATTTTCCTTTTGAATTTTTTTCAAAAATTTACCATTTTTTTCAAAAACAATCATTTATATATACAATTTCCATTATTTTTTAAACAGAACAATCTCTATCTCTGAGAGGTTGGAGATATTGGGGTAGAAAACTTAGACATGATGATGAGAAGGCTATGGATTTTCCCATTCAAGAACAAACCATTTTTCGATGGCAATTTCAATTCTGAAAACTAAATCAATGTAATTTGTTTTTCAAAATGCAATCATCAGAAAGCTTCTGTCATGATGAGGAGGAGGCTATGGATTTACCCATTCAAGAACAAACCATTTTCGATGGCGACTTCAATTCTAAAAACGAATTAGAACTGAAGTATGTGGTATTACGTAATAATTTTTTTAAAAGAAAAAAAATTGTTTTTCAAAATGCAATCATCAGAAAACTTCTGTCATGATGATGACGAGGTTATGGATTTACTCATTCAAGAACAAACCATTTTTGATAGCAACTTTAATTCTAAAAACTAAATCAATGTAACTTTTTTATTCTTTGTCTCCCATGAAATTGTTCAAAACGAATTAGAACTGAAGTATGTGGTATTACATGATAATTTTTTTAAAAGAAAAAAACTCATCAAAATCGACAAATTACTCCTCTAGATAGTTCAAGTTTACAATATTTGAGAATTAATCACAATAGAAACATTAAACCTACTTGATAAAAAAAGAATTTGACTGTTAAATTTAACTAATTGATTCAATGTTATTATATGGATCTTTTGAAAATAAACATTTCAATGAAAACATCATATTTAGTCTTTGACACACTTGAAACCATTTTCCAGTAAATTTCACCAACAATATTTTAGAAATGTTTACTATATATTTACAAGAAAAATGTGGTATTTTTGTAAAATATTCTTTTATTCCATTCAATTTTCAATATATTTACAAGAAAAATGCAGTATTTGGTAAAATATTCTTTCATTCCATTCAATTTTCATTAATTTTTTGAGCGAAGGTTTTATCCTACAGCATCCTTTTTAATTTTTTATGTTTTAAAACAGGGTTTTATTACAAATTTTTTTTGTTTTTCAACTTTTTAAAAAAAATAATCATTATAATATACAGTTTTTGATATTTTTTTAAAAAAATAAATATATATAGAGATTTTCACTTTATATTCTTTTATTCCATTCAATTTTCAATAATTTTTTGAGTGAGGATTTTATCCTACACCTTCCTTTTAAATTTTTTTATTTTTTTAAAAAATAATCATTGAAATATATAGTTTTCGATATTATTTTAAAAACAATATATATATAGAGATTTTCACTTTATATTTACAAAACTTTGGTATTTGGGAAAATATTCTTTTATTTCATTCAATTTTTCAATAATTTTTTGAGTGAGAATTTTATCCTACACAATCCTTTTAAATTTTTTATGTTTCAAAACAGAGCTTTATTACATTTTTTTTTTGAACTTTTTAACAAATAATCATTGAAATATATAGTTTTCGATATTTTTTAATTTTTTTGTACTTTTAACTTTTTTAAAAAACTGTCAAAAAATCACCAAATTACCTCTCTAGATGAATAAAATTTACAAGTAAAAAATAATCATTGAAATATATAGTTTTCGATATTTTTTGATTTTTTTGTACTTTTAACTTTTTTTAAAAACTGTCAAAAAATCACCAAATTACCTCTCTAGATGAATAAAATTTACAAGTAAATAATTGTAATAGAAAATACCATATCTAGTTTTTACATTCATAAAACTGTTTTATAGTAAATTTTCTGTAATACAAACTACTATAGCTTACGATATCAATGGTTACAAAGCACTTTTCTTGAACAATATCTTCTTTGATGTTCTTCCGGCATATTATTAGACCCAGAGAGGAATTCTTGTATTCCGTATTCTTTGTGATCCAATAATTGACTAAAATACAAAAGTTATTCATTATAGAAATAAATTTTACCGAATTTAAATTTTACCCTTAGCTACATTAGATAGTTTACATTATATATAACAGGAAAATAACTCACTGAGTTACATCATTCAGCTCATTATTTTTTAGGGAAAGTTCTTTACTCTGTTTTTTTTTTACGATATAATGGACTAAAATAAAAAGTGATGTATTAGTATAGCATGATTAAAATTAATGTAAAATAATTATAAACTTTTGTTATTTTTTCAACTTCTATGTAAAAGAAATACACTGATTACACACGAAAAAGTCCTTTTTTTCATTTGGATTCGGAATGTATAAATATAAATATATATATATATAATTTTAAAAATGTTTTACAACAAACACTCATGAATAAGCCATTTATGTGATAAAACGTGTTATTTACGTGAGAAATTAAGCATTTTTGTAAAATAACTATAACCTTTTGTGATTTTTTTCTCAACTTCTAGCTAAAAAAATACACTGATTACACAAAAAAACCCTTTTTTTAATCCAAAATATATATAATTTAAAAATGTTTTACAAAAAATGTTTATCAATTGATCATTTATGTGAAAAACTAAACATTTTTGTAAAATAATTATAACCTTTTGTTATTTTTTAAACTTTTATGTAAAAAAAATACACTGATTACACAAAAAAGTCCTTTTTTTAATCCGAAATATATATAATTTAAAAATGTTTTACAAAAAATGTTTATGAATTGATCATTTATGTGAAAAACTAAACATTTTTGTAAAATAATTATAACCTTTTGTTATTTTTTAAGCTTTTATGTAAAAAAATACACTGATTGCACAAAAAAAATCCTTTTTTTAATCCGAAATAGATATAATTTAAAAATGTTTTACAAAAAATGTTTATGAATTGATCATTTATGTGAAAAACTAAACATTTTTGCAAAATAATTATAACCTTTTGTTATTTTTTAAACTTTTATGTAAAAAAATACACTGATTACACAAAAAAGTCTTTTTTTAATCCGAAATATATATATAATTTAAAAATGTTTTACAAAAAAAGGTTATGAGTTGATCATTTATGTGAAAAATTGAACATTTTTGTAAAATAATTATCACCTTTTGTTATTTTTCCAACTTTTATGTAAAAAAATACACTGATGACACAACAAAATCCTTTTTTTTTTCGAAATATATATATATATAGCTTAAAAATGTTTTACAAAAATGTTCACAAATTTATCATTTTAAGTGGTTTTTCATTGTAAGAATACACAAAATTTTCACAAATCAACTTTTTAAAATTATGGTAAAAATTAATAAAACTTACCTATAGTGATATGAATCCCTTGAGTTATAGATTAGCTTCTCGAGAGTTTGTTTTCCACAGTTTTCTTTTTCAGCATCATCGAAGGCTTGATGAGCTGCGAGTACACTGATGTTGTAGAAAATTGAATTGTCCGCGTTTCGACTCAGACCCTTGAACAGAATCACTCCAAATCTCTCCGATGTCACAGCAGAAGCTATTTGATGAGGAATGCGCATATCTCCGATCAGTAATTCTTCATCTACAACACTTATGTATTGAACTAGAAGAGTCTCTTCATTTCCATTCCATCGCCTGTCAGATTTTGTTATAACTTCAGGGTTTTGGAAACATATGACACTATCTGTCGGGAAATCCTGAAGATTAGCTACCTCGAAATAAGCATTGATTTGTCGCATACTTTTTTCTGGTAATACATCAAACGCATTCTTACACCTCAAAGTAGTTCCTGTTTCTGTAGCAGCACGAAAAATTGCTTTTCCAGTCTTTTCAACACCCATGTAGATCAAAACCAGTGGTCTTATTTGCGAAGCTTCATTGGCAAGTAATCCTGCTGCTAATGGAATAGTGCTCTTCACTCTAACTACCTTTCCATCCTTTTTATAGTTGTAGATGATGGTGCAGTTCGTTTCATCATGGAGCTCAACGGTTAACACCTGCATAACTGTAGGTATTGGTAAATCTTCAACTTTGACTATGTTTTCAATGTTTCTTCTGGAAGCTGGAGATAGAGTACTTAACAGAGAGGCGCTTTTGATGATGAGAGTTGCCAGAGTATTCAGACTGGCGCTTTGAAAGGGAATCGTAGTGCGTTGAAGAAGTACATTGTCATCAATCACCTCCTTATCTTGTGAAGGTTTTGGTTCTTTATTCTTCAGTTGTTTTGTATTGACTTGTGTCGACATTCTAAAAGATAAAGTAAAAATCCATGTTATGATTTTTTGATTTCTTTTTCAAACCAATTTGAAGATATATATACATGTATATATATATATATATATATTTACTCAATATCATACCGCTGTTAGTATCTTAATCGATAAAAATTAAATTTATACTCAATCAAGTTGACTTACCTCCAAACAGAAAAGTCCTTCTAGCAGTTGTAGTAGATGATGTTGTAGTAGATCTTGCTCCTTCAGTTGCTAATGTTGAAGTGACTGCTTTCTGTGTAAAAACAGTGCTTCTTATATAGCTGAAATCATGCCATTTATCATAAGGTTAAATTAATGAAACATTGTTTTTACGGAAGAACACCAATGCTTTCGCGGGATTAAATAATTTATTTTCACGCGAATGGAACCCACTGCTTTCGCGGGAATAAACATTTTATTTTCACGCGAATACAAACCAATGCTTTCGCGGGAATAAACATTTTATTTTCACGTGTATACAAACCGTTGCTTTCGCGGGAATAAACTTTTTATTTTCACGCGAATGGAAACTGTTGCTTTCGCGGGAATAAACATTTTATTTTCACGCGAATGGAAACTGTTGCTTTCGCGGGAATAAAAAATTTATTTTCACGCGAATGGAAACGATTGCTTTCGCGGGAATGAATAATTTATTTTCATGCGAATACAAACCAATGCTTTCGCGGGAATAAACATTTTATTTTCACACGAATACCAACCAATGCTTTCGCGGGAATAAACATTTTATTTTCATGCGTATACAAACCGTTGCTTTCGCGGGAATAAATAATTTATTTTCACGCGAATACAAACCATTGGTTTCGCGGGAATAAACTTTTTATTTTCACGCGAATGGAAACTGTTGCTTTCGCGGGAATGAATGATTTATTTTCACACGAATACAACTCAATGCTTTCGCGGGAATAAACATTTTATTTTCACACGAATGGAAACTGTTGCTTTCGCGGGAATGAATAATTTATTTTCACCCGAATACAAATCAATGCTTTCGCGGGAATAAACATTTTATTTTCACGCGAATGGAAACTGTTGCTTTCGCGGGAATGAATAATTTATTTTGACGCGAATACAAACCAATGCTTTCGCGGGAATAAACATTTTATTTTCACGCGAATGGAAGCTGATGCTTTCGCGGGAATAAAAAATTTATTTTCACGCGAATGGAAACCATTGTTTTCGCGGGAATGAATAATTTATTTTTACCCGAATACAAATCAATGCTTTCGCGGGAATAAACATTTTATTTTCACGCGAATGGAAACTGTTGCTTTCGCGGGAATAAACATTTTATTTTCAGGCGAATACAAACCAATGCTTTCGCGGGAATAAATAATTTATTTTCACGCGAATGGAACCCGTTGCTTTCGCGGGAATAAACAATTCATTTTCACGCGAATACAAACCAATGCTTTCGCGCGATCAAAAAATTTATTTTCACGCGAATAGAAACCAATGCTTTCGCGGGAATAAAACATTTATTTTCACACATTTACCTATATAAGAGACAACGGTTTCAGACAGAAAGCATCCAGTTCAACAACAGTGAGCAAAGGAGCAACATCTATCTACTACATGTTCCATTGCAACTACTAAGAGTTCTCTCTTCATAAAGGTAAAACTTAAATTCAATTATTTCCGCTAGCTAACACAACTATCTGAAGGCTTTATGACATATCTATCTTTAAATTGATTATAAAGAATTGAACCAATTTTTTTCTGTTTTTCAGAATGAATACTCAAGACGTAGGAAGTCAACCATTGTATATAAAGTCGGAATCTCAGCCTGATGAAAAGGTAAGAATTAATAAAAAATACTATTTAACACCTGTTGAAAACGTTTAATTATTTTAGTTATCTAATTATCGCTTGTATTTTAGAACAATGCAACAACAAATCCAATCTACTTAAACGACTTCCTTCCAGAAATGTATCATAACTATGTGATAAATAATGATATTGTTGAAGAAAAAGCTGTAGAACGTTTGACATTTCAAGTTATAATATTCTGTATAACTCAACACATGATGAGTATGGGGATGTGTTGTAAGAAACATGATATATCTACAGAACGTTTTGATGACATTATAAAAAACAGTTTCGAAATCGTTTTGTCAATGGTGGAAGTCGTTAATATTAATAATTTTTTAAAAGAAATTGAAAGAAGTGCTTGGAATCAAATAGTTTTCAAAAAATTATATAACATGACGTGGAACAAAAAAACTTTTTATAAATTCAGAAAGCATATTTATAATTACGTCCAAATAGATAAAGCTCTATCCTCTTCTGTAGGTATTTTAGAACTAATGTTAGAAGCGTTTCATACACATTTATGAAAAATTTGTAGTTGTTTTTTATTATTTTACAATATTTTGCTCAAACTATTATATTTTATTTCTTACCAATTGAGATGTTAAAAGCAGTATGATATTAAGTAAATACATATATATATATATTTGAATGCATCCTTTGTTGTTTGTCTCCACATCCCAATAGTTTAATAACCACATTCTCAATCTACCATAACTCTATGATTTTAACTGCTTTTGGCATAAATACATATATATATAAGACACTCTAAGTAATAATTACACTCTTAGCCACTCATGCAAATATTACCCTTTTATTTTTAGAATGTTATGGATGCTCTTTCTGAAGAGCTCCTTAGCACAGATCCATATCCAACAGAAAATAAAATGAAAAACGGCAAAACAACTCCTAAGAGAAGGAAAACTGCTCCAAAAAAGCGAATAGTAAGGAAACGAAAACAAATAGTGAGAAAACAAACTACTTCCGTTGATAAGCAAACAATGGAGAGTGCAGCTATAACTCATTTAACGGTTGAGTGTCTCAACGAAAGGAGAGCTAGGGAATTAGAAAAGTCTAAAGCTTCTCAAGTGATTGACTCACCAAAAGTTCCGATTTGCAAAACATTTGAAGATCTTCCTATCCCAAGCATTATGCGAGTGACTGGTGTGATACATCCATCAAGTAAGGAGAAGTGTAGATATTCTCAAGTACACTACCATGATCCTTCAGATATAAATGAACTCGAACCCAAAATACTCCTCTGTCCAGTTGAAATAGCTAAAAACTTCAACTGTGATAATTACCCCCCTCCGTTTAACGTTGTATATTTGGGTAGAAAGGGAAAACCAAAAAATAAAAGCGTTCTTTGGTATGATGTCAGACGTGTTACCAGACATCCTCTAAGCAAAAATAAAGCTGAAGAGGAATCACTATATTTGAGTACATTGACTAAAGGTCAGCTCAAACGCTTCTTGAACATCAACACCCTGAATAGTTTTCAACCCGGCGCTATTTTTTCTTACCAAGATGTTGTTGATAGATTCGTTCCTCATCGATTTAAAGGAGGACAGTCGAATGTAATTTGTATCCGTTATAGCATTGAACAATGTGGAGAAACGCTGTTGAAGACGCTTGCCATACCAGACAAATATGCTTCAGAAGCTAACCGATATACTCCAGGTGTGATGATCTACAGAGGAAAAACAACCCACGGAAAATTTAAGACAGAATACGATCTTTCATTTTGCTCTCCATACAGCCTCAGTCGAATGTCTTGGAAACAATATTGTGATCAAGCAAAGCACAACAAAACAATATTAGAAATTGATGATGATGAACTTGAAGATTTTCTATGTGGAGATTTTGATGATTTTGAGACAGGATATGTTGCTGAAAGAAAATGATGAGATACATGATAAAACTCGGTGAGAGTTTTTCTCTAATCATTGTAAATAATACTTCAACTCAATTTAGATGTAGTTGTAGTTATTTCTACCCCAATAATTTTTTGTTTTAGCGATGGATAGTCTCTAATTCAAAAAAACAAGTTGGACAATGTGACTCAGTGAGCCATTTCTATATAATGTAAACTATCCAATGTAACTAAAGCTATAATTCAAATTCATGTAATTATTTTAAATTTTTGTTTAATCATTCTATACTAATACATAACTTTTTTATTTTAGTTCATTACGAATTCAAAAGCACATAAAACAGAAATCTCCCTTCTTAAGATATAACATCGCTACATCAAAGACATCATTGTAAAAAAAGACTATGTATTAATTGTTATTACTTAGTATTTACTGACTCTAGCTATATTATATGATTATACGAGTGACTGTACTTTTTTATCCAGTTGAAATAGCTAAAAACTACAGTTACTTAGTATTTACTGATTCTAGCTATATTATATGAGATTTTCCCTACTTATTACACAATAAATGTATATATCCACATATTGTTTCATTTTTAATCACTGTATTTATTCAATGTAGATATATTTCCTCTCTCTCCTCTCTCTCAAGATATCATATGAGTCGGAATTACAAAAAATTATCAAACCTTAAATGCCTCACATTCAAAATCTAGACACCCTGTGAGTTATAATTATGTATACAATTATGTAAAAAATTATCATAACTTAAATGCCATACATTCAAAATCTATATACCATATAAGTTCAAATTAAGTAAAAAATTAATCAAAACTCAAATGCCACTTAAATGCCACTCAAATGCCACTCAAATACCCCTCAAATAAAATACAATATAAACTCGGCGAATCCATCCAACGCCGTAACCCATTGCATCACCCCAGATTATGACCCCACAAAAAAACACTTGGTAGGGAGATCTGCTCATATATTACTACTGTCCAGGAAAAATGCAATGTATCAATTGATATTGTAAGCTATAGTAGTTTGTATTACACAAAATTTACTGTAAAACAGTTTTAAGATAATACTTATTATGCAGGGCCGTAGCCAGGATTTATTATCAGAGGAGGCAACCACCCACACAGGGCCGGGGGTCCAGGGGGCCGCCAAGGCCCCCGGCGGGGTCCGGTGCAGCGCCCCGGCCGCCAAAGCAATTTTACAGGTTTTACAATAAAAAGACAAAAAATCAAAGCATCTGCAAGAGGTTATATTATGAACAAATTTTGATTGATTTGAAACATCTATGAGCCAAGTTCATATGAATACATGGCATGTATGTACATATGAGATATTTGTATGCCCTCACAGATGAGATAACTTTCTAGCGTTGTTGTTTTACTTCATACCAATAAATGAACTTAAGCTGAGAGAGAAAAAAGCTGTGGAACCTCATATTACATAGGTAATTCAAGATCGATTGCTTTATTCTGCAGTCATGAACCCGTTGCAATTAATTGGTTCCATCTTTCTCGCCAATAAAAAGAACTTGCAATGATGGTCATGTTAGACAAAGTTGAATGCTCTTTGACTGGCAATACCAGTAGCAATAAGTTTTTGTTAGTAAGTGTATTTGTGAGCAATGTCTGCTAGTATAATTATCTCTGTCTTCCTTGCTGATAGCTATTTATCACAGGTGCCAGTACCCCATAGAGAGTGCCAGGATGTATGTAAGTTTACTACTTAGCAATTGCTAGGTGTCCCATAAAAATAACGTTTCTCCCTAAATTTTGCGTTGATGGTAGTGGTAGTTGCAGTAATAATAAGAACTATAATAATCGTTTAGTTACCAGTGGTAACAAATTTACTGCTATTATTAATGAAAATAACAAAATGGTAGGAAAATAATAAATAATGAAAACGTCAAATAACTCAAGCAAAGAAGGGAAGTAGTAATTAACATGATTGTAAGATGTAGGTATATGGAAATAGTGCAACAATTCTCCTACCACCACTACTCAAGTATAAAAGAATGAATAGAGTAGCTTATCAAGTTGTGTGTTGCTGTAAAATAATTTTTATTTATTATAATGATGATAATCATCATTTTTTTCATAAGTTTTATAATAATATAATATCAATATTATTGTTAGCTGTGAAAAATAATATTAGCAGGAATAAAAAATTATTATTTACATTATTATTAATTATAGTAATAAATTTATATAATGGAGCTGCTCAGTGAATTAAATAGGATAACAACTTTATCTCAGAGTCATTATAATAACAATTCAATAAATAGTATCATTACTTTTTTGTAGTTTTATGTTAATGTTATATTATTTTCACACATTAAATAATATATTATTTTATATGATAAGTAAGTCATACATATGTACAGGAATTTGTGTCTGGGTGGTAGCCACCTGTACACCTTCCCGACGCGTTCCGCCTCTACCCTAAGTCAGCGTAGAATAATGTTTTATTATTGTTAGAGTGCATGCATTGGTTTGTGCAGTTATGAGTGCGGCCGAATCTGGGGTGGAATGATTGCTGGCAGTTTACAATAATTATATTATAATTATTGGCTGCATCCGAACATGGCTATGTTCGACAATAATTGTGCTGTAATTATTGTTTAGTTTATAGTTTGTTGCGAACTGTTGCCACCGACAATAATTGTGCTGGAATTATTGTTTAGTTTACAGTTTGTTGCGAACTTTGACACCGACAATAATCGTGCTGGAATTATTGTTTGTCTACTTCGACTCAGTCGAGATCGACAATAATTGCACTGGAATTATTGGTGCGTTGTCTTGTCCCGAACTCTGGAGTCCGAATTTATTGTGAGCCGAACTATCAGGGCACCAGGTGCTTTGCGTCGTACTTCTCACCGTGGTGAGGGAATACGTAGTGATAGGGCGAACCGTTCTCACTTTCCGCCAAGCCTCGTGCTTGCCAATAGTCGACCAGGTCAGCGCTTGTAGTTATGTTGCTTCTAGCTGTGCTTGATTCCTGAGAGAAAGAATCTTCTGAGAGCCAGGCAAACTCTGAACTTTATTGCTCAAACATAGATATTTATACAAAGTAGGCGGGTAAAATCTGGTAAAGCCACGCCTGGGTAAAATCTGGTACAAGCCACGCCTTGTAAGCACCAAAATGCAATTGTATAATAAAAACCGTGGAAAAAGTATAAAACATAACAATAATAATTATTTGGGCAGATCATAGAACTGTTCTAGATAGACGCTTGTAGCACAGGTAACAATAGAACTACGACAAAACATAGACAAGCATAAGCGAGTACATATTGAGATAATGTGTAGACAGTGAGTTAATATCGAGACAATGCGTAGACGTTGAGATAATACTGAGTCAAAGGCTTAGGCCAAGTACGAGTAGTAAATAATAAATGTTTGACAAGTACTGGCGTTCCTCACACATATAGATATATATAACTACAAACGATAGTAGTTGGTGTTAGTGTTATTTATTATCATCATTATTATAATAATAATAATAATAATAATAATAACAATAATAATAATAGCACTAACAATAATAATTATTATTATTAGAACAATAATAATAATTATTATTGTTAACTGTTATTAATAGAATAATATTCAATAATGGTAATAATAAATAATAATTAATAGGTGTACAAAATAATGATTAAAAAAACTGAAAGAAAATATTGAACTAAATTAAATAACTATCTGTTGTTAATATCGACAAACAAAACTAAATAAAAAAATATAAAAACTAGAGAAAAAGTTATATTAAAGAAATTAGATGAATACCTAGCTTTTTATTTTCTTGAGTCCATCTAATAATAATTATTATTTATTAATATCAATCACTTGATTATTACTAATTATTTTTTACTAGTTCTCATTATTTAAAAAAAAAACACCTTTGCACTGTACCCTGAACTCTCTGCAGTGGGAAGTGCTAACCATAACTAAAAATAAAATGCAGCAGACAACAGTAGTCATTCAGAAAAATTGAAATATACCTTGAAAAAAATATTTGGCAAAAAGATTATTGCAGTAGTAATAAGCATGCACAGGAAATGGTATGTTGTAGTTTGAGAGCCTAATGTACGATTGGGTTTTTATGATAAGCAACGTGATTACAGTAACAGTATTAGAACTAGTGCTACGTGCGTGCAATAACGGTAATCCCTGTGGAAATACCAAGTACTGCTAAAAGGGTGAACTTTTTGGGAAAATCCGTTTTCTGAGTTGGAAATTCCCATTTTTGCCTAAACTTTCAGACGAGGCAAGAGCCTCGTCTTGCCTCAATGTGGCTACGGCCCTGTTATGTAATAATAAACTATAACAATAACTATAGCAATGTAAATAGATACATAATATACAAAAACAACTCAGTACCAATTAAAACTCCACTCCTCTCTCTCTCAAGATGCCATATGAGTTCGAATTATGTAAAAAACTTATCAAAACTTAAATGCCATACATTCAAAATCTAAATGCCATACACTCAAAATCTAGATGCCATATGAGTTCGAATTATATAAAAAGAATTATCAAAACTTAAATGCCATACATTCAAAATCTAAATGCCATATAAGTTCCAGTTAAGTAAAAAAATTATCAAAACTTAAATGCCACTTAAATGCCATACAATATTAACTCGGTGACTCTATTCAACGCCGTAACCCATTGCATTAACCCCGGGGTTTAATCCACAAAAAAACACTTGGTAGGGAGATCTGCTCATATATTACTACTGATAGCAAACCAAAATTAATGGCGCATTCAACAGTATTGGCATTTTAAGCTCTTTGAATATTCCATTGACTGAGTCCCCCACCACACGGTGCGTTGTCTTCCGTACCCATAATATTGATTCAACAGTAACTTCGATTTGTGGAAACGAGTTGTAAAGATCTGTGTGTTGCATAATACTCCCTGCTGCTGTCAACTCGATCCAGCTGTAAGGATCCAACCTATCAGGTGTGATATCAACTTATTCCGATCTCTCTACCAATATGTTTGTAGGCTCCATCCCAAACACATCCAGCGAGGAGTATATGTGGTAGGAAAAACCTTCCAACTGGTTACCTGTCGTTCTTTTTAAGCTAGCCATCTTTTTGCGAGTGATGTTTGCTCGAGGCCTTATCACTTAATGAAGACAAATGTCATCCTGCCGCGTCTTTCTAGATGACTCCATGCTTGTTGAAACATGGAATGTCCACATTTACCCAGTCCTCTCTTCTTTATTGGAACCTCTTTTTTTTCCTCCTTTCTCCGTTTGGGCTCACTGCTTTGAGTAAATCTTCTCCAAGATCATTCAATGCCTCCAGTCATATTTTCTTTGCAAATCATAGTAGTAATATATGAGCAGATCTCCCTACCAAGTGTTTTTTTGTGGATTAGTTCTTGGGGGTTATGCAATGAGTTACGACGTTGGGTGGATTCGCCGAGTTTATATTGTATTTCATTTGAGGGGTATTTGAGTGCCATTTGAGTGGTATTTAAGCGGCATTTGAGTTTTGATTATTTTTTTACTTGATTTGAACTTATATGGCATATAGATTTTGAATGTATGGCACTCATATGACAACATTTTTGATGGAGTTGTAATTGCTACTGAATTGTTTTTGTATATGATATAACCATCTACAACGATATAGTTATTATTATGGTTTTATTATTACATAATAAGTATTACATTAATTGCTTACTGGAGAATGTAATAAAATATATATCATAATAAAGTGTAATAGGTTGAATATATAGTGTTAAAGTCTATAAAAACTTTTTAATTTGTAAAGTATTTGATGATTTTACAAGAAATATCATCACATTCAGGTTCAATGACGATGAGAAGATTTTCTTCAAGTTTAAGTTTACTATCTTCCAATATAGATAGAGAAAGTTTTGAAAAATCCTCCAAGTCATTATAAATAAAAACTCTATAAATCGATGGTGATGAACTTGTAATTGCAGCTGAATTGTTTTCGCATATGATGTATCTATCACACACACAATCAGTAGTTGTTTCGATTTCTTCTTTGTATATAGTAGAGTTTGTAGGGCTTGGCTGTTCCAAAATTAAATCGACTAAACCCAGAGCTTGTGGAAGAGATGGAATTGATGGTGATAAAGCTGGAACTAGTGACTAGTTTGTAATTTTTGTTGTTGTCGTCGTCTGCGGAGTTGTGGTGATTGTTGAAGTTGTTCTTCGAATCGTAGGTAGTAATCCTTCATCGTATAAACGAATGTAATTTAAAGCTTCATCGGTTTTGCAAACAAAGTATTGTTGAGGCCACATATCATAAGTGTCACAGCTTCTACGTTGGTGAGAAAAATGCATGAAACATGTGAGTGTATGTATACGATATTTTAAGTTTTTTTCTAAAATATGAGTTACTGAATTAACCGCCTCCATATTAAGAGGTCCCGAAAAACATCCAGACGCTCTATGAGATAAAGTGAATGGTCGAATCTCTGTTGCAAGACAATAACTGCTTAGGATTGGGAATAATAGAAGATAGATTCGATATTTCATCTTTATTCAGAGAGAGAGACTTTTAACCTAGTTTATGCTTTCATCATTTAGAGTTAACTGTCTTGCATTTCGGTGAACTTTGGTTAATATGCTCCAACTAAAGTTCTATATATATAACTTTGGGATCGCATTTGTCTTTGTTATCTCCTTGACATGTGATGCTGATGATAATCTTGTTTTGAATAGACTTCAAACTTTCAAAACTCGAAAATGACAAATTTACACCTTCAATACCATTGATGTTAGTGATGATAGTACCTATTTTCGGCTTCTCATTGGTCGAATGATTGCATTCCACACAGGCAAAGTTGGTTGACTCAAACTCTTCTGTTGGTGGACAAATCAAACGTGAGGTGTTGTATTCAAATACACATAATTTATCATTCCAAAATAGTTTTGTATTTTGAGTAAGACCTTCCGTATTATTTTTAACCCCTATTGCACATTCCTCCTGATTCAGAGTGTATTTTGTTGGTGTATTACAGGTCAGGGTATCTGTAGAAGTTATGCTTTTGCAGATCCAAGAAGCGTTTTGAGCGATAATAAAACTACAATGTAAATAGTTGGAAGGATAGAGTCTCACACAGTTTGTTCCATTTTCATCTTTATATCGAATACTCTTTTCAAAAGGTGAAAAAAATAACACATCATTTTGTTCCATATCTCCATCTATACATTCATCAATTTCGTCGGCATAAAATACTTCGCTGACATTGAAACTGTCGAAACTCGAAAATGTTGAATTCACACCTTCGATTTTATTGATGTTAGTGATGTTAGCTGGATTTGATTCCTCATTGAAGGTAGTGATGTTAGCTGGAATTTCGATATCATTGATGGTAGTGATGTTAGCTGAAATTGATTCCTCGGTATCTGTAGAATCTTTACTCTTACAGATCCAAGAAGCGTTTCGAGGGATGAAAAAACCGCAATATATATAGTCAGAAGGGTAGAGTCTCACACAGTTTTCCCCATTTTCATCTTTATATCGTATAGTCCTTTCAAAAGGTGAAAAAACCAAGACATCGTTTTTTTCCATAACTCCAGCTAGACATTTATCAATTTTGTTGCTATAATACACTCCACTAGTTTTGAAACTGTCAAAAGTCGAAAGTGATGAATCTTTGATGTTAGTGATGTTAACTGGTTTTGGTTCCTTGTTGATCGAATGATCGGAATGAACACATGGCATGTATGCAAATTTGTATGTCATAAATCGTCTTCTCATTGGACAGATCACACGTCCGCCAATGTATTGAAATGCACATAAATTCCCATTTCGATATACTTTTGTATTTTGAGTAAGTCCTTCCGTATTATTTGTAATACCTAGTTCACATTCCTCTTGATTCAAAACGTATTTTGTTGAAGTATCACAAGTTGTGCTCTTGCAGATCCAAGAAGCGCTTTGAGGGATGAAAAAACCACAATGTAATAAGTCAGGAGGGTAGAGTCGCACACAGTTTGTTCCATTTTCATCTTTATATCGTATAGTCCTTTCGAAAGGTGAAAAAACCAAGACATCATTTTTATCCATAACTCCGGCTATACATTCATCAATTTCATTGGTATAGAATACCCCACTAACATTGGGAAATGTTAGTGCTAATAGCAAGATAAATACGCAGCTCATTTTTTAAAATGTTTTTGCTTTCAGTGTTGAAGGTTGAATACTTTCTTTCTTGATGTTCTTTCTATTTATACGTAAGTGGCTAGTGGTTTGTTCAGCTCTCTGAGCTGATTTTGAAGATGTAAAACAATCTCATCGAAGTGGTTACCAAAATGTAAGTATGGTTCCAATCGAGATTGAGACAAAAGAACATGTGTTCCTGTCCAGCGAAATGAAGTCAAACCTCTTAAAATCGAAATATCTATCAAATCACCTAGTTCAGCATCTTTCAAACATTGCTTAATATCAATCAGTTCGATCGCTCTTTTGAGATCTTCAAAATCTATCAACTTGTCTTGCGGACAGCATACTTTTGGTTCAAAGCTCCTAGAACAGTTTAAGCATTCGAGAGGATTTGCTCTTGAAATACAATTACAGCTCAAAAGCATGCTTTGTATTGATTTACGAACTAGATTGAATCCTAACACAAAATAAAATACTTCTTCGGTGATGAGTTGAACAAAAAGAGAATTCGAACGCTCTAAAGGAAAGTGTTCAAAATAAGTCCTTATGAACTTAGGAACAAAATCAGCCAATGTAGCAATTGACTTGAATCCTTCAGTTTTTCCACTCATGTTTCTTCTGTAGTTCAGAGATAAATGAAGCAACATTTTTTGTAGCTTTTCTTTTATGAGTCCTCAGATATACTTGTTGAATCAATAGGTATTATCGGGTTGACTGAATCTTCTTTTTCATCAGGAGTATAAGCATATGGATATCCTTCTGCTATCGCAAGTAATTTATCCTTTAGACGTTGATAAGCCAGTTTGCTCTGACTAGCAGGTAATAGGTAGGGATTTAATCGTGCTCTCAAATTTGTTAACATAAAGGGAAACTTCAAATCATCAGAGGAAAGTTCCAAAAAAGCATTAATCCATTCATCATGCACCAAAAAACCCATTTTACCGTTTCTCAAAACTTGTCTTCTATCAATCCAGTCGATAGCATCACCCAATTCTTTTTTGGTAGGTGTAGCACCTTCAACCATTTCAGCATATCTTTTACAAGTGATACATTTATCATCAACGTGTGAACAGTAACAGTTTAGCAGTGATAGATTGGTTGCTTGCTTGTAAAAACTTCCTCCTAGTACACAGTATACACATTCTTCTGTAAAATAAATCCTCAACATTTCATCAGAAACCTCAGCCAAAAAAGTCTTAGATCCTATAGCATCGGAAGCTTCTTGGTGAGCAAAGTCTTCAACACGTAACATATTTGTTGTTATTCCGTTAAATTACAAAACGCGAATGATCCGTTTTCAAATTGAAATACCTATTTAATCATTCATTACTTTTTCTTTTTTTTGAGGTTAATTGTTATGCTAGCTCATGTAGATCTTCATAAATGCTTTAATTTCAACCTGACAACCATCGATTGGACAAGGTTTTACTTCTGATGAGCATTCAGTAAGTGCTTTTTCCTTACACTCACTACAGTAAATGAGATGACCACATGGAAGAGAGATATGATTTGCAATTACTTTTTTTTCATGTGACTCAGACACACATTGAGCAAGTTTGTTTTGCTTAGTCTGATCTTTATCTTTTTTTAACGAATCAATTGTTTTAGCATCATTTTTTAACAGTGTTGACGAATTCTCAACAGATGTAAAATCATTTTCAAAAGTATGTAAGGCTTCAAACATAAAACCTATTCGCTCAAATGGTTTTCTATTTAACACTAAAACTTGTTCGATATCGTTTTGACTGTATCCTAGTTTTTTGCAAATAAGTTTCATTTCTTCGGTGTCATTGTTGAGCGTTATTTGTTTTACTTTTTCTCGATATTTTTCAACCCCTCGCTTACACCTTTTGTCTTTGTCTGTTCGCATGTAAACATCCTCAACATACTCTTCACCTTTACTCCCGAGTAAAAAATAACAGTCAGGGAACCATCGACAGTGTTCCTCCCACGGTAGATCACTCTCTTCCCATTCTTTAAGTTCACCTGAGCAAAAGAAGCATTTTACACTATCTCCGAACTTAGTATAGTAGAAACCTGCATTGGAAAGGAGTTTCATGGAGACTTTACCCTTCCATTGTTTGAAACTGTCTTCTCTAGATGCTTCAGTAGCAAAACGTGGTGTACCAGCACGATCAATTGATATACCTAGAGGTAATACTTCTGCAGTTAAATCTCCTCTTCTAGTTTTTTGTTCTTCCATCGTACAACTTTTGACAATTGAGATGTTTTTCATTTCATCTGCAAGTAGTTTTCTAGGTCTATACACACGATTGTGAGTATTAAATCCTCTAACAAATCGACAAAACGGAAAACTTTTAGCATGTTCTTTCATCGGATGTTCATCTTCATCCTTCCAGTTTAGTAATACTCCTCGGCAAAAAGCACATCGAACAGCGTTGTCTTTTTCAAGGTTATAGAAACCAGCTCCAGCCATGTTTTCACCACAATGTTTACCTACTTGTCTCCAATTTGTAAGAAACGATTTTCTTCGATAACTTTCATCAAGCATTAAAGTCTCTCTTTCATAAAAAGAGAGTTCATTGCAAATGAACTTGAAAAAGTCCGTTGGGGAAAGTTGCGCAATAGTTTTTTGTAATTTTAATGACAAAAGACTACAGTGATTATCCGGATAAGTTGCGACGACATAAGTTATTGCAGTGGTATCAGGAAAAGTTCGTTGTAAAAACAACGACGAAGTAACGAGTAAACTATCATCTATCCATTCAGTGCAGTCTTTAGTATTTTTAAAACAATTCCGAGTTTTTCGCATTTCTTTTTTTTCGTTATAAATAGTATTTGCTACATATCTGTTGTTTGTTACTCGACACATTATTTATATATAATATAAGTAGTAGCTTCAGTTATTACTCAAGTTGAAGTTTTGTTGGAAAGTTCTTTCCCTTTGATCTAGTTCGTTGTTATTCTAAAAAAAAAAAATGATAATGCTTTATAGCAAAAAATAAAAAAAAGACTAAAGTTTCGATTTTTTTCAATATACTTGAATTGATTACTATTGTAATAGAATGTAAATACTTACATCAGAAATGAAGACTTGTCTTTCTTTGAATTAAAATGAATGATATTCCTACTTGTTTGAACTTGAGCTACTTTCTAGAAAATTTGGATGAAGGAGTACTTTTTTCATTTCGAATTCCTGAAATAATAATAAAACATAATTAAAACTTACATACAACATTTTTTGATATCTTAAATAGTGAATAATCTTGTTTTTCAGAAAAATGTCTTCACATTTAAATTGATTACAATTAAAACAAAATATAAATACTTACATCACAAATGAAGACTTGTTTTCTTTGAATTAGATGAATTATACACATAGTTGTTTGAACTTCAGCTGTTTCCTATGTAATTCAAATGATGAAGAAGGAGTGCTGTAGTAGATGATGATGTAGTAGATCTTGTTCCTTCAGTTACTAACGATGAAGTGAATGCTTTCTGTATGAAAACAGTGCTTCTTATATAGCTTAAGTTGCACTGCTATGATTCAGCATTATTTTCATGTGAATAGAAACCGTTGCTTTTGCGGGAATAAATATTTCATTTTCATGCGAAAGGAACCTGTTGCTTTTGCGGGAATAAATATTTTATTTTCACGCGAATACAAACCAATGTTTTCGCAGGAATAAATAATTTATTTTCCCGCGAATGGAACCTGTTGCTTTCGCGGGAATAAAAATTTTATTTTCCCGCGAATACAAACCAATGCTTTCGCGGGAATAAATAATTTATTTTCCCGCGAATGGAACCTGTTGCTTTCGCGGGAATGAAAATTTTATTTCCCCGCGAATACAAACCAATGCTTTCGCGGGAATAAATAATTTATTTTCACGCGAATGGAAACTGTTGCTTTCGCGGGAATAAATATTTTATTTTCACGCGAATACAAACCAATGTTTTCGTGGGAATAAATAATTTATTTTCCCGCGAATGGAGCCTGTTGCTTTCGCGGGAATAAAAATTTTATTTTCCCGCGAATAGAAACCAATGCTTTCGGGGGAATAAATAATTTATTTTCACGCGAATGGAAACCGTTGCTTTCGCGGGAATAAATATTTTATTTTCCCGCGAATACAAACCAATGCTTTCGCGGGAATAAATGATTTATTTTCCCGCGAATGGAATCTGTTGCTTTCGCGGGAATGGAAATTTTATTTTCCCGCGAATACAAACCAATGCTTTCGCGGGAATAAATAATTTATTTTCACGCGAATGGAAACTGTTGCTTTTGCGGGAATAAATATTTTATTTTCACGCGAATACAAACCAATGTTTTCGCGGGAATAAAAATTTTATTTTCCCGCGAATACAAACCAATGTTTTCGCGGGAATAAATATTTTATTTTCACGCGAATACAAACCAATGCTTTCGCGTGAATAAATAATTTATTTTCACGCCAATGGAAACCGTTGCTTTCGCGGGAATAAATATTTTATTTTCCCGCGAATACAAACCAATGCTTTCGCGGGAATATCGCGTGAAAAACTGCTGAGTCATAGATATATTATAAAGAAGGTTTCACGAGATGGTTTTTCATAGGGTTAATTAGTACAGCTTTAGCTATTTAAGAACCACTGTTTTCACACAGAAAGCATTCAGTTCTACAATAGCTAGCAAAGAAGCAACATCTACACAGGGACTGCTACATTTACTTGAAACTATAGAAAGACTTTCATTCAATAAGGTGAGAATCACTAAATAATTCTTTAACATATATTGATAAAAAACTTCAACTAGATTTGCTATAATACTTCAGAAAGTTAATTTTATGTTTCAATATTTTGTTCTTATTAATAAAAGATCAAATAGTTTCACCATAATGCATCAGAAAAATCATTATGGTTTTGATTATGTGTTTATTTTATAAATATCTAGTTAGTTTATTCTTTTCAAAATATTTTTCAAATTCCAGCCATCTGTTACATATTTTTTACTCTCTTTTCAGTTCCAACTTCTGACTGAACGCTCTGATTATGAATGAAGACCGTAATACCTCATTTCTCTCAACATTCGAACCATACTCTGATGATAAAGAAAATATCCCTCCTGATTCACATATAATAAGAAGGAAACTGAACACAATTCGACCAAAGCCATGGGATTCGGATAGAAATGAAACGATTGACTATACTTGGACTTTGAAAGCACCATCTCTTTCTCATCTTTCCTGCTTGTCAAAAAATGCTGCTAGTTTGCTCAATTCTTGCGATACCAATGACAGAGTAATGATTGGAAGGTTTCAACCACTTCACTTAAATCAAACGCCATCACTTCTCGAGATAATCTCCATCGAAAGACCAACTGAGGATGTATATAAAAACTTATGCATTATCCGCTACAATGTCGAAACATTTGGCAACAGACAACAAGTGAGGTCTATGGTGAGAAATGAGGATTACAACAAATTAGCTCCAACACAACCGGATGTTCCAAAACTGGTGGTTTTCATGGGATTCGATTCAGACAAGCATCCAATCTTTCACCCTATCAACTTCCCATCCAATATTTCCCTTGAGGAAGCTAAACAGCTAAGTAGATTAATAAAAAAAAAAACACCTAGTCAGTTGATCAGTATGGTTCGTATCGCAACACTCTCTCAATTTGCTGTTGGAAGTGTAATCAGTTTTGAATCTCCTCAAATATCAACTCAGTTAACATTACCTAATGGAGAAGTGGTGATGGATGCGCTACTGGTAAACTACAGATGTTTGCAATACGATGGTTTGATGATGGGAGTTCTATATATACCTGAAAAACATGCTAGCAACGTCAAACAAATTGGAACAGGAGTCATACTTGTAAGAAATCGTGAAGTTAGTAGATTTGGTCATCATCGACATGATATAATCACATTCACAGCATTACAAGCGATAGAATTGGCTCAAAACCTATCCAACAAACTTGATGATTCCAACCAGATGAAGTACTTTACTACAGATGAGGTTGTTGAGAACAAGGTCTTAGTGCTTTCAATGGGAGTGGGAAACACATCTTCTACATCTTTGAGAGAACCAACACCCCCTGGTGAAAACTATATTCAAAAAGAGCATGTCAGACAAGACAACATAGTGAGTATTTTTTATTTAATGTAAACTAACTGATATAAGTAATACTTCCAATTAGATAATATTTATTTATAAAGCGATTATTTTTTGTTTCGCTTTAGATAGAAGAGAGAGAATCAAAAACACTTGATGAAAATTATGCTCAAGAAAAAACAAACCGAACAATATAACTTGGTGAGTTACTTCCCTTTACTATATAATGTTGACTAACCAATGTAAAAAGAACTATAATTCAAATTCATGTAATTATTTTACATTTTTGTTTAATCATCCTATACTAATACATAACTTTTTATTTTAGTTCATTATGGAATCAAAAGTACATAGAACAGAAGTCTTCCTTCCTAAGTTATAACATCAGTACAACAATGACGATATTGTAAAGAAAAAGACTATCATCCATTGATTGTCATTACAAGTTGTAGTGCTTTGTGTTACTTAGTATTTACTAACTCTAGCTATATTATACAAGAATATTTTGCTACTTATTATGTAATAAATGTATATAATCATATATTGATTCAATGTAGTTATATCTCCTCATTTTTCTCTCCTCTCTCTCAAAATATCATATGAGTTCGAGTTATGTAAAAAAATTATCAAAACTTGAATGTCATGCATTCAAAATCTATATGCTATAAGTTCAAATTAAGTAAAAAAATAATCAAAACTCAAATGCCACTTAAATGCCACTCAAATACCACTCAAATACCCCTCAAATAAAATACAATATAAACTCGGCGAATTCATCCAACGACGTAACTCATTGCATAACCCCCAAAATCAAATCCACAAAAAAACACTTGGTAGGGAGATCTGCTCATATATTACTACTGATCATGCAAAACTATGTCTGTCGAGGAAATCGCGTACTACGTTACTACCTACAGAGAGCGCTTTATTACCCAGACTCATTGCTCCTCTCTTTAGCAGAGGTGTTGCTGATTGTAGTGTAGCTAAAAAATACTGCCAAGTCCATTACCTCTTGTCCTACGCATCACTTGCCGTCCGCTATACACTTCGATTCCATTCCAAGCTTGCATTATGTAGGACAGTTCAAAAAAATCTTTCAAGTCTTCGCGGTTGTATCATACCAAACTCATTATGTCTTTTTTTCTTTAAAGTTGACCGTGAGCACGATCTTTCCACATCTTTCCAAATGGTATTTGCTCACCGTCGTTGCTCGTAATAAGCACTTGGATGAGATCGCTATCCAATGATGAAGCATTGATACAGTGAGGGTTTTTAAACTCTTTTTACATGATGGTGTTCTTTTTACCTTGTGGTGGTACCACTCTTAGCAAAGGTACACTTATTGCCTAGCATTATATTGTCGACAATATTGGAATAGAAGTACAAAGAGGTTAGTCCGAAATCTATAAATGGTTATGTGACATTATTGTATCTACCATGTGATAGCTAGTTTTCACACTCGGTTCGAATCCAAAGATGTATGCCAAGTCTTTGGAAAAGCTCAGTGTCGTATCAGGATTGTTCTTAGTTAGTAAACTTGTGTCGGCTACCTTGTTGTAGGAGATAGCAATTTTTTTTGCCTTAACTCATTTCACACAATCTCTTTTGTATAATCTCCTCCAACTCTTCCACACTATCATATCTCCCATTACCAATTAAGATTAATGACTTTTCGCTTCTACCAGAGCCATCAGTCTTTTCCAGATATATTTTCCCTTCGGTAACATTTTCCAATCATTAGAGTCCAATATATCTAGCAGAGCTATCTCTCAGTTACCTCCGATGATATCCAAATATCTATACAGTCTCACTGTAAAATCGGAGTTGGTGTTATCACTAAACTCTTCAGCACTGGGGTTTAAAGGTAAGGTTATCAGCATCGAGCTTTTATCAATGTATGGTGGTTACAACATGTGTTCATTCCTTATAAGCTATTCATCCACCCACTTGTTCAACTTTTCTTCATAACCCAACCACTTGACCAGTATTTGTCTTTTACCTCTCATTATTTTTCCCAGTACTTTTTCGATTCTAAAAATTGTAGGTTTTTTTACCTTTTGCAACTAGTTTTCGTAAAAAGTGCCATCAATCATCTCTTCAGCCAGAATTTTTACCGTTTATATGATAGGTTTCTCATGGTATAGCGCACCGGTAAGTATAAAAGTCTTGATGGTTTAATTTGGGGTGTATCCTCTCTCAAACGCCCCTCTTTCCTTGCTAATTCTCACATAATCACCAACTTTTGACTTTAATTCTATAGTCAAACTGTGCTCTCCTCCTTCATACACTCGATTCCTCAGAAGATACTGATTTAAAAAATTTACGCCATTTGGCCTCATACCTATAGCGCTGTAAACAGTGTTGTTGTACGCGTTGACCATATCGGGTAAAAAATCAATGTATTTGACATCATCGTTGTACGCCAGATATCTGTAAATCTTCTCTTTTAAAGTCCTGTTAAAATGTCCCATCATTGACGCCTTTATTGTCTCATTTTTAGTTGAGAACCATTTTTTTCTTCTTTGCCAGAAGACTTTTGACATTAACATTGTCAAACTCCTTACCTTTATCTGATTGTAAAACCTTGTAGGTTTCTCCGTCCAGTATCCTTCTCAACCCTCTGGATGCAATATGGCTGGCTTTGGAGAGGAGTGGAACAGCTCAACCTTCTCTAGATGGAGAATCAACAGCTGTCAGTAAAAATGTTGTGTTGCCGCTTTCTTTTATTCATGAATGCACATCCATCAAATCTACTTGAATCTGTTCTCCTATTCCATCTAAAAGAGTAGGTTTATGCTTAAACTTGGTTGGTAATTTTATGTGTAACGTGTAGGCATCCTCTCCACTCAGTCATTTGTGAAATATTTTTCTCTCTCTCATTTTCTACGAGCTTTCAGCAATGCTCTAGCTCTTTGTAGTGATGTGTGTATTGTGGCATTGCAATACAGCTCTTTTCGATGATGTCCATTTCCCAGTACTTGCAATGACCAAAGATTTCCCCATACGTGTTTGTCGGGGTGATCTACTGACAGATGTGGTTCCTTGATCCAATAACAAGCTTTTGAATTTGCTGTAGTTTCGTTTCCCAATTGTATTATACCACATTTGATTAGAACATCTCACAGCAAAGTTTTGGAAGTCCTAGAATTCGACCACACATCTCCGATTTCGAGTATGTCCTTATCGGAGGCGTGCTTATTGATTGTATTCAATCACTCCAACAGTCTGCCACCAATCGCTTGATTGCCTTTGTTCTCTATTAAATTACATAACTTTTTTCTCAAACTCTTCTGATTGATTCTTTCAACCTCCCTCATCATCTTGTCCATCAGCAACAAATACATTATCAAAAATGGATAGGTCATCATTGGTATCAAAAAATCTTGTTCTTATTAAAGGTATCTCACTAGCGTCTAACACAGAGGTAGAGGAGGTAGAATCATTTGATAAAATGTTCTCAGTCTTGTCATCAATAATCTTACTATTAACCAAAGGAGATTTAGGGTGTGTCCCTGGCTTCTCGACGGGAGACCAGTTATCCAGTCGTTGGTGGCTATTTTTAATTTTTCTGACATTGCTCAAATACCTACGCATGTTTTGAACATTTCGTCTAGCTTTCTGTACTTGGAAAAATCGGATTCATGTTTCCAGCAAAGCGTTTCGCTTTCTCTTCATACATCTCACGTTATATCTTTCATAGGATTATAATGCAAGGGTGTGTTTTTATTTTCCCCTGTCACTCTTTCATTCCTAGCTTTTTTTATTAATCTAGTGTACTCATTTTCAGACACTAAAGGTTAACGCCTTGAAAATGGCTGGAGGCTCATAGCTGTGGTTTAATTGATGATAAAGCAAGTACAAAGGGAGATATTATAGCACCCAAAAGACTACCTCTACCAGCCTGAATCAAAATTCTACGCTTATCATCAACTGTTCCTTTAGCGATTAGTTTGCGTAGTTCCTTCTTGTAGCGCTGCAACTCAATAAACTTTCCCGACTCTAGCGGAACGTTACGTAATACAATGTTATTTAACAGTTTCTATCAATGATTAAAACAGATCCTAGTTGGCCTGTTCGCCTATAGCCACTTTTCCTCTCTTACTCAGATTATACAGAGCTAAAATAATTATTTTATTTCTAATCATTCTTGCTGAGAGTTTCATCTTAGTCCTCCTCCTAATACAATTGTCAGTATTCCAGAAACTACTGAGCAGATGATAGGTCATAACAGGGAAGCTAGAAATCTTCCTATTTGTGCATTACAGTTTTTATCATCTATTGTTTATTTCCTAACCAGCCTAGCAATATCATTCGAGCTTCATTGCAACTGATTATACTAAGCAGTTGGAAATAGTATCGTTCCATTTATAATAGCTTTAGCACATTCAACTACGGTCATGATGAGATATCTTTTGCATTAGCTATTACAGACTTTTGAATCGAAAGGGATGCTGGGTGGAGCAAAAACAACAATGCCGCATTTCTTCTTTATGTTTTCTGCATAGCTTTAGTCATTATATTAACAATGTGTTACACAGATGAATAACAAAATACAAGTGAGATGAAACGAATAGCAATTGTATTTATATGCTTTCACTTGGGTACGTATAACATCATAGGTTGAGCTGATGTAAAGTTTCCCAATAGTCAGTGATGATCAACTGTCGGCTGAGTCGTGTCTATCTGTAAAAAAGGGTATGTTTTGTTTGTCGCTAGTTCAAGAGCTTATTGTACAGATTGTGTCTTTCCCTGAAAGCATTGATGAGCTAAATAGGTATTCGAAGTAGCGACTGTAGGGTTTTTGAAAAGAAAAAAAGTGACTATTCAAGGAAATTGTATGATTTCCTTTTAAAAACAGATGCTGGAAAACAAAGAAGACGCTTATGTTCAAATGATGACGATGTTTTGTATGAAAAGCATTGGCATCGGCTTTACCAGAAACTTCATCTATCAAATAATCAATAATCAACCATCTGTTTTGTCCATTGCTGGGAAAACCCATTGTTATATCTATCATTCCCTCATGAAATATAAATCTGGGTACATCGCCAAAGACCTTTAGTTAGGCTCAATAACAGTAATGTATTTTTACCGGTGAATGATAAGTTATAGTCTGACTAGATTCAATCATTTGTAAAATTGCTTGCATCTTCCCTGATCCAGTCAGTCCCTCAATCATCGCCATAAAAGGAGAACGCATCCCCGTGTCAAAACTTTCAGTATTAGAATTCATGATAAAAGAGATGTTTGTCATCCGACAATAGTTTCATTTATGAATCGATCAGGAGAGGTTCTTACTTTTTGTATTTCCTTCACAGCGTTTCCATATGCAGTAAACTCAGTAACGCCCCCAAAAGTAGAAAATCCTATGAAAAATATGAAGATCGTCATAACTATTAGAATTTTTCATTTCAGACTCAACAAAACATCTGGAATGTCACTCATAGTAACATCAACTGTATCATTTCCATTCATCACTCTCATCTCCACATCTTCCTATGTCGACATCTTACCTTTCAATAGCAGTACAATAATACAACACTTATTTTTATACAATACTCAAACCCCCCCCCCCCCCCCCCCCGATCCAAATCATTATACAATAATAAAAAAAACCTGCAGAACAAAGAATAATAACTGCTGCGCAAAAAATACCCATGTTTATAAAATAATCAAACCCATGCATCTAAATCAACCTACTAATCACAATATAAACAAACCTTATACAATAAATACTTGGCAAACATTAAAAATCATAACACCTGGTGCACACAAAAAGGTACCTCACAGGTTCTAATGGTTACTGGTTCATACTAAAAGTACACTTTAAAGCAGGAGAACCTTATCCTTAGACTCCATGACGCAGATCTGCTCCTATCTTACTACTATCATGCTGATTATTATCGATTATCGTTGGTTCCCTTGACCTAATAAATAGGAAAAGTAAATGAAGCATTACAATTTCATGAGCAAATAGCAGCATCAAAGCATGACTTCACAGTTTAATAGCATGATAGGCGTTTGTACAGCAGTTTTTAATTCTCTCAGGGCAATCAAATACGCATAATCAAAAATCACACGGCAGATACATTTCTCGAGTATATATAGAGATGAAAAAGCTTGTCATTAAGAAAAGCCCTTAGAGCTTACTGTAGCTTGTTAGCTCCATTTAAATAGTAATATGAAAGACCGTTAGGAAATTCTGCTGCAGGTGAATCTCTGTTAAGGAAATGTTGCATAAAAGATAAGTTAATTGTTGAGAATCACAGTAGAGATGGGCTGTGGGGGATTTGAGGGAGCAATGCTATAATTTTTATTATGATGGTTGATTGATGAATGAATGAATGGATGAATGAATAGACAGATGTCTAACCATCTGTGACTGATCTTGTCTCAGAATCTTCTTGCAACCATTGCTGTCTACTTAATTTACCCCACTTTTATAAACTATTTTTGTTCTGACAATATTGTTTCTGCTTTTCAACCATCACTTGACTAATGCTGTTCAGTGCATTTATCTCTAATAAGACTTCAATACTGACATCAGAGTAAGACTGCTGGTAGACCTTTCCATGTTCCCACATTTAAAAAATTTGACAGTTTACCAGTTCTAAGAGTCAAGATTCAAATGATTCGTCTTCATAAGTAGATTGCACCGATATGAACACAATGTCACCAGCTGTACCCAACTAGTGGTGGGTGAAATGATAGTTTAGTAGTTTTAAGAGCAACTAATGTGCTTCCACTAGTTTTATTTAGCTGTTCAAATCCTCCAGTATTTCCACCAGTCTATGAAAATTATGCTAAGTTTTATCGAGTAACGATACATTTTAATTTTTGACCAGATACTAAAAGCAGTAAGTTTTTTGGAGGTATGTATTATGTAACTGGTACTCACTTTTGAATCTAATCATAAAGCCATGGGGCTCGTCACGAGGTGAATGTGCTTCCAAAATCAACCATTTGTTACCAGTGTTCAACGATGTGCTACCTTGCCTACTAATGGCAACATCCACCGTAACACTGAAAAACCCTTGGTTAGACGATCCTCCATTGTACAAAACTTCATACTGGCTTGTGAATGGTAGGTCAACGATGTTGTTTTCAAAACCTATATGAAGTGTTCCAATTCCCATAATGGTTGGTTGCTCTGGGTTGTATGAACTAGCAAGAACTCCGAACAGATCTTCTTTTTGCGGGTTCGTTGGTAATTTCACATTTGAGCCAGCTATTTCAACTACAAATAAAAACCGTAAAAACGATGAATGAAAACTCAATATGAAGTCACATATGCTATGTTGATATATAAAAAACATGTTTTTCTCCGCAGTGCAAAATACTGTAGTAGAAAATAAGATGAGTTGCATTTCCTGTAGGTTTATTGACAGCTGGATAGAGTGAATAGATGGCTTGATACGCCAGTAGTAGTCTAATAGATAACTTCCCAGCCACTTGAAAACATTGTTCTAAAATTTGAGTTGTCTGCCTGTAAGGGTACGCTTTTCATATAACGTACTAATGAGCTGTGCAAAAACTCAATACAAATGAGGTTTATGAGTGCATACAACGTAGTTCTGAAACTATCTTATGTAACGTGTTACTACCGATGCCCTCAGTCCCGACAGAAATTTTCGAAGCGAGCATTCTCAAAATAAAGCATGCTACTAATTTATGCTACACCGGGTTGGGCTCAGGTAGTAGATAATACTAGTTCACTTGGGTAAGCTGTAATTGACTGGTTGTGCTCCTGAATAAACAGGCAGTCAGCACTCAATTGTGGCATCATTCCACACTTGTTGAACTCATTGATGCTGTGGTTTGTAGACCATTAATGTAGATATAGTGGGCTGTGACACCACAGTATAAGCCTACTCCGCATATCATATAAATGTATGGAATTCTGCTCGTTCAGCTGTTCTAAGCTCTTTCATTGTTTGACTAGCATACCTGTTCTTGCTATTTACACAAGAATACCTAGAGCTGTTTTTTGTGCCCCATATAGATGCACAAACAGTTCTTCCAAGCGGCGTGCTAGCAAAATGGACTTGTGTGAACTACTTGTCTGACAGAGAGTGATTTCTGTTAAATGTATACCAAACTGGAGATGATAAAAAACAACTCATCAACCAGTAACAGAAACTTGCCAAGCCTGTCGGAGGAGCTAATGCCCTATCTTAAAGACAGGGGAAACGAGTGGGATTTACAACCCTCTTCCACTCCCTCTCTTACCCACCAATCTAACTACATTAAAATGTGTGAAACGAGGCTATGTTTTTATGGGTGCAAAGACTTGCCAAAATTCAAAACAAAGATTGTTTTTCTATTAAATTAAGCTGCTGCTAGCAGGTTGTGGCTGCTCTACCCATACAGGGAGAAAACTCCTCTACCACTGCATGAGCAGGTGTAAAATAATTGATATGATCGTTAATTAATCCAATTAGCAATCTTGCTCTAGTTATAAAGGGGATAAAACATTAAAGCAAAACATTTGAGTAAGCGAACAATATCTCGGGACCAGCTCAGACGGGCTTTTGGATATTTCATGCAGCAAAGCGATAGTTTTGCCAGGAATTAAATTTTGCATTTAGACCAGAACATCGAAAATCAATAGTGAGAAAATCCTTAATATTGTAAAGGATTTTGTCAGATGTCTTCACCGACAGCTATTAGAGAATGAGCCAAACCGGCAAAATTTACTAAATCCACTGTATTGTTTTACTGCGTAAGTGGAGGCAGCTCTTATGTAACGATCTGTATAACAAGACAGATCCGGATGCTACTGGCTCTTCCATAAATGATATGTATAGTAAAGCAAATCCGGATACTACTGAGTGTAAACAATTAATAATAACAGGCAACCGGCCTCACTAATCATACGGGGTTGCAGGTTAAATATCACTTTATTCAGAGCAAGATACAAAAGCTTGGCCAAAAACCTTATTAGTCAAGTGCGCAACTAACTCTGCCCACCGGACAAACCACCTCTATATTTATGCAGAAATATATGCAAATGTACAGTTGAAATAGCTACAAGATAATGGGGTCCCAGCAGATTTTTGTGCGGTGCCTAAAGAAACCGGAAGCCCGCTTTCCACCAAAAATACTGTAAAAACGAAAGTATATTTATTTTAATGATTACTAAATAAACACTTTTTTTATAAACGGCAACTGTTAAATTTGGAGTGTGCAATACTGACGATCTGCCATCAACATAAATTGTAACAGTACATCGGCACTTTGGTATCAAATCATCGTACTCGTTCAAGGGCGCACTTTCATAAGCCTATGTTAGCAAGCTCAATTACACGCGAAGTATGTAAATATGGTTCTGCAAAGAACATGATAGTTAATTTGTTTTTTAAACTGATTAAACCAAGTTTTTTTCAAAAAGAACTTCCAGAGGCTTTGTTAATTCTTTGAGCTTCTTCAACGACATCATTTTTGTCATCTAACTTGCTCAAATTTCCTCACATCAGAATAATAGTCAAGCAAGTCGGGATTTTTAATCATAAATTCAGCGATCGACTTAGCTCCTTACGTTAGCATCGCCAAAGTGAAACTGCTCTACGGGGACCCCATTGTGCACACAAAATATCGGGTCATGCTACTATGACTAATCCTAAAGATACACAACAAGCAGACACCATGTAGGTTAATAATGCATATATAAAAATAACCATAATGCTCTTGGTTGCTTTAAGCAAGGCGGAAACTGTTCAGAGAATCAGAAATACCCAGCTATCATCTTTGTCAGCAGAGAATACACTTCTGCTTGCCCAGCCGAGGGCAGTCAAGAGTAGCAGGCATCACCTTTCTACTGTACCATTGCTAATAGTTGTTAGGTAAGTCAGGCGGTTGATCGACTCACCAGCCACACTATGTGAATTCCATTAAAATATGGCCAAATACGGAGACAGATGAGTCAGAGGAGAATACAAATTTACTTTGTTGCTTATACCGGTATAAGTTACTTATCCAAACTTTTTAAAGCCATGAAAACTTAAGTGGCCAAATGATAGGCATTTTGCAATATTTCCTTTGTAGCGCCCAGTAACAAAAACATCGAATTAGTCAACTGCTCACAAACCATGATGAAACATTATTTTATTTAAAAGATTTCTCATGTCCCTCTCCTGTAAATTCAACTATTAATTCAGTGGCGAATTCTGCTCGGATGTCCTAGTTTTTATAACTATATTCACTCACATGTTTTTGCATCTTTCATATATATTGCATTACACTTCAATATTCAATATGGCAAATCATTGTACATCTGTAGTAGATTTCGTAGTGTGGCTATTACATTCCAATAAATATACACAGCGAACAGATTAAGCTGAGCTGAGCCCTAGTGTGTTGTGTCCACACAACGCAAGTAGTAATATATGAGCAGATCTCCCTACCAAGTGTTTTTTTGTGGATTAGACCTTGGGGTTGAGACAATGGGTTACGGCGTTGGATGAATTCGCCGAGTTTATATTGTATTTTACTTGAGGGGTACTTGAGTGGCATTTGAATGGCGTTTAAGTGGCATTTGAGTTTTGATTAGTTTTTTACTTAATTTGAACTTATATGGCATATAGATTTTGAATGTATGGCATTCAAGTTTTGATAACTTTTTACATAACTCGAACTCATATGGTATCTTGAGAGAGAGGGGAGAGGAGAGAGGAGAGATGGGAGATGAGAGAGGAGAGAGATTTTTTAGTTTTCTATACATTTATGTATATATGGTTAGTTATGTACATATTTATGGCTATATTTATATCTACATAGAGAGAGGAGATATATCTACATTGAACAAATATATTGATCAAAAATGAAAATTATATGATTATATACCTGATTACATAATAAGTAGGGAAAATCTTCTGGAGAGAGGGGAGAGGAGAAATGAGAGAGGAGAGAAGAGAGAGGAGAGAGAGGAGAGATTTTTTTTAGTTTTTTATACATTTATGTATATATGGATAATTATGTACATATTTATGGATATATTTACATTTACATCATTGAATAATATACATTTATTACATAATAAGTATATTAAATGCTATAAAATATGTTGGAAAATTACCAAATTAGACCTCTAGATGGTTAAAATCTACAGTATTTGGGAAATAACTGCAAGAGAGGAGAGAGGAGTATTTGGTAGAGGAGAGAGTATGTTGAGAGAGAGGAGAGATAAAAAGAGGAGAGAGGAGAGAGGAGATATATCTACATTGAATAAATACAGTGATTAAAAATGAAACAATATGTGAATATATACATTTATTGTGTAATAAGTAGGGAAAATCTCATACAATATAGCTAGAGTCAGTAAATATTAAATAATACAAACTTAGGAAGGAAGACTTCTGTTCTATGTACTTTTGATTCCATAATGAACTAAAATAAAAAGTTATGTATTAGTATAGAATGGTTAAACAGAAATTTAAAACAACTACAAACTCTTACTAAATAGTACTTTTTTATTAATTATTACCTTATCATCAAAAATTGACTGTTAATCGGATGTTTTTGTAGCTTTTCGTGTCTTACGTTGTTGAGTCCTTACCCTTCTAGCTTGTCTTTGAGCGGACTGTCGCTGCATGTTTCTTCTTTTTAGAGCAAGTTCTTTACGCGCACACTCGATAGAAATTGGTGTGTTTACCTGTTGTAGTTGATATTGTCGTTGTTGTAATACATAATGTAATCTCTGAATATCTGACGTAACATCATTCCCTAAGAGCTTTAATGTTAGAAAAGATTCAGTTCGAAAACTATTTAGCTGCTCTATCAAGTCTTTCTGTATGAATTTACAATTGTTTGAGATAATTCGCACTCTCTCTTCAATTTTCTTATTGCATATGTTTTGTAGAAGTATCAAGTCCTCTTGAGTCAAAGATTTAGGCTGAGTTTCTGATTCTGTGTTGTTAACTATTTCCATTTTTTGTCATTGAATCTGAAAAAAACAAAAAAAAACAGATGATTAATTTTGTTCAGTTGTTTTAGTATAATAAATAATATATGAGTAAAAACTGTAATTTATTAAGTTTTTACCTTGATGCTCTTCTAATAGCTGTAGTAGATGTTGCTTCTCTGATAGCTGTTGTAGAACTGGATGCTTTCTGTGTGAAAACTATGACTCTTATATAGCTAAAGTTGTACTGATTAAACCCTATGAACACCATCTCGTGTCAATCTCTATGAATCAACATTTGTTCACGCGAAGGAAAGTCAATGCTTTCGCGGGAATAAATAAATAATTTCCACGCGAACACAAACCAATGCTTTCGCGGGAATAAATAAGCTATTTTCACGCGAATGGAAACCGTTGCTTTCGCGGGAATAAATAATTTATTTTCACGCGAATGGAAACCGTTGCTTTCGCGGGAATAAATAATTTATTTTCACGCGAATAGAAACCAATTCTTTCGCGGGAATAAATAATTTATTTTCACACGAATGGAAACCGTTGCTTTCGCGGGAATAAATACTTTATTTTCACGCGAATGGAAACCGTTGCTTTCGCGGGAATAAATAATTTATTTTCACGCGAATAGAAACCAATGCTTTCGCGGGAATAAATGATTTTATTTCCCGCGGATGAAAGTCAATGTTGTCGCGGGAATAAATACTTTATTTTCACGCGAATGGAAACCGTTGCTTTCGCGTGAAAATAAAATATTTATTCCCGCGAAAGCATTGGTTTCTATTCGCGTGAAAATAAAGTATTTATTCCCGCGAAAGCAACGGTTTGTATTCGCGTGAAAATAAAGTATTTATTCCCGCGAAAGCAACGGTTTCCATTCGCGTGAAAATAAAGTATTTATTCCCGCGAAAGCATTGGTTTCTATTCGCGTGAAAATAAAATATTTATTCCCGCGAAAGCAACGGTTTCCATTCGCGGGAAATTAAATCATTTATTCCCGCGAAGGCAACAGTTTGCATTCGTGTGAAAATAAAGTACTTATTCCCGCGAAAGAATTGGTTTCTATTCGTGTGAAAATAAATTATTTATTCCCGCGAAAGCATTGGTTTCTATTCGCGTGAAAATAAAATATTTATTCCCGCGAAAGCAACGGTTTCCATTCGCGTGAAAATAAATTATTTATTCCCGCGAAAGCAACGGTTTCCATTCGCGTGAAAATTATTTAGTTATTCCCGCGAAAGCATTGGTTTGTATTCGCGTGAAAATAATTCATTTATTCCCGCGAAACAATTGACTTTCCTTCGCGTGAACAAATGTTGATTCATAGAGATTGACACGAGATGGTGTTCATAGGGTTTAATCAGTACAACTTTAGCTATATAAGAGCCATCGTTTTCACACAGAAAGCATCCAGTTCTACAGCGACTAACAGAGGAGCAACATCTACTACAGCTATTAGGAGAGCAACAAGGTAAGAAGCACTAAAATAATTATTTGTTTTTAATTAATTGAAACATCTAGGTTTTTGAATCTTAGTTTTTAAAAACAATCTTTTAATAAAACAATAGTTTCAGTATATTTACATCATTAAACTAAGTTCTTTTACTTTTTGCAGGTATGATGACATCACACTCCAAAGCACTTCCTAAGCTCCATATTGAACCAATCACAGCTACCAACAACACTAACGCTATTTCCACTACAACCATCATTTCCACCACCAACGGCATTCACATTGATGATAGAAGATCCAATCCTAACACCTTTAATGATACATCTTCTCGCTCAAACACCAATGCTCATGCTGATATAGCAATGAACCATCATGTAGTTTCAGCTGACTCTCCTTTGAGTCCCACACCGGACTACACATATCTGCATGAGAACAGTGAAGTCAAACGAACGGAGGATATCAAAAAACCGACAGTGACATTATCTCAAGCTTCAATTTCCTTTTTATTCAGCAACAGCAAGAATAATACCGTAAACAAACTTAGAGAGTTTGAATTGCTCGAGATGGCTGGAATAATGACAGGAGCTATGCAGAAAGGAATGTTGGAAATCGGAAATTTTGTGAGTTTGTTGGATTTACCAATTCCTACGATATTGGAGGTTTTCGATGTTAATTACGTTGAAGATTATGGTATATTGGACTATGAATATGTTTTAAAAAACAATCATCGAATTCGAGTCAAGTCACTGATTGACAAAGAACTTACGGTGGAGCTACAGGAACTTGATCCCGGCTCTTCACAAATCCTAGTGTACATGGGAAAGCTAGAAGAAAATCAACCCGATCTACGTATTGTAGGAGATAATCATCGTCATCAAGGGCTAAAACAACGAGTTATAGCCAAAATCTTGAGAAAAAAATCATTGAAACAGTTGCAAGCATACTTTGATATCATCACTTTCGATAATATTCCTGTCAACACTCTTCTGACATT
Source organism: Cryptosula pallasiana (assembly GCA_945261195.1). NCBI lineage: Eukaryota > Metazoa > Bryozoa > Gymnolaemata > Cheilostomatida > Cryptosulidae > Cryptosula > Cryptosula pallasiana. The sequence goes on along the minus strand of OX183134.1, from coordinate 20,645,273 downwards.
CACTAGACTTTCAGTTTGGAAAAATTTGAAGTCGAAGCAGCGAAAACGAAAACAAGATACATCGCCTTTACGTATCACTCACACTGTCACTTACAGATACATGATGAATGACGGATCTTTGATGACTGGGAAGATTGTTGTCCCTCCTGAGAACGTTTTGAAGATCAAAAATCATGAATGTGGTATGATCCACTATAAAAGTACGATGACAACTGAAAGCGGCACAAAGAAACACATTCTCACGATTCTGAGTGTTGAAGAAGCTTTGATGCTTCTATCTACTTCAAGTGAAAAAGAAGGAATAGCTTTCAGACTTTCTCTATTTGATGATGCTGAGCTGATGAAAAGTTATGATGATGATGTTGCTGCTGATGATGCTGCTGATGATGATGATGATGATGATGACGATGATAACATCGATGCTTATACCGATGAAGAAGATGATAATATGACGGATGATGACTCTAAGAACAAAAAATTTGAGGAAAAAGATGAAGTTGTCGACAATGATAGTGAGAAAAGCAATGAAGATGATGACAATCACATTTCAAGCGAAGCTAGCAGGATTTCAATATCGGAAATTTAATTAAGGTATGTTAATCTTCACTAGTAATAAGTAACTACTAATCGACGTATTTTTTACCATAGTATAATGTAGTTGTTATAACGACATCTATGTATGCTTTTAGATAGAATACGTGTACAAGTGAATGACCGTCGACTCGCCAAAATCTATCAGCAACAACTCATGAACATTAAATTACATATTATTTGTATTGTGCAATAATTTGTATATATTTAGTGTAATAAAGTATTTTATTCATATTTAACATTAGTTATTTAGCCAATTTGTAAAACTTTCGGGGCTACAACTCTAAAATGTTACAAAAATTTCAATGTTTCGACACAAAAATAAATATTTCAAGTTATCGTCTCATTTTTCAAAAATGTTAAGACAACTCCCATTTATAATTTCTAAACTTCGTTTTTGAAAAAATATGTAAAAGTTGTCGGCACATTGTGTCAAAATGATAAGACAACTCCGCTTTTGCACAAAAAATTGTGAAAAATGTTTTATAATTTGTTTGAGAAACCAAAACAGTAGAAGACTTTTTACAACCGCAAGCATTATACTTTAGGTTTTACAGTTTTGTGAATTGGGTGTTGATAGTTTGTCACGATATGACATAATAATTAAGTAATTATAGTCTTTTTCATAACAATGCTATAGATTCAGTAATACAGATGTGAAATTTACTGTTTCATCACTTGAATGCAGTATGAAGGTAGTTGATGTAATATTTATTTTGTAATATTATGCAAAGTAATACAGTAAGAATGAAGCATATGGAGTTCTCAACCACAAAACAAATAAAAATAATGCATTAGGGTAAACTAATGACAGAACAATTTTACATGAAGTGTATACATGTGAATAAAGTATTCATAAAAACACAGACTATTGTCTGTATATATAATATATATAGAGAGTATTTATAAAAAACAGCCTATTAACTATATATTTTGTGGTAAGAAATTGTAAAATAGGATAGTTGCATAAAGTCTATGGTAAACTAATGACAGAACATTTTTTACATGAAATGTATTCATAAAAACACAGACTATTGTCTGTATATATAATATATATATATATAGAGAGTATTTATAAAAAAACATCCTATTCACTATATATTTTGTGGTAAGAAATTATAAAATAGGGTAGTTGCATAAGACCTATTCCAGAGCCATGATAATATTAAAAAATATAGTGAAATAAAAATTTTAAAACTCAGCTAAGAGTGCAGTTAGTACAAGAACTTCTTCTTGAGAAAAGTCTGAGTTTTTCTGCATTTTTCGTCTAATAGACGCTAATTTCAATTTAACACAATCATTAAAACCCTTTTTTTTCAGTCCATCTTTTATATTCAAAATTAATTTAAGTGAAGTTAAATCAATTTTCTTATCATCAATCTTTTGGCTTTCTTTTAAATCTACTTGGGTTTGAGGTTTAACTGTTATAGTATTAGATTCTAAAACACTGGTTTTTGGACTGCACTGTGAACTAGCAACAGAAATTAAGTCATTATTACTTTCTTCAGTTTCTGAAAGATCAGAATCTGAAGATATAAGTGCTCTCATTTTTTTACACTGGTTTTTAATCAAAAGTTTTCGATCTTCAGCAGCAGGTTTTTTAGCTATCGCCAACCATTTACTCCCTAATTCAAAATCTAGAACAATGTTTTCAGAAAAATAACCTTCTATTGGATAGAGATACACTAACGCAAATTTTTTCGGAAAAGTAATATCCATAAGTAATTCAGAATATTTTCTATTAATAAATAAAACAAAATTATTGTAACTAGCAATATCAACAATAAAAAACATTTTAGTTTTTAAAATACAACTATGTTGCTGAAGATCTCTCAAAGTTGTATGCGATTTTCCACATAAACAATAATAAATAAACAAGTGAGCACAAAAATGTCTTGAAAGAACTCGGCCAGGCTCATGCAATCCCCCTAATTTAAACTTCTTACCACAAAATATACAAGAGACGTTGTTTTTGTTTCCTTTCAGTGCTTCACTCATCATCTTTGTGCCATATGCGATCAACAGCAATGAGAGCACTGAAAGGAAATACCTAGGGCTTTTGTTATCATTATCTACAAACAAAATAAACAAATTCTCATCATATATAGATAACTTTCTTAAGCATGGTATATGTATATATATATATAAAGATAATGCATGTCACTTACACTTAAAACACTCTCTATCTTCTTTTATATTTCCGTCTAGAAGACTTAATTCTTTATACTCCCTTAATTCAGGATTCTCTGCTTGAACTAAAATAGAAAATACGAATGTAGTTATGCTATTTTTTTGAAAAAATTCGAAAAACTTTTTATAAATTGAATGAGTATATAGTAAGTAATATTTTCGTCATACTTACATTCAAATGTGTTCCGTTCATAGTACAGGAAGTTTTCGTTCTTCCCAACACATTGCTTACTTCCTATGAATCGTGAAGATGCTTTTTCTACAAAAAAATAACATAGTAAATGTAAAGTCATTATTATTGTACCTACAGATAAATTTACATTTTTCATAAAACAGAAAAACTTACTCATAGCAATATGCGTGCTAGCTTTGCTCTTTTCCGTCTTCTCTTCATCTTCAAAACACTCCTCCAACCACCTTAGTGTTTCATCATCGGTAGAACTTAATAAAACAATAAATCAAGATTGTAATTATTTAAAAACTCTATATAATACAGTTGAATATTGAATAATAAAGTTTCAATAATATACTTACATAGCACTGAAATCTATTTCGTCTATATTTAATTCTAATGCAACATTTGAGGATGTAGACCTACAAGTAATATATATATATATATACATTTGTATAAATTTATAAATGTAACTGCAACAAAATTGTAAAAGATAATATAAATAACTTACTCATTTGTTGTAGGGATATTGCTAGCCATTGTTGTTTTGCAGAGTAATACTTAAAATGAAGTATAAATGAAAACTGATACTGTTTAAAAAAAATAGTTTCTCTTATATACAAAACATTGAAGTCATTTATCAAGATTAATTTGTAGACTGATTTTCTGATTATTACTATGATAAATGATATTGTTTTTTTAAAAAAGTGGAAGACGATTAGGAAGTTGGTTAAAAAAAATAAGAAGATAGAGATTAAATAGTTTAATAAGCTTAACCACCACAAACACTCCTGTAAACTGTCTTTCCATCTAGCTAAAATTTTTGAATGTAGAGCGTTGGATAAACAAATTTTACAACCTCTTTTAAATATAACTAGCTAGGATGAAACTTACATTTCATTTGAATGACACCTCACATCCTTCAAACATATTTTTATAGCAACAATTTTCATATAGACACATCAACAGCAAAACAATGATGCGGTGTAGTTCCATCTTTATATCATCAGACAGTAAATTAATATGTGAGAGCTTCAATTATAGTTTACACCATTAAGTATGAGTTCGGAATGTAATAAAATACTTTACAGGTACTGATAGCATTTAAATATGTATATGTAACATATAACTCTTGATTTATTAGACAAAACAGCTTCCTAAAAATAGAAAATATACTATGTATGTTGATACATTATTATTTCACACAAAAAACAATGAGATATTTTAAAAAAAGTAACAGTCTAACTAATAAAACAAGTGGATAAAGTCATGCTTTGCTCATGTTTTTTAGATGATAGCGGAGATAGCTAGGATTAAAAGTAAAACCACAAATCCGTTTTGGTGGAAGGCTGTATCTATATTAACTAATATGTAATGAAACAATAAAAAACAGGAGATAGATGCAATCAAGTTCTCTTCCTTTTTAGGTTGAATTCGACCTATAATTCCATCATCTATGGATGTTTGTTGTTTTTGTTTTAAATAGAAATAGCATGCTAATAAATAGTGCTTAGGTGTAACTAATGACTTTTCTCGAGCGACACACTTGATATTAAAAAGATCAAAACATATAGGATTAAGCGAGATGATGATTAATGTCTTTTCTGGAATGAGTTTATTAGTAAAATGAGACTTGCGGGACACTTGCGCTATATTATAACTAATTACTTTTTAAAAATGACGTGGTAACATTACGTCGACTGAAATAATACCTAAAACGTCTCACATAAATTTTGATCTGACTGAAAATGGACTGAAAACCTTCAAGGTGCGTAAAAATTATCGTAACTCGCTATAGCGGATATTCTAAGAAATATTTATTTTCTCGTTGGTAACTTGACGTAAAATATTTTGTAACGGATGTCACATGATCTCAATCGCTTTTTTTCAACGTAAACACTTAGTTACTCGTAAACATTTGATACTCGCTTGATTTCTTTGATAACAGTAATATCCCAATTGTGTTTATCGTAAATATTTCAAAAACGGATATTGCGCGTTTCAGTTGGTTTTTCCTACTAAATCACTTAGTTACTCGTAAACATTTGAAAATTGTTTGATTTTTTCGCTGATAAAACATGTTGCAAGTATCTTTTACCAAATATTACCGTGATTTTCAATCAGTTTTCCTTACTAGATTACTTAATTACTCACCAACGTCCATAATTGTTTTTATTAATCATTGTTGCAAAGCAATGCTGTATTTAAATAATATTACTACGTTTCCAACCAATTTCCTTACTGAATTACTTAATTACTCGCCAGTATTTCATAATTTCTTTCACTAATAATTACAAATAATATTGTAAATAAATAATTTACCAGGGATATTTATGCTCAAGTCTCCTCTCTCTCCTCTAAACACTCTCTCTAGATATATACAAACACAGTTATTTTTATTGTACCTTGCACAAAAACACCCCCTAAAACTTGTTTTTAGGCTGAGTCTTATGGATTATTTTAGGGGGAGTATCAGTCCTGGGAGTAGATACTAAATTGACACAAATTTTTTTCATATGAATTTAAAACTTAACTAATGTAGTTTTTTTACCAAACATCAGTACATCAAAAACATTATTGTAAAGGTATATTATATAGGAAGATTTTCCATACTTATTATGTAATAAATGTATATAATCATATAATGATTAATTTTTGATCAATATATTTATTCAATGTAGATATATGTCTTCTCTCCTCTCTCCTCTCTTTCTTCCTCTCTCCTCTCTCTCTCCTCTCTCTCTTTCTTTATCTCAAGATACCATATGTATGTATACATTGATTATCATTACAAGTTGTAGTGCTTTGTATTACTTAGTATTTACTGACTCTAGCTATATTATATAGGATGATTTTCCCTACTTATTATGTAATCAATGTATATAATCATAAAATGATTCATTTTTGATCAATATAGTTATTCAATGTAGATAAAACTCCTCTCTCCTTTCTCTCTCCTCTCTGTCTTCTCTCTCCTCTCTCTCAAGATACTATATGAGTTCAAATTATGTGAAAAAAGTATCAAAACTTAAATGTCATACATTCAAAATCTAGATGCCATATGAGTTCAAATCAAGTAAAAAAATAATCAAAACTCAAATGCCACTTAAATGCCATTCAAACGCCACTCAAGTACCCCTCAAGTAAAATACAATATAAACTCGGTGAATTCATCCAACGTCGTAACCCATTGCCTCAACCCCAAGGCCAGAACCACAAAAAAACACTTGGTAGGGAGATCTGCTCATATATTACTACTAACGCACCCTGGGAAGCGCTAAATTGAGGAGCAGCGGAAGCCGGGAGTCGATCCTTATGCCAATAGATGAGCCAAGGTCGCCTGTAATTTTGAGGACTGGAAACTTTCCATGATGTCATTATGTATTTTTGAAATGTAAGTGGTTGACTAGTTTCTTTTGTGCCAGCCTGTTCTGGAACTGTGTCATAATTAATCTTTTGTACCAGCTCGGCATTAGCTACTCGTGTGTGTTAGAAATCAACTGCATTTTCAATTGTGCACACTCCTGTAAATAGGAGAGCTTTTCGCCCGAGCGGCAGATCTGTTTGTGTGCTTGACAGAGAGTTAGCTCCTGCAAGCTTTTGTGACCTCCATACAATAAAAAGTATCAAGCTCTAACACTGCATAATCAGTCTGGCCGGTTTCCGACTTGTTAGTTGTTCCTCCGTGTCGGTGGATCGTAGAGTGTATGCTATATACCATCCAGACAGCGAGTCCAAAGCCAATATACTACTTCACTGGTAGCGCTCCTGACCCTGTACTAAGGTTGTAGCTACACAACACATATCAGGAGCGAGCGACAGAACAGTGCAATAGACTGTTACAGAGCAACAAATAGTCAACTCTCTCTTGTAGTGTTCAGTTAAAGAAAAACAACCGCGAGACACGGCACGCAAAACCTTTACATTGGTGGCAGCGATGGGATCCCATGAAAAGAGATACTACTGGAAACGTTGGCGACAGCTCTTTACCACTTCTATTTTTCCCCCTAACCCAATTATTGGTGACATCTTCCCGTAACAGCTGTCCGGTAGCAGCCCATTCACCACCCCCAGGTACTGTTAATACCCCTCTCCGTTCCCCCTGAACAGTTCTCTAGTAGCCGCCCAACTACCATCCCCCAGACACTGTTACACCCCCTCTCCCTTTCCCCTTACTAGCAGCTGTCAAGTAGCATCCAGGCTACCACCCCGCAGGCACTGTTACAACCTTTGTTTAGAAAATCTACACCCCTTCCCTGTATCATGTGATCCCCTTAACCCTTACCCTTTATCCCTGCCAATGTACACCTGTTTTGTTCAACGGAAACCACCCTTACCTGATGGCAGCTAAAGAGAGCCAGAAGCGCCAGACGGGTACCAGCGGGGACGGCGGAACCCGCTGTGTTAAACTGATTGACTCAAGCCCTCTAAGGGGCATTTCAGCCCCTAGCACCGGCCCCAACCCCGTGCCAAACTTCAACCCTTCCCCCCCCCCCCCCCCCGAAGCTTGACTGTCAAGGTGATGTGGAGTGGTTCATCACAAGATTCTTAGAGGTGGCTGACGACAATGAAGGGGGCACCCAGACAACATTGCTACATGTCAGGGAGGCACTCCGTGGAGAGGCGCTAGAATTTGGGTTGCTAAATACCCTACAAGACATGTTTACAGCCCCCCCCCCCCCCCCCGTGCCGGTTTCTGCTTCACACACAGTGAAGCCCTGCAATGGAAGACCCACTTGAAGAAAGCACCCAGGACTTCCCTCCAGGAATATGCTTATAAAGTAGAGAGGTTAGTCCGGGTTACATATGAAGACCTACCAGCTAGACACAAATAACGTATGCTCTTAGAAACATTTTCCTCTATGCTAGGCCACCAGTACTTGCAACAGCACCTGTTAGCAGTAGACCAACAAAGTTTGGAAGAAGCAGTACCTGCTGGAGGTGAGTTCCTTCACATTAAGACATTCCTGGATCCCAAATCTGAAAGAGTACGAGCTGCCAAAGAAGAAAAGGAGGAGGTACCCATTATCCCCAGACGATTGCACTAGTGTCTCCGGCTCCAAAGGATACGTCTCGCCTGTATCCGGTTGCTACTAATTACCCCTTTATGAGCTACTCCCCTCACACATCACAGCCCATGACCGTGAAAGAAGACATGGTGGCTAAGTTCTTCAGACAGGACAGAAACTGGCTGTCGATACGCAGCAGACAAAGCAGTGGCAAAAAGTAGCAGACATGCTACCGGGCACTTACCCAGCAAGACAGACGCCGTGTTCTGGCTGTATGCACCCCCTCCAAGTGTGTAAACCCGTCCTGCTAATATACAACCTGTTCCTCCAATAGCACAATCCCCAACCAAAGTTCCAGACGACGCAAATTTCTCTGGCACATCACCTTGCTGTTGCAACACCTACTTCTCCTGATGTTGAACGGAAACGCCCAGCCAAGACACATTCAGTGCCACGTCTATGTCGGAGCTGTGGACAGTCAGGCCACTACAGCAGATGATGCCCATCAAGATGGAAGGCTAACCCTACACCCAGAGCTACAGCTGTGTTGGGAAACGACCAGTGCCTGCAGTAGTCACTCCTCAGACTAGCTGCAGAAGGGCGCAAAGATAGGAAAAGGAACTAAAGAGGTTGGAAAAGTATAACCCGAAGCCTCTTGTTTCCTCAGCTGAGGAATAAGGCATCCTCTTCCCCTCCTAAATGGCAGCTCACAACCTCTAATCGTAATGTGGTGTTGGTTGCAGTGGTAGAAGACGCAGAAACCTATAAAACTTTTGCTGCCGTGCATGTCCCACCTAACCCACCCCGCTTTATGACCTTCAAGTCCCCGAAAGCACCAGCCTCCTGAACCGAACTCCAAACTACCAGCCGGCAATTAAACCCCCCAGCCCAGCCATGGAGCGTCTTTCATTCCTTAGAAATAGAGCGTCGCCTCCCCCCTCTAGAGATTCACAGATTCAACCCACCCACTTGCCCGACAATGAGATAGAACAACGCTACCGTGCAAGCTACTTCTTGCCAGGAAAAATAAAAGGCAAGCCAGTCACCCTTCTCGTTGACACCGGCTGTCCAAGCACTTCTTCAACCGGTTACCTGAGTCAATGAAACTGTCAGTAAAGGAGATTGAGTCTCACGGTACCATGGCAGACGGCACCCAAAGTTATTTCTACCGCAACATAAGCATTACCCTTTGTCTCCATAATGAGAATACTACAACCACCTTTGGGGTCAGCCAAAAAATGAAGATGCCATTATAGGATGGCCTTCCTCACAAACCATAACTGCCACTTAAAATTTGAGCGTTCCATCGTCGAGTCAAGTGGAAGAGATGCGCTGTACTGACAAAGATGGCACCTTGCTGATGAACAATGTCCAGGTCTTCTGTGCCACCCAACTGCCCTCATGTATGGAGTTCATCATCCTCCGTAAATTTACCGCACAGAGTTACCTACCCCTTAGACTATTAGAGTCCTGGGCAAACGGATATCCTTTAGCCGCTAGCCTGAATACCCCAGACAGTAAGGGTCACATACTGGTGAGGTGTATGAACTCGACCGACAGTGGAACTCAAGGCAAGCAGGATGGTGGGTAGCTACAGAGGAGTTCACCCAAAGGAGGTACACCCAGCAGAAGCAATTGCCACGCCTTCCCCATTCCTCGGCACGTCTCTGAGATATACTAAGCTGCTCTGCCACAGTGCCAGATAGGCTTGAAACATTGCAGGTAGCTGGATTGTTACGACAGTATGCCGCCACGTTCAGCACTGAAGACCAAGATGTTGGTTTGACTACCATGGCGACACACAGCGTTTCCCATTTCTCTGGAACTTGGCGCATCTGCCAACCCCCCACCGGCTCGAACCGGAGAAGGAATCCGAAGCAGACAGACAGGTGGAGCAACTGGTGCGGGCTCATAGAACCGGCATCAGAAGTATGGAGTTATCTAATGGCTCTAGGGAGAAAGAAAGACTACAGGTGCCTAAACTCGGTTACTCATCAATATGCTTACCCACTTCACGGCAGAGATGAGAATTTGGACTCCCTGTCAGGAAGCAGATCCTTCAGCACCCTGGACTTAGTCTGTGGCTACTTGCAGATTCCCCTGGATGAATAAGTCACCGAATACTCCACTTTTGCTTCCCATACCGGACTGTGGAAGTTGAAGGTCCCCCCTTTGGCCCTTTACCTCAGCCCTGGCCACTTTCCAACAGTGGACGGAGAAGGTACTGGGAGGTCTCCATTGGAACACCCTTCTGCTTTACCTCGATGACATTATCGTTATTGCCCCTAATTTCTCCACTCCCATCCAGCGCCTGGCAGAGGTCTTTCAGCATTTCCAACATGCCTGTTTGAAGCTCAAACACAGCAAAGGTGAGTTGCTCAAGCCAGAGGTCTGGTATCTATGGCACGTGGTGAGCAGTGCATGAGTAGCAACGGACACCAAGAAAATTGCTGCTATAGCACACTGGCCGACACCTACAGAGTTAAAGGGGTTGCAGGCCTTCCTGTGTACTGTTGGGTACTACTTCTCCACAGTGGCACGACCCCTTACCCAGCTCAAAAGTAAGCATGCCCCGCGGAAGTGGTTTTTAGCCAAAGAGATTGCTGTGCAGCAGCTGAAAGTAGCCATGACCAGTGCCCTTGTTCTTGGTGACCTTGATCCTAAGCTACAGTACACCCTGGACACCGATGCTAGCATTGCTGATATAGGTGCTTTGCTGTCACAGGTACAGAAAAGTAGTGAGCAAGAAATCACTTACTACAGCAAGGTGTTCAGTCCACAGGAGAGCAACTACTCTGTGACTGGGAGATAGCTGCTGGCAGTAGTGAAGGCTGTCAAGCTCTTCTGCCCATACCTCTATGGCCAACACCTCCTACTCTGGGCAGGCAATGCCTCCCTGTTGTGGCTGGGTAGCCACCGGGAACCTACCAGTCAGGTAGACAGATGGCTAGAGACCTTATCAGAGTTCAGGTATGCCATTGATTGCAGGAGCAGCCCCAACATGGGAACGCAGACGGTCTGAGCTGGAAGTACCCCCAGAATGCAGGCAGTGTGGTCACATCCAGGAGAGAGACGGCGGACCTTCCAAGGCGGAAGTGCAGCAGGAAATAGCCTTCCTCAGCCCAACCACTCTCTCTGCCTCTCAGGTCATCCCATGCCGTTCAACCAGTCCAACCAGATGTCGATCTTGTCCAGAGTCAGAGTGAAGTCATCTGTCATCTATCATCTATCTGGCAGTGTCTATACAGCTTCGCCTCAACAAGATGGAGTTGGAGCTCGGCAGCCAGGAACTGAGACGGTTGAAAAACTGCATCGGGGGTATGAGACTAAGGGCGGATGGTGTGTTGGAGCTGCAGATTTCTCCCAATTTCCGCTTTTAATGGTGTGCGTTCTGTCGGGCATGGTTACACGGAAAAAACGGCCTGGCAGACCCATTGCTTTACACACCAGGGAATACACAGGACCCTCAAGGGCCCCCAGCTCTTGTGGTACTAGCCGGGTATGACTGCAGATATGTGTCGAATTGTCAGGTGCAGTAAAGTTTGCCAGAGAGTCAAGAGTGGCGGTATTAGAACCAGTGCCGGTCGTCAATTTGGTGGGCCATTTCCCTGAAACTAATCTTGGTGTTGATGGACCACTTCACCAGGTGGTAAGACACTTCGGCCCTCCCAAATGCTAAAGCCCCCGGTAATAGCTTGTGCTCTGGATGAGCGAGTCTTCAGTTGTTTGGTCAACCCTGAACACATGCACACGGACCTGAGAGCAGAGTTTAAATCCCATCTGATGGGAGAACTGCGTCTTTTGTTGGGCATAAAGAAGACTCGGACCACCCTTACCACCCACAGGCTAATGGGGTTGTTGAAAAAAACAGCATAGTGGTAGGTGATTCCCTATGGTCCTTGCTCTTGAAGTGTAGCCCCAGTGACTGGGACTTGTTACACCCTTAACTGAGGAGAGCCTTCAGAGCTACCCCCAGAAGTGCATGAAACCCTGAGAGAACAGAAAATGGAAGTTAGAGCAGAAGAAAGAGAAGACCCCGGTTTATACACGGTTGGAGACCAAGTATGGTTAAAAAACTACCTAAGACGTCGTGGAGAGTACCCAAAGTTACAGGACAAACTCATTAGTCGCTGTGAGATTGAAGAAGCATATAGTAACCATACCTACCTCATCAGCAAACATGGTCAAAGCTCAGTACAAAATAAGTGCCGCCTCAAGCCTACTATCCAAGTGTTGACCCTAGAGGACAGGCAACAGCAGACGTGGAGCCTACACGGCACTTTAACATATGTGGATCGCGTAGATGGTTAACACCAACCCCCTGTCCCCCTTGCCATCACCCCCTTGTTTGAGCCACCCCCACTTGAGACAGAGCATCCCTCTCCATTGGTATGCACCAATTTTGAAGCATTCAGAGGCACAGAGATCTCCCACCTCACTGGTCTTGCCCAGTGAGTTTGGTGTGAATCAACCAAACAGTATTGCCAGAAATGACCAGAGAAGGAAAGAGTTACTTCCTCCGGTGGCTACTCCACCCCCACCTCCTACCCAGACTGAGAAACAGCCACCCCCTCTGACATCCCCAAGACCACGGCAAACTGTTGACCCCCATACGTTATGAACAGCCAGTATTCCACCCAGTTGGAGTAACAGAAGGAGTGGATAAAGCAGCTAACAACCGAATAATTTTCAAAAATTATTGCAGTCAAAAGGGAATGAGAATAATTCCTCACAGGGCATAGCCATTCCTCCTTTCCGGGTGTCAGAGGATAAAACGTGAAAGTCTAGTAATACTTTCCATCCCCCCAAAAGATATGGCTTGCCAAAAACTGAATTTAGCCGCCCGCCTATTATTCCTCATCAACCCCTGGCAGCTAGTTGCCACGCTTCCAAACTGGATTGAACCAGTCAGCCGCATGCGGGAAGCAGCAGATCTACAAAAGTACACAGAGTGACAATATGTGTTATGGCTGCCGCTCAGAGCATGGATTGCTCATATGACGCTTCGCTAGAGCCAGAGAGTGGGGCTTTCAGGTACAAGAGGAAGAAGAGTTCTTGAGGGAGATTACTTCTGCTGCAGCACGGCCCCATTCTCCCCGATCTGCACGGCGTCCCCCTAGAGGCATTCCTTCAGGCAGACCAGCTACCCTTGTATCAGTATACCTAAGAATAAGGAAGAGACGAGACAGTATCAATTGCTAGGGATTGATTAACAAGCCGAGCTGATGGATGTCTGGGTGCACCAGAACAGTTCACCCTGTTACCCACTTGGCCTTAGGCAACCCCCTCCCTGTGCTCACCACCTTGGCGGTGTTGCTCTACTCCTTAGTGAATCTATTGTGCTGGCTAGAAACACCCTCACAGTCAGGGTGTTAACCAGTCTACAACCAAAACTCCTGCCCAAGCCATCCCTCCTCCAGATGCTGTGTGTCATTGCACCAACACAAGATTCTACGGAACTGAGATCCAGGACTGTGACGGTCACTGCAAAGCTATCTACAGATACCCCACCATCCAGCATGGTTACTCATGAGAGAATGCAATCACTAGACAAAATAGTGCCTAGCAAAGACAGAGGTGCAAAGCTGTTAGTTGAGCTCGCTAAACCAATGAGCCCCCTTCCGGTCAATCTTTCCAGCCCTGCCACCCTGCCCCCTGCCAACCTGCCACCCCTACCACCCCTGACAGTGAGAGCTGTTTCCACCAACCCTGGTCCAACATAACGCGGCGGGCCAGAGTCTGTGACTACCATGGTGCCAACACTGATGCCCGCTCCCAACTCCGTAGACACCCCTGCCAGCATCTCTATGTCTAACCCTCCTTCCACTACCCCACCTGTGAGCAAGAGTAGTAATATATGAGCAGATCTCCCTACCATGTGTTTTTTGTGGGGTCAAAATCCGGGGTGATGCAATGGGTTACGGCGTTGAATGAATTCGCCGAGTTTATATTGTATTTCATTTGAGGGGCATTTGAGTGGCATTTGAGTGGCATTTGAGTTTTGATTATTTTTTTTACCTTATTTGAACTTGTATGGCATCTAAATTTTGAATGTATGGCATTTGATTTTTTTGATAGTTTTTACATTGTATAAAAATGAAACGTGATATGATTGTATTGTTATTGGAAGTTAAGATGTCGACAGAGGATGATGTTGAGATGAGACCGATGAATGAAGTTGATACCGTTGATGGTACTACACGCGATATGATAGATGTTTTACCAAGTATGAAGCGTAAAGCGTTGATAATTATGATGATTTTGGTATTTGTCGTAGGATTTTCCACTTTTGGAGGTGTTACTGAGTTTGGTATGTATGAAGAAGCTATGGAAAAAATACAAAAAGCGAGAAACTCTCCTGTTGGAATCATAAATGAAACTACTGTTGGTTGGTTGATGAACATCTTTTTATGATGAATGGGAAACCTGAAGATTATGACCCAAGGATGCGATCTCCTTTTACAGCAATGATTGCAGGACCAACTGGATCGGGAAAGACACAAGCGATTTTTTGAATGATTGAAGCTAGTCAGACTATAGTGCACCCCCACCAACAGAAATTCACTACTGTTATGGAGCCTACCAAAAAGCCTTTGATGATGTACCAGGAGTGATTTTTCATGAAGGCATGATAGATATAACAGTGAGTTTTCCCAGAGATGGTCGAAATCGATGGCTGATAATTGATGATCTCATGGATGAAGTTTCTGGTAAAGCCGATGCCAATGCTTTGTATACAAAACATAGTCATAATTTGAACATAAGTGTGTTTTTTATTGTTCAAAACCTGTTTTTAAAAGGAAATCGTACAGTTTCCTTGAATAGTCATTATTTTTATCTTTTTAAAAACCCTAAAGATGCTTCTTCTATTTCCTATTTGGCTCGACAATGTTTTTCATCAAAAGTAAAATATGTACAAGAGGCTTTTGAAGATGCCACAAAAAAACCATACTCTTATTTACGAATAGATACGACTCAACAAACGAATGATCAACATAGACTATTGGGAAACTTTACATCAGATCTCCCTATGATATTATATGTACCCAAGTAAAAGGATATAAATACAATTACTATTCGTTTCACCTCAATCATATTTTGTTATTCAACGACGCAACACGGAAGCGTTATAATGACTAAAGCTTTGGAGAAAAAATTAACAAGAAATGCTGCTGTGTTGTTATCGCTCAACAATGCAACCTTTGCTATTCAAAAGTTTGTTATAGCCAAAGCCAAAAAGGAGTTTATTATGGCTCTAATGGAATGTGCTAAAGCTATTATAAATATACGATACCATTGACAACATCTCAGTATAATCAGTTGCAGCGGAACGCGAAGGATATTAGCGCTTTAGTAAAAAGATCAACGTTAGATGATAAGAAAGTTGTATTGCAAAAAGGAAGACTTTTATCTGCTCTACTAGGACCTATTATCAGCAATATAGTTCCTGGGTTATTTAAAAGTGTGCTAGTAGGAGGGAGAAGATAAAGATGAAAGTCTCAACATGAATGATGCGAAATAGAATGGCGATTTTAGCTCTGGATGATCTGAGTAAGAAAGGAAAAATTGCTATAGTCGAAAAGGCCAAATCAGATTTGTTTCAATCATTGATAGAAAGTGTTAAAAATATTATATTAGGTAATGTTCCTCTTGATTCTGAGCAGTTTATTGAGTTGCAGCGTTACACGAAGGAACTACATAAACTAAGTGGTAGAGGGACAGTTGATGATAAGCGTAGAATTTTGATTCAGACTGGTAGAGGGAATCTTTTGGACGCTATTATAACCCCTATTGTATCTGTTTTGTCATCAATAAAAGCCTTCAACATTCTCAAGACGTATTTTTATACTCACTGAAAATGAATATTATAGATTAACGGAAAAAAGGAGAATAAAACAGTGGTAAAGGAAGAAAAGACCAGACCTCCATTGTATTATAATCCTATGGAAGCTATAACAGTGAGAAATATGAAGAGAAAGCGAAATGATCTACTGGAAACGGCTTATGATTCTGACTTATCCTCACACGAAAAGATAGATGAAAATGTTGAAAACCTACGGAGGTATTTGTCGGATGTCAAAAAGATTAAAAATAATCAAAATCAGGCACAAAAGGATAGTTGGAGTCCAATTAAGAAAAAAAAATAGAATCTACTTCTCCTTTGGCCAATAGCACAGTTATTGATGATAAACCTAATGCCTATTCACCAAATGTCGATGAAGACATTGAGTTAGAATCAGTGAAAACGAATGATGATGATGACATCGGGATAGAATCAATAAAAGGGAAGTTGTTTGATACTGAAGACTCAACCCTACATGGAAATACATTTGTTACTGATGGAGAAGATGAGCATGATAGTGAAAGCGAAGATTTAAAAGAGTTTGAAAAAAAAGCAACTGATTTAACAACAAAAAAGAGTGATCAAACGATCGATGTCAGAATGTTGAATAATCTGAGTAAAATTGGTAGATTCGACTCGGAGAAGAACAGACTGAAAATTGGAGAACATTGGTTGAAGCCTAAGACTTCCAAAACTTCACTACGAGATGTTCTAACCGAAGGAGGTAAAATACAATCGGGAAACACCAATTACAGTAGATTTAAAAGCTTGCTAACTGATGAAGGAATCACAACTGTCAGGAAATCCCCGCGTCAAACACGTGGGAGCCAGAAGAAAAAGTTGGTCGTTCCGGTACTAATTCATGGATATCAACACGCTAAAAGAGTTGTATTACAATCCTGCATTACATACATCTCTACGAGGAGCTAGAGCTTTACTGAAAGCTCGTAGAAAGCGAGAGGGAGAAAAAAGAATCCGTGAATGGTTGAGTGGTGAGGATGCCTCCACGTTACATAAAAAAGTTGTGACTAAGTTTAAGCGTCGTCCTACAATTGTAGCTGGAATAGGGGAACAGTTACAGGTAGATTTGATGGATGTTCGATCTCGAAAAGAAGAAAATAATAATTCAGCATTTTTACTGACTGCTGTTGATTCTCTATCTAGAAAAGGATGAGCTGTGCCGCTCATCTCCTAATCAGGACAGGTTGTAGCCAGAGGATTGAGAAGAATACTAGAAGGGGAAAACTATAAAGCTTTACAATCCGATAAAGGTAAAGAGTTTGACAACATCAATGTCAAGACTCTTCTGGCGGAAAAAAAATCAAGCGCTTTACAACCGAAAATAAGACGATAAAGGCATCAATGGTGGAGCGTTTTAACAGAACTTTAAAAGAGAAGATATATAGATATTTGACATATAAAGATGATGACGGATACATTGATGTTTTACCAGAAATGGTTAATGCATACAACAACACAATTCATGGTGCTATAGGTATGAGACCGAATGATGTGAATTTTTAAAATCAGAAACTTGTATGGAATCGTGTGTATGAAGGAGGTGAACATAGTTTAACTCAAGAAGCAAAACTAAAGATTGGGGATTATGTGAGAATAAGTAAGGCAAGAGGAGCGTTAGAAAGAGGATACACCCCGGAATTGGACGATTGAGATTTTTATAATCACTGGTGTACTTATTGATGAAAAACCTGTTGTATATAGGGTAAAAGATTTGGCTGAGGAGATGATTGATGGTACCTTTTACGAAAAAGAGTTGCAAAAAGTAAAAAAACCCACGAGTTTCAGAATTGAAAAGATATTGGGAAGAAGAACGAGAAGAGGTAAAAGACAGATTCTGGTTAAGTGGTTACGTTACGGAGAAAAGTTCAACGAGTGGGTAGATGAATAGTTTATAAGGAAATCATACGTTGGGAAAATGTCGATGCTGATAACTTTACCCTCAAACTCTAGTGGTGAAGAGCTTCCTGATAATAGCAATTCCGAATTTACAGTGAGACTGTATAAATATTTGGTTATCAATGGTGGTAAATGGGAGGTAGGTCTGCTAGATATGTCTTATTCCAATAATTGGAAGAATGTTACCGAAGGGAAAATATATCTAGAAAAGACTAATGTCTCTGGTAAAAGCAAAAAGTCCTTCATCTTACTTGGTAATGGAAGATATGATAGTTTGGAGGAGTTGGAGGAAATTATACGAAAGAGAATGAGTGAAATGGATTTAGACAAAAAATTCACCATCTCCTACAACAAGATCACCAACACCACTTTACTAACTAACAGCGATCCTGATACTACCATAAGCTTTTCCAAAGATCTAGCATGTATTTTTGGATTTGAACCAAAAACTATGTATCCTCATGGTAGATACAATAATATCTCACCCCCTGAGATAAATACCGGTCTAACATCTCTGTATGTTTATTCCAACATTGTTGATAATAGAATGGTAGGAGATACGAATGTACCTTTACTGAGAGTAGTTCCGGTTCAAGGAAAGAAGAATAATGTTGTGTATCAAGAATTTAAAAATCCTCACTATGACGACGCTTCATCACTAAATAGTGATCTGATTCAAGTACTTATAACGAGTGACGACGGCCAACGAATACCATTTGATGGTGGAAAGGTTGTGTTGACGGTTCACTTTAGAGAGAAACAATTATAATGAGTTTGGTACGATACACCCCTGAGGACTCGAAAAATTTTTTTGATGAGTACTACAAGATGCAAGCTGGAAATGGAATTGGAGTGTATAGTGGACGGCGGGTGAAGCCTAATATGAGAGGAAATGGTCTTGGTAGTATTTTTTCAAGTATACTTAAATCCGCAGCACCAATGCTGAAAAGAGGAGCAATTAGTTTGGGGAAAAGAGCACTGTCTGTAGGTGAAAATTTAGCGCGTGATGTCATCGATGGACAAAGCTTTGCAGCATCAGCAAAGAAGAGGGGGTTGGCAGAGTTGAATGATCTGGGGGGGGGATGTGCTCAATGCAGTCCGTCTAGATAGTATGAAAAGGAGAAAAACAAGAGGTGGAAAGAAAAGGAGAGGTGTTGGTAAACGTGGCATATTTTAATAGCAGCAGAATCCGGTATAAAGACAGTAGAGCTTGATATCTATATTCATTAAGCGATAACGCTTCAAGCAATCATCACTCGCAAAAGATGGCTAGCCTAAATGGGACAACAGATAATAAGTTGGAAGGTTCTTCCTACAACATAAATCCATCGTTGGATGTATTTGCTACGGAACCAACAAACATATCGGTAGAGAGATCGGAATACGTTGTCATCAGACCTGATAGTTTAGATCCTTATGGTAGTATTGAGTTAACCTTGTCAGGGAGCACTGAACGTTACACAGATCTCTACAACTCGTTTCTGCAAGTTGGAGCCACGGTTGTTCAAGATGATGGAACCGATATTCAAGGTAGTGATGATGATGCAGCTGTGTGGATGGGGGATTCGATGCATACATTATTCAGCGAGTTGAAAATGTCGATAGAAGGAACCACTGTTGAATACGCTAACAACTACGGTTTACGCTCCTACTTTTCACAACTACTCGAAAACAGTGCAGAAAGAGAGAAATATCAAGGTAAGATGGAAGGATGGATGTATGATGATTCAACTAGCAAAGACGCTGCTGATCACAAAACTGCAGATGAGAAAAAGAGGAGAGCTCTAATCATAGGTGGAAAGACAATAGAATTAACTGGACAACCTCATCTCGCATTATTTCAGCAAAAAAAACTAATAATTCCAGGACCTAGTATGCAGCTGGAGTTTGAGCGCTCTTCCAGCAAACTAGCTTTGTTTGCTGCGGATGAGGCGCCTACAGGAGGAGCGAAGATTGGAATTGATAAATTTGAACTTCATCTTTGTAAAGTTAAGGTGAATCCTACAATACAAAACTCCCAACTCAGTTTGGCGTTGGAAGGTCACAACTACATTTATCCAGTTGATCGAAAACGGATAAAACTATATGGAATTTGTGCTGGTGTTGCGCAGATTGACATCACTTTGGAAGAAATCAAACAAAAACCTAAACAAATTTATTTAGGTTTAATTGATCACAACCCAATGAACGGACGTTTCGCCTTGAATCCATATAGAATAAAACACGCTAATGTTGATAGTATTGTATTGAGAGTTGGCGATTGTCCAATTGGAAGGAGATTTGAGCCAAATTATGCTAGAGGGGTTTTTGGAAGAGAATATCATCAGTTTCTACACACCACCGGAACTTTGCTTGAAGGTGATAGTCTTGGTATTACGAAAGAACAATACCTTGATGGTACTACACTTTATGGATTTGATTTGACTGGCGATTTTCTTAAAGAAGGATTTCACTCTATGAAAAATGTCACAACAAGTGTGGAAATTCGTTTTAGCATTACCACGACTGATAGATTATCCCTGGTAGCATACTTTGTAAAAGACGGTGTGTTGGAGATGGACAGCATTCTTCAATTAACTATCGCGGGAGACGCAGTGCTTTAAACAGAAAGTTAGAGATGAATACCATGCAAATTCGTTCGATCTTATCTTCAGAGGTTTTATGTCAAAGCGTAGGGATTCACGATGGAGCTAGAGAACAGTTTTGGAAGCAAATTTGCAATTTTCCAACAGGATGTTTCGTATTCAACACCCATTATTCTCACCAACCTGGAGAGCATTGGTTGGCTGTGTACGCTAATGATTCAGAGGTGGATTTTTTTGACTCGTTTGGACGTTCTGTTTCCTTTTACCAAGATGTAAATGAAATACTAAGTATTCATGGAGGATATGAAACAATACGAAGTAATGAAACACAACTACAAAATTTTTTGTCAACTGTACATGTATGTGGCGATTATTGTGTATACTTTTGTTTACTGAGAAGTAGAGGGTGGAGTATGGATGAAATTGTTAGAAGCTTACGAGATATAGGAGATAGTGAGATGAGAGATCACTCAATACGGAGATTTATCATACAGACTTATCCTAACTTCGAGTCCATACAAGATAATACAGTAGAAGGAATAAATGGAGTGCATATACAAGGAACTAATTTACTAAGTAAATTGTTAAAATAAATTATTATAACTGATTTTTATTTGTTATAACAAATAAAATGAATAAAATACAACTTATCTCATTATTTGTGCTAAACACTACAGAACCTATAAAAACTATTATTTTGTAATGTTCCAAGCAAGAAGTAAATAAGATCTTCTCATTTTCTTCCTGAGGAGCGCTGTTTAGTTAGATCTAAAAGACATAGTAACTAATGACTCTATCATACATAGTTATATGAATTATTTTTACAAGAATACTTTATGAAGAGGGTGAGCTCCTAGTAGTTGCAATAGAAGGTTTAGTAGATGTTGCTTCTCCGCTAGCCGTTGTAGAACTGGATGCTTTCTGTGTGAAAACAGTGGCTCTTAAATAGGTAAAGTTGCACTGATTAAACCCTATGAATCAGCATTTTTTCACGCGAATACAACCCAACGCTTTCGCGGGAATAAATAATTTATTTTCACGCGAATGGAAACCGTTGCTTTTGCGGGAATAAAACAATTATTTTTACGCGAATGAAAACCGTTGTTTCGCGGGAATAAAAAAACTTTTCATGCGAATAAAAAACAATGCCTCCGCGGGAATAAATAATTTATTTTCACGCGAATGGAAACCGTTGCTTTCGCGGGAATAAGAATTTTATTTTCACACGAATACAAACCAATGCTTTCGCGGGAATAACTAATTTATTTTCACGCGAATAACAACCAATGTTTTCGCGGGAATAAATAATTTATTTTCACGCGAATAAAAACCAATTTTTTCGCGGGAATAAATAATTTATTTTCAAGCGAATGGAAACCGTTGCTTTCGCGGGAATAAATAATTTATTTTCACGCGAATAACAACTAATGTTTTCGCGGGAATAAATAATTTATTTTCACGCGAATGGAAACCGTTGCTTTCGAGGGAATAAATAATTTATTTTCGCGCAAATAACAACAAATGTTTTTGCGGGAATAACTAATTCATTTTCACGCGAATGGAAACCGTTGCTTTTGCGGGAATAAAAATTTTATCTTCACGCGAATACAAACCAATGCTTTCGCGGGAATGAATAATTTATTTTCACGCGAATAACAACCAATGTTTCCGCGGGAATAAATAATTTATTTTCACGCGAATGGAAACCGTTGCTTTCGCCGGAATAAAATTTTTATTTTCACGTGAATACAAACCAATGCTTTCGCGGGAATAAATAATTTATTTTCATGCGAATAAAAACCGTTGCTTTCCCAGGAATAAAATTTTTTATTTTCACACAAATAAAACAGGCATATTTCACGCGAATAACACTATTATGATAGAGTTTTCGCGTGAGTGTTTTTAATGGTTATAAGCTAGATGAGTAGGAGTGGCTTATAGTATATAAGAACAGCTCTCTCTGCATACAAAATCATTCTCTCCAGCAATAACCTCAGGAGCATCAACTACTACAATAACCTCAGGAGCATCGACTACTACAGCTGATTTCTTGGTGATAAGGTAAGAATTAATAGAAAAACTATTTAATAGAAGTTAAAATGTAATTATTTTACAACATTGTTTAATCATCCTATACTAACACATAACTTTTTTTATTTTAGTTCATTATGACTTCAAAGTCAAATACAATAACAGACTTCCTCCCGGAGATCTATCACAAGTATATTAAAGAAAATGTAGCCGTGCAGGAAATTGCGAAATATCCATTGACATTGCAAGCTGTGTTATTCTGTATAACGCAGCATTTGCCAACTTTAGCATCTTTATACGGAGAACTATCACCCATACAGTACCGACCACATACATTACACCAGAATGCTAACAATCAAGAAACATTATTACGACTAACAATTCAAAACAATTTTGAGACAGTTTTGAAAATGTCTAAAATCGTGAATATTAACCATTTTTTAAAAAAAATTAAAAGAAAGCTATGGGATCAAGATCTCACTCAAAGATTAGTTAAAGCCCAATGGACTGAAGAATTAATGTGTGAGTTTAAGCCCAATATTTTACGTTATATTCAAACGGATGAATGTTTATATACATCTATTGCTTCGTTTGAAGTTATGTTATGTCTTTTTCAAGAATATAAACTTTAATATATACAATCATACAATGTTTAATTTCTATTCAATGTACATAAATATATATAGCTATCGAAAAATTATCAATTATCAAATGCCATACATTCAAAATCTAGATGCCATACAAGTTCAAATTAAGTTCGAGTTATGTAAAAAAATTATCAAAACTTAAATGCCATACATTCAAAATCTAGATGTCATATAAGTTTAAATTAATTAAAAAAATAATCAAAACTCAAATGCCACTCAAATGCCCCTCAAATGAAATACAATATTAACTCGGCGAATTCATTCAACGCCGTAACCCATTGCATCACCTCGGGGTCTAATCCACAAAAATTTACTTGGTAGGGAGATCTGATCATATATTACTACTAGCAAGTCACCTCCCTCGACTTGCAGCCCTGTGGTCCATTTGATGGACGTTGCCCCCTCCAGGGGTGCGTCACCTACCGTCACAGAGGAAGTAATAACTCCTCACCAGACGGGGAGAAAGCTCCCAATCGCCAGACGGCTCCTTCAGTGGACAATAAAAAAAAAAAGGTAGAACCATCAAACTCCACATAGCTAAAGCAAGGCGCAACACCTGTCCCATATACAATTTCACTGCCCAGTACATGCTCAACACAAGTTGCCATCACATTCTGACACAAGCTTTTTAATAATCTGCAAACCGGATCCACTATAAAATAATAAACTTTAGTTTAAGTTGTTTCCAATATTAAGTGGTCCTCTGGGAAAAAACGGTTTAGACATTGCATGAAAGATGGATTAATCATTAATTGGACTACCCATGCTCCAATCAGTAATCATCATGCGATGAATAACGGGCAAATACAGTGATTAGGAATGCTCTTGGTTTCAATTCGTGCTGGACTAACTCTATCCCAAGTTATAATCACAATTGTGATTAGGTGTGGCTTATTCACCACCGCCCGGCTTGTGGCAATAAATGACCTTTTGCTTAATCCTATGTCAATCTCTCAGATCAGTAGGCTTATGGATGGTAAGAAATAATCAAATCAGGATAAGACTCATCCTTGTTTTTTTGTGAGTGTATCTATTATACCAGTTTTAAATTGAATATAACCCGATATTTAAAACATGGCACAAACCATGGTACAAACTAGCATATAACCATGAAGTTTGACAAATGGTACCAAATGAGGCACAGTACAGTTTTTTACCATTGTAAATACCTGGTGCTAAAAAAAGCACGCTCCTAGGATAACTGCCGATAATAAACACATTATACACATTTAAAAGACGATTTTAACCAAATTTCAAATGGAGAAACACCACCTTGCACAAAAAAATCTAAACTCGAGTGTCCATATCACGTATTGCTGAAATTGGCACATACCAATGAGAACCACATCAGCCTTAAGATCTATCAGAAGCTCCAATAACTTTAAAATCATTTAAAACTTACTTGTGGTATACACTTTAATACACCCACAATGCCATAAAAGATACTAATTAGAAAACCCGGGATCTAAAACACTGGGTGGACAAAAATACCTCCACAACGACTCCTCTTGGTTCACCTGGTGCTCCAAGCAACACATGCATCAAGGAAAGCTCTATTTTCCTAAACTCACCTTGGGAGATCTGCTTCTATTCCACATAAGTAACCAAAGGAGTTGCAAGTTTGTATGCTAGTTATATATATCAGATTGAAAAGCACCAAAAGACATCAAGTTTTCATGTGCCAGGAGTTAGGGAATAAAAGATAACCAAAAACCAACCATGTGTTTAAAGGCAGTAGAGACTCAATGTGCCAAGAGTGAGAATATAAAAAGTAACAAAAGGGAGGTCTCCGTATGTGAGCTGTGTGGCAAAGTGGAGGTACATTTGGGGCAAGCGCTCAAGAAAAAGATCGACGCGAGCGATCTGCAAATTATACGCTAATTTTGTCTTCTGACTCATCTCACGCGTTTCTCACACTAGTTTGGGCTAGTAGTAGATACTCAATGTGCCAAGAGTGGAAGAGAGGATACAAAGTGACAAAAAGGAGGGATCCATGTGTTAAGATGGGAGCAGGCAAACTGGATACAGAACCCTTATAGGTGTATGCAGGATTGGCATTGTGAATCTAGAGTTGGTATGCCTGGTAGTTGGTCTGTATTAGAGAATACAGTGCAGGCAGAGTGAGCTTTTACGCTAGCATTGTTGACTTGGTCAGATGCTTCAAAGTGGCATAAGACAAAGCAAAAAAGCAAGTTTGTTAATTTTGTGACATGCGCTTGTGGAAACTTGGTTAATAATAGGAATGTGCTAAGGAGTGAAGGCTCTCTCTCTTTGTGATTGGCAGCTGGAAGGTGGAGTTGTGACTATACCTCATCATTAACATTGGTTGTACAGCACAGCAGTGCATGGTGAATGTTTGTGAACAAAGACAACAAACATTAGAACAAAGTGGACTGAGATATCAAGTAAAAGTAGGAGGTAAGAGGTGGAGTTATCGAGTCACTATGCAATGTGAAGGGGGGCTAATTGTTTCCGTATTTTTTGCTTGACTTCGGTTTTTCATGAAGCTTTAGATTTTTAATAGCTTGTTCATAGAGCCATTTAATGAGCAGGTAAGAATTTCGGAGGTTTTTTAGGCTGTTCTGTATTTTCGTTACCATGGCATCCATCGTATTGCTTTCCCTGGAAACATTTCCAAGGCCAGTATTGTGTCAGTAATGTGCCGGTACTTTGGCTGTACTGATATAAACTATATTTGCACATGTATAATGTATACTATAATGAGGGAAGCTCTGCTGGCACATTTTCTAGCCCACACTTGTGACATTTCAAGTGAGCCTGATGCCAAGTGGCCATCACAAATACTTCCTCAACGCTCTCGCCATAAGAGGGCTTTATCAAAGTCCACCACATTACGCTGTCTTCCACTAAACAAATAGTACTACACCTGAAAAAATAATTGTCGCAAGTGTGTATAAGGAATAAGTGTCTTTCAAATAGTTTGCAATGCAGCGTGACAGCAATAGCGAGGCCGAATGTGTGGTAAGATGCATTTTAGGCATAAAGTAAACAACTTTGACAGGAACGTCAACCCAAATGAACCTCTTTGAAGAAAAAAAATTACAGCTATATTTCGAAACTTGGCTTTGCTATATTTGGAACACATTCTTATACAAAAGCAATGGTGTTTATTCTTCGCACATTATGAATTGAAAATATATCAAACAGAATTCCACACCAAAAAACCATCAGAGACATTCACAAACAAGTTCATAAGTTTGTTGCATTAAGCTAGATGGTAGAAGAAAGTTGGTGATATTGTAATGGATTTCGTAGTGTCATCGTTACATTCCATTCACCCTAGTCAACAAACATAGCTAAGCCCTAGTGTGTTGTCCATATGCGGTGCATTCTGGGAAGCCCTAGCTAGGCAAGCCTATGCTTGTCTTGTTGATAGCTCTGAAGTGCAGCGAAGTGATGCGGGGGGGGGGGGAGAAGAGTCAAGCCTTATTTTCATAGTAGCCGATCCAAGATCAACTGTACTGTTCACAAGCTATTGTATTGATAGCTTATGATAATTTTCCATTAGGTCATGTATCTGTTTGTTTGAACATTGGCGGTTAGCCAGTCTCTATAGTGCCAACCTGTATGTATCATTTGTATTATACTGTGCCGGCCTATGAGTGTCATTTTTACTGTACTGCGCAAGCTTGTTATTGTCCAATCGTATGCCTGTACTTCAACTACGATTTCAACTTTATGATTCTCTATAAATAGAGAGACTTTTCGTCCAAGCGGGCAGACCTGTTTGCATGCTTGTGAAAGAGACTGCTCCTGCAAGCTTTGTGTCTTACAAGCAATAAAGTGTGCATAACTTTACCTTAGCGTGCATAGGTTGCCGGCTTGCTTGTTTGTTCCCCCGGGCTCGGTGAAACTCAGTGTATAATGTTTACACTGGTAGTCGAGGACAGGAGTAATAACTACCACTCCAGTAGCGCTTTCGACCCAATACAGCTGTTACAGTTTGCTACCGTGTGTCTCTGTGTGTACTAGGAAAAAAAAGTTGCTAAGCTGTTTGAGCTCTACACCAGTGTTTGGTGAAGGCATTGTACGAGCGTTGCACAGCAAAAACCATTACATTGGTGGCAGCAGTGGGATTCAGTGAACATACAGACACCACTAGAGAAGTTGATGACGGCCAAACAACACCTCTACTCATTCCCCCAACGCAAGTATTGGTGACATTTTTCATCTTAAGAGCTGTCCAGTAGCAGGCCAACTACCACCTCCCCAGACACAGTTACGTTTTCTCCTTTCCCCCTGCTAACAGCTGTCCGGTAGCAGGCCAACTACCACCTCCCCAGACACAGTTACGCTTTCTCCTTTCCCCCTATTAACAGCTGTCCGGTAGCAGGCCAACTACCACCCACGGGTATTGCTACATCTTCCCCTTTCACCCTACTAGCAGCTGTCCGGTAGCAGCTAGGCTACCACCCTACAGACATTGTTACACCCCGCTTGCTCAAAGAGCTGCGCCCCTTCCCCTGTATCCTACGACCCCTCTACCCCCCCCCCCCACTTACGCCTGTCCACCCAGAATTCTCTTCCCCTGTTGACAAATGACTTACTGGTGGTGGAGGCAAAACCCCTAGGTTGATGGAGGCTCAGAGCCGGGAGCGCTGGACAACTACCAGCAGGCATGGCAAAAGCTGTGGCCCTAGACAGGCTGACCCAGGCACTGAGTACTTTACTTTACGGAGTACTTTACCCTCAGCAACCCCCTTTCCCCTCTGCTCCCGTATTGAACTTCCAGCCTCAAAAGTTTGACGGCCAGAATGACGTAGAATACTTCATCACCCGGTTCTTGGAAGTTGCTGAAGCAAGTGAGTGGAATGCACACACAGCCCTGCCCCATGCCAACATCCTACAGGCCTTGTTTACAGCCCTCTGTGCCCGTTTTGGCCTCGCATGCCTTGAATATCTACAACAAGTCGTACACCTTAAAAAAAGCACCACAGACTTATCTCCAAGAGAGCGTCAGCGGGGTGGAGAAAATAGTTCAAGTCACCTATGAAAACTTGCCAGCTCGACTTGCAGAATGTATGGTACTTGATACATTCCCATCCGCGCTTGCCCACCTGTATCTGCAACAGTACCTGTTAGCAGTGGACCTACAGAGTCTGGAAGAAGTAGTCCGGGCTGGAGGCGAGTTCCTTCACATAAAGACGTTCCCTGATTCTAAATCATAAAGAGTTTGAGTTGTCGGCGGTGAAGAAGAGGAAGATATGCGCTACAAACCTTCCTTGACCCATCACCGTCATCTTCAGACTGCTGTGGTGGTGTCCCCGGCTCCAAGGGCTACAACTTTCCAGAAACCCGATTGGTGGCAACTACCCCTCCTTGAGCTACTTCTCTTATGCTTTACAACCAACGAAAGTGGCAGAAGAGGCTCTAGCTTGAGATGGTGCAGAATCTGCCTGTCAAAATGCTGCAGATGAAGCAGCGGCAGCAAGCAGTACACACTTCCCCTGCAGTGTTACCAGACACCTATCCAGCAGGACAAGGGCCATATCCTGGGCTGTTTACACCCCTGCTGATATACACCCTGTTTTCGCATCGGCGCAACATCTTGCCCGAGATCCAAACCACACTGTTCTGGTTGCCTACCACAGACCTCCTACAACACCTACCCCCACTGACCCTGAACTGAAAGCCCTGTACATTGCACCACCCCTTGCCATAGCATCGTTGGTGCCCCCTCAGTGTTGGGGCTGCAGGCAGTTGGGTCACTACAGTGGATGTTGTCCCTCAAAACCAAAGGCTGCCGTTACACCCAAAGCAACACCTGTGTCAGGAAATGACAAGCACCCGCATTAGTCACCCATCGGAATAGCTGCAGCAGGGAGATGGAAAAAAGAAGAGGCACAACCCTGCATTTTCCGTTTTTCCTAACGAGGCCTCTGGAACCCTGTCCCTTAGCAAGAAGGCGTCACCTTCCACACCCAAGGAACAGCCCCCGACTTCTGATCGTCCTGACACTATACACGGCAACACAGACAAATCAGAGTTCTACAAAGCCTCTGCCACTATACATTCCCTATTAGACCTACCTCCCCTACAGCCTGTAGGCCCCAAGAAAGATCAGCCCGTCTCAGCTTGTGATTATTAGCCGTCCGTTGCACCAGTCAGCCCTCAGAAGAGCATCCTTCAGGCCTTGGAACTAGACCATCGCTTCCACCAGCTGCAAAGGTCCAACCCACCCGTCTATCCAACACTGAGATAGAGCTGCCTTACAATGCAAACCACTTTTTGCAAGGGAAACTAGAAGGCTAGCCTGCCACCTTCATTGTTGATACCGGCTGCACGACAAACATCCTGTCCAAACAGGTCTTTAACCAGTTACCTGAGTCAATAAAACAGTCAGTACAGGAGAGTGAGACACACAGTATAATGGCAGACAGCACCCAAATCCCTTTCTACGTAACCATAAGATCTGCTCTTTGTCTCTGTGACGTGAAGACTACAGCCACATTTGTGGTCAGCCACATAAAGGAGGACGCCATCTTGGAATGCCTTTCTTCACAAACCATGACTGCCGTTTGAAATTCAATGAGTGCCCTATTGTTGTGTCTGGTCAAGAGATGCATTACACTGATAAAGACAGTAATCAATTGGGGAATGTCCCAGCCCTCTGTGCCAATCACCCACCCCTTTCCCCCCCCCCCCCTCGCGGTACAGAATTCACCCTCCTGTGTAAAGTTACCACACCTAATCACTTACACTTTGTTCAGTTTGAGTCTTACCTGATGCAGGAGTTGTGTGCCCTGTGGGGCATAGAAAATACTCATATTACACCCTACCACCCACAGGCCAACGGAGTTGGTGAAAGGAACAACAGAACGATGGAAGACTCTCTATGGCCCTTTCTCTTGAAGCCCGACCCAAGTGACTGGGACATGTTACTTCCTCAACTGATGAGAGCCTCAGAGCGACCTTACGCTCCACTACTGGTGAAACAGGCAATTAAATGATGCTGGGCGAGGAGCTGCAACTGCCAGATTAAACATCTTACTGCCCCTCTGACTGATTGCATGCCAGTGCATGGGTATGACAAGAACTTCAAGCAGAGACTGGAAGAAGTGCACAAAAATTTAAGAGAGCAGCAGAGGGACGTCAGAGCAGAGGAAGGAGAAGAGCCCAGTTTATACACAGTTGGAGACCATGTGTGGTTAGTGAACAGTGGTAGATGCCGTGAAGAGAACCCTGAGCTACAAGACAATTTTATTGGTCCCTATGAGATCGAGGAAGCGTATAGTAACCATACCTCCCTCATAGGTAGACTTCGCCAGAGTTTGGCACAAAATTAGTGCCGCCTCAGGCCCTATTGTCCAAATATTGAGCCCAGAAGACCAGCACTACCATCTGTGGAGCTTAGACAGCATCCTACCATGAGTGGTACTCGTGCATGATCAGCACCAGCTCCGCTGTCCCCTTTACCATAACCCCCCTGTGTGAGCCTCCACCAACTGAGCAACACCCCCTTCTGACACAGCTTGCAAAAATTTTGGAGTGACCGGAGGTACAAAGGCCGGCCACCCATCTTATCCTTCCCAGCGAGCTTGGTGCAAATCAGCCAAGCAGTTTGGCAAGAAACGACAAAAGCAGACAAGAGTTCTTTCCCCCAGTGGCTGAGACACCCCCACCCCCCAAACAGACTAAGAAGCAGTCACCTCTTATGACATCACAAAGGCCACGGAGAAACGTCGGTCCCCCATGAGTAGTATGTGAAATGGGTGTTTTGGACCAGTTTTTTCGCCCTCAGATATTTGCCCCGAGTTGTCTTCTCTTAGCAGTATTAAATTTCTAAAAGTTGTATTTTCCAAAGCGTAAACTGTGGGAAATGCAGAAACAGAACACATTGGGTTTTGGTGTATACGGCTGTCATATGACACGCGACTACAGGACAATAAAGTGCTGGTCACGCTTGCTTGTTGTAAAACACCGCTCCTTTATTATATACAACAAATTCTTTAAGTATCAACCGGGGTCAAAAACTAGGACATTGACAGTTAAAGAGTTTGTATAATATATTGTATAATAAATGCAGAAACAAAACATTGATCAAACGCTGAAAAGTGTTAGAGGTCTCTTTCGAGAGCCAAAACATACCGAGACGGATCCGTCTCAGGTAAGAAACTTATTTGGGGAAGGGAACACGAGCTGGCTTCGACAAGATGCCAAGCGTAAGGGAATGCGCGGGTACAGCAAGATGAGTAGAGCCGAACTCCAACATCGTATGACTGGTGACAAATCAAATATCATCGGTCGCACCACCACTGGCAGACCTATAATGGTCACCGGAACTCACAAACTCAAACCATCCGATCCAGTAGACAGCGTGAGAAATCTATACGAACCATCAACAGCTTGGATGCGTCAAGACGCTAAGCGACGAGGTTTTGGAAATTATGCGAAACTCACTAAATCCGAGCTTCAAGATATAACTCTAGGAAACCGACGTCTCACGCTATCGGATATGAGTATGAAAGAATTAAAATCATTGGCTAGAAGTAGAGGTGTGCCATTTAGATATAATACGAGAAAGTCTGACTTGGTAGATCGACTACGCAGCGATGCTGATGATACACCACGTGTAGAGATAATACCCACTTTTACTAATAATTTGGTTGACAAATCTACTGTTGAGGTTTCCAGTTTTCGGTCTGTGGACGTTGAATTTTTGTGGAATCAAGCCACACCCGATATGATTAGTAGAATTCAAAACACATTTGGTGGTACTAAAAAGGTGCGAATTAGTGCCGAGTGTATATTTGCTCATAAAGAGCGCAAGGATTGGACAACTAGATTTTGGGGTAATCCAAGAGGTGGTCCGGTAGAAATTATGCCATCCACTGATTTCGATAAAGTGTTTGAAAGACACTTATCGCATATAATAGTCAAGATTGATGAGTTTACTCAAAATGGATCTTCATGGAATTTGATGCTTGTGCCAAGGTTTTATCTGGAGATATACCGATGGGAGCCATTAAGAGGTGGTACCTATGTGCCAACACCCAAAGCCCTAGCTAGTAAAAAAGCTGTCATCAATGTCGACAACAGCGGCGCTAAGACCATGACTGAAATGAAAGAGATTGCCAAGTCGTTGGAGATAAAATTTACCAGCAAAGCGAAAAAATCTGACCTAGCGGAGGAAATACAAAAGGTGGATCCTGATGTGTTGGAAGACAACAAATGCTTTTTGTGGTCTGTACTGTCATGTCTATTTCCAGCATCGGACCATGTATATCGACTAGCCAACTACAAAAATTTTGAAAACAAGCTGCACACTAAGATGCTTGAGTACCCAGTAAAAATAAATCAGATCCAAAGGTTTGCTGACAAGAACAACCTGCTGGTAAATGTATTCGAATGGAAGGGTGAAAAAAGTCGACTAGAGATTATTCACACGGACAATCGATTGTACAAGGAAGATCTACCGGAAGTGAACCTGCTTTTATACAAAAACCACTACATGTGGATAAAGAGCATGTCGGCCCTGATGTATACTTAGACTGATCACAATACTGGTGGTAAGTTTACGTGTCTCCGATGCCTTCACCACGCTACATGCGAGCGAACTTTTCGAGATCACATTGAAAAGTGTTTGACGGTCCATGATGGTACATGCGTGCCAAAGATGCCAGAGTCGGGAAGTGTGATGGAATTTAAGAATATCAAAAATGTGGAAAAAACACCATACACGGTCTATGCCGACTTTGAATCAATCATAGACAAAGAGACCAAGGTACACATAGCGTGCGGGTACGGTGTACACCTTGTAAATGGCTTGGGTGAGTCACTACATTTTGAGACTTATAGAGGTGAAGATTGCATAGAGCGCTTTTTTGAGGAACTAGATGAGGTAGAAGAGTTGGTCGACAGCATCCCAATAGCCAAAATGATCATCACTGTGGAGCAAGAGCGAGAGTTTAAAGCTGCAACTAAGTGTTACATGTGTGGTCGTGAGCCTACACCCAAAGACTGGTTAGTAAAAGACCACGACCATTTGTCAGGATATTATAGAGGACCAGCGCATAACATTTGTAATCTCAAGCATAGGCAAACAAAAAATATCAAGGTGATTTTTCATAACCTCGGAGGTTATGATTCTCACCTCATTGTGAAAGCCTATGAAGGATTTGTAGATGAGAAAACTGGTCAGTATAAAGGGGGAATAGATGTTATTGCCAACACGGATGAAAAGTACATGTCTATGCGGATGGGTCGCTTTGAGTTTATGGACAGCATGCAGCATCTCAACAGCTCTCTAGCCAAGTTAGTGGAGGGTCTGGATGATTATCCTCACTTGAAAAGCGAATTTCCCAAACACGCCAACCTACTAGCTCGAAAAGGAGTGTATCCGTACGAGCACATGGATTCACATGATAGATTCCAAGAAACGAGGCTACCGAAGCAAAAAGACTTTGCTTCATCACTCGACAATTATGCGGGTATAAGCGATGCTGACTACAAACACGCTCACAACGTATGGAAAAGACTGGATTGTAAGACCTTGGGAGACTACCACGACCTATACCTCAAGACGGATGTATTGCTTTTGACCGATGTTTTTGAGAGGTACAGAACAACAGCAATGAATGAGTATGGCCTCGATCCGTGTCACTACATCTCCTTGCCATCGCTGTCATGGGATGCATTGCTCAAGATGACAGGGCAGAAGTTGGAGCTCATCACTGACTTGGATATGTATAATTTTGTAGAGAGTGGCATCAGAGGTGGTGTGTCTACCTGCGGGGGTCTACGCTATGCCAAAGCCAACAATCCGTACATCAAGGGATACGATCCGGAAAAGAAATCAACCTATATCATATACGTGGACATGAATAACCTGTACGGATGGGCAATGTCACAAAAATTGCCGACCGGTGGGTTTAAATGGGAAAAAGAAGATATGACACTGGATGACATTAACACGGAGGAAGATGAGGGATACATAGCAGAGGTGAACTTGGAATATCCGGAAGAGCTGCATGATGAGCACAATGACTACCCACTAGCACCCGAATCCATCAAGCCGGATCAGTGGTCAGAGTACATGCATTCTGTGGGAAAACTAAACAAGGGTGGACCGTGTTATGCCAAAGTTCTTAAGCTAGTGCCCAATCTTAGAAACAAACAAAAATATGTTGTCCATCATGAGATCTTGAAGTACTACCTAAAGAAGGGACTGCGTGTGACCAAGGTACATCGAGTCCTAAAGTTTAAAGAGGAAGCCTGGATGGAGCCGTATATTCGACTGAACACCGAGCTGAGGAAATTGGCCAGGACAGACTTTGAAAAGGACTTTTTCAAGCTACTGAACAATTCGGTGTTTGGTAAATCGATGGAAAACGTTCGCAACCGGATCGATGTAGAACTAACTGTAGACGAGAGTCGAAAGCAGAAGCTTCAAAACCGGTATCAATTTAAATCTACCAAAGAGTTTAATGAGCATCTGACGACAGTACTCATGAATAAGGTTACAGTGCAACTGAACAAGCCCATATACGTTGGCCAGGCCATTTTGGATCTCTCCAAGAAGCTCATGTACGAGTATTTTTATGATGACATCCGAAAACGGTATCCCGGGGCCCGGTTGATGTACACGGACACGGACAGTTTTGTTCTGCTCATCGAGACGGAAGATTTTTACAAGGAGATGCCATTAGACAAGTATGACACCAGTAATTACCCCGAGGACGACCCGTGCTACAGCGATAAGAATAAAAAGGTGATTGGTTTGCCCAAGGACGAAGGTGGTGGTCAGCCGATATCAGAATTTGTAGCTCTGCGAGCCAAATCATACTGTGTAGAAGGTGTGGGGTTTGGGATGAAAAAGTGCAAGGGATTTAAAAAGTGTGTTACCAAAAAATTAACTTTTGAAACGTACAAGCAATGTCTGGATACAGGAAATCAAGCTCCAAAGGCGTGGATGACAACGCTCCAATCGAGAAAACACTTGATTCAGACTTACACTTTTAGCAAGAAGACCCTATCAGCCTTTGATGACAAAAGGTATTACCTGAACTCTATAGACAGTCTGGCACACGGACATTGTAAAATCAAAGAGTGTAAGTAAATGGCTAAAGAAATCAAAGAGTGTAAGTAAATGGCTAAAGAAATACCCAAGCATATATTAGAATTTTTTGATCGTATACACCCTCCAGTCTACGACGAATACAAAGAAAGTACAAAAGAACTGGTACATTCAAAAGACTACAACGGACCAACTCACAAAATTTGCAAATCTGAGCAACTGTGGATGGATGCGCCAGCTGATCAAAAGTGGTTGTATGAAACGAGTCTCAAAGATTTGAGGATCTGTGCCAACAAACGCGGTATCAAGGGATGTAGTAGTAAGAGAAAAGCCGAATTGCGCGACGTACTTGCCAAAAAAGAATGAGGCATTTTATAGCCCAAAGGCTATAAAATATCTTAAGACATCACAATGTACGCAACACCAGCGGCTACGATACTTCCACCGATCAGCGTATTGGTAGCATAGGGTAAGCGCTATATAACTTTGCCATTTATTAATAAATGACAACACATACTATAACAAAAACTGGAAGGATTGAGCTCGATGCTCCGGTATACGCAACTGCTATCAGCCTGCAGTCTATGTCATTTTACATGAATATGTATAATTTGACAGAGAGAACCATCTACCAAGAACGTGGCCAGCCACTCGTTGAACTCCCTCCGGGGTATTATACGTATGACGATATTACCCGAAACCTACCAAGGGCAATAACAGTCGAGCCAAATACATTGAAAGTGGAATTGGGGAAAGGAACCATTCATGGCGGGTTGAGTAAGGTGATCAAAAACGGATATCTGTACCTGACCCCACTGTGTCTGTACATACGCGTCCATGGTATTGACACATCAAAAAACTTTTTGAATGGAAAACGCAGCGACTTGTTGGCAGCGATTCACGTAGACAATACCGATGTTGGCGATGTAGTACATTACCAGCCGATAAACAATTGCAAGCGCATGCATAACGGCGAGATTAACGAGTTGCTAGTAACGATACAAGATGATAGGGGTAATGACTACCCAGGGGAATTTGTGGCTGAATTGTCGATACAATAAATGTTTGGAGTAAAATCGTATCATCGTCAACGAAGGATACACGATGTAAAAGCGAATGTGTCTAGTAAGCCTTCGCCGACAGAGTTATTGTTTACGTTTTCATTGCCCAGCAACTCTGTGATCCAAGAAATCATTTGCTACTCACCTGATAATGTGGATAACGGACGAATCAAGTTTACTATCGACAAAGTTGTATTTTCATATGGAAATGTGTCGTCACACCAAGCCAATTCTATAGATTTAGTTATAGACCGAGGAGGGGTAATCTTATGCAAAGTGTCTGGTATCTCGTGCCGTCAGATTTTAGTGTATTACGAATCATAGAATAAATGTTTGGTAGAAAAAGTTTTCATCGAACAGTGCACACGATCAAAGTAGAACGACTACCCGCAGACTCGCCAACGGATAACTGCGTGTTTGCCCCAGTATTTCCCACCAACTCGCGTATAAGGGACATCATGATTTACAAACCGTACATACCAGGTAGAAATCTCACGATAAAGTTTTACAATGATGAATCAGTGGTCATACTGACAAAAACAGGACTCGCAATCAACAAGCTGCATTCAGTAGATTTGTCTGTCACCGGAATGGTGCCAATCGAGGTTGAGTCTACCAGTGCACCTCACTTGGTCATAGTTTACGACACTTAATAAATGGCAACTATAGCGATGATGGTAGCAGGGGCAGTAGTAAATGCTGTGGCTTTCACGGGAGGCAATTACTTGTTTTCCATGATTGATAAAAACAGAGCAAAGTCCGAGGTTCAGCGGCACAACGCGGCGATGGAAAAACTCAGTCAGGAGCAAGCTGACTACAACACGAAACGATCCAAAAATCAAGACTGGCTGCAAACTCAGATATCTAGAAAACAAGATGCAACCAATGAGTTGTATTCGGTCAACTCGGCTTTTGATACCTATAAAAACCTGTTCGGGCAAGACCCACAACTGCCACATCCCAATCTGAGAGAACCGACTATCGACTATACACCGAGCGATGAGCATAAAAAATACGAAAAGATATTCGTGGGAGCCGGAACGTTGGCTAGTGTTGGTGGTACTATAGCATACTTTAATTAATTTAACACGACGTTGTATTAAATTACTTTTTGTTATATTCGTATTAAATTACTTTTTGTTATATTCGTATATAGCCAGTGCTATTAAAGGAGCAATCATTATCCATATGTTATCTTCTAGAAACTCGACTGTGGTTTTGGTAGCACCTGTGGAATTTACAGCCATGTCGCGAAAATACGCTGCTAGTTCTTCCAATTTCTTCTTGACAATCTTTCCTATACCGCTGCCAGCAATGTCAGCTGGACTAGTCGATTTCGGAATCAAGTCTTTGGCACCTTCCGAACCCAGAGCGTTTGCGACGGCCTCAAATATAGCAGCTAAAATACCCCCCACTGTGGTCACACCGGCAATACCCAATATGATATTTCGCTGTTTACGCATCTTTTCAACCTCTTCTCCATAATCCCCCTTCAGGCTTTTTAAAACCTCATTGTGACCGTCAAGCTCGTCACGTAATCGTTGCAACTGTAATAGGTCACCTTCCGTCTTGTCTTCTTTAGCATCCAAGATGCTTATTTTTTCCATCGTATCAGCTGCTTTTGATGCTGCTACTTGAATCTGTCCTTCGAGAGTTTGAAATCGCTGGTCTATAGCTACCAATTCATGTTCTGGCAATCTACCCTCTTGCGTATCAAGTGCTGTCATTTCCAAATTTTCTCCCACATCGCGATAGTTGAACTCTGCTGATGCCCTACTAATTTTGAGTCGATCAACGAAGCCACTTAGTGTTTTTTACTCCGGTACTTCGTGAAGACAGCCAGTCTTTAAAACTAGATAATGGGCTTTGAGCAACATTAAGATCCCTATCGGCGGGTTCGAATACTTCCTGGTTGTTTTTTGCAACCCTTCGCCGAAACTCTTCTTTATCAATACCAAACAGACTTTGATACTCAGCCTTGGGAATACCTGGATCTCGGTAAAACAATTTTGAATTTCTTACCTGAGTCAACATCTTACTACCTTTGCTGGTTTGGACAGCCAGATTGTTGTCCAAGAAAACAAATTTGCTGTGGTCAAACCCTGTATATATGTCTAGACGAGATAAAACTACACCAATCTTGTTTTGGGTGTGTTGATCGACACCAGGTGTATCACTGGATGTCTCGGGTGCTTGCTGAATGTCGTTTATCACGTCTCTAGAAAGAAAGTTTTCTTTGACGTACTTGTCATAGTCACCGCCATTCTTAGCATAATCTACAGCGAGCTTTATCACGCCGTTTAATTCAGTTTCATTTGCGAGCTTTTTAGCCGCTATTGTAGCTGCCAGCAACTTCTTAAACTCTACGGTTGTTTCACCCATAACCTTTGTACTAATAATTGTGTCAATGTCGGGCAATCCTCTTTCTAGGAGAATGCTATTGGCATTACTGATGGGATCATTGTGAACATTGATTGACGGCTGTATGGAAGGGTCAACCCCTCCCGACGCTTGTTCGATGAAACTGGTCTCATCTATGTCACCATTAGTAGCGCTATCATTGTCGTGACTAAAATCTTTTCCTTCGACTTCCATTTTATTAGTATATAATAAATGGCTTATAACGGAGAACTAAATCACACCGAGTCGAAGAGAAAACGACAGGGTCTCAAAGAGAATAAAGAGCACGCTAGAGTTAATCACAACCCATCTGATGCCAGTCCAGGTGATGAGCTGGTGGTCAAGATGCCAAAATTGGCTCCTACTACGGTGCTGTACCCGGATTCCCTTTACCTCACTTATAACTACAAACTAAATTCTGGAAAGGACGAGAGCGACATCCCTGATCACCTGACTTCGGCTATCGTAGAGAGTTTCAAGATGACCATCAAGGGCACTACTGTGTCTGACATTAACAACTATAAGCACCTGGCAATTTTTCGAGAGTTGTGGCAACCCAAGTACAAGTACGAGAAGGAGCTGACTCACAGAGGCATCCAATCCGTGGCTACAAAGAAAAAGAGAGATGGTATAACTGGTGCAGCTGACGACGTCCTGGCTTCGATACACAAAGACAGGTACTCTTTTTACTTGGGATCTTTCCTGACGGACGCCGCATTTACTCCTCAGGCCTTACACAACACCGTCGAGTTTCACATCAAACTGGCTAGCGGAGAGTACACTCTCAAAAACATTTGCCTTGAGTATGACTACGTGCAAGAACCGACGATCGCCAGCAGCATCCCTCAAAAGTACTCCAATCACGTTCACTACTTCAACGACTACAAGGCCCACACCACAAAAGAGGTGTCGGCTGCAGAGTCCGACTTTGAGATAAACATCAACGCCACTTATGAGAGCTTGCGTTCCATCTTGGTCTTCTTTAAGGCTGACAACAAGGCCAGTATTGAATACAAGTTTCCAAACATCACCAACGTCAAAGTGGACATTGACGGTTCCACCAACCAGCTGTTTACATCTGACTACCTGCCGGTGTACTCTTACACGGATGCCAAAAAATACTTTCAGATCGAAAAGATGGGAGAGTCGAACATGAATCAAGAGACTTTTTATACAGACAAGTACTGTCTGATTATTGACCTGAGAACGA
Organism: Cryptosula pallasiana; assembly: GCA_945261195.1. NCBI lineage: Eukaryota > Metazoa > Bryozoa > Gymnolaemata > Cheilostomatida > Cryptosulidae > Cryptosula > Cryptosula pallasiana. Next base: position 20,605,580 of record OX183134.1, on the reverse strand, counting down.
TCGACGATGAAGAGTCTAGCGGCGTGGGCAGAGAGATTGAAGATTACATCAAGCTCAAAATCAGCAAGGGAGCTTCTGATGCTTGCAAGGCTTTTGTGTTTTTGGTCAGTGACAAAGCCGTATCCTTTTTAAACAACGAACTTGGAACTATAGAACAATAAAATGGACGATTTACTACCAAAACACCCCCACAACGCCCTAATATGTGGGCGTACAAACTCGGGCAAGACATATCACACGCTAAACATTATAGACAGGTATTACTCGGGACGCTTTGATCACGTGTTTATAATCTGCCCGACATTTCACGACAATAAGACTTACGACGACATCAAACACCCTTTTTTAAAAACATGTCATGTATACTCCAATGGAGACTTGGTGAACACGCTCAATCATCTCATTAAAATACACTCCAAGGGAGGTAAACTGTCCGGTAAAAATTCGCTAATCATTATTGACGACTGCAGCGCCGAAAAAGATCTAAACAAGCATCGAACGTCGCTGAGCAAGATCGCTTTTAGTGGTCGACACTCGAACCTCACAACCTGGTTCATAACGCAGAGATACGTATCGGCTCCCAAAGATTTTAGAGAAAATGTACACTGGGTACTGATTACTAAGAATACGTGCAAAAAATCTTTCGAGACTCTCACTAGCGAAAACGACATTATACCTTCCGAGCATCACTACGAGATAAAAAAGGGTTGGTAAATACATTTATGCTGTTTGTCAACACCGACAAGGGAGACTTTCTGATATTGAAAAAATGATTGAACAAATATTCTACTTTACCGGATCGGTCTTCTTCTTTCTATGCTGCATAATAATCCTCAAGTGTTACTTGACAGGGCGGATGTTTTTGAGGTATAATAAAATGGAGTCGATTATTGCAATCCCGAAACAGTCCGATGGTAATGTCAGTATGTATCGCGAGAGGTTGGTCAAGGCCCGGGTAAATACGGAGGAAGACATTAGTAAAATGTCAGACGACCAAGTCAAAAAATATACCTAAAACACGAGCAGGGGATAGTGGATGGTGTGGGTGATCAAGTTTGCAAGTTTTTTGCCAAGGGGTGGGTAAAGGCGATTGCTAGGTTTGCACCACTTAGCAACGAGGAAGAGTTTGAACAAACAATAGGTAACGACATTTTTGTGAAAGCCGCTATTAAAAATTACTTTCCCTCCATATATTATGATTGGGGCGGTTACCTAGCTCCGTTGTCGATATTGGCTACTACTGTGACCAGCATAGATTATGGTACAATAAATGTCAGATCCAAAGATAACCAAGAACCCGAAGAGGACGAAAATTGCAACAACTCAGGAGTTGGAAGCGAAACCACTCAGTAAGGGTCTCGAAGAAAAATTCAGCAATGAACTAACTCAAACACCAGAGATGCCTAAACAGCTGGTAAAAAAGCATGTAGAAAAAAAAATCAGGTATTTGGAAGTACGTGCTCGGAGGGAGCTTTGTTCTCGGTATCGTGTACCTGGTTACAAAAAGGTCAGATCCTAAGATCACAAGAATATCTGTACCCGCACCGCAGTCACAAGCGCAACCACAGCCGCAGCTTCCACAATTACCACAGGCAAATTCCAACAAAAAAAATAGAAAATTTTAGTATAATAAATGGCAAGCGCTAATATAAAAGATATCGGTAACGCGCTGTACAACGGCGCTCTGATGGCAGTGGGAGTAATCGCCACTAGAATGGGACTAAAGGCGATGGGTTTCAAGAATAGACCTCTAGATATGAAACCAGCTAGCGTTGGTATGCTAGCCGGGGAGATTGGTGTTGCAAACTACGCCGTGCAAAAATTGAAAGACGCCAAAGTCTTGCCGGCCACCATCTTTACATAATTTTATACATCTACATGTATAAAATTACATCTTGTCATAGTCCACCAGTTTCTGTCTGATTTTATTGTATTCATCTACAATTTCATCAAACTCGTCCTCATCAATAACACTATCGGCTATATGGCGAGATAGTTTTCGGTCTATCTCACTCATACCAACGCGCAATATCGTGTGTTTCATGATGTGTTTCAACTTTTTCTTGTTGTATTGCTTGGTAATTGGGGTAAGAGTTAGGGATATCAATCCAGACACCGCCCCTAAAACAGTCAACACGGTACCTATTGGCATACCTACGACTGTAAAAGTAGTCACTACTCCAGTTGTTGATTGTATCACAGCTAGCGATGAAAATACCGTCGACACGTTTTCTAAATTGCTCACAACCTTGCCATATTTTCTACAATATTCTTCTCTCTTGACAATTAACGATGAAATATCAGTTCTCATGTCTTTTACCCTCTTATATCTTTGCACACCACCATCGGGTGGGGTTGGAGGATCTTTTTCTATTTATTGTAGTTTTAAACCTTCCGTATCCAGTGGTACTACCTGAAGCTGCTCCTTCGTAAACGTTCTCTCTTCAATACCCTGAAGCGTGTACAGAGAAGGTTGATTCTCCCACGAATGGATCTCGTCAATGTCATACACATCTACCGACCAAATCGCATCAGTCGCTCTGTATCGGGTGTCATTATGCTCTTCTCCAGGCTTGTACAGATAGCGTACCAAAGTATCTATAGGATAAGGCTCAGATACATCATTGTACTCTGGCTGTTTGACGCTTTCGAGTTTTATTGCCTCCGCGGGCTTCATACCAATCATTTTTGTTTCTTCGCCATTTATCGCGGTCACAACGCCAGACAATCTGCTCACCCATTCGCGGTTGGTCTTTTTATCTTTAATCTCTTTATCGTACTGATGCGCAAACAAACGCTCCGCCAACGTTTTATTAAAACGTTCGACAAAGGCTACCTTTTTCTTATTTAGAGATCTTACAATTTTTACATCATGCTTCTTCATCAACTCTGTAAACACACCCATAAATTCACGACCCTTGTCACTCATTATCTCTTTGGGATAGTCAAGTGGTGACCTCTCGTATATATGTTGGATGGCATTGGCAGTGTCAACAGCAGTTTTACTTTTTAATGGCTCGGCCTCTTTATACCTAGAAGCAATGTCTACCACAGTCAACGCATACTTGTATTTGCCATCGACCGGCAGGCTTAAAAGATCGATCTGGTGCGTGTGGTTGGGCTGGTCTTGAGTGTAGTGAGGAAATTTTATGCGCTTAGGTTTTGGTTTATAAATCTGGTAAACTGGTTGACGATCGAGCCAATGTTGAATTTCTTGTTTGGTAAGCTCAGGAACTTTCTTTTTTAATTTTCCAGCAGCCATTGTACCCCTCTGGTAACCAGCTGGAGAATAGTATATTTCCTTTAATTTCTCCATTTATTGGTTGACGGTTTTTAAAATAGGTTGACGGATTTTTTATTCGGTTGACGGTTTTTAAAATAGGTTGACGGATTTTTTATTCGGTTAACTGATTTTTTATTCGGTCGACGGATTTTTTATTTGGTCGACGGATTTTTTATTTGGTTAACTGATTTTGTTTGGATGATGGATTTTATAACCAATTTGTTGGTTATAAAATATAATGTTTGTTAGGCCCATTGAACATCGTGGTAGGAATGTCCACTACCATCAGTCTTTTTTACGAGTCCGCAGTAAATAAACTGTTTGCCCTGTACTGCACATTCAAACACGTACTTGGGAAGGTAAACCTTACATTCTTCCTTGGTATTCTCATTAACAACAGTAGCTACAAAGCTTCCATATCTAGTAGGCTTTGGATCCGAGGTTTTGTACATGTGTGGCACTAGCTTTGGCAATTTGCTTAGTTTTTGCACAGCTGAGGGTTGAGCTGCTCCAAAAGTGATTCCATTGATTGTGTGTGGCATTATTTATTAAACAAACCTTTAAGCCTCGATAATTAAAAGTGAGATCGGCATGTTTATTGTCTCGCTAAAATGTTTATAATGTAATCCCGCCAAGACGGACGCTTATAAAATTCAGCCATGTCATTCCAGCCTCGATCTCGTATCCAATCTCCGGCTATTTTTCTTAAAGAGTTGGTCGCTACGGTTATTATTTCGTGGCGTTCATGAGGTTTGTATGAGCACAGGTGGTCTGCCAACGCCAAAGCTCCTACGACTCTACCCCAGGTAATTCCAGTATCGAACAACACGCCGTATATGTTTGGTATACCTTCAGCGACGTTTTCAAACATTACATGGCCAAAGCTGTTGAAATATTTGGTGTTGAACTCTGCAATTAGCCGGTCTACCACGGGCCTCAGTTTACAAGGTAATTTGTAAACTCCGTTGGCCACATCCATATTTATTGGTTATTTTGTTAGCCCAAAGGCTAACAAAAATACCAATTTCTAAATTATTCAAAGTCTGAACCAATATAAAAGTGGGTCTCTTCATGTAAATTTATTTGATGCTTTAAGACATTCCCAAATACCATAGTTTTCCTCACAAATAATTCTCTGTATTTCGATTTGTAAGCTTTCTTCATAAGTCATGTCATCGTCCTCAACCTCGTCTTCCTTGTCTTCCTTGTCTTCATACATGAGAACAGCTATGACAGACTTTACCTCATATGGATCCTTATCAAATATTTCACTAAGAATCTCATCTTCTAATTCATCATTGCTCATTTCTTTATAGTTATCTATATTTAGCTTCAGAGCCCTCTCCTCATATTCCTCACGAAGCGATTTAGTAGTAGACATTTATTATTATACAAACTCTTTAACTGTCAATGTCCTAGTTTTTGACCCCGATTGATACTTAGAGAATTTGTTGTATATAATAAAGGAGCGGTGTTTTACAACAAGCAAGCGTGACCAGCACTTTATTGTCCTGTAGTCGCGTGTCATATGACAGCCGTATACACCAAACCCCAATGTGTTCTGTTTCTGCATTTGCCACAGTTTACGCTTTGGAAAATACAACTCTTAGAAATTTAATACTGCTAAGAGAAGACAACTCGTGGCAAATATCTGAGGGCGAAAAAACTGGTCCAGAACACCCATTTCACATACTACTCCCATGCATTATGGACAGCCACTATGCCATTTAGTTGAAACAACAGAAGGGAGGGATAGAGTCACTGAGAAAGACGAAATTCCTGAGATCTACACTGCCCCTATAGGCCAAGTTCATACAGAGACCCCCCCCCCCCCCCCAACAAAGTATTCACAAGAAAGTCAGAACCTAGCAATACCTTTTGTACGAAGCTAAATTTTGGCAAATAAAGCCATCAAGCAATGAAGACACAGAATCAAACCAATTTCACTATAAAGGTGATATTGTAATGGAAATGCACAGAGCAGCCTCTCATCACCAGCCGGTGTTACATCTACATATATATATTTATATATATTTACTCAAGACTAGTGACTACACTTGGATGCTCAGAGTACAGCTGACCTGCCACTCACCGCAGCCAAGCAGGAAAGACTTTCCCGCCACTAGTGACACTTGTACATTCTACTTATTCTATGACTCATTACTAGTGCCAGCTAATGTTATTGCTTTTGCGCCTCACTAGGGGGCCTCTCTATTTTATCCAATCATATAGTTAGATGGTTGCTTGATTTGTTAACTTATATAAACAGACTTGTATTGTGCCCAGCAGCTCAGTTCTTGGTTAGCAATTGAGGAAGACGATTGAACACACAGAGACTCATGAGAGGCTGGCAAGTGGACTGTTGATCCTTGCCCTTAGTCATACCGTTTGTTCTGTACTTGTGCAAGTAATCATTTATGTGCGTATCGTTAACACTACTGTTTTGTAAAGTAGCAATAAAGTCATTGTTACCATCAACATTGTGAGATCTGTGTGGCTGTTTGCCTCACACACAGTTGTGCCTGCTCTAGTAGCAGCATCTAATCCTATCCCGTATCAGGATAGACTAAACTGCCTTGTCATTTCTGTTGCCACACTACCACGTAAAGCAGAAACAAGCCAGCATAAACAGCACACTTGCCAGTACCTGTAACCGTTACTCCCTATATACGGGGAAAACCGTTACAATATTTTTGCGAAAGTTGTTGAATCTACACAGAAAGAAGAATAATCCCCCATAGGACGTAGCCATTTCTCCTTTCTAGGTATCGGATGAGAGAGCATAATCTGGCAAAGCCCCATGTTAAAACCCAGTAGCAGTTTTCATCCTACAGAAAGGTACGGCTTGCCAAAAATATAATTCAGCCACCCACCTAATATTCATCATCCACCTTTGGAAAGTAGTTGCCTTGCTTCCAAACTGCATCAAACCAGACTAACTCTTGCTGGAAGCAGCAAATCGAAAAAAGTGCACAGAGTCACTGGACGTGTTATGACTGCTGCTGACAGCATGGATTGCTCAGACAACATTTCGCTTGAACCAGAGAATAGGTGCCTTCAGCTGCAAGAAAAATACGATTTTGAGATGGAGATTACCTCTGCTGCTGCACAGCCGATTTCCCTGATTTCTACATGGCGTCATCATCAACGCACTCCTCCAGGTCAGGTAGCTATCCCTGCTCCGGTACAACCCAGTACAACAGAAGAGAAAAAAAGAAGTTATTGTTAGGGATTGAAGATCAAGTCGAACCGATGGACAATTGGGTGCACCGTCACAGCTCACCCCATGCTCCCCTTACTCTCAAGCAACTTTCCCCTCCACTGTGGTCACTGCCCAAGTCCCCCCCTCCTTGTTGCTTTACTACCAACCAGTATTACTACCATACGAGAGGGAAATATCACCTACAGTCAGAGTTTTAGCCAGTCTACAATTGTTACTGCAACCCGTGCCATTTCACCTCTCCAGATGCCGCGTGTTACTGCATCGACACATGAATCTACAGAATTGGGCTTCAGCACCGCAACGGTCACCACAAAACCAGTACCAGACTACCCTGTGTGGTTACCCGTGAGCAGATGCAAACGCTGGGCAATATAGTGCCTGGTAAAGGCAGTGTAGCGAAGCTTTTGGTTGAACTTTCTAAGCCGGGCAGCCCCCCCCCCTTTTCAGTCCCCCCCCCCTCTCCTCCACTCACTAGAACCCCGTTGAAAGTAAGAACTGTGTCGACCCTTCCTGGATTCCTGGTACCCAGCAAACAGGACTCTGTGACGGTTCTGGTGCCCAAACTGATGCGTGCACCTATCACTACTGGCACTCCTGCAAACACCCTGTGCCAACCCTTCCTCCCACCCTTTTACCTGTGAGCGCGCCACTCTCTCGACTCAAAACCCCATGGTCCGTTTGGTGGACCTTGCCCCCTCCCATCCTGCCTCACCTACCATCACGGAGGAAGTAATATTGCTTTTCATCAAACAAGGAAAAAGCCCCATTGCTCGACGGCTCTTTCAGTGAATCTCTCTCAATACGGGAAGTACAATTCAGGATCGATTTTAGAAGGCACTGCGCAATACCTGCCCCTTTTGCAAGTTTCCTGCCAGGAAACTGTTACTTGTCACAAGCTCATGGTTGTCTCTCAAGTTATTGCGTCCTCCCCCCCCCCCCCCCGTTCCCCTTGCAGTACACATGGAACCTGATCCTGCTGTTCTTCCCGTACTTCTACAAGTTACTGCGGAATTTCCAGCTCAGTTCGTGCAAGACCGAATGGAGTGTGCAGATGCCTTTGAGCAGGGTGCCGATAGATTGGGATCCGGCTTGCAAGCACTCAGGACCAGGGTGCTAACGGGTTCCCCCCACTGATGCCGAAGTCGCTGAGGCCCGAAGGCAGGCTGAACTGGTTAAGGAAGAATTCACCTAGTTCAGATATGTTGCACAGCTAGTGAGAGGACAGTTATTCTAGAGCCAACGCTCCTTGTTCCCTGTCAGCCACACTGGTAATGTGCACCCGTCCTCTACTCACCTAGACAGACACAGATTGTGTGTCCTCCTTTGTTTTATTTTATCAACTTACAGGTTGTGGGCCCCTTTCCACTCTTCCACTCATCCTGTAGCTCCGGTTGTGTGTCACCCGCTCCTTATGACTCTGGATGTGTTGCCTTGTGATCGAATTTATGGTTTAGACAATCTCCGGAGTGCTCGACTTACCCGGATGTCTCCTAATGAGACTCTTTGTCAATATTTTTCTGCCTGAACTTACGTCCACCCTACATTGTGAAGTGTCAGTACGGTTGTGCTCATTGTTGAAGTGGCCTATGTAATAGATTTTGTAGTATGACCGTTACATCACATTCATTCTAATGAACATTTATAGCTAAGCACTAGTGTGGTGTCTGCATGCAGCGCATTCTGGGAAGTGCTAGATAGGCAAGCCCATGTTTGTCTTGTTGATAGCACTGAATTGCAGCAGGCGAGCTGCGGAAAAAGATGAGTCAAGCATTATACTCGTAGTAGCTCCAAGGTCAACTGTGTGTTCACGAATTCTTGTATTGATAGCTTAGGATAATTTTCCATTACGTCATGTATCTGTTTGTTTGAACGTTGGCGGATAGCCAGTTTAAATGGTGTATGTATAATTTGTATTATATTATGTCACCATATGTATGTCATTTTCATTATGCTGTGCTAGCGTGTTATTGTCTAATCATATGCCTGTATTTCGACTGCAATTTCAGCTGCATGATTGGCGATAAATAGAGAGAATTTTCGCCAAAGCGGGCAGACCTATTTGTGAGCTGGTGAAGAAAACTGCTCCTGCAAGCTTTGGGTCTTACAAGCAATAAATGTACTGCTATTAAAGTTTGCTACCGCGTGTTTCTGTGTGTAGTAGGAAAGCAGGCTATCTAAGATGTTAGAGCTCTATACCGGTCAACCCCTCCCTAGTAGTGTTCGGTGAAAGCACTGTACGAGCGTTGCACGACAAAAAACCTTTAAAATATCTCAGATTTGTAACAAAAGTGGAAGTTTTTTTGTCATACACAATTTAACACATCCTTCCAACAGTTTGAAGTGTGAAACAGCTATTTAATGGACAAAAACTTTGTTTTTAAACAAAATTAATAAAAATACATCGGCCTATTCATCATAAAACCTTGCTAGTTACAGATATACAAAATATCCTCATTGGGTATAAGCTGCATTTTAGCACCGCAATTCTAAACCAATCCATATCAAACTCTTTTAAGGCCAACGTTTCTTTTTTCATGTCTGTTACTTTTTAATCACTATTCCTCTTCTAATCACTATTTGCATTTTTTTCTACTGGTATACTATTTATTACAATACAAACACATATAGACATTAAAACTGTCAACAAAGTAACTGTGAAAACGAAAAAGGTATATGCCCTGTCTCAGCTTATTTTAAAACATATAATTACACAACCAAGACATAGCTCTGTCAATGCTCAGCATGATAGGTCAGCAGGTATGTGGATTCTACAAAAATCTGCTCCTATCTCTATACTGTTGCTAACATGTTTTCTGGTAGGCTAATGATAAAGGTGAGTTGTATTTGACCTGTAAAGCCATTAGTCTGGCCTGATTGATGAATCAAATGTCCCTAAATGTTAGAAAGAGTTCTAACATGCTCTTGATTTTTTCCTATAAGAACATGAGATTTCTATTTGAGTTATAATATCCATTCCAAAAAAAAAATTTAATATAAAAAAAATTCAGTAAGCTTTGTTTCGAGTTTCACTCATCTCACTTTCTACCGCCTTTTCAGTTCTTTTTAATCACAATGAAAACCATAAAAACTTCCAACCCATTGGTATAAAAATGGTGATGTAAAAAGTTCTTACCTTGGTTGTAGTAGTAGAATGTAGTACCGTTTGGTGTTTCAGCAGTAGATTTCACAACGAGTTGTCTGTCAACTAGCTTGAAAATGGGGGAGAGTCCGTACTCATCATTTTTTACACAATAATTCTCTGAATTGATTACAACCAGTGGGCAGTCCTCATCAGTTTTCTTCTTGAGTTTTGGAATGCTTACATAGCTAGAATAAGAGAAATTCTTCAGGGTGAGTGTGCAGTCTGTTGAGTTTTCAGAAACGACGTATTGAATTATTCCTGTGCTATTAGCAATTACTGTCTCGTCAGCACACAAGCTGGAGGTTGCTAGCTTTTGTCCATCTGTACATTGAATACATATTGCTGATGCCAGCAAGAACACGGTCCATCTCAGACTTAGCATCCTGACCTGTTAAAACCATTTACACTTTTAAATACAATTGGAAATGCCCAAATGGCTGCAATTACTTCTCGTTAAACTCTATCCTAATAAGTGTAGGAGATTTGTATGATTCTGCGGACACAGCAATTGCATCAACACTCAACACCACCTGTATATTTTATCATTTATCTTTCTTGTCTGACCATTTCATCTCATTGCATGAACTTTTCTCCCTTAACTGAGAGTGGATCAACCCTACCATGAGGTCTACTCTATCACAGTCAGATATTAACCAATGGTTATGATGCCACATGAACATTCATCTCAAGTCATTGCGTTATTTTAAGCTAAAGGTTCTTTGTACTTGTTTCTTTTCCTTAGCTATGTAACTGCATTTGTTTATTTTTATATGAAGCAAGACATAATTATAAGCATTGGTACCATAGAACTATGCCTTTGCCCAGAATAATCAGTGTCTTCAAAAGTTACAAATAAACCTTAACTCAAACACTGTAACTGACTCATCAAACTTAGAAAACATTGAGTTCACCCACTTATAGCTATATAGAAACACAACACCAACCAAGGTACAGTTCACAACACAAAATGACGTTATTTAGAAGACCCAGAAGATACAGTTTATCAGACATATTCTAGTTAGCAGCATAACAAAGAGATTACACAAAATCCAAAAGGGAGGCATAGGGAGGGGTAGATGAGTGCGGGAAACTTAATAACTAATTGCGACTAGTTTCCCTTGAAGGATACTCATTGCTGTTCAAAACCAGTCAAATATTAGGTAAAGCAAAATATAATGGCCATGATCATCAATGAAACAAAAATCAAGGCAACAAGAGAGAAGATAAAATATGGCTTACATCTTCAAACCTGCTATGCGCGGTTAAAAATTCCTAAAAATATCATGCTTACTTTCTGTGCACCGTGGATTCTTATCAGTGGCAATCTGAGCAGTTTGAGAATATTTTCCACTCAAAAGCGATGATGTGACTCTGCTAATGCTAAACTCAAGAATTGTTACGTGCGTTAGCCTTCGACATATGTTAGTAGTTACTAAATCAATTGAAACTCACTTGAAAAAATCTGTGTCAGAATTTGAAACTGAAATAATCGCTAATAAATAAATCTCAGCTTTTCATAAAGAGTAAAAATCCTTGAGGTATTAGTTTTACTAATTTTTATGGAGACAAGATTTCATTGATTCAATTAATGACAATGAGCATGTTTACCGACACAAAATATCACAAATGTTTTGACCTCTCACACTGGGTTGTAGCCAATGATATACCCAAAAGATTTTCAGCAAGTTGCTTTTGTGCATGACATTGATAAATGCCAGCAGCACAATATTTTAGTGAATTTTCACACATCATTCCAAACAAAGCAGTGTATCATAACCAAATGCGCCTGGTCTTTTATGGGGTACACTCTGACACCCTCTCCACAAGGTTCACTTCATTTCACAGTTTATCATGGACACTATCATCCAGCGTAGCTTCCGCTACTCAAGCCAATCAAACAGTGGTACGGTATACACAGTGAATCTAGTTACAATCTGTTTAGCAAGATAAAAGGATAAATAGCGCAATACACTGAAGACTTTTGTCAATTCATGACAGAAATTTTCCTTTTTTACATAATCCATAGGGACTTTTGTGGTGGATTTCCGTGACCACTACACATGCGCAAGATCCCCCTGACAACTGCTGAGTGTCAGGCACACCTAAACAGAGTCTGGAACATCTAGAAAACAAGTAGGAGAACTGGTAGAAGCACTACTGGCCCTGCAAAAGCACTACCGGCCCTGCAGCATGCACTATTGGCCCTGCAGTGTCACTACCGACCCTATACCGGGTTGAAGAGGAAAGAAGGGCTATAGCCTGTGGACCCAAAGTAATACCAGAAGATTCAGAAGCCCAAGTTTGCGGTCTAGCTACCACCGGAAAGACGAAAGATATGGAACATAAGCCATAACAGCTAGGAACCAGTACTACGTATTGCACCACCGTGAGTCAGCACTATTGACTGAGAAGCCCCAACCCTTACTTCTGGGCGCCTAATACATTTAACCTTATCCTAGCCGTTACTGCATTGTGTTATTTATATCTTATCTTTTTATTCGTACAATCACTTTCTACTACGGCTGATTTGTTGCCCCTTATTTGGGCATATGGTTTCTCCTACTCTGAATGTAGAAGGCAGAGCCTGTTCACTATTCATTGTATTTGTATTGGTATTCTGCTTGTGATTGCACCAAACAGCAAGATACATTGCCGGTCTTATACTACACTGGGTTGTTGTTATATAATAAATTATGGTTTACTCATTGAAAAACTGCGTTGTGCGTTTGAGCCGTGGGCTCTGAATACGGTTGTGGAGTTGGCATACTCCTTGGTTTGGAAGTAGATTGGAAGTTGACCTCTGGAGTGAGGTGTTTTTGGTGGATCTTTGATCGGCCCCCCAAAACTCACTACGCTTTGACCTTTTATTATGGTGAACCACTAATATAACAAAGTGTAAATAACCATGACTCAATAATGCATGATAAACAGACAGTCCAATTACAAAGTGCACACACGAGGTGTTTCAGTTCATGTAGTAAACCAATCACATCCAAGAGAAGATATATCCCTTATCAAGCGCCTTTACTTGTTTAACTTCAACAAACTGAGACTGATCAGAGGGCTTTTTGTAATTTCATTTTTAACAGTTTGCTAAAGTCTTTCGAGCTTATTTGGTGGCTGGTAGTAGCATGAAGCTATTGCTACATGAAATAAAAGTCTGTGCTTCATGCATTGTGTAATTTCAACTCACTAACAGCTAGTTGCAAGATAAACTGAAGTTTTTTCCATTAAACTGCATCGTATTGAGGTGTTACACTATCTTAGTGGGAGGTTATTTAGTAGTTTTTATTACTAGTTGTTGGATCAAAGTTGCTCAACAGCGCATGACTTGCTTCCCCGCGGATTCTTCAGCCAATCACAATCAATATCCATGCCACTGGATAAAGCACAACAAAGCAATCAAACATGCTAGAACTTTGCAAAACGGACAGAGGAAACTCAGGGCAATGGGACAATGAATTACGTTTTCGGAAATCCTCCGTATAGGCAGGCCTTAGTAGGAGTAAAAATTGAAAAACTAATTGTGAAACTTTAGAAGTTGAAGAATATTGTGGGGGGGGGGGATTTGGTAGTTATCAGCCCTTGAGCACTTTTAACAAGATGCAGCAGTTGTAAGCCCTTACTCGAGGAGCAAACAACAGACCATTGTAAACAAAGGCAGTGAAAAAGACTCCGCCCATTACTCACCTTGATTCCATTCATTGGACAACAAACTTTTCTAGTTACAACACTCGCTAATCATGTGCACGCTTGAATGATCATGTTACAATGTATTGAGATTTTGATGTTATAAATTGTGATGTTGGAGCCAGAGAGCTCAGAAATAAATAACCCTTATACTTGTAAACACCTCTCTATTTATGTACTTGGATTACTCTGGAATTGCAGTGGTCTCTGTCAGGACATTAAAGCAGATTATACTCTGTTATACCAGTGTTGACTGGGTAGCTAGGAAGTTGCACAGGGCTTATAAGGCAGGAGTTAAGACCTTGCACAGTAGTGGACATTGAAATACATTACATTGGTGGCAGTGGTGGGATTTGAAGGAATCCCAAGAGACATAACTGACGGTGCAGATTGTCAAGTGACCAAGACAAAGGAAAAGTTGCAGTGTCTGCTCTGGTCCTATCCAGTAGACAACCACAGAAAGCCAAAGAGTTCCAGTGTCTACATTGGACTTATCCTGTAAACAGTGACAGGGCCGGTACTCAGTTGTACAGGGCCAGTGCTAAACCATACAGGGGCAGTACAGGGCCGGTACTAAGCCATACAGGGCTGGTACAGGGCTGGTACTAAGTCATACAGGGCCAGTGCTAAGTTGTACAGTGCCAGAACCAACTTGAACTATGGCAACCGGAAGAGCAAGAAGCGCTGGTTGAGCAGGACAACCGGCAGCACAGCCAGCTATGGATGCTATTGAGTACCTCAACCAGGTTTTGCAAAGCAAAGTGCCACCTCGACTAGCTGACGCACCTAATCGGGTAAGGCATTCAAGTTTGAAGGCAACGGAGACGTTGAATACTTCATAGCTCGGTTTGACGAAGTTGCTGAAGCAAATGAGTGTGGACAAGGCACCGCACTGTTACACCTAAGAGAGGCACTGAAAGGCAACGCCCTGCAGTGTGGAAAGTTTGCTCATGTCCAGAGAGTGTTCACTACCCTGCGAGCCAGGTTTGGTCTCACTGCCAGGGAAGCCCATGCAAAACAATCAAGTCTGCGCCGTTCCCTCGAACTACTCTGCAAGAACATGCAAGCGAAGTTGAACGTCTGGTACAAGTCGCCTATGATGACTTGACTCTCTAGACAAAATGAACGGATAGTGTTGTACACTTTTTTCCAGCATGCCAGGCAATGCTGCCCTCCAGAGACACTTGCTGGCTGTTCAACCAGTAACAGTGGAAGAAAGACCGTCCAAAGTCAGGTCAGTAGACAATGAGATGGATGAGGATGAACCATCTACCTCACCAACCAAGACAGTGCAGTTACCTTCCAGCCAGGTTAACCTGTATCTACTCACAGGTAGTCACTGGTAGGAATGATGAAAACCCTGCAAGTATTGGTGGAAGAAGCGAAGCGGCTAAAGATGCAGCAAAAGGACCCTTATATTCCTAAGGGGCCTGCCCCTCATAGCTGTTGGGGGTGTGGAGGCCAAGGCCATCACTACAAAGGCATCTCCCACCCACCCTTGGATACCTAGAATGAACAATGCGAAACAGTAGGGAAATTAAAGGATCCCACCACAGTAACTCCGACTGCTGGCCACAGCTGGGCTATTGGGAGATTCACGAAGACATTGCAGAGGTTGGAATGCCTGAACCCTGTTCCAGAAAACCAGAAGCAGTGACAAAAAACCGCTCCTGAACCCTGGCAGTTATCACTGGCCAACTGTTTCGACGCTTTGCAACAAATGGAGGAAGATAGTATGGATCCAAGGCGGCCAAGTCAACCCCTGACCAATGATCCAACACTACTTCGAAATCCATTGTCAAGACAAAAGCCACAGCCAAAGAAGGCCCAACCGGACAAACCATAGGTTCCAAATGTCCGTCTTGCAGAGACAATGACATCTCCCCTAGAGTGGCCTTACAAAACCCAGTTATTTCTTGCCTGGTAAATTAGAGGGAAAGCCAGTATCCATGCTGGTGGATACAGGGTGCACCACTGACTGGCTATCCAAACAAACAATTAACAAGTTATCTCCAGCAACAAAGAGCAGCTTGCAAGAGAGTGATGCACATGGAGTGATGGCAAACGGCTCCCGGATCCCATTTTATGGCACGATCCAGGTACCCCTCCGGCTAAGAGACATCAAAACCGAGGTTACATTTGTGGTCAGCCATATCAATGAATATGTCATTCTTGGGATGCCGTTGCTCATGTCCCACAAATGCCAGATGAAAATCAAAAAACCGGTCATTATGATGGATGGTCGGGAGCTGGCGCGTACCGACCAACGCGGAAAGCTGTTGGCTAGCAGAGTACAAGTAATCCGGGACACAGACATCCCTCCTTGCTCTGAAGCAACAATCGTATGTCGGCTGAGCAGCCAAATTCACCTCCCACTTGTTATAGTGGAAGGCCAGGCAGATGCACTGCCTCTGGTGACCAGCCTCACCCAACCGGATCAACAGGGGCCCATTTTAATCAGTTGCCTAAACCCCACAGACTATTCAGTCACCTTGAAGTCGGGAAAAGGAGTGGGAAATATACCGGAGTCTCCCCTGGGGAGTGTGTGGTAGAGAATACACACTCAGAAGGAAGGCTCCCTCAGAACAGACCCCATTCTCCACATCTGGTGCCAACACACCTTCTAAAGCTATACGATGCCGTGTTGCATAATTGCAGTAACACCAAAGAAGCAAACCAATTGGCCCAGTTACTGAGCAAGTACGATGAGGTATAAAGTACAGGAGAACAGGATATGGGGTGCACTGGGCGGGTCAAGCACAGCATCCCCTTGCTTCCAGGAGCTAAAGCTTCACGCCAGCCCCCCCCCCCACCCCCCAGAAAGAAGCAGAATCAGAGAGTCAGGCTGTCCAACTATTAGAGAGAGGACTGATAGAGCCGGCATCAAGGGCTTGGAGCTCTCTGGTTGTTCTAGCAAAGAAGAAAGACGGAGCCTGGCGCTTTTGTATGGACAACCGAAAGCTAAGGTAATGCATCTTGATGCATGTTCCCTGCCAAGGATTGACAAGTGTTTGGACGCTCTTGCAAGCAATTGGTATTTCAGCACTTTAGACCTCGTCAGTGGATACCGGTAGGTGTCACTAGATGAGGTTGCCAGTGAGAAGTCGGCTTTCTCAACATGATCAGGTCTCTAGAAATGGGAAATTTTACTCTTTGAGTTAACTTCTGCGCCAGCCACTTTCCAACGCCTTATGGAGAAAGTCCTACATGGACTTCACTGGCAGATGCTCCTATTATATCTAGATGATTTCATTGTAATAGCACCTGATTTCCAGACATGCCTCCACAGGCTGACGGAGGTCCTACACAAGTTGCAGAAGGCAGGGCTAAAGCTCAAGCCAGAAAGATGCAAACTATTACCGTCGCAAGTCCGGTATCTGGTACACTTAGTCAGTAAAAATGGTGTGGCCACTGACCCAGCCAAAATCGAGGTAGTGAAGGGCTGAAGGCCCCCAAGGAGTTGAAAGATCTACAGGCATTCTTGGGTACCAACGTATACCATAGGCAGTATATACCCGGGTATGCCACAGTGGCCAAGCCTTTAACCAAACTGACTGGCAAAAACACCCCCCGGGAGCGGGGAACAGACCATGAAAATGCCTTCCAGCAGTTGAAGCACAGTTTGCTCACAGCCCCCATACTGGGATACCCAGAGGCCACGGGCAATAGTTTTTCATCGTATTGTTCCAGTTGTCATTATTTGTTCCAACGCAATGTGGTTCATTGTACCTTTTATAAATAAAATATATGTTAATCCTGAGGAGGGAAAACCCGACCAAATCCTTGCTAAGGTTTTGAGATTACTGGCCAGGGCCGCTAATGGAGCGGAGTATGTGGGGAAATTTGGTAGTTATCAGCCCTGAGTACTTACAACAAGATGCAGCAGTTGTGCACCCTTACTTAACGAGCAGACAACATGATGCTAATTTTATAAATTTTGATGTTGGAGCCAGAGAGCTCAGAAATAAATAACCCTTATACTTGCAAACATCCCTCTATTTACTTGGAATACTTGGAATTGCAGTAGTATCTGGCAGGCTTGCATACCTGTCAGGACATTGAAGCAGATTTTACGCTGTTATGCCAGTATTGACTGGGTAGCTAGGAAGCTGCAAAGGGCTTGCAAGGCAGGAGTTAAGACTTTGCACAGCCGATAGTAGTTGTTTGTTTGTTTGTTTGTTTGTTTATTCCTCATAAGACATGATATAAAAAAGTACATAAACACGGAGATAGGTGCAATGAGAGCCCATGTGCGCAATAGCATGGCTAGTCAAGGCGCAGGGCTAAAATGCAGTCAACAGTTAACACTCGCTTTGCTACGACTGCTAACTGCTGACTGTTAACTGCTAACTGCTAACTGCTAACTGTTGTGACGAGTAGTTGATGGTGAAATCCATTACAAAATGAAGAAAAATACAAAAGATTGATAATCATGAACGACTGATATTAGCTGATGAAATCCTACAGTGAGAAACAGAGAAATGTGAAAAAGAGGTGCAATAGTACAAGTTTTAGAATCAACACGTTTGTTGAGGTAACTGTTACAAGATTATATAAGAAATGTGTCGGATTGAAACGTGAAACTTTCTTTTGAAGAATGAGCGTTCTCTGTTAGTTTATAATGAGAAAATGTGTACAAGTTGATGTTGTTATATGTTGTTTAGTCGGCGCCCCTGACATTTAGCTGTTTGCTTGTGTGTTGGTAAGTCTGCATATGTGTGTATGCTAATAACTTGAATGCTATTAGACAATTGAATATGCTTATATAGTTGTTTGAATTATTAATCATTTTTCACAATGCTGTGCAAGTACAATTAATAGACAAGTCTTTATGGATTTTTTCAGATGGTGTTTCAACTGAAATTACACAGTGAATTAAATGGAAATGAGTTGTCTCCTCTTGAATTGACTTTTGATTACTTTCTACAACGCACTGTTTGTTACAGTTTGACCATGTTTTGGAAAAAGATGTGCCAAATAGCATTCTTTATTTTACAAACCAAAAATTAAAACTTCAAATTTGTTAATTTTTGTTTTATTGCGCAATTTAAGCTATTTATAACTTTCCCGCTCTATTCTTTTCCTGTTCCCGTGAACAAATGTGATCCAAATTTTAGGAGAACGTTTGGTTAGTCCCAAGGTACTCCCGGAATTTTTTGGCATTGTTTTTGATACGTCGAAACATTTTAAACAGCAATTTTAGTTTCAGTCTTTGTTGCTTCATATTCGCTTCTAAAAGTTGACTTCAACAATTTTCTTTTTCTTTCTCAATGTAAACTGATGTTCTTCTATCAAGATTTATCTTCAAGCTGATCTACTTTTGTTTTATTTTTGTTCATTTGCCTATTGGACTTTCTCTATTTGTTCATTAACTCATGGCATCACTCAGCACTACAAGCCAAGCAGCTGACCTATTTTTAATTACCAGCCTTTAGCTAATGAAACTTGGCTCACTGCCACAGGTCTAACAATAATACACTGTATGAAGCGTAAGAGCGTTACATTTTTCACAGCTCTCATTGAGCCTGCCATTGAAACAGCCGGTCCCTGATAGTTTGAGTTTAAGATTCAGGTTTTCAGTTTCAACTCTTTCCATTTTGATAAATCTTTAATGAACAATGCGTTTTATCATGCTAGTTCAACAGCAGCAATGTTTTCTCTGTGATACCTTCGACAAACCAATCAAAAAGGAATCAATCGTTTTATGTTGAGCGTTTCCTGCGCTGTTTAGGAATAATAAAACTGCTCTTAGTGACGATTCACTCACTGAAATGAGCCAGATGGATGCAGACAACATGTCAGTAAAACCACCAAATAGCACAGCTGCAGCTGAAGGTCAGTAAAACCACCAAATAGCACAGCTGCAGCTGAAGCTAATTGCAGCTTCAATTGTACATGGGCAAGCAACTTTCTGGTCTAACTGACATCACAGAAAGGGGAAAGTCTTGTAGTGTTTTCAATAGGGTCAGCGCAATTTGTATACCATTGTATTTTACTGGAGCTGCCTACATGATATTCATACAAAACTGTAAAGTCTGTATTATATGCGCCTATTAAAGGCCTTGTTAGTGCCATCATGTTCATTAGAAGCCAATATTGTTGTAGGGTAAACAACTGTTAAATAGTCCGTTAATCCAACGTTCCATGTCCTGTTTTATATTTTCTTTGGATCATTTTTAGTACTATTTGGTTCTACGCTAACTGGTACTGCGCCCATACTTGAGACAGTTCAGTAGTTCATGTGCTTTTAGGTAATGTAATGAACGCTTCATTGGTTCAATGCAATCAGTCAGTCAGTCACTACACTGAATAGCTAGTAGATGTGTAGTAGTTCATTGTTATCATCAAAATTTCACACTAACTGCCAGCAACAGCTGGTGATCAGTAGTACCAGGAGAGAAGCCAACCACACTGTTTGGTAAAAAGAGGTTACTGCGAGGATTGCTCCTCCATATTCTTTGAAGGCAAGAAACTTGCTTATTAGTACAAATACACTTAGAAGACTATTATTATGCTATCATCATCTATATTTATTGTATACCTAATAAAAAATTTATTATGATGATAATAAAGAATAGTAATAATCTTAATATACAACATGATGACGTTATAATTATTCTTGTTATTTTTAAAAAGCACACAACAATGCAAATGATATAATTGCAACCACAATCAGCAATCAATAAATATTATTAATTTACTATTACTACTACTAGTCACATTTCTCATTATCCATAGGTTTTTGTTGTCGATTATCATCCTCACTGAGTTGAACTGAGTAATTTGGAAGATGTACAAAGCTAGCAGCGATCCTTCTATGTTATACATCGCCTCAAACTAACAGCATTTATGGTGTCGTTTATATGCATTGCTTCGTCACGAGATTCACTGCTCTTAGCTGCTTCAATTTTTCAATTCATTCCTTTATCCTTCAAATGTTTGCTTACCATTTGCTTTTCTTTGTTTCATATTAACTTCTGAAATGCTGTTAGGAATGGTTTAAGTCGTTTGCCTGCCTCGTAAAAAGTTTTCAACTTTCATTTTGTAGAGATGAAGATTGTAAGAAGCTTAATGTCATATGGCTAAAATCTTCGCAATTATTCTACGAACGGGAAATGTGAACATCAGTGAGTATTCAGTTGAATATATTTTTAACTTGCCTGACTGAGCTCATCAGGTAGTTACATCAATGCAAGGTTAAAATAAAACTTTAATTTCTATGAAGCACTTGAAAAATTAAGTTTTGAGTTGCTTACCTGAGAGAGTGAAAACTTTAGCAGAGGCTGGCTTCACTTTAATACTTGTATCTGCTATTTGTAATAGTCAATGCCTTTTTCTTCACTCAGTTTGGTTTTGGTCATCTCCAATAGTTGTAAATGAATTGTTAACAATTTGTTTCACTACACGCTCTCTGTTTTTGTTACAACTGTACAAAACAAAACTTTGAAGTCAATACTGATTTGCTGCACTTATCCACTGTTACATAGTGAGCTAGATTGCTCGCTCTTGGTGCGTTGTAATGACCACTCATTGTTCCTTAGTCATTCTGTGAATGAGCAAATATTTATAAAGATGCTGCAAATCTGCTATGTGCTCCATTTGTAATGGTGGATGCATCATTTGCGCTGAATTGGTTTAAAAAAAGTTTCGCATTAGAGGTATTTGGCTATCTGCAGTTAATGTACATGCATTTAGCTGTGATAAATTGCCCTAGTTGTCCTTTTGCTCATTTCATTCAACTGATACTAGTGAGTGGTTGGCATGAGACTTTAGTGAGCTAGTAGTAGTGCGAACACTTGTTCATCAGTAACTACTAGACACACTCACACCTCATTGAATGGCTAATGTCCCTGCCACATGCTACCTTGCCTTAGTACTAGGAGTTTTTGGACAGAAGTGGAGATAACTTTTTTCTCAACTGTCTTTTGTAGGAAACCATCAATGAATGTTTGTTTGGATCAGCTGAAGTTGCATGCTATATGACACCCTCATTACTGATTCTAGCAAAACTTCACTGCTTGGATAGTAAGTGTTTTCACCTTTACAGACAGTGTACGTTTCAGTCAACTCCCAACTAACATCTGCTTTACCTACCCTTAACGTTCACGCTCATTAGCTGCGATCATTGGTTATATTGTCATTCTTCTCTGTTTTGTATGAAGCATAAATGGTCTTTGCTGACACCAACACTAACACTTGTATCAGAACCTTGTTACTGTTTCAGTTTCACTCTGCTATAAGAGGTAGGTACCAGACCAAATTTAACTAAAAACCTCATCTTTTTTCTGACTAAAATGCACAGAAAAGCAGTTGGTTGTCTTCCCATTGGAATCACAACTTCCTAAAAATGTGATCACTTGAGAAAGGTTTTTAAGTTGTTCTCTCCATTTCAAAGAAATTAGAACACAACTTCTGTTTTTACTATCAGATCTGCAGCATAAGTGATGGAGTACAAGAGTAGATAATTTCTGGCAAAATGCTAGATTTATTGAAAATCCGAGTGCATAAAAGAAAGACAGACATTACCGTTTTCGGTGTATTCGATATTAGTAGAACATTTGTTACAATTTTTTTATTGTTTCAAAAATTGTTCACCTAATGCTTCCAACTTATGGAGTTGCAACTTTGTTTTCTCTCAATGTTTGACTGAATAAACTTTGCTTGCGTTAGTGATTGCCTTTATGCATTGATGTTAATGTTTTTATTTCCCCACTACTTTCTTGCATTGAGGTAAAGAAACATAACCTAGTCATATTTTTGGACTTATTCTGTAAACATTAAACTGACACTCATCTGTAGAAAAAATTACAACTTCTGTTATTTTTGGTTGATAAAACATTGCGAAACTTGACACAATTGAATTTGGAGCATTCTGTCACTTGCCTATTTCTGACCCTTATTTTCTAGAGCTAATGCAAGCCTTCATATAGCTTTAGATGCTGGTGGTTGAAGTTGATTGTGGGGCTACCAATTGGTCACAAGTAGCTCCTGTTATATTTGCAACATAAAAAGTATGTACTACTTTACCAAAGTATCAATATATGTCCGATGGGAGTTTTTTTACTGCGACAAAGACTTCGCACAATTTGAAGAAATATTGCCAGTTTACTTTTGTTTCACAAAAATATACTTGGTGTAATGATGTAGCTTTGCATTCCATGGACTTTCCAACCTTGAAAAGAACTTACATGTGCTCTATGCTTTAAATTAACTGCACAATATGGCCGAATAAGCTGGTTTATGTCTATGTATGTACTACTATACCTATGTACTACAATACCTGTGTACTAAAATGTTTATGCAGTAGTATGGCTCTGCACTACTATGTCTATTCACTACTACGTCTATTCACTACTACGTCTATGCACTACTATGTCTATTCACTACTACGTCTATGCACTGCTATTTCTATGCACTACTATGTTTATGTACTACTATGTCTATGCACTACTATGCCTATGCACTAATATGTCTATGTACTACTATGTCTATGCACTACTATGCCTATGCACTAATATGTCTATGTACTACTATGTCTATGCACTACTATGTTTATGCACTACTATGTCTATGTACTACTATATGTATGCACTACTATGCCTATGTACCACTATGTCTATGTACTACTATGTCTATGCACTACTATGTCTATGTACTACTATGTCTATGCACTAATATGTCTATGTACTACTATGTCTATGCACTACTATGTCTATGTACTACTATGTCTATGCACTACTATATATATATGTACTACTATGTCTATGAACTACTATGTCTATGCACTACTATGCCTATGTACTACTATATGTGTGCACTACTATGTCTATGTACTACTATGTCTATGTACTACTATGTCTATGCACTACTATGTCTATGTACTACTATGTCTATGCACTACTATGCCTATGCACCAATACGTCTATGCACTACTATGCCTATGCACTACTATATATATGTACTACAATGTCTATGCACTACTATGTCTACGCACTACTAGGTCTATGTACTACTCTGTGTATGCACTACTATGTCTAGGTACTACTATGTCTATGTACTAATATGTCTATCTACCAATATGTCTATGCACTACTATGTGTATGCACAACTATGTCTATGTACTACTATGTCTATGCACTTCTATGTCTATGTACTACTATGACTATGCACTGCAATATATATGTACTACAATATTTTTGCACTACTATGTCTATGTACTACTACGTCTATGCACTACTATGTCTATGTACTATTACGTCTATGCACTACTGTGTCTATGCACTACTATTTATATGCACTACTATATAACTGTGCCGCTCAGTATTTTTACAGTAAAACTAACTGAAAAGTTAAGGGTAGGAAGTGTCATCTACATTGTTTTGTAACCAGACTGTGCTGTCACCTAAATGTATGGGGAATCTATTGTCGATAGTACACTGGCCGAGAAACCAGTAACATCATAGTGAAATAATTGTTAGTTTTAATGATTATAGCTACATAAAACCACATTATAAAGTTTTGTGGGACATCGTACTTACCATCTTTGTTCTGAGCCTGTGGTTTTACATCTGTCATATGGACCAATGTATCATAGAGAAGTTAAACCATAAATAATTAGTGAACTTTTACTGCATAAATAACAAGTTGGTGTCATGTCATTGAAGAAAGTCTAGTGTGGCACACCGGTAGAACTCAGTAAATGAGTAGACATGCTACATGGCCATATGCCTTGTTGTGTGCATCTCTTGCATTCAATGCCTAGGATCATTGTTATCGGTGATGTCAATACCCGCAAAACTACTGAAGACACTGCATCATGTGCTTGTTTGTTTGCTTGTAGGTATGATCTTTGTGAAATTGCACTACGGTTGGACTGATGCTTGACCGCTATTGCTTTTACGTGTTTTTCAGCTGGTGACAAGATCTCTGCCACGGGGATTGATAGCAAATTCAGTCTGCCCTTTATCCACCGTACTAGCCAGATGCTCCTTCATTATACTTGGCAAAGAAAAACACCTACCAGAGACTTCCTGACCAGACTACTCCTTGAAATACAAAACGGTGCCAGCTATTTTCAAGGAATTCTGTGCACGTACAGAGACCTATGTACAATTTCCCATTCATTTCACGTGGATTATTTTGGTTTACGCTAATTGTAACTGGTACTCACTGAGGTACAATTCTGTAGATGTTGCATAACATTGTACTTGATAGAAACTCCGTGCACACATCCAGCTGTCCCGAAGGAATAAAGGACTCCTTGAACTTCCTTAGCCCTGCAGCTAGGCTGTTTTATAGACATTGTGCATGCGAATTTTGTAGTTCAACCAGGATATCCATAGCTGGTGTTTTGTGGCCACAGAGTATCCCATAGAGCAATCCACCTCTTTCAGCACCGGAAAGAATGAAATTCACAATTATTAGTCCATCTGTGTTTTATCCTTTATTTACTTCTTGTACACAACTCTTAGTGTACACAATTTAGCTTGTCAATTTTTGAAACTATTTGTACTAAATCTAGAATTTTTAAATAACAGTTGTGCTGTGTGTCGCATATCTATATCAATAATTTTGAAAAGAAATCCTAGAGCCATGACTAAAAAATCAGTTCAATGCATTTAGGATGAACAATAGTTGTAAATTGTGGTTTGATAGTACAAGCTACAAGTGAACGCTCACTTGGCTGTGGTTAGTCACCTTTTATTGGATTTGCTTCTCTGCTCAACTTTAGCCAGTTTATATTGCTGAGCCCTTGCTGAGACCTGCCATGACTTGAGGTTGAAAAACTAATAGAGCATGTGTGGCTCTTTGGTTTAGTTGCTCTTCTCACTCCGCAAGAATCCTAAAACTGTCTCTTCCATTCTGATGAAGATTGTTTGGAACTGTACAGAGCCACAAATTCATTTTTAGCAATTTCAATCAAATTTTTTTATTTTAATGAGTGTCTTTTCAGCATTAATACATCACTTTGGATAATTTTACAGGCTGGACAGCCATGAAAGCATTGAGAATTTTTTTCTGTTCTTGCAATGAATCAAACCCTGTAGTAAATATAGTTTAGCAAGCTGGCATTGTTCTGCAGACAGCCGTCTCTAGAGTTGCTTGGCCTGAGAAGCTCTTGGGTTGCAGGTTTTCGTTGTCAACTTATTCGTGTGGCTGGTAATCCTTCAGTTGTATAATATTTTCAATTGAACTCCTTAACCCTTTCCGGCAACAGAAACTCAAAAAGTGTACCGGTATAAGTAAGCAATATTCGTTTTTGCATGTAATTGTACTGCTAACTGAGTAGTACATTGTGTTTGGAAGAGTACGCATAACATTATAGTGTTTACCATAGTATGGTGGGTAGGTAAAACTGATAACGCATAGTAAGTTTTCCATTACTGGATCTCATCTATCACAACAAACTCATACCCTTAATTAGCAACTAGTAACTGGGGGTAGCGAGCCATGACAGCAGCGATCGGTACATTTGCTATAGTGCATTAGATTTTCCCGAGGTTTTTATCAATGATGCTTTCATACATTACCACCACCTAGGTCAACCAGTGTATAAAGCAGCATCATTTAGTACATTAGGAGAACAATGTGGGAAAATTGTCCCGTCTAGAACATTCCATGTGTCACTTGATGGTTTTAATAGGTCTGTGAATGAAGTCAAATGCAATTGTTGCATTGTGGTCATGGCATATCAAGCCAAGCTCCAAAATTGTATAGTTAAAAGTATTGCTTGATTGTCTTCCGATCAAATAAAGTTTACTAGAATTTTGCTGAACTCCATCATTAAGCTTAAAAGCAGCTAACCACCCCTGTTTTATGTTTGTTTTTAGTTTTGACTGCAACTAGAAGGGTAGATTCAATAAACTACGCTTATGCCAAGTAATCATTTTCCTTCAGTTGCCCAAATGATAGGTGCTCAAATTGTTAATTGATCTGTGATTGTGATAAAACCATTACTTAACCAAACGCCTGTTTTATGGACAGGTTATGAATTACAGGCAGACTTAAAACAACTGATTAACGGCTGAACATATTCTTTGGCCACAATACTAAAGTTTTGTGTTCTCTGTTGTACTAAAGATAGCAGCAACATGATCGTATAAAAACTTGATGTCACATGGAAAGAAATTTAAAATCAAAATTTAATCAGTTGTAAAAGGGAATATGCACTTGTTACTCGGAAAGGAGGATAATAGCAGCAATCAACAGAGCTTGTTATGTAACAGTCACTATCAATTGCATAAGTCAACCAACTTGACTAGCAAATTGTCAAGTAATGAAATAGCAGCGGCTTACCCAAAATAAACATGACCTATGAACTCACAAGATAAGGTTTTTGGAGGGAAAGAACTTCCCTCCAGAAATCCTGTAGCTCTTAGTCAGTAAGTAGCAGAGGCTTCTGACAAAACCATTAAAATGGGTAGAAAATCAATATCTTGGTGTGGATTTGGACATGCCATGCTCTACAAATGGTGCAGCACATATGACCAGTACCTTCGAGTAGTCAGTGATTGCACTGAAATGTAGAAAGGCTTAGACAAACCATCATACATGAGAATAAGACGGCTACAAGGTAGACTTCTCAGCAATGGGTGAGTGTTTACCACACTGTTCAAATAATAATTACTTTTCGATCGACTTGTTTCTATCATTCTACAAATTTTATCTGCTACTTTGTTGATCTATACTTCATTTGCCTGGCACTAACTTTTACCTCAAGCAAAACTCACTGTAGATAAGTCTTTTGATATTTTGAAGGCTATGTTGATTAATAAAGAGTTGGTCACTGCATTTATTAGTATTAATTAAGAAAATAATGAGCCAGGGTTAGCAATAAAATTCCCACAGTTGCACCCTGAATTGTATTCATGTTTTGCACAATGAATAAAATATTTTAATTTGCATGAGTAATGTTTTATTTTTATTGGTTATTTCTGTCATTAGACATCAGTAATATTAATCTACATTACCCTGTCATCCATTTTAACTGGTTGAAGCTGAGCAATTATCTACTGAATATAACATCAACCATACCCGAACAACTCCACAGCCTATACATGCACAGTCTTTTTGCTGGTTAGAGCTTTAATATTAAATAGATGAATATGAAAAAAAAGTTTTTCGAAACTTGCATTATTGAGAAATGTTAGCAAAACCTCCTTTAAGATCCTCTTAGCGCACATGAACTCACCAATAATCAATAAAGTTTTGGTTTCGCAAAAATAAACTTGATGTGAGTTTTGTGAAAAATAATTTTTGCATTTCCATTTTGCAGCAATTCTTATCATAGTCAAGATGGTAAAAATATATTTTTCAGTCACTTCAGCGTAGATTCTTGGACATTTCTCCCAACGTCAGAGCGGAATCTACATCAGCTTAAAAATTGCCGTGCTTGCAAAGCTACTAAACACAACAGTGCACACAACTTGCTGAAAAGAAATTCACGCACTGCGCACGACACAGTTACATCACTTGTTCTGACAATTAGTATGAACCAATCAAACTGTGTGAAATCAGTTCTTGACAAACTTGAGCCAGTATTTCAAAAAAAGCACAATAAGTCTTTTAAAAGCAGCTTGACAGAAACCATTGAAAGCTCTCAAAAAGAAAAGTTTAAAAAGGGAATGTTAACCGCTGTCAAAAATTCAATTACAAAAGAAAACAATACAGCGGTTCTATAGCATAACATCAGCTATAGAATGATGACAAATCTACGAGGAGATATCTTTTTGGCAGACAACACCGGGTTATGTAGCAGCAACTACAAAATCAAGCATGACAACTTCTGCTTCGAATGTGACTCGGTTGCACAGGGTATTTCGAGGCATGAAGGAAAAGTTAATTGGTCAAGCATCGCAAAAAAATTCCCTGTTTCAAAACAGGATGGAAAGCCTGCACTGACTGCACCACAAGCAATCAAGGCATTTGCCATAGACAAAGCATTGATTAGCATTCCCAGTTTTCAAACACGCAAAAGGCGAGTCGCCCAAAAGCTAGATCTTGAGCAAACTACAGTTTCGTTAATACCAATCCTGCCCACTGATCTGCAGTTAAAAGCAGTGACAGAGCAGATGATTTTGGAGGGCTCAATTGACATTGGAACACCAATAGTTCCAATAGCACTCAAATCCAAGTGTGTGGGGCCAGATTATCACAAAGCATACAGTATTGCGTGGCCGAAAGTTCTCAATGCAATGTATAATGGACAGAACTTTGTTAGAGCAAGAAGCACTGGAACTTCTTAGGCCACCATATCAACATGAGTCTTTAGAATTAGCTTTACAAGACCTCAAGTCAAAAGGTTCAGATTTCAATCTTTATCCATTTATTTAACAGAAAACAGCTGTAACTAGAAAAAAAAATGATATCAAAAAGCCAAAGGAATGAATTAACGGTGATATAGACTTAGTAGATACAATCAATTAGTGTTACTTGTCCAACTCGAGTGTTGATTTCTTATCTAGGTGTTACTGTTAATGCCCAATCGGTAACAGAGTTGAACGAAATGATGACAAAAAGGATGTTCACTGTGTGGCATGATCACTCCACAATAGCATCTCACAGTTACTTTCTTGTACTGGTATCCTTCATTTACGATCCATTGGTGTCTAAGACGTCTACAGAACAAACAGGGTATGTCTTATGTTATTGATTAGAACCAAAGAAAAGTGGTGATGCAGCTGCCTGTCAAATAACCATCAATCGTGACTAGTGCAAACTGGGTGGTATTTCATTGCAGAAAACATTGCCGTAACATTGAAGCAGTAATTGAGAAGCCACAAGTTTACATTCTAGCTCGATCACAAAGCTCTGTAAGTGATCAGGCGCTTTACACCCCAACGAGAGTTGAAGATTTGAAAGAACTCCAACCATCAACCACTAAAGCAGGCCGTCACTACATTTCAGTAAACAGACTTGGGGTAGGTAAATTGCTAGCTACAGAAACAAAAGCTGCTGTAGTAAGCTTTGGGTAAACTTGGTTGTAGACAATTGACCAAATAAATACACTGAATGTAGTTACGTACTGTTTTTGTTTGAGATGATAAAAGACTGAATGTTTTTCTGTCAATGATGAGCCCGGAAAATTAAATTGGCCTTTATAATTTTAGGAGCTTCACCAGCCAGAGCATTTGAATCTGGCAACCAAATCAATGGTCACTTTCCTTGCCACTGTGCAGCTGATGCTAGGAGGTTTCTTAAACCAAAAACCAACCAAAAGCCAAGACACGTTAGTATTGATGATCAAATGAACAAAGCCAATGTTACTAGCCGATGGAGGGAAAGAGAAAATGGCGCATTGATGGTGTTTGATAATCTTGATGTATGTATTTTTTTACTTTTCATGCTTTCACTAAAAAGCGTCACTTTTACATGAGAAATTGTTTTTGACAGTTTTGAATTTTTCAATTTTTGTGATACACAATTAGTCTCTGACCTTTTCATCATTGTAAGGTGAACCCTCTGGTCCTGTTTGCCCAGGTTCATAGCCTTAAAAATAAGCTGCAGCTTCGAAACATCTCTATAGAGCATACTGACTAGCTGTCCCTGAAGCTGGCCATGCAGTTGGAACTAGCAGGAATAAGGAGACCTCCAGCCTTGATGTGCCCAAACGAGGAAATTGATCTCACTCGTTATGAAATAGCTCATTTGGAACCACTACATGATCTAAAAACAACAATTTGTAAGTGATAACAGTTCTGAAAATAAACTTATTAACAAAAATTTTCTTTCCAAAAAAGAAAGCAGTTTAATGGCATCCTAATATTTTACCTGATCAATAGAAGCTACCTACCTCACAGCCAGAATATTTATTGATGAACAGTTAGTTTTCAAGTTTTCACAGTAATGTGACCTAATAATATGAGCCAATCTTTCAATTTTACAGGTAACATAATGAAGGAGATGGCATACATTTTACCTGAGAGATTGCGTGAAAAATTAAAAGTGCTTTACCTGAAATTCAAGGCAATATCTTGTTATGAGTGATACTAAGATTGAAACGTTTTAACAGTCGCTGTTGGAAGCAGGTATTACATAATTGGGAAAAAAACAAACAAGTTTATTTGATCAGTCATTGCTTTGTAGATCACCGACGTGAAATATCAGGTAGTAATGCCAGGCTTTCCCTACTCAGGCTCAGATGTTTCATGGAAACAACAGACTACAGCTACACCGAGACTAATGTGAAACTGCTGATACGGCTGCTGACAAGTCTTTCACACATACAACAGCTGGCCCATGCATTAGAGAAGCATAGAAATTTTCGCAATGTGTTGGGCAATGCACAATTTAACCTTCATGTTTGCAATAGATTACATAAATGTAATAAATTTAGCTGGTAGTTCAGTGCATCGATACTCAAATTTCGCAAATAATGGATAGGCAGTTTTATTGCAGTAACTTGAAATTCTAAAGCAATTTGTTATAAAAAAAAACAAAAAAAAAACAGCGGAATTTGGCTGAAAAAGTGTTTATTTTGCAGCTTTTTAGCGAAGCACGTCAAGTTCGAGTAAGGGTCATGTTTGGAATGCCCTGTCATAGCACTACAACACACTTCAGTGAATGGTTCAGGTTGATCTCTTTATGCTCATTAAATGCCGAAGCTCAAGAAAGGTATTTCAACGATATTAAATCTTCCACAAGAACTACCAACTACCATTCTGATCATATTCTAGTAAACAGCTTTGTCAGATTGCAAGTGAAACACAAACAGGCCTTACAAAAAACAGCTTTGAAGTCCAATAAAACCAAATTTCAAAGGAGTGGAATCGTCTGCCACCAAGACCTGGTAGTCATAACGAAGCAAATGGTTGATGCAAATGTTTTGTCCTTTGCTGCGCACAAAGAAAGAATCTCCCACTATCTACTTGATGGATGCTAACATCAGATTGCAATGTCAATTGGCTTTATGATGGCAGTGATGATGTTGAACAAAGAGCATCACCGAACACAACATTGATAAGTATAAGGTAGGTGGAATGAACCTCTGACCTCTTAATTGCTAATTGATTCCAAGCTAGTCATCTCATTGTATGAAATTACTTAGTGGCAGCTGACCACAAGCCATGTATAACAGCTGCAGGAAAAATCAAGCAAAATTAGTATTAGCAAGTTTTAATGCAAAAACACAAGTCACTTGTGAGCGATGGCTAGTGGGCAGTTGCACAGTGTTTAGTGAAATTACAATCTTTGCACGCCTTTCGGACCAAAACGTGCCAAGTACAATGAAACTTGTAGATCTCATAGTGTGGTAGATGTGTAGCACCACATTGGTCACAGTCTTGATAAGTACAAAGCTATGAGAGTGCAGTTGCATAGGCAAAAAGATGACAGCTGCAGCGAAATGTCAGAAAATGAAGAAGAATGTCATCTTGAACAAATTCAGTCAATCCGTAATTGCAGATTGATAAAATATTTACCAAAAACATGTACATGTAGCTTAAATTACTAAGACTAATCACTGTAATCCACCTACATTTAGAAATCAAGCAACAAGACACAATACTGCTAGAAACAAAAGCAAGGGAAGCACAACATCATGATGATACTAATCAAATAAGCCAAACTAAAGAGCTGCTGGATACAACACCAATTAAAGAGTCAGACCAATCATTGTCTGTGGTGAAAGTGTCAGGAAAGGACTCTGTGACCGGACAAACTCCAACAACTTCCTCAAGTAAAAAGCTAACACAGCTTGTGTTTGTTATCATAACCAAATATTGTTAAACACCATTAGATACAATTGTGATAGCAAATGCCAGATAGCACAATTGTGCATGTTTACAGCGTATGTCCTAATTACCTGTTTAGTTGATTGAAAAACAATCACTAAACTTTGAATAATCTTGTTTGCAGTTGGCATGAAAACAGAGCCAGCAGCATCAAAAAGTGCGCAATCATAGCTGACAAGAACACCAATGAAATCAAACCAAAAAAATCAATCTGGGAAGTTCAAGAACTAAACAATTGTTTATATATATGCCTGACAAACTTCCTTAACATACAATAAAGTTAAGATAAAGTTTAATAACCATCTACTCACTCAAAAATATAAATTGTTGCAGAGATTGTTCTGAAAAAGTATGCACCCAAGGCACTTGTGAAGGATTTTCTACAAAAGAGGCAATTGTCGAAAGCGGATTCATCATGCAGTAGGTTGAGAAAAACATATATAAATGCAAAGAGGGCATTCAAGTTTATCTGCGATCTCCAAAGGTGAAAGTTTCACAGAACACAAAAGAAGTGGAGTTGCAGAAAATTAGGCAAGTAGGATTTATGCAAGCATATCGTGGATGAGAAAAAGATGAGGTGATGAACAATATACTTGGAGATCTAAAAGTATTACAGACACATATGTATTAGTTGTTAACTTTTACATAAAAGCAGTTTCCTATATGCATATCTGATATTTGCATTTGAAAAAACATTGAAAAGAAGAGTTCAAAATATCAAAATTATGCTGAAAGAATCAGTCACTCATTATTTTGCGGATGTGTATTAATCTAATTATCTTATGCTAAGCAAATAAAGCATTTCTGGACTTGAGCGCTAAGTTGTAGACAAATCTAGTGGGTTAAACTATCAAGCATTGCAAAGTGAAGACAAATAAGGAGAAAGTAGAAAAGCTAAAACCTACCCCAATGTTGAAATGGGTGATCATGTGGAGAAATTATGTTTATCAATGAACATTCAACAAAAGAACTCTGCGCAAGGGTGCATTGGTGAAGCAATTGTGGTTTTAGTAGTTAGTAAGATCACTAGCTTGCAAGCAGTCTGTTGGATGCCAAGTAAACAACAGTGACTGTCAATTATTGTTAGGAATAAGAACTGCAAGGTCAAAGGTGAGAACAGGCAGTAGCTAGAGTAAAGCAACTGTATGAAGGAATGCCACCGTCAAAACAATAACAAACATTGGAAATCCCATAATGAGAGAGGGCAACTTCACAAGCAGCTTTAGCATTGATTTCATTTAAGTCACTGTGTATCTCCAACAACTTAGGGGTTGTATTTAGATAAGCCAGTTGAAACTTTCCAATTAGCATTCTTTCATTTATGTGACAAACGTTTAGCATACGATCGGCTTTCTTTGACAGGCAGGAAACGTTCAAGTTAGAAGGAGTTTCTAGAGCAAACGCAGGCTGGTACGTTTTACTTTTTATTGAAAATCTGTGGTATTGGTCTAAGTTTCTTTGAGCCATACTTTGGCATAATAAACTCAAACAGAATGTTTCCTCTTGCCAGGATACGGTTCGAAATTTGGAATTTAGTCTGTTTTGAAATGCTTTCCATTGCATTGAGTGAGAAGTTAAAGTGAAACAACAAATGATAAATAATTATAACTCAGTTGTTGTCTCTGTAACATGAACTTAATTTTATCAACATCAAAGACTACTTAGTCTTGAGAGTAAGTTGGCTAGGTTTGAGAAATACACCTTCTCCACAGCGCAACTAGAATTATTCATCTATTATCAAATAAGTATTTATTAGTCTTAACCTTGTAGCTAAAATTCCTCCTATTAGTTGTAGTAGATATTGTTGTTCCTTCAAACACTGTTGCTGAAGTGTATGTTTTCTGAGTGAAAACAGTAACCCTTATATACTAAAAGTGGCACCAACAGACCCCCTCCTCACAACCAAGGAGAGGCTCACTAAAAAAAAAAGCTTCTACAACATATAGGAACTTGGGTTTTACCAAAACATTCTGTTAACATCGAGCAAAAAACACTAATATATAGGAAATTTTGCGCAAAAAACAACTTATTTCACGCAAAAACTGTGTTACCATATATAAAAACATTCAAATGAGTGATGACACTGTATTTGTGCAAAAAATGCTGTACATTGTATAGGAAACTTTGCGAGAATGAACAAACATTGTTTGTGTGAAAATTGTTTTACAACATACAAACAATTTTGCGCAAACAAAAAACATTTTTTTCTACAAACAACTTTGCATTAAATAAGAAATTTTTTGCACAAA
Organism: Cryptosula pallasiana; assembly: GCA_945261195.1. Taxonomy (NCBI): domain Eukaryota; kingdom Metazoa; phylum Bryozoa; class Gymnolaemata; order Cheilostomatida; family Cryptosulidae; genus Cryptosula; species Cryptosula pallasiana. The sequence goes on along the minus strand of OX183134.1, from coordinate 20,571,262 downwards.
TAAACAACTTTTTTACGCCATCAACCTTTTTTGGGCGAAAGAGATTTATGGTTTATAAATTATTTTGCGCAAATAAATAGAACAGTGTTTACATGAAAGACGCTTTACAATATGGGAAAAAATTTGTGTGAGTAAAAGACTTTACGAGCAAAATTTTTTTTATAATGTAAAAGTAATTTCGAGCAAATATAAAGATGCTTTTTTCGTACAAAAGTTCTTCTATAACATATAAAAACATTCGCACAAACAAAACAACAAGTTATGATACATCTGAAAATCAGCTCAAAAAAACGGTATTTACACGAAAACTGATTTGTGGTAACTAAAAAATTTCACTCGAATAAAAAAATTCTTTTTTGTGTGAAAATCGCTTTGTACTATAAAGAAATTTTGCGTGGAGGAAAACTTTCTTTCTCGCGAAAAATTACTTTAAAATATAAGAAAAAGTTTGTGCAGAAAAGAAAATCTTTTTTTTCGCAAAGTGCGCTTTATAACATCTAAGAAAATTTGCGTAAGCAAACTAAAAAGTTATTTTTATGCAAAAAATGCTTTAAAAATTATAACAAATTGCACACAAAATAATTTTTTCTTGCGTGAATTCCAATTCATAACATACAAGAAGTTTTGGGTGATTAAAAAAGCATGTGTTTAATGCTTTATAAGATATAAAAATTTCCATGCAAATAAAAGTGATTTTTGTGCAAAAATACTTTATAACACTACACATTTTTTGCGAATAAAATTGTTTGTTTTTGCTCAGAAAACCCTTTATAATATATAAAAAATTTCACGCAAGTTGAAAAAAACATTTTTGGGAGATAAGCTATTCATAAGATATAAGAATTTTGGGCGAATAGCAAAACTTGTTAAATTTCTTATATATCATGAAGCATTTTTAGCGAGAGGTTTTTCACTGGTTGTAAGGCAGGGTCAATTGGTGCAACTTTAGCTGCTTATAGGCACCATTTTTACACAGAAAGAATTCGCTCCATCAAAACTGGCTGAAGGAACATCTACTACAACCACTTAGATGACTCTCAGCAATAAGGTAAGAAATAGTAAATGATTATTCAACATTAGTTTAAGAATTCAACTAATTGTGCTCTGGAAAAAGGTTTACTTTTATAACCTAACCGGTTTGCGTTCAAGAATGCAAAACATTTCTCGTTGACAATATTATTTTTTTTGGCAGAAATGTAACTATTTTTTTATTATCTGTATTTACATAAGTCGTTTAGTTGTACTTGCTTATTTTGCAGGTAAAATGATTCGTCATCTTTCCGATCAAAGGGTATCCAACCTCCTCTCACCCAAAGATCACCAATTTTCCAACGATACACCAACTCTTAAAATTGTTTGTTATAGTCTGGTGATGGCCATTATTTATGTAGTTGTAACTCACTGAGTAGTCTCTACTAGCAAGCTTTCATTTTACTTTTTCATTTTAGGCTTTCAATGAAATTTAGATTTTTCTACTTCAATGGAAATCAGGTTATAATCAAACAATTATACACGGCATTCACTCAAAGCAAGAAAAAAACTTGATTTATAACATAAGTCTTTGTAAACATATCAATCGTGATCTATTCGATTGTGTGTCGGAAAAAATCAAATTATAGATTTTTTGTTTTAGATTATCAATTATTAAAAACGAAAGAAGTTCAATTTCCATCATCAACTTCTCTTTGAGCAATATCTGACGAGTCACTACTTGTTGTTTTGCACATAAATCAAAAGTACTTTGTCATCGTAGTTACAAAAACATCATGTGTTGCGCATCGAACATCGAACATGTAGCGAATGCTATATATAATGAAAATGTGGGTGATAAAACAAGTCAAAACGCCTTTGATAACACTGATAACCCTATTTGATGGAAAAAGGACATTCTATCCACAACGAAATCACTTTTTTTGCAACATTCTTTTGACATTGTTAAGGCATTGATTTGTGTCATTGCAACTGATCTGGACAACCACTGTAGTCTAGTGTCAATAAAATTACAAACAACAATCGCAAAACTTTCCCTATAAAACTTTCTCAAGTTCATTTACACTGAGCTCTCCTGTAATAAAATAGAGACTTTGACGCCCGATGGGAATTATTGAAGACCGGCATTTTGTTCCAACTGCATTCATGTAAGTAGACAGTCAGGTAAAAATATGGCAAAGTCCGGATATTACAATGTCGGAAAAGACAATAGAGTTCAGTGCGCATTTTAAAGAGGGAAATTACTAAAGTGGAGGAGCGAAGATAAGCAACCAATGGCTGACCACACCCATTTTTTCCATTTTTTTGTTTTGTTAAAGGGCTGTGTTGACGTACAATTGGGAGAACAGAGCTAGGATGCCAACTGAAGAAAAAATAATAAACTTATTTGTTGTCAACAGGTATACGGTCAAGCAACAAAGTGATAGATTGTGAACGGGTTTTGGAGCGGAAGTTTTACCCCTTGGCATCTCGATTAATCAAGTTGATGCTATCAAGTTCGCTTCTGAATCGGTGTGGAAAGGAAGTGTCACTTGGTGGAAGGATAAAGTTCCTATGAAACTAATTTCCAAAGTGGGTTTTTACTATACAGGTTCCGGCGATAGTGTAAGATGTTTCTTTTGCCGGGAAAAACGAAGATTGGAATGAGAGTGATATACGGTTGGAAAAACACTGTCGATGGTTTCAAGGCGGTTAATCTTTACTTGTGAGTAATGGAGAAAAATAATTTGATGAAGTTCACAAACAAACAGAAGAGTTGAAAAAATGTGAGAAGATTGAGTCACATCGATGGAAAAAAAGGCGCTTACCTCAGCTAGATGAAACAGAAATGATGAAACGTCCATACTATGGGGACTGTTTGCTGTCAACGTCCATACTATGGGGACTGTTTGCTGTCAACGTCCATACTATGGGGACTGTTTGCTGCCAACGTCCATACTATGGAGACTGTTTGCTGTCAACGTCCATACTATGGGGACTGTTTGCTGTCAATCTCCATACTATGGGGACTGTTTGCTGTCAACGTCCATACTATGGGGACTGTTTGCTGTCAACGTCCATACTATGGGGACTGTTTGCTGTCAACGTCCATACTATGGGGACTGTTTGCTATCAACGTCCATAATATGGGGACTGTTTGCTGTCAACGTCCATACTATGGGGACTGTTTACTGTCAATCTCCATACTGCGCTACATTTGTCACATGCTCTAGATATGAATAGCTATTTAAAATAGATTCAAAAGCAGACTTGGAATAAAACTGATTTTAAAAATTTAGCTCAAAACAGATGGAAAGCAAAATATTGCTGGGCTATCAAACCTAAAATCACTTTGTATCTACAGATAAATAGTGAAGCAAGAATGTCTGGATGTTCCCTAGAATGGCTTGTCAAAGTAATTAATGAATGTTTATTGTAATAACTTTATGTTTTTTTGTATGTTTTTGTGTACTTATAATCAAACCTATACTTTAATACAATAAATATTACTTTGTACAAATATATGTTACCATTTAGATGAACAAACCAGAAACAATAATAAATTATCCACTTTGAATCAATATTCACCCGTCCAACAATCAGAACCGTGATACAATTCTTAATATAAACACCCACTGCACAAAAAATACATATATAATAATCATAGTCATATGCAAAATAAAAACACTACAATATCAAATTTGCTAATCAAAACCTGGTGCACACAAAAAGTTATTTCAAAAGGTTTTGCTGGACACTTGGTACTCGAAAGGGCACTTGTAATCAAGAGAACTATCTTGTCCTTAAATACCAGTATGGAGATCAGTTCCTGTTATGATGGGAACAAGTAATAGTAGTTTGTAGTAATTATCACAAGCTTTCGACTGTAGTTACAATTTTAGTGATTTTTAGGATTGAGAAAATTGCCAAATCTTTCATTCATTATCGAGTCGTTTTGTGACAAGTTGTTGAGTTATGCATCGTTTTTATCTGCACAACATTACATTATTGATTTGCTAAAATATTGTAACAGATTTGCGTCATCTATTACTGACACAACGCCATCCACTCTCCAACTTCTTCAACACTTCGCTGTCTACTCCGAATGCGCAATGCCAACTCCACGAGGTCCTTGACCCAGACACATTACACCAGAGTTTCTCTTACAAAAACTTTATTATAGAGTCTATTTAGCTATACAATAAATACATTGGCACAAGATTTAAAAAACTTTTGTCTGTACGGCAGCACAAGAGCTCCTTTTATTGGAGAACAGGAGGAAATTTCACCCCTTTATTGGGGTGTACCAATCACATATTACAATGGAAATAATACATCAATAAAAATATGCAATACAATTTAGTAAATAATATAAGCCAATAGCACAGGTGAGCACATGGCAAAACATCCCTGGGCTGCTTTTCCGCCCTTTCTAGAGCCATGGGAACTTTCCACTTCGGAAGAGGGCCTTTACTTCATTGGTCTCTGTTCTTAAGCTTTTTAGCTTCAGTTTTCAACTTCTTGAGGTGGGTAACCCGTCTTCTAGGTACCAAGCGATTTGAATCAGCCATTCTGCTGGGCTGATCCAGGGTATTGACTCGAGGTAACCCAGGGTATATGTTTATATACATTGATAAAGGGTCTATACAGGGTTGGGGTTGCTGGTATCCAAATTTAGAGGGAATTCGAGTATATACAAAATGGGAAGGCTAAGGGGGTTACTTTACACCTTTGTTACTGACAAGGAAAAGAGGGGTGTTAGGGTGGGAGAGGTGGGAAGAGGTTTGACTTGACTAACTATCTTGTAATTCTACCAAAATATCAGCTATCAGCATTGTGATACCATTGATTAAGTTTTCGAAGGCTTAAAAGCATTGTTTCACATAAATAGTATCCAGCTCAAAAGCATCCAAACCAAAGCGCAAACTGCTCAAAAGCACTCATATAAAGATTTCTCATCCCAAAGATCACATTGTTTTATCGTTCAATCTAAGGCTCATGGAGCTAGAAGTAAATATGTAATGGATGGTTAAACCTGCCAGGCACGACTATGGATTTCAATCTCATTTTGGTTCTACATAGAGATGAGAAAAGTTCTTCACCTTTTGCCTTTACATTCGATTTTCCCAGATCATTGAATGTTATCGATGTGTTGCGGGAGGGCATTAAAACATACTGTGATCTAAAGATTTGAATTATGTATAATTCATTGCAGCATTATTCACATTTTTTAATGCCAGGGAAGTTTTTTCCAAAATGCCCTACACTGAACTCTGTTCCATCCTACCTAATTCTGAAATAGCCATGCGACCACAAAAAAAAAACAGTGTGGGGTTATCATTTACGTCGAGCGCTCTGCTTATATAATAAGATTTGAGCAGAGGCTAAAGTAAATGGTACTCAGTTATTATTATATTCATACCTCAAACAAAATTTATGACCGTTATTCATTCTGGGTTAATTGCAGTTTATACACAAGTTAACTCTGGCTCACGATTAATATTTGTAATAGTAAACCAGTTACTCAGATGAAGCATAATTGAATGGTGGTAATGGTAACAAATATAATTAATGATATATAAATCATACTAATTAATCAATTGCTTTAATATAAGTTCTCTATTTTTATTATTTACTCTAATATTTTTGATAAAGATGATCATTAGTTGATTGATTGCACTCAGCTTGTTATATAATAGTAGCCTATTACTTTATGATGTTATTAAATTGATCAGCGATTGCAACAAAGTCATCAACCTATATAATCATAACAAGGCAGACTGTTCAGTACACTTACTAGATCTGCTCTTATTAAAGCACTTAAACTTATTAGCCATTGCACCTACATCCCCACCCCTTGTATCTGCATCCCATTGACCCACCCCTCACCATAGCCTAGGTTTTAGGCCAAAATTTGAGGCATTTTGTGTGTTTGCTTGGAATATGCTGTGCGCTTTTTAGTGGGAGTTGCATGCCCCTTCGGTATTTTGGCAACATTTGAATGTATTTTATTAGATAAGTGGTTTAGTGGGCGAGGTTTTTTATGTTGGTTTGCTGGCCAAAGTTAAAGGGATTGCTTCAGCGACCAAATAGTTGCCGGTGCAAAGATTGTAGTATACATTAACTAACCTCTTTGGCCTATAGCTTGGTCAGCTAAATTTTGCTTTGAACATATCATTAGAGCTCAGTTTATTTTTGACTATTCTTTTTATTGATAATGATTATTATCGAGTAATAATTATTTTTAAGCCAGCGCCAAAAAATCGAAGTTTGAAAAATTGAAAAAAATAATTAATTTTATATTATTCAACATATTATTGATATTATTCCCCTATTATTCTTATTATTCTCAACATAGTTATTATTGTCAGGAGTTATTTTTGGTAATGGATATGAAAAATCACAAAGCAAAAAACAAACGTTGCTGTGATTTGTGTTGTATGGCTAGTATAAAAGATAACATAAGAACTATGGGATGAGGATAATCTGATCAACAATAATAATTCTTGACAATAATAATTATGCTGAAAATAATAATATTATACAGATAGAGATAATAATTTGTTTTAATCATTCAACCCTGTATTTTTGGTGCTGGCTTCAAAATCATTAATAACAGATAATAATAATAATTACGAATAATAAGAAGAGCCAAAAATAAACTGGGGTCTAATGATATGTTCAAAGCAAAATGTAGCTGATCAAGCTATGTGCCAAAGAGGGTAGTTAATGTATACTACAATCTTTGCACTGGCGACTATTTGGTCGCCGAAGCAATCCCTTTATCTTAGGCCAACAAACCAGCACAAAAAACCCTGTCCACTAAACACATCAGCTAACGAAATCCATCTAAAAGTTGTCAAGATAACCAAACGGCGTGCAAATCCCAATAAAGAAATGCACAGCATGTTCCAAGCAAAACACAAAATGTCTCAAATGTTGGCCGAAGACTTAGGCTACCCTCACCCGCGGAGATACCTATATTCAACCATCAGAAGCTGCTTATTGTTAAACAGTTTAACAGAAAACTGTAGTACCACACTGCGTCACAGTTACTGCACACAGTGCATTGTAGTATTCTGTGATGCTCACCAAATTACATAAGGGACAGTTATTTAAAAACAGCTAAATGATATTTCGGATAAAAAGAAAAAAAGACTCTGTATAATTTTTATTAATAACGTTTATTTATAGCAGTATTGAGCTTTTTCTTATTAGCAAGCAAAACGAATATACTCTCATTTAGTCATGAGATCAATTCATTTACAATATTTCCAATATTGCACATGATCAGTTCATTTGTTTTATTATGAAAAATTGTTATTTCAACTATGTGTACTGCCATCGGAATTTCATGTTACACAGTAGCCCTTTTTTCATAAAAACACATAACAACATTATGTGCAGCCAAACGAAAAATATACTGTAATACTACTGCAGCTGCTTTTATAACTTCCTGATATCATATATACACTATACTGTTATAAATGAACCGCTGCTAATGAAATTATAGAGAGTTGTCTCCTCTTTTACATCAAAAATCAAAATGAACTGCTTTGAAACATATGCCAACAGTTTCACAAGAAGCAAGAATGACTTTTTTGTTATAACTCAAGCATTTACACACAACCTTTGCTGATACATGTTATAAGAAGTTTATAAAGCAAGGAGCCAAGCCTACAAAAACGCCAGATATCTTTATTAAACTTTCTGAACTATAGCTATAAAACTCCTCCCAATTTTCCATGTGTTTGTATTTGTAAATATTTGTAATAATTGAAGTTGTATAGTGTTATGTAATGAGTAGTCTGTTAAATGGCTGATCTAGCCCAAAATTTTCTCGCTTTAAATAAGCCAATGAAAATTGAGTCTTTTTTTTCAGAAATATCTGTTATTCCAAAGTGTAAACGATGGAAATGCAAAAACAGAACAGGACACTTTGAGGGGCGGCTGTCACAAAAATGGCACATGACTGCAGGACTGTTGGGTGCTGGTCGCTTTTGCTCATTGTCATTTATTATAAAAATCTTTAGGTTTTGGTCAAAAAGTAGGACATGCCTAGATGATTGGTAGATCCTTGAAGGTAGGTAAAATAAATGCAGATACAAAACAGTGACCAGGTGCTGTACAGCGTCAGAGGCTTCTATAGAGAGCCAAAGAAATCACTGGATGTGGAAACATCTCAGGCAAAAAGTTTATACAGAAAAAAAATTGTACAATGGCTTCGTCAAGATGCCAAGCGGAAGGGGATAAAAGGATACAGCCAGATGAATAAAGCTGAGCTTCAGCATTGTCTGATGGGTGATCAACCTGATGTGATTGGTCACACCAGCAAAGGCATTCATACAATGGTTACAAGAACTCACAAACTCAAACTTACTGACCCTATAGATGGTGTGGGAAGCTTGTATGAACCATCAACCAAATGGATGAAGGAAGAAGCAAAGCGCATGGGATTTACGAATCATGCAAAGCTTAGAAAAAACCGAGCTACAAGATATTATGGCTGGTTACAGGCGTTTAGCTCTTAACGATCTAAAACTGAAATAGTCAAAAGAACTAGCAAATGCAAGATATATACAAATTGGCAACTCGTTAGAAAAGCTGACTCGGTGGACATGATGAGTAATGAAAATGACATAGCACCACAAGTGGAGATAACCACCACTTTTAGACATTCTACTACAGATAAGTCCGTTGTAGATGTTTTTGGTTATCAGTCCGCAAATGTTGAGTTTTTATGGAGTGAAGTAAAGCCACTCACCATAGATAGGATATGTCAAATGCTTGGGAAGACTGAAAAAGTGTGGATCAGCATGGAGGCTGTATTTCAAACCCGGAACGTGAAGATACAATTATGAGCTTCTGGGGTACTCCCGGAGAGCGAGCTAAAGCCATTGTCAATCAGCAAACCTTAACGATGAGCATGATAAATAGCTGGCAGTGATAATGGCTAAAGTAGATGAGTTTACCTGGCATGGATCTGGATGATACTGCAAATAGTACTTAGGTTTTATCTGGATGTCTACAATTGGGCCCGAACACGAGCTGGTATCTACTTACCAACATCTAAAGCTTTGGAAAGTACAAAATCTGTTATTAATATCAGCGATGGAAGTGATAAAACAATGTTAGAGATTAACAAGATTGCCAAGTCACTGGAAAAATCCTTTAACACCAAAATGAAAAAAAAACTGAACTGGTAGAAGAAATGGAGAAAGTTCATCCGGACTTGTTGTTTTGCAACAAGTGGTTTGTGTTGTCAGTATTGGCATGCTAACACCCAGCGAATAATCACGTAGATCGTCCATCCAAATACAGAGCTTATGAGAGTAAATGGAAAACCTCCATGTTAAAGTACCCGGTGACATTTGAAAAAGATCTGATTCAAAGGTTTGCGGATAAGAATAAGTTGTTGGAGAATGTGCTTGAGTGGAAAGAAGTTGGAGATGTGAGAAAACTAAAGGTTATTCATACGGAGGATCGAATATACCGGGGGTTTGGTCTCAAAGAGGTGAACTTGGTATTGTATAAAGGTCATTTTATGTGGATAAAGAATCTGTCAGCTCTAATATACAAACAGACAAATCACACAGGTGGAGTTGATAAGAAAAATTGATCTTGGAAGAGCAATGGAAGACCAATCAAATGCAGTTGTAAGTTTACCTGTCTACGGTGCTTGCACCATTATACCTGTACGCGAAAATTTCAAGTCATATAGAAAAGTGTTTGGGCCTCCACGATGGTACCTGCATTTCCGCTTTGCCTAAGCCAGGTACTGTGATGAAATTAAAAAGTATTAAGAATATGGATTATCGATAAATTCACCAAGGTACATAAGGAGTGTGGGTATGGTATACTCCTTGTGAACAGCTTGGCTAATAAAAAGTGGTTTTATGATCTGAGTCTCAAAGAGTTGAAGATCTGTGCAAAGAAACGGGGTATCAAGGGATGTAGTAGTAAGAGAAAAGCTGTGGTAGATTTTGGTGAAAGATACTAGTGAACAGGGCGTTCGCTACACCACTTCTCCACTCTATGCGCTGGCGATGTACCTACAGTCATCGGTAAGATGCTGTGCCGGTAGCAGAGCCATATTGTGCCAGTAGCACAGTACACAGGGCTGGTACTGGGCCGGTATTGACTTCTACAGGGTCGGTAGTGACCTCTGCAGGGCTGGCATGCTGCCACAGGGCCGGCACAAGATTGCTGCCTTAGCTGAGGAACTTGGAAATTAGCCAGAACTTCTCACCAAGCCAGGAGCCAAAGCTATCTACCCTAACATCGACGGTAACCAGGACCACAAGCTAACTGGAGCCTTGGGACCTTGTGGAACAGCCTGATTGGCCAGCAGGAGACAGGACTCTGCCCTTAGCCACTTAGCACCTCCCTTATTTACTCTCTATTGATTACCTGATTGGTGGACTATTTATATAAGCACTTACATTGGTCTAATTGCTTCCTGTACTGTTATTCTTATAGGTTTGATACTTGTGAGCTCTCCTATAAAAGGAGAGACATTTCATGTGTTCTGTGCATTCATTCTTATGTTGCCATGGCATATGCTCTCATATTGCTAACCCTAGAGGAATAATTACCCTCAGGACTGTCATAGAGAATATAGCCATTAATACAAACACTACGTGGTACTGTTTGTTTGAGCCATGGGCTCCTGCCTTACCGGGTAATTCGGTTACCCTGCACAGTTGCCACTGTCGGTCAGCACAGTGTCCCCTCTGGAGAGAGGTATAATACTCGAGACTGGTGGATGTCCGTGGTAACAGACCGGAATCCATTACATTGGTGGCAGCGGTGGGATAAACGGTACCTTCCCACGCTGTACTCTTTCACGCTACCCTCTTACCCTGCGAATGCACTGTAGGCCAGCTACCGAAGGAGAATATTGAGCTACGGGGTGTAGATCTGAAGAAGAAGAAGAAGAAGAAGAGAAGAAGAAGATTGATCTACGGAGAGTAGATCTGAAGCAATTGACACAAGATGCTACCGGATTTCTCGGAAGGCTCGTTGAGGCCCTCTTCCCTGCAGCAGCTATCCCGGCACAGTATCACTTACTAAAGGCTGCCTGCATCAACCATAGAGCTTGCTCCGTTTGCAGCAGTCCAGTACAGGCGCTTACCGTATTCCCTACAGGCTCGTTTAGTCCGCTCCGCCCTGAACATAGAGGTATCGGTACTGCACAAGAGAGAGAGAGAGAAAGTGAGTCATGTATCCGCTATACAGGCCCAGCTACTGAAGTTTCTTCAGCTTGGAGTGCTACTCAGCTGGTAACACAGACCCCGGCACTGTATCCACTTACAGTGTCCTTACACTATTGTCTGTAGGCTCGTAGAGCTTGCTCCGCCCTGCAGCAGTAAAGAAAGTTTCGTAACGGTTGTTACAAGCTATGGAGTGCCAGGTACTGTCACAGTATCCACTATACCGACCTCTAAACCTGCTAGAGCCACTGGAAACATTGATCCCGGCCCGGGATCCAGTTGTGCTAACCATCACTCAGATTAGAGTTGAGTTCACTCCTCTATCTATAAAGGATGGCCACCCAGCGAGCACGCAGTGCCGGTCAAGCACCAACTGGCAACCCTGAAGCTACAGCAATAGACAGATTGACCGAAACATTGACGGCTATGATGAGGCTCAACCAAGACAATGCACTAGCTAGGGTAAATGCTCCAAAGTTCGACGGGGAAGGAGGCGTCGAATATTTCATCACTAGATTCATGGAGGTAGCTGAGATGAATGATTGGCCAGAGAACGCTGCCATGTTGTACCTGAGAGATGTATTACGATGTAAAGCATAGGACTGTGGAAAGCCTCCACATCTGCAGGGTATATTCACTGCACTACGAGCACGTTTTGGGCTAACACCAAGGGAAGCTATGTCCCGGCTGACTAGCCTACGCCGCCAACACAAGACGTCGCTCCAAGAGCATGCAAGTGAAGTAGAGCGCCTAGTGCGCGTTGTGTATGCTGATCTACCTCACCGACCCATGCAGAGGATGATGCTGGATATCTTCAGCACCACAGTCAGAAACGCTTACCTGCAAAGACAGTTGTTGGCCATGCAGCTCGTTGACATAGCTGAAGCAGTCAGGGCCGGCAACGAGTACATGCAGATAAAGACGCCGTTTGAAGAACGCCAGGCTCATGTACGGCTTGTGGAAGAGGATACCGACGGGGAGGAAAGGGAGATGAGAAGGACCGTTGCCCAGAGCCTGTCCCCGCCTGTCTCCACCACTACTCCAGCGCAGCAGCCACACCACGCTCTGACAACTACAAACCCGGATCCCATGGCCACAGTTATGGACCGCCTAAAGCTTCTGACTGAAGAGCTACAGTCATTGGCCGCAACCAGGCAAGCAGCTTCCCTTCCGCTGTTAGAAACGCTACCTACACTGGTAGCTGACTGCACTTGGACAAGCCAACCAGCTCCTGGACCCCTACCTAGCCCTGTAACTCTAGAGACGCGTGGACGACCCCCGAGGAAAGTGCAAGCGACCGTCCCTACATTGGAGCGACCCTATCAGGCCAGCTACTTCCTGGCTGGGAGAGTGGCCGGTCGACCAGCAACCCTGTTAATCGACACACCGCACAACCAACTTGCTGTCAAGACACTTGTACCAGCAACTGCCACCGCCAGCAAAAGACACGTTGCAGCATAGCGATGCACATGGACTTACGGCTGACGGGTCAAGGACTTCCTTTTACGGTACACTGCAAGTGAACTTGCAGCTGCGTAGGCTGAGGACGAGCGTTAACTTCGTCGTTAGTGACATTATTGAAGATGCTATAACTGGCATGCCGTTCCTCACCTTACACGAGTGTGCCCTACGGTTTCCAGACTCCAAGCTCATTATTGATGGACATGTGCTACCTTGTACGGACAGGCACGGGCGACCACTGAATGATAGTGTTCACTCAACACAAGTAAAGTTGACGGAGAACCCTTGCGCCCCTGTAAAAGAAGATGCCCCCATTCCAACATCTCCACAAAGGAGATCGAGGAACGACCTGCTGCTGGAGAGAGGCGGCTGCCCTCCAACTACAAACCCTCTATGAAGAGACCCAGGGGTGGAACAAGCACTCCCCCAGGACCAAAGGCCAGCGGGCAGCAGCTACCGACTCGTCACACTGAGGAACTGCTCAAACGAGTGGAACGACATAACCTCGCAGTATTGAAGCAAACCCACTCTACAGTACCAAGGGACCGACCCTAGGCTCCACGGAATAAATCTCACGGGTATCCTGCACAGACCACCCAGGCCTCGGAGAAACCTGGAACCCCAAGGAGGGCCCCCGCCAGTCGGCCACCAACAGTACTCTATTTCCTTCCAGGACAAATAGAAGGCCATCCAATTTCTGTGCTAGTGGATGCTGACTGTACTCTCAACCTCTTGTCACAAAAGGTCTTCCAAGTTCTGTCCCCCACCGTCAAAAGTACCCTACGGGCAGGACCACGTACAGGATTATGACGGATGGTTCAAAAGTACCCTACTTAGGCACCGTGACGGTCCCCATCCGCCTGAGGGAAGTAAAAATGGATATCACCTTCACGGTGAGACAAATGAGCAGAGACGCCATACTAGGCAAACTATTCTGTCTCTCTCAACGGTGCCAGTTACACCCTGAGGAGGCAAGGATAACAGTGAATGGCCACCCTCGGCAGTTCAAAGACCAGCAGGGTAGACTACTGGTCAATAAGGTGCAAGTAGTACGAACCGTCACTATTCCACTGTGTTCAGAAGCAACACTGGTGGGACGAGTGAACTCCAAGAATCATGGACCCCTGGGTATGGTGGAAGGATACCCAGATGCTCCCCCCTTGGCTACTAGCATCAACCATCCAGATGGACAGGGGCGAATAATTGTGCGGTGCATGAACCCAACCGATCAACCGTTGGAATTGAAAGCCGGACAGACTATTGGGCGATATACGCTCTTAGACCCAGCGCACTGTCCCACTCTGGACTCCCTCCAACAAATGGACACGAAACACCCTGCAACCTCGCACTCGGTACCAACAGTGCTCGCCCACCTGTACAAAAGAGCCCTGTCAAATTGCAAAAGCAACTAAGAAGCCAGGCACCTCGCCCAGCTGCTGGGACAGTATGGGACCACCTTTAGTGCTGGAGATCATGACATAGGGTACACCAATTTGGCTGAACACAGCATTCCCCTTCTACCAGGTGCAAAACCTATCCGTCAACTTCCCCACCGGCTGGGACCCCAAAAAGAAGAAGAGGCGGAAAAACAAGTCACCCACCTACTGAGCAAGTGCCTGATAGAGCCCACCACCGGGGCATGGAGTTCTCCCGTGGTCCTTGTCAAAAAGAAAGATGGGTCATGGCGGTTTTGCATTGACTACCGCCGGCTCAACTCGGTAACCCAACTAGATGCTCACCCCTTGCCCCGGATAGGCAAAAGCCTGGATGCTCTCGTCAGAAGTAGATACTTCAGCACACTAGATCTCGTCAGTGGTTACTGGCAGGTACCCCTAGATGAGGACGCCAGCGACAAATCGGCATTCTCTACTCGAGCAGGACTCTACAAATGGAAGGTGTTGCCGTTCTGCCTCATCTCGGCGCCAGCCACTTTCCAGAGGCTAATGGAGAAGCTCCTTTGCGGATTGCACTGGAAAACCTTGCTCCTCTATTTAGATGACATCATCGTCATCTCCCCAGACTTTGCCACTCACCTAGAGCGATTGGCCAAAGTCCTTCCCAGATTACGGCGGGCGGGACTCAAGTTGAAGCCTGACAAATGCGAGACCTGAAAGATCTCCAAGGATTATTAGGGACGGTAGGGTACAACCGCCAGTACCTATCGGATTTTGCAACAGTAGCCAAACCCCTCACTAGACCCACGGGGAAGAACGCCTCATAGGAGTGGGGCCCAGAGCAGGAACAGGCATTTGCTCACTTAAAGAAGAGCCTCATTACGGCTCCCATCCTAGGCTACCCTGAACCCCAAGGGTCGTACATATTGGACACCGACGCTAGCAATGACGGCCTGGGGGCTGTCCTGTCTTAGATCCAAAATGGTCGTGAAAGGGTGATCTCGTATTACAGCAAAACGCTTCGCTCGGCAGAGCCCAACTACTGTGTCACCAGGAAGGAGCTCCTGGCAGTAGTGAAGGCTGTAAGGCATTTTTGGCCATACCTGTACGGGCAGAAATTTAAGCTAAGGACGGACCATGCTTCGCTGTTATGGCGTTGCCAGAAGAGAGAACCAACGAGTCAGGTGGCCAGATGGCTGGAAATTCTCTCCGAATTCCAGTATTCAATTGAACATCGAAAGGGCTCGAACCATGGCAATGCAGACGGGCTGAGTAGACACTGCCCGGACACCTGCCGTCAGTGCCAACACATCCAGGAGAGGGACGGTGGTCCCACTAAGGATGAAGTAGCAGAAGAACTGACTCCACACCAGTAGAGAACAACTCTTTCCCCCGGCGATGTCGTTTCGGCTATAGGTTACTCAAGTACAGCCACCTTAGACGCTACCTTGGTTAAAGCACAACAGGAGGGCCAACACGAGGTAGCCGTCATGTATGCAGCGGTCTTAGGGAATCACGCCCTGACGCAAGAACAACTGGAACTTGGAAGCAGTGAGCTACGAACCCTAGCCCGCCGACAGTCGGCCATGAGGATCAGGCCTAACGGTGTACTGGAGATCCAAGTAGCAGTCAAAAAGAAGTCTCGGTGGTGTGCCCTCTGCCCTCCAGGACTACGAGGAGCCATCAAGTGGCAAATTCATGAACAAGCACACCAGGGAATCACCCGTACCCAACGGAGACTACTACTCACCTGGTACTGGCCGGAAGTATATGCTGATGTCAGGCGCCTTGTACGGAGTTGCAAGGTCCGTCAGCGCGCAAAGAGCGAAGGAGTCCGCCCCAACCCCAGCAAGCAACGCATGTACGCTGGCCGCCCCTGACAAAAGCTAGCAGTTGACCTGGTTGGCCCACTGCCTGAAACGGCAAGGGGAAACCATTGGATCTCAGTTCTATCGGATCATTTTACCCGCTGGCAGGACGCGATAGCCTTGCCTGACGCAACTGTGCCTGTAGTTGCCACTGCCCTCAACGAAAGAGTGCTCTCATACTTCAGAATCCCCGAACAGATTCATACGGATCTGGGGGCCCAATTGGAGTGTAGCCTGATGCAAGAACTATGCTCCCTGTGGAACGTAGACAAGACTAGGACTACCCCATACCACCCACAAGCTAACGGGGTGGTAGAAAGGAATAACCGAGTATTAGGTGATTCCTTGAGGTCCCTACTGCTGAAAAGGCAGCCCAACGAATGGGATCTGCTGTTGCCGCAGCTCATGCGTGCTTTTAGAGCCACGCCCCATACAGTAACCGGAGAAACGGCGAACTTCCCCATGATGGGCCGACAACTCCGCCTACCCGACCAAATCACCTGTCATCCTCCGTTACCAGACCAGCTTCCCGTGCACGCCTGCGCTCAAGCACTTAAAGAAAGGCTAGAAGAAGTACATTACACCCTACGGGAGGAGCAGACCCAAATCAGGGCAGAAGAGGGGGAAGAACCCACCACCTTTGCCCCAGGAGATCAAGTATGGCTGCTAAATCGCAGACGACGAAAAGGGAGAATCCCAAACTCCAGCCAATGTTTGTCGGGCCATTTGAGATTTAGGATGCCTACCACAATCATACGTACCTTATTATGAGGCACGGCCAGAGATCCGTGCAGAATGGTTGCAACCTGAAGCCTTACTACCCCTGCACCGACCCCCGGGGTCAAGCCCCAGCGGCGCTTGAACCCAACCACCGCACAACATGAGGGGTGCCACCCGAGAGAAAAGGAGGCCACGATAACCCATGGAGCCTGAATGCCTTCCGCTCCCAGCCTTGCCAGAATTCCCCCGAATCGCCCAGAGGGGGAAATCTCCGCCACGGACTACGGATTCTACACCTCCCCCTACTACGGAAGCTCCTGTGACGAATACCAGGAGCCGGCCACAACGGAATGTGGGACCCCCGACCAGATACGGAGAAGCATATTGCCACTTAATACTTGCCGTCGAAGATTCCGACCAGCAATACCAGGCACACTTTCCTGCCCTTCCCTCGCCAAACCCAGTAAAACGGTTGGCTTTTCCTCGGCCCACCTGTCTTGACCCAGTCAACAGCCTCTTCAAGGTGTCAGCTCGACATCACACATAACTACATATATTTAATCAGGGTACAGGTGTTACCCACACACACATATTATTCTCGATATGTTTTTATTAAAGCCAGGCAGTGACTTTATTGGAGAGAGGTATGTGATAGATTTTGGTGAAAAGTACTAGTGAACACCACTTCTCCACTCTATGCGCTGGCGATGTACCTACAGTCATCGGTAAGATGCTGTGCCGGTAGCAGAGCCATACTGTGCCGGTAGCACAGTACACAGGGCCGGTACTGGGCCGGTAGTGACCTCTACAGGGTCAGTAGTGACCTCTGCAGGGCCGGTATGCTGACACAGTGCAGGCACAAGATTGTTGCCTTAGCAGAGGAACTTGGAAATTAGCCAGAACTTCTCGCCAAGCCAGGAACCAAAGCTATCTACCCTAACATCGACGGTAACCAGGACCACAAGCTAACTGGAGCCTTGGGACCTTGTGGAACAGCCTGATTGGCCAGCAGGAGACAGGACTCCTCCCTTAGCCACTTGGCACCTCCCTTATTTACTCTATTGATTACCTGATTGGTGGACTATTTATATAAGCACTTACATTGGTCTAATTACTTCCTGTACTGTTATTCTTATATGTTTGATACTTGTGAGCTCTCCTATAAAAGGAGAGACATTTCACGTGTTCTGTGCATTCATTCCTATGTTGCCATGGCATTTGCTCTCATATTGCTAACCCTAGAGGAATAATTACCCTCAGGACTGTCATAGAGAATATAGCCATTAATACAAACACTACGCGATACTGCTTGTTTGAGCCATGGGCTCCTGCCTGACCGAGTAATTCGGTTACCCTGCACAGTTGTCACTGTCGATCAACACAGTGTTCCCTCTGGAGAGAGGTATAATACTCGAGACTAGTGGATGTCTGTGGTAACAGACCGGAATCCATTACAAAGCTGCATTGCGCAATGTGCTTGCCAAAAAATAATGAGTCACTTCACAGCCTTTGGACTATAAAATGTTTTGAGACATCACAATGTACGCAACACAAGGGTTTACGATACTTCTGCTGATCAATGTATTGGTACCCCCATGAATGTCACGCTCTGACCTATCCAGTACCACAGGAGAAGGTGTCGGTGCTGCCTGTACAACTGGCTTTGGAGCAGGAGCTGCCACAGTTAGCACAGGAGAAGGTGTCAGTGTTGCCCTCACAACCGACTTTGAAGCAGGATGAGGTTTAGGTAACGGTTTAATACCTATTGTATCAAAACTCTTGGCTACCCTGATCTCATCGTTGAAACTTTTTACACTTTTTACCAGCTTGTTTAGATTCAGTTCAGAGGGAATCATGTACAATCCCTTGGCAATGCCCTGAGTCTTGCTTACAGCATCTTCAAAGTTTTTGATAGATTCTTCTAGAGAGCATTTTTTTGGCAATCAGATCGATGACTAAGACTAAAAACTGTAGAGAAGAACCCACCTGTCTGACTTTACTTGAGCACCGGGAAGACAGTATACATATCCCTTGATAGATTCACTTAGTCGCACTAAGCCGGGGTTTGTAAAGCTTTTACAGCAATCCATAACAAGTCCATTAAAGTCAAAAGGTTCTTGGTTTACGGCCATTATCTTCACGCCGATGCTTTTATTCCAAGGTTTAAACTGGTAGTAAGTACCCCAATCAGCTCCTTGGGTTTGTTGTCCATGTACCCGTTTGGTTTTTGGGTGGCGGGAAAGGTCGGTAGTTTCCAAAGTTTATCTTTGGCTATCAAAGGCATATTCAAAGTTCCAATAGGCCTCTGTATGTATCCCAATCCGCTGGCCGGTTAATTTATGATAGGTACACCTATCAGAATGCCGCCAAATTCAGTTCAGAGTTTTTGATATTTGGTCCTGCTGTAAGGATTTTTGTGAGGATTAAAACCTTGTTATTTAGGATTTCTAACCTCCATCTGAGTCAAAATCTTTTTAGTTTGGAATAGCACGTGAAAATTCATTATGGATCTCATAAGTAGTGGACCTCTGGTGAGATGATCTTTATTCACTCCAAAAAGCGTTGACGCACAGTACAGGGAAAACTTGTACTGTTTACTGCAATAACTGATTCTCTCATTACACCACCTGCTTACGTTGTCAAGATTATCGACAGACAATGGTTTTGGTGGTATGCCTACAAGCGTTTTACTAACTTTGTATGTGGTTTTGTTTTAACAGTCGACCTAAATACCTTGAAAGTGGAATTGAGGAAAGGAACCATTCATGGCGGCTCGAGTAAGCTGATCACAAACGGGCATCTGTACATGACCCCACTGTGGCTGTACATGCATGTCCACAGTATTGCCACATCAAAACTTGTTTGCATGAAAAATGCAGGGATTTGTTGGCTGCAATCCACATAGACAATACAGATGTTGGCTATATAATACAATACCAGCCGATAAGCAATTATAAGTGTGTGCATAAAGGTGAAATTAGCGAGCTGCGGGTAATGATACAAGATGATAGGGGGTAATCATTACCCGGGGGAATTTGTGGCTGAATTTTTGATACAATAAAGATTTGGAGTAAAACCGTATCACCGTCAATGAAAGATACACAATGTAAAACGAGTGTGTCTGGCAAACCTTCTATGACAGAGTTAATTTTATGTTTCCATTGCCCAGCAAAGATGTGATCACAGAAACTTTTATGTTACTCACCTGATAATATGGATAACGGGTGAATCGAGTTTACTTTCTATAGAAGTGTATTTTCATTCAAAGATGTGTCGTTGCACCACGCCAATTTTATAGATTTAGTTAAAGTCCGATGACAGGTAATTTTGTGCAAGGTTTCCGGTTTCATGTGCCACCAGATTGTAGGGTATTACAAATCATCGAAAAAATGTTAGGTAGAAAGAGTTTGCAGAGAACACTGCACACAATCAAGGTAGAACAACTACCAGCAGACTTGCCAACAGAAAACTGTGTGTTTGCCCAGTATTTCCCACCGACTCGCATATATGGGACATCATGATTTACATACCGGGTGGAAATCACACAGTAAAGTTTGAAAATGATCAATCGTTGGTTGTACTGAAAAATACAGGACGTGCCATCTACAAGTTGCAATTAATAGAATTGTATGTCTCCGGAATGGTGCCAACCAATTGAGGTTGAACCTTCCAGTGCGACTTGTTTGGTCATAGTTTACAAGGGTTAATAAATGACAAGTATAGTGATGATGGTCATAGGGACAGTAGTAAATGCGATGGTTTTCACTGATGCAACTACCTGTTTTCCATGATTGATAAAAACGGAGCAAAATCAGAGTTTCAGCTGCACAACGTGGCGATTGAAAAACTCAGTCTAGAGCGCGTTGATTAAAACACTAAACCAGCCAAAAATTAAGACTGGCAGCAAATCAGATATCTAAAAAACAAGATGCAACCAACGAGTTGTATTTGACAAACTCGGTTTTTGATACCTATAAAAAATTGTACGGGCAAGACCCACAACTGCCACATCCCAAGTTGAGAAAACAATTGCTCGACTATACACCCAGCGAATAAAGGACCAATCACTATCCATATGTTTTCTACCACAAACTCGACAGTGTTTTCCATTATATACCAAACCGTTAGGTAGAACCTGTGGAATTTGCTGCCATATCGCAAAAATACACAGTCAGTTCTTCCGACTTTTTTTTCATGATCTTTCCTATACCACTGTTAGCAATGTCTGTTGGTCTAGTCGATTACAAAATCAAGTCTTTGGCACCTTTGAAACCCAGAGTGTTTGTGACGGCCTCAAATATAGCAGCCAAAATACCCCCACCGTAGTCACACCGGCAATACCTCTTCTCCATAATCCCCCTTCAGGCTTTTTAAAACCTCATTGTTACCGTCAAGCTCGTCACGTAATTGTTGCAACTGTAATAGGTTACCTTCTGTATTGTCTTCCGTCGCATCCGAGTTGCTTATTTTTCCATCGTAACCACTGATTTTGATGCTGCTAAATGAACTTTTCCTTCAAGAGTTTGAAATCGCTGGTTAAAAGCCACCAGTTCTTGTTCTTGCAGTTTTTTCATTCCAAAATTCTCTCCCTCATCATGGTAGTTGAACTCCGCTTATGTCTTACTAATTTTAAATCAATCAACGAAGCCCCTTGCCGAGTTTTTTGCTCTAGTGCTTTGCAAAAAAATCCTGTCTTTAAAACCAGTTAATGGGCTTTGAGCAAAAATTACCATATCGGCGGGTTCGACTACCTCCTGGTTGTTTCTTGCAAGCCTGCGTCGAAAATTTTTTTCACCAATACCAAACAGACTTTGATACTCAGCCCAGGAAACACGGGCTCTCGCAAAAACAGTTTTGGATTTGAAAACTGAGTCAACTTCTGTTTACTTCCACTGTTTTGGACAGCCGGACAGCTGGTATCCAAGAAAACAAATTTTCTGTGGTCAAACCCTGCATATGTGTCTAGACGAGATGAAACTACACCAATCTTGTTCTGGGTGTGTTGATCTATACCAGGTGTATCACTGGATGTCTCAGGTGCTTGCTGAATGTCGTTTATCACGCCTCTAGAAAGAAAGTGCTCTTTGACGTACTTATAATGGTCACCGCCATTCTTAGCAAAATCTACAGTGCCCCTCATCAAGCCGTATAATTCAGTTTCACTTGCAGGTTTTTTATCCCCTATTGCGGCTCCAGGTGATCAGCTGTTTCTAAAAATGCCAAAAATGGCTCCTAATATGGTTCTGTACTCGGATTCTCTAAACCTCACTTATAACTACAAATTAAACTTTGGAAAGAACGAGACCGACATCCCCTATTACTGACTTCAGCTATCATAAAAAGCTTCAAGATGACCATCAATAGCACTACTATGTTTAACGTTAACAACTATAATCACCTGGCAATTTTTTGAGACTTTTAACACTCAAAGTACAAGTACGAGAAGGAGCCAACTCACAGAGGTATCAAATCTGAGGCTACGGAGAAAAAGAGCCATGGCATAATTGGAGCAGCTGACGACGTCCTAGCTTCAATACGCAAAAAATAAATACTCTTTTTACTTGGGATCCTTCCTGATGGAAGGCACATTTACTCCTCAGGCCTTACACGACACCATCGAGTTTCTTATTAAACTGGCCATCACTCTCAAAAACATCTGCCGCAAGTACGACTTTGTGCAAGAACCGTCTATCGCCAGCAGCATATCTCAAAAATACTCCAAACACGTTCAACTAATCAATAGAGGTGTCACCACAAAAGAGGTGTCGGCTACCGAGTCCGACTTTGAGATAAGCATCAACACCACTTGCCTGAGCTTGAGTTCCATCTTGGTCTTCTTTAGGGTTGAAAACAAGGCCAGCATTAAATACCAGTTCCCAAACACCACCAACATCAAAGTAGACATTAACGGCGTCACCAAACAGCTGTTCACCAGCTGTTTCTTCCCCATTTATTGCGTTCGCAATGCCAGACAATCTGCTCAACCCTTCTCGGTTGGTCTTTCTATCTTTAATCTATTTGTTGTACCGATATGAAAACAAACTCTTCACCAAAGCTTTATTAAAATGTTCGAAAAAGGCTACATTTGTTTTTATTTGGAGATCATAAAATTTTTAGATCATGCTTCTTCATCAACTCTGTAAGCTGACCGATAAACTCACAACCCTTGCCACTCTTTATCTTTTTGGCATAGTGAAGTGGTGACCTCTCTTATACATGTTGGATGGCATTGGCAGTGTCAACAGCAGTGTTACTCTGCGAAGGCTCGGCCTCTCCTTATACCTAGATGCAATGTCTACCACAGTCAACGCGTACTTGTATTTGCTATCGACCTGCAGGCTTAAAACATCGATCTGGTGCATGTGGTGGGTTGAACTTGTGTATAGTGAGAAAAATTTATGCGCTTAGATCCTGGTTGACGATCGATCCAATATTGAATTTATTGTTTGGTAAGCTCTGGACCATCCTTCTTTAATCTTCCAGCAGCCATTGTACCCCTCTGGTAACCAGCTGGAAAATCGTTTATTTGCTTTAGTTCATCAGTTTATTACAATGACAGAGTTTTTAATTAGTTAACCGATTTTTTGTTTGGTCGACAGATTTTTCATTTGGTCAACTGAATTTCTTAGTTGGTCGACAGACTTTTTGTTTGGTCAACGGACATTGTATTTGGTTAACCTATTTTGTTTGGATGATGCATTTTATAAGCACTTTTGCTGGTTATAAAATGTAATGTCAGAGAGGGCCATTTAAGGTTGCGGTAGGAGTGTCCACTACCATCAGTCTTTTTTACGAGTCGGCAGAAAAAGTACCGTTTACTTGGCAATATGAGTTCAAACATGTACCGAGGAAAGTAAACCTTGCATTCTTCATCAGTATCCTCATTGACAACAGTAGCTATAAAACCCTGATATCTAGTAGGCTTTTGATATGGAGTCTTGTAAATGTGTGGCACTATCTGTGGCAATTCGCTTAGTTTTTGCACAGCTGCAGGTGGAGATGCTTCAAAAGTCATTCCATTGATTGTGTGTGGCATTATTATACTGTAGTGGATTTTGGGGGGTCGATCAAAGATCCACCAACAGCACTTCACTCCAGAGGTCACCTTCCAATCTACTTCCAAACAAAGGAGTATACCAACTCCACAACCGTAACCAGATCCCGCCACTCAAACGCAGAACTCCGTGTTTCAATGAGTAAACCATATTATATTACATGACAACAACCGAGTGTGGTATGATAGCGGCAATTTATCTTGCTGCTTAAATCAGTCTCCAGCAGAATACCAATAAAAGTACAAGAATCAGTTAGAAAGCTCTAACTTTTATAGGTGGGGTAGCAAAAAACATACGTCCAAAGAAGGGGGCAACAAATCACCAGTAGCAGGAAGTGATTATGCAAAAGAAAAGACAAAATACAAATAACACAGTGCGACATTGGCTAGAATAAGATTAAAAATATAAGGCACCCAGAAGTAAGGGGCTGAGCTTCACAGTCAATAGCACCCAGTCAGGGTGGTGCAAGAGGTAGCACAGGTTCATAGCTGTTATGGCTTGTGTTTCCTATCTTTCGTGTTTCCGGTGGTAACTAGGCAGCAAAATTGGGCTTCTGCATATTTTGGTAGTATTTTGGGTCCACAGGTTATAGCCTTTCTTTCCTCCCCGACCCGGTACAGGGCTGGTAGTGTTACTGCAGGACCGGTTGTGCATGCTGCAAGGCCGGTAGTGATTGCTGCAGGGCCGGCAGTATTTCTGCAGGGCGCGTAGTGTATCTACCGGCTCTCTCACTTGGTTATCTGGCTGTGCCAGACAAATTCTAGGTGTACCTGACACTCAGCAGTTGTCAGGGGGACTTTGCACAGTTTTAGTGGCCATGAAAATTCACCACAATACTAAATTTTAAGGATTTGTCAATCATCTAGGCATGTCCTACTTTTTGATCAAAACCTAAAGATTAGTATAATAAATGACAATAAGCAAAAGCGACCAGCACCCAACGGTCCTGCAGTCATGTGCCACTTTGTGACAGCCGCCCCTCAAAGTGTTCTGTTCTGTTTCCGCATTTCCACAGTTTACACTTTGGAAAAACAGATATTTCAACAAAAATACTCAATTTTTATTGGCTAATTTAGAGGGCAAAAGTTTTGGTCTGATCAGCCATTTATCTAGCATAAGTTTTCGGCCAACATTTGAGGCATATGTGTATTCTGCTTGGAATATGCTGTGCGTTGTTTTATTGGGAGTTGCATGCCCCATTATTATTTTGAAAAACTTTAAATGAATTTCATTGGATGATTGGTTTAGTGGGCGGGGTTTTTGTGCCGGTTTGTTGGCCTAAGTTGAAGGGGCAGCTTCGGCAACCAAATGGTTGCCGGCGCAAAGATTTTTGTACACATTAGTTGTCCTCTTTGGTCCGTAGCTTGATCAGCTATGTTTTGCTTTGAACTTGTTATTAGACCTCAGTTTATTTTCGGCTTTTTTATTATTCATGTTGTTATTATTACCAGTTCCTAATTATTTTGAAGCTAGCACCAACAGAGACAGGTTTAAAAAATTACAAAAATAACTACTTCTCTTATTTGCATAATATTATTTTATAGATTATTGTTATTTTTTGTATTATACTATTTAACATACAATTGTTACTTGCACCATAAGAAAATTATATTGTCAGGAGTTATTGTTGGCAATGGATATGAAGAATCACAAAGCAAAAAAATTTTGTGCTTTGTATTGTATGGGGAATGCAAAATATAACGTACACTGATAATAGGATAAAGATAATTTGATCAACAGTAACTGCTAAGAATAATTAATAATTATGGTGAAAATGGTATTGTACAGGAATTTTGTCTGGGTGGTAGCGCACACTTGTACACCTCCCGAAGTATTGCTTAGATTTCAGTCAAGGCAGTGCATGTATAATCTGTGATGATTCTCGTAATTATTCTGCTATGTCGTGTCGTGTGGTTGACAGTAGTGCCGAACTTAGGGTGGAATGCTCAGTGTTGTGTATAGCGATAGTTACTGGGTAATTATCGCCCACTAAGTTCCGATCTGATTGGGGCAAACTGTCTGCGGTCAAACTAGTTAGTTATGTCAGACACATTACAAGAAGGGAATACGCAGTGAGGGTCAAATCGACTGCTCACTTTCCACCGAGCCTTGCTCGCACCGATAGTTGGCTCGACCAAGTTTGTTGTGGTTCTTTATCTTCTGCTTGTGTCTATCTTCTATCGAGTGCAGGTGAAAGTGTTTCTGAGAGTTAGGCTAACTCTGATTTTATCATTATCTTACACAAATGCTTACACATGATAGAACAGTAGGTCTTGTAAGCCACGGCTTACATCGCGCAACCAAAATGCACTTTACATTTCTCCGTGGAAGTTGGCTGATAAATACTAATTAATTAAATATTTACGCCGCAATAGAACAGAATAAAATATAAGTAATGAATATGTGTGTAAATGACGAAGGGGAGAATGGCATGTTTATATGTGTGGCTATAACGATAATGTAAATGAGTATGGCGTCCCTCACAGTATCGTAGATGCTCGCAAATGATCGCAGATCCTCGAATGACAATCCGCGATACATCTTCACATAAACTTGGCAAACCCACGATATCAAGATATATAATTACTCTCTTGAATATGAGGTAATAGAATCTCGAAGAAAATCTTCACTGACCAACGACTATATACATACTAAATGAATTATCATTGTTCAATTACACCTAATAATTAATTATTTTTAACAATTTTAAAAATTTTATTACACTTTTACTCATATTATCATTAAATGTTATTCCATTTTTTTAATTAAAGTTATAACTGTTGTTCAATTGTGCATTGTTATTTTTTACCATCTCTTAATATAAAATTTTGAATTTCAATTTATAATAATATACTAATTAAGCTATTATATAAAACATTACAGAAAATATATATATTTATACATTTAAATCAATTATCACAATATTTCACTCAGAAAGTTGGATATAAATGATAATCAATATTTATAATTAAACAACAATGATTTTATCATTTATTATAATTTTTTGACGGCAGTCATTTTTACATGAGTAACCTTGACCTAAATGTGGTTTTTTAGAAAGAAAGTAAGAAAATTGTACTCTCTATCGTACGACAATCGCAGGAAAGTTTGTTCAGCTGAACTTTTCTTTGAGCCTCTACGACAGCGTGCGACGTCATATGAGCCACTGCAAATCCAGGATCACATACATCGCAGCTGCTCGTACAAGGGATCCGCGATCACTTGCGAGCATCTAAGATATGTATGTGAACCAGGCTTTACATAGGCAAACAAACTAGCATAAAAAACCCCGCCCACTAAACCAATCATCCAATGAAATCCATTTAAAAGTTGCCAAGATAACTATGTGGCATGCAACTCCCAATAAAAAGCGCACAGCATATTTCAAGCAAATTACACATATGCCTCAAATGTTGGCCTAAAACTTGGGCTACCATTTATCATAATACCGCAATGCTGTTTTTTGGTCTCATTCTGACAGTAAAAAATCCTTCTATACACTCGTGGCGTTTAAAAAAATTGAGACTGACTTGAAAAATGTTTTGGCGCAAATTATATATAGCTTTTCCTCACTCCCACTTCTTCACCCTCTGAAAACCAAGTCAGTTCTGCGACAATTTTTCAACCCTAGGGCAAAAGAAATAATTATATTTTGCATGCAGCTGCTTTGCTTGATGCCTACGCTATGAAGTTTCAAATAAAAAACACTCAAATACTTACATGATGGTAAGAGCTATAAGTTCTACTCAAATCATTTCAGTATAACTTGATACTGACAAAAATCATTGCTATAAACAATAAGTACTACTTTTTATATTATGAATAATTAACCAATCAATAAAAATTCAAGCAAATACCGTGTGTATCATTTAACAACTACTAATAGGAATAATTGTGGTGCCAGAGAGCTAGTAGCCCTGGCTACTTACCATAGCGCTAAATTATTGTGAAGCCATGCACAACAATGCAAAGTATGCTTATCTACTACAAATGAGATTTGACCTACGTGTACTCTTAGCTATAAATACATTCAGCTAACTACTTAGTTGGTACATTCCTATGTTTTATTGACGAGTTTGAGTTTTTCCACAGAAATCTTCAAATAAATTGGCACTTCTACGCATATATCAATGTCAAGCATATATGTTGCCATATAGTCATTCTTGTGGTAACTTTGCATTTTCTATTTCCAAACACCGAATGCCAAAGCGAGCGGAAATGATAGTTCGGTGATTGAATGGGCTGGTATTGTCAGTTCTTAGGGAAAACGCTTTTTAAATACTGCTCGTGAAAGGGTTGACACCAATAGCCAATTAAATGTGCGCTGCAGTGCATTAGTATTACAACAAAAATGCATTACATCGGTTGGTTAATTTACTTGCATCCGATTGATCATGCGCTAACATCCATTTTTATTTAATTTTGTAAAAATCTACTGGTGCCTCTGCTAAGCGTTGCACTCAATAGTAGTACTTACAATAATCACTACATTTGTGCTCAGTAATGAGGCCTTCAGAACTTGTCATTAAGCCGTACCAGTATTATCCAGTGAATATGGATTGTAGTGATGGTAAATTGCCAGTTCCTGGTGCTTTATTTGAGAGCGAAAAAGACGCATGAAAAAGAGTTGCACCTTGGTTGTTGCTAGTAGCAGTACTACTACTAATTCGACAGCAAACACTGTTACTACACCAGCGCCATCATCATCGTATTGTAGTGGATTTTACTGACTACTAACAGTGACCACTACTGCACAGAGGCACCCCCTGATTGTGGCTACCACAGTCATGCCTCCATTAAACACAATAGATGAAGACCGGATTCTGTTGTAGTGAATATGTTGCTTTATTTCAGTGACTTATGATAACAGTTAATCATACCGGCACCGGGTATTTACTACCCCAACCCTGGGTTGCTATCCGGGGTTGGTAACAAGATGGCTGCTATAGCCTAAGAGACCAAACCTAGCTCCAGTACATCCGGAGACCACCTCCCGGAGTTGGCTACCCTTAGATGTAGAGAAACATGGATCGAAGGCTGGTAAAAGACTCATGAACTATCAAGAGATGTATTAACCCATCACTGGGCAAGCTAGCCATGGAATCCGCCCCCTACCTCTGGGCGCCAGTGTACTTTAAACTAGTTTATTATTACCTTATTGGACCATACTTCATACTATATGTTATATTACTTCCTGCCATGCTTCCTGTGCATGGTAGAAACTTTCCATCAATGCTCTTGTAACTCTGCCTATAAAAGGCGGAGCAATTTTCATACTCATTGCATTACCTGACATGACATGGCATAGGCAGCTCTCTTGTCCTTGCATTGGATTGCCACCTTGTATTCTGATATAAATAAAGGTTATTATTATACACTACTTGAAAGCCCTGGGCTGCTTTCCCGCCCTTTCAAGAGACGTCAAAACTTTCTACTCCTTATAAGGGCCTTGACTTCCTTGGTCTCTGTTCCTAGGCTTTTTAACTTCAGTTTTCGACTTCTAGAGGTAGGCAACCAGTCTTGCAAGTCCCAGGCTATCAAAATCAGTCATTCTGCCGGGCTGACCCAGGGTACTGACCTTAATATATGTTTATATATATGGATACAGGGTCTATACAGGGTCGAGGTTGCAGGTATTCAAATTTCGGGGGAATTCGAGTAGATACAAAAGGGGGAAGGTTCAAGGGTTACTTTACACCTTTGTTACGGGCAAGGGGTGTAGGGGGGTGTTAGGGTGGGAGGGGTGGGCAGAGGCCTGACTTAACTAACTATCATGTAATTCTACCAACATATCAGCTATCAGCACTGTGATACCATTGATTAAGTTTTCATAGGCTTAAAAACATTGTTACACACATTTATATTCTGCTCGAAAGCATCCAAATCGTCGCGCGAGCTGCTCAAAAGCACTCATATAAACATTTCTCATCCAAAAAATTACATTTTTTTATCTTCCAATATAAGGTTTATGGAGCTATAAATCAAATTGTAATGGATAGTTAGCCTGCCAGACACAACTATGGATTTGAATTTCTTTTTTGCTCTACAGAGAGATGAGAAAATGTCTTCACGTTTTGCCTTCACATTCAAGTTTCCTAGATCTCTGAAGGTTATCGATGTGTTGTTGGAGGGCAATAAAACAGACTGTGGTCCAAGGATTTTATTTACGTATAACTCATTGCAGCGTTATTCACATATTATAATGCCAGGGGGGTTTCTTCCAAAATGCCCTACACTTAACCTTTGTCCTCCCCAGCCATTTCTGAAATAGCCATGCGACCACAAACAAAACTAGTTTGGGGTTATCATTTAAGTCAAGTGTTCTACTTATATAATAAGATTTGATCAGAGGCTAAAATAACTGATACTCAGTTGTTATTATATTCTTACCTCAAACAACATTTATGACCATTTTTCGTTAGCCGCTAGTTTTATTTTACACACAAGTTAACTCTGGCTCACAATTAATATTTTCTAATAGTAAACCAATTACTCAGATGAAGCACAATTGAATGGTGGTAATGGTAACAAATATAATTAATGATCATACTAATTAATCAATTGCTTTAATATAAGTTCTCTATTTTTATTATTCACTATAATATTTTTAATGAAGATGATCATTAGTTGATTGGTTGCACTCAGCTTGTTATATAATAGTAGCCTATTACTTTATGATGTTATTAAATTGATCAGCGATTGCAACAAAGTCATCAACCTATATAATCATAACAAGGCAGACTGTTTAGTACACTTACACATCTGCTCTTATTAAAGCACTTAAACTTACTAGCCATTGCACCTACATCCCCACCCCTTGTATCTACATCTCCATTGACCCATCCCTCACCATAGCCTAGGTCTTAGGCCAACATTTGAGGCATTGTGTGTATTTATTTAGAGTATGCTGTGCGTTTTTTCATTGGGAGTTGCATGCCCTTTTGGTATCTTGGCAACTTTTAAATGGATTTTACTGGATGCTAGGTTTAGTGGGCGGGGTTGTTTATGTTGGTTTGTTGGCCTAAGTTAGAGGGATTGCTTTGGCGACCAAATGGTCGCCAGTGCAAAGATTGTAGCATACATTAACTACCCTCTTTAGCCCATAGCTTGGTCAGCTATGTTTTGCTGTGAACACATTATTGGACAGTTTATTTTCAGCTTTTCTTCTTATTGATAATGGTTAATATCGATTAATATTTAGTTTGAAGCCAGCGCCAACAAATACAAGTTTGAAAAATATAAAAAAGTAAATAGTTTCATATTACTTAACACATTATTGTTATTACTCTTATTATTCTCACCATAGCTGTTATTGTCAGGAGTTATTTTTTGTGATGGATATGAAAAATCACAAAGCCAAAACAAACAGTTCTGCGATTTGTATTGTGTGGCTAATATAAATGATAACATAATAACTATGGGATGAGGATAATCTGATCAACAATAATAACTCCTAACAGTAATTATTGTGGGGTACGCCAACAAAACAACATGGACGATCATCGCTAAAGCAACAATCATATGTATCATGAACATCTATTTTTACTTGCAATTCCACATTTCAACAAATTATTATCATTTTATATTTTATTTAGAATTACTTTCCACAAAAATATTTACAGTTAATATTTTATTATGTAAGCACAAGGCATGACTTGTGCACATCCATTGTCTTAGTCCTGTATTTAATCTCACGCAATCTCAGAATAAATCAGAGCTAACCTGACTCTCAGATGTACCATTGCTGACAAGAGGAATACACACAGGAACAGTCTTAACTAACACAGCCACAGCTGGCCCGACCTACGGTGAACAAACAAGAGCCTAGTCGAAAGAGTGCAAGGTCGATTCGACCCCTCACACTCACGGCCGCCGCCGTCGACATTATTAGCCTCTTGTTTGTCACTGGACAGTCGGAACAGTTAGCCGCTCTCACGGCGCTTTCTGTAAGCGCCCAAATTCGGCAGCAGACCATTCCGATGCACAGAACAAAGGCGCAGCATTAATTATAGGGCTGTGCCATGGTTCAAAAATTTAATCTAGATTAATCTTGTTTTCAAATTAATTGATCTCAATTAATTGCAAAATTAATCTCCTGCAAGATATCTATAATTAGCTCCAATTTTCCAATATATAGTTCTGATTTTTCCGCACCTATTAAAAATTATAAGCATGGGATTGCATTATGGTGGATTGGAATTTATTTTCAGTCATAGACAAGGTACACTTGAAAGAGAAAACAAAGCACATTAATTCTATATGTGGTCATACTCGTGTTTATTCAGTTTCTGCCCATTATTTCTAATTCATATTATTAGTTGCTGATACTAGTATATTACTACTTACCATAATAATCACTGAATTTAGCACTTTTATTGATCACTTATAGAATAGTACTACATCATTTACTATTGTTGCTTATAAAATTACTTTGTTCATTCATCATATTATTGCTATTGTAAATTTTCTATCACTTATATTATTATTGCACAGCCAGTCTCATCATCTGTTACCAATCATACGTGGAGTGGCTCACTCATTGTGTCTCTGTCTTAAGGCTGCTCCACACGGCAACGAAACGAGGACGAAACGAACTGGCCGAAACGAAAAAATTTTCGTTTCGGTGCATTGTTAACGAAATTTGCTTCACACGCTAACGAAACTGCATGTAGCCGATCAACGACAAACAACTGCCAGCCAATGACAATACACGAATTGTAATAACAACTGCCGCCAATCATAATATTACCGACGCCCAGGATGAAGCTTTACGCACT
Organism: Cryptosula pallasiana; assembly: GCA_945261195.1. NCBI lineage: Eukaryota > Metazoa > Bryozoa > Gymnolaemata > Cheilostomatida > Cryptosulidae > Cryptosula > Cryptosula pallasiana. The sequence goes on along the minus strand of OX183134.1, from coordinate 20,538,804 downwards.
AGATTTATCTGCTCGGTCGGGAATGAAGCAATTTTGAAAACACTCTTCAAAATTAAAGATGAAGAACTCACTTTTGCCAGAACTATTGACATCGCCATAGAGATGGAAGAAGCGGCAAAGGTAGCAAAAGAAACTGTACATGGGGCAGCAAATCCTGTACAAATAGTAAACAAAAAGAAGACAAATCCAAAGCCTGCAACTAATTCTACTCGGCAGAGCTGCTACAGATGTGGGAAAGATAACCACAAAGCTGTCGAATGTAGGTACAGGAATTCGGTTTGCAATTACTGTAAACTTACAGGACACCTGGAAGTCGTCTGCCGAAAAAAGCAGAAAGGTGCTAAAACTTTGAAGTCGGTCAAGGCAGTCCAAACAGTCGGCACAAATCCACAACTTCAAGTTGATGTCAATTTACAAGGTCATCCACTTACCTTGGAAGTAGACACAGGAGCAGGAGACAACTTCCTATCTATGGACAACTGGAAGAAAATTGGCAGTCCAGCACTAACAATGACACAAGTATGCTATGAATCAGCAACCAAAGATCGGATTAACATCCTAGGAGTTTGTCTTATCAACACACATCAGGATTCACGTCAACATAAGCAACAATTACAATTTGTCGTGAGCAAAGTACCTAATCTTAACCTTCTTGGAAGGGAGGGTATACGGCAACTTGGCATATCTGTTGACGGATTAGTACATGGAAAACAAATGCAACCGATCAATCAAATTAAACTTGATAGGAATCTACAAGCAGCATGTAAAAGACTTACTTCAGAATTTCCTGATCTCTTTAAACCAGAATTAGGATGTCTGAAGGATTTTGAGCTGGAAATACGCTTCAAAGACGAGGCCACACCTGTATTCTGCAAAGCCAGACCGGTACCTTTTGCCATTCAAGAGGATCTAGCACAAGCATATGATGCTGGAATTGCAAAAGGAATATGGGAACCAGTTCAGTTCAACACATATGGGACACCAGTTGTACCTATTCGAAAAGCACTGCTGCCAGGACAAACGAAAAGGAAACTTCGTGTATGTGGAGATTACTCTGTAACAGTCAACCCTCAACTGGAAACACACAGACAACCTATTCCATTACCAGAAGATTTGACGAGGAAATTGGGAGGAGGACATGGCTTCACCAAAATTGACTTAGCAGATGCATATAATCAGATTACTTTGGCTCCAGAAAGTCAGAGGAGATTAGCTCTCAGCACACACAGAGGAGTTCTACTGCAGAAAAGATTACCATTTGGGATTAGCTCTGCACCAGGATATTTCCAACAAATTATGGAACAACTTACTCAGGATCTTCCAGGAGTAGCTGTTTATCTTGATGATATTCTTGTAAGCGGAGACACAGCTGAAGATCACCTGAGGAATCTTCGTGGAATTCTACAACGACTTCAAGAAAAAGGACTACGATGTAGACTGGAAAAATGTTCATTTGCTCAAGAAACGGTGGATTACTTGGGACATCGATTATCTAACCAAGGAATAGCGAAAGGAGCTGGAGTAGAAGCATTAAAGAAAATGCCAGCACCGACAAATGTAGCTACACTCAAATCATTTCTGGGATCCATACAGTTTTATCACAAATTTCTTCCAGATCTTTCTACAATAACAGTGCCACTACAACAATTGCTGAAGAAAGGAGAATTGTGGCACTGGAAAAAGGAACAACAAACATCATATTCAAAGCTAAAGGAAATGCTATGTGAGGAGACAGTATTGGCGCACTTCGACCCTTCTCTGGAGATTGGGATCTCTTGTGATGCATCGGAGGTGGGTGTTGGAGCTGTTCTGTTTCACAGATACAAGGATGGAAGTGAAAGACCTGTCTCTCATGCTAGCAAGACACTGACCAGTGCTCAGGGAAGATACAGTCAAATACAGAAAGAAGCTCTAGCAATTATATATGCACTCAACAAGTTCCATCAATTTATCTATGGGAGGAAGTTCATCTTGGTAACGGATCACAAACCCCTACTAGCACTGTTTGGACCTAATAGAGCTACTCCAGCACTAGCAGCAAACAGACTAGCAAGATGGGCACTTACTCTAAATCAATATGACTATACCATTGAGTATAGGAAAACATCTAATCATGGAAATGCAGACGCACTCAGCCGCTTACCCATTGGATCTGATGACAAGTTTGATGGGGAGGAAGAAGGTGAAGATGTTGATACCGTCTGTACAATCAAACACATTGGAAGTCAACTGAAACCAACAGATCCTGGGATTCTAAAGAAAGAAACGTCAAAGGATCCTGTACTTAGTACCGTGATGAGATACCTGAAGGATGGATGGCCAAAAGGAAATGACAGCAATGAAGCTGGAACTGTGACTGATGGCTATTCAATACAAGATTTTAGGAAACTGGAGATGTCATTGTCAGCAGAAAGCGGATGTCTACTTTATGGAACGAGAGTAGTCATTCCTCTCTCTCTTCAGAGACAAGTTCTTCAACTTTTACATCTTGGACATTTTGGCATGCAGAGAATGAAGCAACTCGCAAGAACTGCAGTCTACTGGCCCAGGATGGATCAAGACATCACGGACACTGCTCACAAGTGTACTTCCTGCAATGAGCATCAAAACAAGCCGGATCGGTTACCAAATCACCCTTGGATGATGCCCGAGAAGCCATGGAGCAGCGTACACATTGACCATGCGATTAACTTCATGGGAACCAATTGGTTGGTGTTAGTAGATGCATACACTAAGTACCCCTGTATACATCCTACCACTTCTATATCAACCAAAGTAACAACCGAATTACTCGAGGAGGATTTTGCTCATTTTGGATACCCTCATACTATAGTTTCAGATAATGGAGCAACCTTTACTTCCGAGGAATTTCAGGATTGGTGCAGAAACCGAGGAATCATTCATCTTACTGGTGCACCATACCATCCAGCCACAAACGGAGCTGCAGAAAGGCTGGTTCAATCATTCAAACAAGCTCTCAAGAAGTCTACTCTTTCAGCCAAACCGGCATTACAAGAGTTCTTGATGCAGTATCGAAGGACACCACTGTCTTATGGCTACTCACCTAGTGAACTGTTGAATGGAAGACAGATCAGAACAAAGATCGACACATTACTGCCATCACTTGCTCAATTAGCTCAAGGTAAACAGATGCAGGAGAATCGATCTACCAAGACAGTACATCATTACACAGTAGGAACACCATGCTATGCTCTATACTGTGGACCAAGAAGAGATAAACAGCCTAAATGGGTGGCAGCTGTTGTAGTGAAGGTGTTCGGAAGCAGAAGTGTTAACGTCAGAGTACAGCCCAGAGGACCAACCTGGAAGAGACACTTGGATCAACTCTGTCCTAGGCATACTTCTCCTGAAGATGACGAACCACCGGATGAAATATCCACTACATCACAAAACCCACAACCACAACTATTACCTACAGCACATGAACCACGACCACCAACAAAACGTCGAAATCCTAGATTACCTGATGGCAATGAATACAACAGAGATAATCCCAGACGCTCAAAGAGAAATACTAATCGCTGAAGTAATAAGGATAACTTCAAGCTAGCAGGGAGGTGTTAGGACATGACAATTACTACACATGTATACATTATTTGTTATGTGCTATTAACATATTATCACATGGCTATGCTTTATGGAAATGTTACATATTGCTTATTGTGATAGCTATGGATTATACTTTGGCTATACCAGCTCTCTGCATATATATAAGTGGGATATCTTTGACCATTTCATTGTATTGTAAACTCAGGTTAGAAAATACACATTCTATGAGAACACAACAGTAGTATTCAATACTAGTAGTTCTTCTACTAGTTCTTCTGTACGGACAGCTTCCAGATATTCGATTTAGTTAATTTATCGGTGAGTAAACTTAATTATTTATCAACTGGTGGTTATCATTATTATTACTCACTCACCAGACTAGTAATTTTATAAGTGCTAGGCTCCTTTTAATTCCTTCTAATAATTATAAATAATGATGATGATGAATCATTTGTTATTTTGTTGCAGTAGGCCCAATTTTTATTAAAAAAATAATTAACTGTACTGTAATAATAATTACTTTAATAATTCTAATAATTTTTTATTATAATAATAACATCATTAGGCAAATTTAATAACAATAAACAACTGCCAGCCAATGGTAGTATTTAATATAATACTACTACTAGTAATAATAATTATTAAAATTATTATAATAATAAATTTTAGTAACATGTGCTGTGTTTAGCGCCACTAACGCAACATGGACCAATGAAGTTACGCCTTGTGTGGCCAATAGCAAAATGCAGAAAAGACTTTTGACCAATGATCGACTAACGAAAAAATGCCAACCAAGCACTGCTAGGTCTGGACGAAACGTCACCGTAACGCTACCGAAGTGACGGTAGGGCTTTCGTTGGGCAAATTTATTTTCGTTACGAAATTAATTTGACGTTTCGTCTTCGTTTCGTTGCCGTGTGGAGCAGCCTTTAGTCATTGTGAATACTCCATTCAATTAGGTTCAGCTTGTGAATGAGAGCTGTCTGCTTACACTTGCAGTCACAAATGCATGCTTGAGTGCACGGCTCAGTTGTTTTGTAACTTCTAGTGACTCGCAAAGCAAGCCTGCTGCTTGCAGGGCATGCAAATACTAAATTATTGCCTAGCATAATGGTAATCACGTAGTAGTGTTTTATTTCCACATTACAAACAATAATAATGAAAAATTGCCATTATTCAAACAAAATTGAACTTGTCAGTTATAAAAAAGTGAAACAAACCATTCACTACAAAGGAAAAAATGTTAGTGCTACAAATGGAGATTAATTGGATAATTGTCTTTAATCGCGTTAATTTTTTTGGGAAATTGATTGCGTTAATCATGAAAATAATGCGATAAAATCCTAGCCCTAATTAGTTACTAGATTTACACAATTAATTGTGGTTCGACCTAGCAGTGGGAATTGTACAGGTGCATAGCTACCAAGTAACAACGAAATCCTGAACATTATTATGCTGAAAGTAATAATAATGATTATCAAATAATATTATGAAGATAATCATAATAAACTTTTAATTCTTCTACCCTGTCTTTTTGGTGCTGGCTTCAAAATAATTAATAACTGATAATGATAATTATCAATAATAAGAAGAGCCCAAAATAAACTGAAGTCTATTAAAAGTTCAAAGCAAAATGTAACTGATCAAGCTATGTGCCAAAGATGGTAGTTAATGTATACTACAATCTTTGTACCAGCAACCATTTGGTCGCCGAAGCAATCCCTTTATCTTAGGCCAACCAACACTAAAAACCCTGCCCACAAACCCATCAACCAATGAAATCCATTCAATAGTTGCCACGATAACAAAAGGGCATGCAAATCCAAATAAAGAGACGCATAGCATATTTCAAGCAAAATACACAAAATGTCTCAAATGTTGGCCGAAGACTTACGCTACCCTCACTCGCGGAGATAGCTATATTCAACCATCAGAAGCTGCTTATTGTTAAACAGGGTAACAGAAAACTGTTGGATTATAGTGCGGCACAGTTACTGCACACTGTACATTTGGTTATTCTGTGAAACTCACCAAATTGCACAGGGGATGTTTATTTCAAAGCAGTTCAATGATATTTCAGATGAAAAACCTCTGTATAATTTTTCTTAATGACGTTTATTTATAGCAGTATTGTGTTTTTTCTTATTAGCAAGCAAAGCGTATATGCTTTCATTTAGTCATGAGATCAATTTGTTTATAATATTACTATTACAGCACATGATCAGGATATTTATTTTGTTTTATTATAATCAGGGTGATAGCTAGGATTTATTATCAAAGGAGGCAATCACCCACACAAGGCCGATGGTCCAGGGGGGCATCAAGGCCCCCTGGCAGGGTCCGGGTCCCACGACAATAAAAAGGACTTGCAGTGACACTCATGTTAGATAAAGTTGAATGCACTTCCATGGGCAATACCAGTAGCAATAAGTTCTTGTTAGCAAGTATATTTGTGGGCAATGTCTGCTAGTATAATTATCTCTTCCTTCCTTGCTGACAGCCATTTATCACCGGTGCCTGTACCCCATAGAGAGTGCCAGGATGTATGTAAGTCTACTACTTAACATTTGCTACGTGTCCCATAAAAATAAAGTTTCCCAATTTTGTGATGATGGTAGTGGTAGCTGCAGTATTAATAATAGCTATAATAATATTTTTGTTATTAGTAATAATAAAGTCATTGCTACTACTAATAAAAATAGCAAAATAGTAGAAAAATCATAAATAATGAAAATGCCCAATAACTCAAGTAAAGAATGGTAGTAGCATTTAAAGAATGGCTCCGGCAATTTCTATATTTATCTGATATGCCATTGATATGTCCTTATGAGGTGCTTCAAATACTAGCTTGGCCAAAATTCAATTTATTTCTGTTTTCTTAACAACATTAATAACAAGCATGTTGTGAGTTTTGTCTCCCCTTCGAAATCTTTTTGGAAAACCTATGACGTATGCAAGTGTTTTAGCGAACTTAGCGAACACTAGACTTTTGTTTGGATCACCAAAATTGTTGAAGCATAACAGCAACGATAGTATATCGTTGATAAATAACAGTACAAGTGACCTGGCTCATTGATTGATATAACTAGTAGCGGCACATTGCGGCTAGTAGTAAAAACAAAAGTTTAGCCAGTCGCTAAAACACTTGCGTACGTCATATGTTTCCCAAAAGATTTCAAAGGGGAGACAGCACTCACAACATGCTTGCTATTAATGTTGTTAAGAAAACAAAAATAAATTGAATTTTGAAAAAGTTGGTATTTGAAGCACCTCATAAGGACATATCAATGACATATCAGGTAAATATGGAAATGGCCGGAGCCATTCTTTAACATAATTGTAAGATGTAGGTATATGTAAATAGTAAAACAATTCTGCTACCACCACTACTCAAGTTTAAATGAATGAACAGAGAAGGTTATCATTTTGTGTGTTGCTGTAAACTAATTATCATAATAATGATAATTATCATCATTTTTTTCTCATAAGTAATATAGTATCAATATTATAGTTAGCTGTGAAAAATAATAATCGCAGCACTAAAAAATTGCTATTAATAATATTATTAATAATTATAGTAATACCCCCATTTATATATAATCAATCTGTTCATTGAATTAAATAGGTTAACAACTTTATTATCTCATAGTTATTAGAGAAAAATGCACAACGTAAGCAAAAGTTTTGTTACTCCGGAAACCAAAAAAATAATTATTACGGATTTATATAAAACAATGGACAAAATCTTTAAATCCCAGTAATTAATTAGTTTCCCAACTGTTTGGAAACTTCCTCAGGCTGCGCACTTTTCTTTATTATAATGACAATTAGATAAATAGTAGTAACATTAATTTTTGTAACTGTATGTTAATGTCATACTATTATTACACATTAAATAATATATTGTACAGGATTTTATCGTTACTAGGTAGCCAGGCACCCGTACAGTTCCTACTGTTAAGTTGAACCACTGATACCACAGTAAAACATGTAAAGTTCTTGTAATTAATCCTATTATTTAATTCTGTGCGCTATAATTTTCTTCTGCAGAACTGGGCTCTACAGAAAAGCTGTGAAGGCTGCTAATTGTACCGACTGTTCAGTGATAAACGAGAGGCTAATGTTGTCGACGGCGGTGGCGGTGAGGGTTATGGGTCGAATCGACCATGCACTCTTTCGACTGGGCTCTGTTTATTCACCGTAGGTCGGGCAAGCTGTAGTTATAAAAGCTATGAATGTTTCCTGTGTGAGTTCCTCTTGTCAGCAATGGTGCTTCTGAGAGTCAGGTTAACTTAGGGTTGCCAGATGTGAATTGTCTCAAAGAGGAACACTTTAACTCGCGGGGTGGGGAATGGTCTTGGGATATCATAGATATTGATAACTGCTTACTTTCACATTTTGTTCTTTTTTACTCAGGTGTAGCACTTACACACAATGCAACCAAGTCTTGTAATAATGACTATTATTATTTTTAGTCACTAGAAACAATTTAAAGATAATTGATAATAAAATTATTAAATAGCAGAAAAACTGATTTATTATTATCATTAATTAATAACACCAATAATAATAAAACAACAATAAATAATAATAATAATAATAGCTAATAACATCACAGCAGCAACAACAGTAGCAGCTAGACTTATGAATGCAAATACGTGAGAATAATAATAAATATCATCATAAATGAGGATAGTTCATAAGTAACAATTGATAATGATTATAACATATATAATAATAATAATAATTACAAAGTAGGCGAATACAACACTGACACACTCATTTGGATTACATAGATAGATAATAATAATTATTATTATTAATTATTATTATTATTCTAACCGACCGATGATGAATGGATGAGATAACTTGACAAATAATAACATCAATTCAAAATAACAATAGCACAGCAATGGACTTCTACAACTCAGTTTTGACTGACCCTCTCTTAAAATGTAACAGAAGGAAGTATTGAAAAAATGTATTTGTCATCAATTTACTAACTATTACAGATCAGTGTTTTCTTCTGCTGTTCTTGCTAGGTTGATCGTGGTTTTTTAGCCTATGGATCTTTGTATCTTATTATTGTGTGGTTTCAAACTGCCCCTCACAACACAAGTATGAAAGTAGTCGATTAACAGCTATTGTAATTTTATCGTTTTTCTAGTCTGAAAGCAAAACGCTGCACACAAATAATTTACATCCACTTACTTTTATATGAGTCTCATAAACTTGGTAATAATTTGCATCAATATCAACATTTATCCTGCTTAGTCATAATGTTTTGGGCAAAAACAAAAACATTACAACTGCTATGCAAAGCTCAAGTGTGAATTATTATTAATAAAAAGTCATTTTAGTCAATTTGCAGAATCCGTAACACTCATCAACAGCCAGGATTTTGGGCTTTAAAACCAGATAAGCCGGGATGTCTGGCAACCCTAGGTTAACTCTGGTTTATTCTGAAGTTACATGAGATTAAATACAACATGGAGACAAAGGATGTGCACAAGCCACACCTTGTGTTTACATAACAGAAAATATTTATCTCAAATATTTTTGTGGAAAAATATTCTAAAATGTAAATAATAATTATAAAATGATAATAAATTGATAAATGTGTAGAATTGTAAGTTACATGAATGCTAGTAATTTATGTATGAATGTTGCTATGGCGATGATCGTCCATGTTGTTGTTGGCTTCCCTCACAAAATTACTCTTTATTATAATAATAAACGATCATTAAACTATAATAATTAAATCATACAACTAATAACGATAGTAGTTAGTGCTACTGTTTTTTAACAATATTAATAATAACACTAGTAATAATGATTATCCTTATTATTTGTTACCATTGAGTATTATTTATTTTTCACTCGTTTTCATTTAAGAAAATAACAACACCTTTGCACTTGCACTTTTGAAATCTCTGCAGTGGGAAATAAAAACCATAACTAAAAGTAAATTACAGCAGACAACAGCAGTCATCAAGAAAAATGGAAAGATACCTTGGAAAGTAATTCGGCAACAATATTATTGCCGTGATAACTTATCACAAATGGTAATCCATGTGGAAATACCAAATACTGTTAAAAACAAGATTTTTTGGGAAAATCCGTTTGCTGAGTTGGAAATTTCTGCTTTTGACTGTGTTGCCTCATCTCGCTTCAATGTGGCTACGACCCTGATAATACGTGGTTATTTTAACTATGTGTAATGCCATCAAAATTTCATGTCACAAAGATACACTGTTTTTCATAAAGAAGTATAATAACATTGTGTGCAGTCAAACAAAAAATATACTGTAATACTACTGCAACTGCTTTTGTAACTTCCTGATATCAAATATACACTATATTGTTATAAATGAACCGCTGTTAATGAAATTATAGAGAATTGTCTCCTCTTTTACATCAAAAATCGAAATAAACTGCTTGGAAACATATAAAAAACATTTCACAATAAGTACTGATGATTTTTTTGCTATAACTGAAGCATTTACACAACAACCTTTGCTGATACATAGTATAAGAAGTTTACAGAAAAAGGCCAGAGATTAACCCTAAAACTTTCTAAACTATAACTATGAAACTCCTCCTAATTATTTATGTACTTGTATTTGTAAATATGGCTAATAATGGAGGTTGTAAAGTGTTATGTAATGAGTAGTATCTCAAATGGCTGACCTAGCCCAAAATTTTTGCCCTCTAAATTAGCCAATAAAAATTGAGTATTTTTGCTGAAATATCTCTTTTTCCAAAGTTTAAACGATGGAAATTCAGAAACAGAGCAGGACACTTTGAGGGACGGCTGTCACAAAGTGGCACACGACTTCAGGACCGTTGGGGGCTGGTCGCGTTTGCTTATTGCTCTTTGTTATACTAATCTTTAGGTATTGGTCACAAAATTAGGTCATACCTAGATGATTGACAGGTCCTTAAAGTTCGTATAATAAATGCAGAAAAAAACAGTGACCAGGTGCTGTACAGCGTCAGAGGCCTATATAGGGAGCCAAGGAAATCACCGGATGCAGATGCATCTCAAGTGAAAAGTTTAAACGGAAAAAGAAGTCTGCAATAGCTTCGTCAAGATGCCAAGCTGATGGGGGTAAAATGATACAGCCAGATGAATAAAGCTGAGCTGAAGCGTCGTGTTATGGGTGAATAATCAAATGTAATTAGTCACCAAGCAAAGGCATTCCTATAATGGTTACAGGAACTCACAAACTCAAACCTACTGACCCTATAGGTAGTGCGAGAAACTTGTCTGAACCATCGACCAAATGGATGAGGGAAAAAGCAAAACCCATGGGATTTAGGAATCATGCAAAGCTTAGAAAAAACCGAGCTACAAGATATTATGGCTGGTTACAGGCGTTTAGCTCTTAACGATCTAAAACTGAAATAGTCAAAAGAACTAGCCAGATACATACAAATTGGCAACCCGTTAGAAAAGCTGACTTGGTGGACATGATGAGTAATGAAAATGACATAGCACCACAAGTGGAGATAACCACCACTTTTAGACATTCTACTGCAGATAAGTCCGTTGTAGATGTTTTTGGTTATCTGTCCGCAAATGTTGAGTTTTTATGGAGTGAAGTAAAGCCACTCACCATAGATAGGATATGTCAAATGCTTGGGAAGACAAAAAAGGTGTGGATGAGCATGGAGGCTGTGTTTACAGTTACAGATACAGATTTACAGATACAATTATGCGCTTCTGGGGTACTCCGGGAGAGCACGCTAAACCCATTGTCAATCAGCAAACCTTAACGATGAGCTTGATAAACAGCTGGCAGTGATAATGGCTAAAGTAGATGAGTTTACCTGGCATGGATCTGGATGGATACTGCGAATAGTACTTAGGTTTTATCTGGATGTCTACAATTGGGCCCCAACACAAGCTGGTATCTACTTACCAACACTTAAAGCTTTGGAAAGCACGAAATCTGTTATTAATATCAGCGATGGAGGTGATAAAACTTTGTTAGAGATTAAGAAGATTGCCAAGTCACTGGAAAATCCTTCAACACCAAAACGAATAAAAAGTGAACCGGTAGAAGAAATAGAGAAAGTTCATCCGGATTTGTTTTTTGCCAACAAGTGGTTTGTGTTGTCAGTATTGGCATGCTAACACCCAACAGATAATCACATAGATCATCCATTCAAATACAGAGCTTATGAGAGTAAACGGAAAATCCCCATGTTAAAGTACTCGGCGACATTAGAAAAAGATCGGATTCAAAGGTTTGTAGATTAGAATAAATTGTTGGTGAATGTGCTTGAGTAGGAAAAAGTTGGAGATGTGTGAAAACTGGAGGTTATTCATACGGATGATTGACTATATCGGGCGTTTGGTCTCAAAAAGGTGAGCTTGCTATTGTATACAGGTCATTTTATGTGGATAAAGAATCTGTCAGCTCTAATATACAAACAGACAAATTACACAGGTGGAGTTGATAAGAATACTTGATCTTGTACGAACAATGGAAGACCAGTCAAATGCAGTGGTAAGTCTACCTGTCTATGGTGCTTGAACCACCATACCTGTAAGCGAAGATTTCAGAGTCATATAGAAAAGTGTTTGGCTCTCCACGATGGTACTTGCATTTCTGTTATGCCTAAGTCAGGCACTGTAAAGCAATTTAAACACATTAAGAATATGAAAAAGGCACCTTATGTGGCATACTCAGACTTTGAGTGCATTATCGATGAAGAGAACGGTACATAAGGTGTATGTGTATGGTATGCTCCTTGTGAACAGCTTGGGTATGCCTCTAAGATTTGAGTTGTACAGAGATGAAGAATGCATGGATCAATTTTTTGAAGAGTTGGATCGTGTAGGGAAATTGGTGGATGATATTCCAATAGCTGATATGATCATCACCCCAAAGCAGGAGGAGTTTAAGCCCGCAACACATCATTACAAGTGCGGGCTCAAGTCCACGGACAAAGACCCCTTTGTTCGAGATCATGACCATGTCTCTGGCTTATACAGATGACCAGCGCACAACTCTGGCAGCCTCAAACATCGCCAAATCAAAAAGATCAAGATAGTGTTTTATAAATCAACCGGATATGACTCTCACCTCTCACCAAGGCTTGGTAGGGTTGGAAAGTAAAATCTCATTTGTGCTGGAAAGAGGGTGAACCAGATATATTTACTTTTGATATTTATAAACCAAACAGTTTTTTGGTTGATGTACACAAAAATTGTAACCTAAATAGTTATTGGGAACTGGGTCGTGACGACAATCTGTATGTGTGTAGGGCATGCAGTGAAGTAGGAACAGAAGACTCTCTGCTAATAGGTAGAAAGTTTCCAAAGAAAAATTGGGAAACTTTCACAAAACATGCGCGAAAAAAAATATGGAGATTACATAAATCGCAGAAAGAGAGGGTGGTATTGATGTCATTGCCAACACGGATGAAACGTACATGCCAATGCCTTAACAAACCATTGGCATTGATGTCAATGTAGAGGGTTCGGTTTCAATTTATGGACAACTATCAGCACCTTAACAAGCCGTTGGCGTGCTAGCAAAATGACTAATAGATTATCCACACCTTAACCGTCAGCTTCCTAAATACACGAGCTTGTCAGCTCGAACAGGAGTATACCCATTTGAATAAATGGAATCGCACGCAAGGTTTGAGGAAAATAGACTTCCTAATCCAAAAAAACGTTGCATCTTTGCTTGATGATTACACTGGCATAAGCGATGCTTATTATAATCACGCTCACAATGTGTGGAAGGAGTTAGAGTGTAAGACCATGGGAAATTAACATGACTTATATCTAAAGACGAATGTGTTGTCATTGACTGAAGTTTTTGAAAGCTACAGAACTACAGCAATGAAACAGTATGGTTTGGATCCATGCCATTAAATTTCGGCACCGTCGTTATCCTGGGACTCGTTTCTCAAAAACATTGGGGTAAAATTGGAGCTGATCAGTGACTTGGATATTTATTACTTTGTAGACAGCGGGTATTAGGGGTGGTGTGTCAATCTATGGGGGTATGCGATACGCAAAAGCTAGCAATCGATATGTAGAAGATTACGATCCGGATAAGAAAAAAACTAATATAATGTATTCGGATATGAAAAACTTGTGTGGGCCATGTCACAAAATATACCCACTGGTGGCTTTGAATGGGCGGAGCTCAAAAAGGGGATGGAAACTGAGGATATTGATATTGACTATGATGAAGGTTAGAGAGCGGAAGTTGACTTTTAATATCTGGAGAAGCTCCACATAAAAATAATGACTATCCGTTAGAATCAGAATCGATCAAACCTGACGAGTGGTCAGAGTATAAGCGCGAGGTGGGAGAAATAGACAAAACGGGGTATCCTAGAGACGTTAAAGTTCCCAAGTTAGTCTCTAACGTCAAAAATGAGCAAAAGTTTGTGTAACAACAAAGTTTTAAGATTCTGTCTGAAGAAAGGACTAAAGGTAGGAAAAATCTATCGAATACTCAAGTTTAAAGAGAGTGCTTTGATTTAGCCATACATTAGTTTAAAAACAGAGCTGAGGAAAACGGCTGAGACTGATTTCGAAAAAGACGTTTTTAAGCTAATGAATAACTTGGTGTTTGACAGATCGATGGAAAATGTGCGCAAGCAGCGAGATGTAGAACTCATTGTTGAGTTGGCGAGAAAGCAAAAGCTCATCAATAAGCTGCGGTTTAAGTCAGCTAAGGTGTTGAACAAGCACCTTGCAGCGTTGCTAATGAATAATGCCACAGTCGAACTAACACTATTTTCCTGTGGTGCAAATTCCTTCAAGTTGAACTCATAAGGCGTCCATTCGGTCAGGAGAATTTTGACTCATACGAGTTGGTCCAGGTCTGTTCGTGTTGGCTTCAGTGCGGTTCCTCAACCTGAATTCGTTCGGGTTGAGCATTCATTAGGATCATGGGAATCGTTCGTGTTAATGAATTCGAATTCGCTTGAGCTGCTCTTTTGAGAAAAAGACATTAAACTGGCGATTTGGCTGTAAATGAGTTTTTTCGTAGTTTCCAACTGCAGTTTTTACATTCATATGATAATATTCCTATGCAAGTTTAACAACAGCTTGGTTAAAAATTATTTACCATATGTTCGATACACTGAGTCATAGCTGTGCTTGATGAGTGGGCAAACTAAATTGTTATTATTATTTTTCTTATACTTGCCAAAAAGAATAACTTTTTACTGTTTAAAATAATAATTCATTTATTGTTTATAATCATCATTTCTTATAGCTATTATTATATTTATCGATAATCATCTATAATTATTAGAAACTGTTGATTTTCTTATTATTTATCTACTTACTACTATATTACTAGTTCATACTGTGAACATTCCACATATTGGTCTCGTATTACTACTCAGTGATACAACCGCAGTTGTTTACTATCTCACTAATATAAAGTAATTATTGCGCTCGCTACTCACTGTAAAGGAAGGACAACTCCTGCATATGATTCAACTCGAATTATAATAGGAACGGTTAGCAGTACCAACCCGACTGAATGCTAACCCACTCAAGTGAATGTCTTATCCGAACGAATTCGCACCATGGGAACATAGTGTAAGTAAACTCATATACGTTGGCCAGACAATATTGGACCTGTCTAAAATAATCATGTGCGATTTTTTTTACGATGACAACAGACAAATATATTCAAATGCTCAGCTACTGTACACGGATACAGATAGCTTTGTACTAATTATCGAGACAGATGATTTTTATAAAGAAATGAACCTTGATGAGTACAACGCGATCAACTACCCCAAGGACCACTCATGCTACAACAAGAAAAACAAAAAAGTGATAGGCTTACCTAAGGATGAAGGTGGGGGTCAACCTATAACAGAGTTTGTAGCTTTACGTGCCAAGTCATACTGTGTAGAAGGTGTGGGTTTTGGAATGAAAAAATGCAAAGGTGTAAAGGAATGCGTTACCAAGTCGTTGTGGATTTAGACTTACAATGTCTGCACACTGGCCATCCGGCCCAAGAAATTTGGATAACATTTCTCAGATCAAAAACATATACTATAGAGACAGTCAGCTTTAAAAAGAAGACCCTAGCAGCTTTTGATGACAAAAGGTATTACCTAAACTCTATAGACAGTCTGGCACACGGAAATTATAAAATCAAAGAATACAAGTAAATGGCTAAGGAAATACCTAAGTATACATTAAAATTGTTCGATTGTGTAAGACCTCCAGTGTATATTTGAATGGACAGAATCCAATACAAAAAATAAGCAATGAACCAACCAGCAAAATATGCAAATCTGAGCAACGGTGGATGAATGCGCGGGTTGATCAAAAGTGGTTGTAAGATACGAGTCTCAAAGAGTTGAAGATCTGTGCCAAAACACGCGGTATCAAGAAATGTCGTAGTAAGAGAAAAGCTGAATTGTGCGACGTACTTACCAAACAAGAATGAGTCATTTTATAACCTTTGGAATACAAAATGTCTTAAGACATCAAAATGTATGCAACACCAGCGGCTATGACACTTCCGCCGATCAACGTATTGGTACCCTCATGAACGTCATGCTCTGACCTATCCAGTACCACAGGAGAAGGTGTCGGCGCTGCTTGTTCAACTGGCTTTGGAGCAGGAGCTGCCACAGTTAGCACAGGAGAAGGTGTCGGTGCTGTCTTCACGACAGGCTTTGAAGCAGGATGAGGTTTAGGTGATGGTTTAACACCTATTGTATTAAAACTCTTGGCTACCATGATCTCATCGTTGGTTTTTTCCTAGCTTGTTTAGATTCATGTCAGAAGGAATCATGTACAATCCCTTGGTAATTTTACAATCAATGATGCCCTGAGTGTTGCTTAGAGCAGCTTCAACGTTTTTGATAGACTCTTCTACAGACTGTTTTTTGGCGATCAGATCATTGACCAAGACTAAAAACTGTTGTTGGCTCTCTAGTGAATAACCCACCAGTCTGGCTTGTACCTGAGCACTGAGTAGACAGTGTGCATATCTCCTGATAGATTTACTTAGCTGTTCTAAGCTGGGGTTTGTAAAGTTTGTATAGTGATCCATAACGAGTCAATTAAAGTCAAAAGGTTCTTGGTTTACGACCATCATCTTTACGCCTACGTTTTTATTCCAAGGTTTAAACCGGTGGTAAGTACCCCAATCACCGCCCTTGGTTTTAATGTCCATGTAGGCGTTTGGTTTTCTGGTGGCGGGGAAGGTCGGTAGTTTCCTACCGAGATCTTTGGCTATCAAAGTCATTTTCAAAATTCCAATAGACCTCTGTATGTATTCCAGTCCTCCGGCCGGTTGATCTATGATGGGTATACCTATTGGAACAACGTCAAATTCATTTAAGAGTTTTTAATTTTCGTTCTGGTGGTAAGGTTTGCTGTGAGGATTGAAATCTTGATTGTTAGGATTTCTAACCTCCATCTGGCCAAAATCTTCTCAGTTTGAAATAAAAAGTGAAAATTCATTATGGGTCTCATAAGTAGTGGACCTCCAGTGAGATGATCTTTACTCACTCCACAAACGATTGACGCTCAGTACATGGCAAACTTGCATTGTTCGCTGTATTAACTGGTTCTCTCGTTACACCACCTGTTTACGTCGTCAAGGTTATTGACGGACAATGGTTTTGGGATTATGTCTGCAAACTAAATCTGTATTTGGTTTTGTTTTAACGTTCAACCCAATACCTTGAAAGTGGAATGGGAAAAGGAACCATTCATGGCGGCTTGAGTAAGCTGATCAAAAAAGATTTCTGTACATGACCGAACTGTGTCTGTACACGCATGTCCACGGAATTAAAACACCGAAAAAACTTTTTTGCGTAAAACACGCAGCAACTTGTTGGCTGCAATCCACATAGACAATACAGATGTTGGCTATAAAATACGATACCAGTCGATATACAATTACAAGCACGTGCATAATGGCGACACTAGCGAGTTGTGAGTAATCATACAAGATGATAGGGGTAATTATGACCCGTGGGAATTTGTGGCTGAATTGCACATACAATAAATGTCTGGAGTAAAATAATGAGGGGGAATTTGCTGGCGAGTCAAGCTCACCTGGCACCAGGTGAGATAGCTGTAGCTGACCATAATTACTAGTGGAGAATGACACCAAGGATTACAAGTTGTCTCTCCCCTAACGGTATCAAGAGAGGACAGTTCTTGACAATTTGAGCAAAGGTATTAGAGGGTCAAAGGTCAAACAGGAGCCCACCCCTATTCCCGTCAAGGACCAATAAGACAGTAAATGAGCGCTATGCTCAAGTGATTCCCTATACACCTTATTGTTAAACTGTAATGTGATTGGACATAGACTATGTTATATATGTTATATCTTTTGTATAAAAATGAGAGACTGAGCCAGAGAGCTCAATTTTATTCCTTGTAATAAACCTCAAACTTCAAGATTCGTCTTGTTGGTGCCCTATATAGGGAGTCGCAGGTTCACAGATAGACAAGCAAAGTAGCAGTTGTCGCAAAGTAGCAGCAAAAAGCACTACATTGGTGGCAGCGGTGGGATAATGCATGCAATACCCACAAGGCCACAACTGCTCAAAGACACAACCACACTACCAAACAAACCATTAAGAGCAGAAACTAAAGCATGGCTACCAGGAGAGCAAGAAATGCAGCTGCCCAGCCAGCTGCTCAGGCAGCTGCACAGCAAGCAGCCCAGATAGCTGCACAGCAAGCAGTACACCCAGCTGCCTTTCCTACAGTCGCACCAGTGTCAGCGAAATTTTGATGACGCCGTAATTGTTCTGGATGGACAGAAACTTGCATGTACTGATAAGCATGGCAGAATGATGGTCAGTCTAGTGCTAGTACTCAGGGACACCCAACTCCCACCATGCTCAGAAGCCATGCTGTGGTGTAAGCTGATCAACACAAACCACCCTCCACTGAGGTTGATAGAGGGCGGACGGATGGACCACCTTTGGCAGCTAGCTTAAACCAACCAGATGAGCAGATCAGAATTTTAGTACAGTGCCTGAACCCCATGGACCAACCTGTACAATTAAAGGCAGGAAAAAAGGTGGGGAAGTACCTGGCTGTCTTGCCAGATGAATGCGTGGATAAAGATCCGCCAGCCAGAAGAGCACCCTTGCCTGGCACAGCAGTACTCACCCACCCAGTGCCAGAACACCTGCAAGAAGTCTATGACTCAACCTTGATGAACTGCAAGGATCAGGGAGAAGCCCAACAGCTAGCACAGCTGTTGGGACAGTATCAAACATGTTTCAGCAAGGGAGAACAAGACATGGGTCGCACAGACCTTGTAGCTCACAGCATCCCCTTACTGCCAGGTACGAAGCCCATAAGACAGCCCCCACATCGCCTGTGGCCTCAAAAAGAAAAGGAGACAGAAAGGCAGGTGGCCCAGTTGCTGAAAAGAGGTTTGATTGAACCAACCTCAGGGGCTTGGAGCTCACCAGTGGTGCTGGTTAAGAAAAAAGAGGGAAACTGGCGATTCTGTATTGAATAAGGAAAGTTGAATGCCGTAACTAATGTGAATGCATACCCACTGCCGCGGATTGACAAGAGTTTAGATGCATTCTCAGGTAGCAAATATTTTACTACACTGCACCTTGTCAGTGGCTACTGGCAGGCGCTGCTAGACGAAGATGACAGGGAGAAATCTTCTTTTGCCACCAGAACCGGACTGTGGCGATGGAAGATGCTGCCTTTTGGGCTGACCTCAGTGCCTGCCACATTCCAACGCCTTATGGAAAAAGTGCTGCATGGACTCCATTGGCAAACGCTTCTCCTATACCTGGACGACATTATTGTCATTGCTCCAGACTTTCAGACCCATCTACACAGACTGGCAGAGGTGCTACAACAACTCCAACATGCTGGCTTGAAACTCAAGCCGGAGAAGTGTGAGCTGTTACAGTCACAAGTCAATTACCTAGGCCATGTGGTCAGTGAGAAAGGGGTAGCCACCGACCCATCTAAGGTGGAAGCCGTTAAAGGTTGGAAACCTCCGGAGGACCTAAAAAGCCTTTAAGCGTTCCTTGGAACTGTAGGCTGTTATAGACAGTTTATTTCTGACTTCCCCACAGTCGCCAAACATCTAACCAGATTAACCAGCAAGGAAGCCACTTGGGAGTGGGACACTGACCAACAGAGAGCATTCCAGCAACTCAAACATAGCCTGCACACATCACCCATTCTGGGCTACCCAGAGGCCAAGGGAACCTACATGATAGACACTGATGCAAGTCAAGACGGCCTGGGAGCAGTGTTGTCACAAGAGCAAGGAGAACGAGAGTGAGTTATCTCGTACTACAGCAAAACATTGGGTCCAGCCAAACGCAATTACTGCGTCACAAGGAAGAAACTGCTTGCTGTTGTTAAAGCTGCCAAGCACTACTATTCATACCTGTACAGGCAGAAATTCAGCCTGCGCACTGACCATGCCTCGCTTCTATGTCTGTGTCAAAAAAGGAGCCACCCAACCAGGTGGCTCGCTGGCTAGAAATCTTGTCAGAGTTCACATACACTCTGGAGCAGAGGAGTGGATCGCAGCACGGCAATGCAGACGACCTCAGCAGGGGTTGTGCTACTGATTGCCGACAGTGCATTCACAGCCAAAGTAGAGATGGTGGACCTACCAAGGCAGAAGTAGCTGAGGAGGCAGGGGTAAACTTACCGTTTACAGGAACACCCTATCCAGCACCACCACTTTTGGAACTCAGGTCGCAGCTGTGAGCAGAAACAATGCTGCACCTGCTGACAAAGACCTGGCTAAAGCACCAAAAGAAGTCAACTATCCCACAGCAGTTCTCTATGCAGCTGTAGAGAGTGGGACCCTGTTGATTAAGGGGCAACTGGAGTTGGGTTGTCGGGAGCTCAGGCAGATGAGCACACGTCAACCATCACTCTGCACAAGGGCTGATGGTGTGTTGGAGGTGCATATAGTGGTTGGCAATAGAGCCCGTTGATGTGCCACATGCCCACCCAGCCTTCGGGGAACTGTGATGTGGCAGACCCACTCACTAGCCCATGCAGGCATCAAAAAGACCATCAAACGACTGCAGTTGAGCTGGTACTGGCCGTGAATGAATGCAGATGTGCGCCGGTTGGTTGCCAGCTGTGAAGTCTTCCAGCGTGCAAAAAGTGGTGGCATGAAGCCCAACCCTGCCAGACAGCAAATGTATGCGAGTCGTACGTGGCCAAAGCTGGCTGTCGATCTGGTTGGGCCCCTGCCTGAAACTGACAGAGGAAAGGTGTGGATACTAGTGCTAACAGACCATTTTACACGAAGGCAGGATGCACTAGCTATTTCTGATGCAACTATACCAGTGGTGGCTGCAGCTTTTGATGAGAGAATATTCTGTTACTTTGGCATCCCTGAACAAACCCACACAGAACAGGGCTCACAATTTGAGTCAGGTCTGATGAAAGAGCTGTGTACCCTGTGGAATGTTAAAAAGACTCGAACAAAACCCTATCACCCCCAAGCCAATGGAGTGGTAGAGAGAAATAATTGAGTGCTTGGTGATTCATTACGTTCTCTGTTACTAAAAAGGAAGCCTGAAGAATGGGACTTGGTGCTACCTCAACTCATAAGGGCTTTCAGGGCTACCCCCATTCAGTGACAGACGAAACCCCCAACTACCTAATGTTAGGGAGAGAACTCAGACTCCCGGACCAAACTGATTACCATCCACCACTTACTAACCATATGCCGGTACACCAATATGCGCAGACCTTAAAAGAGCGTCTAGAGTCAGTACATGACACCTTAAGAGAGATGCAGAGGCAAATCAGGAACGAAGAGGGGGAGGAGCCAACCCTTTTCGCTGTAGGAGACCAAGTCTGGCTCAAAAACAGAAGGAGGCGCAAGGGTGAAAACCCCAAGCTACAGCCAAAGTTTGTGGGCCCATTTACGGTGGATAAAGCATACTCCAACCACACATACTTGATCACATGCCATGGGCAGTCATCAATGCAGAATGGATCACAGTTGAAGTCATTCAATAGTGGCCCGGATCCCGGGGGGCAGGCCCCTGCTGCCGTAGAACCCAACAGGCGTCTCAACATGACAGGAGCAGTAGCCCGGTGCCCCAGAGCAGCCCGTTCGGCTGAACCAGCAGAGCCCATCCCTCTTGCTGAATTAATGGCACCGGCACCGCAGCTAACAGAACCAATAGTGGACAACCCTTCCCTGCGGGGAGAAGACGTCACCAACAACCTCCCTTGCAAACTCTATGAAAATTAACCAAATCTTCTACCAGCTATAGGTGAAAACGGTGCAACAAGCGATACACCCTTGATGGCTATGCCACTGACAGGCCGAGGGCATCACCCTGCTGCAGGTGAAGAGAAAAGGGAATTGCCTAAGAGAAAGATAGGGCCGCCCATGAAATATGGACAGGCTGTTTGCCATCAAATAGAAAGGCGCTCTCATGACAATAATGCAAGGTCACAATGGCAGGCCGCGAGAAAACACACCTCACAGGAGAGAAAATTTGCGCTAGCCAGAGAACCATTTGGAGGAGCACAGCCATTCTTGGTGTCGAATGAACCCACAGGAACTACTCATTCACTCAACCTGAGACCAGAAAAAAAGCTGGCAAATCTTTCACAAATTTAAAAATGTTTAAAGTAGGTCATGCTAGACAAATGATGAGTCAACAGTTTGCAGACTGGTGTGCAGTAGTGAGCAAGTTCACTTGTACACAGCAGCCTGAGGTGGCAACACCTACTTCAACTGCTCTTCTCACTACAAACAACTTGGCTACAAAATGCAGATACTCGGACAAAGATTCATCTGAAGTGGATGAAGAGGCGCTCCTACAAGAGAATCTGCAGCATTTCGACCGTACCCTACCGGAAGAGGAAGAAGCCTTGTTATCCACACCTGTGAAAGGCACACCTAAAAGGGAGCAGACAGAGATGGTTGACCAGGAACGACCATCTAATTTTACAGAACACTGCCCTAAAAGTTAGGGAGGAAAGAACAAACTAATAGTGATGAGTGTGACTATTATAGTAGTTGGGTGATAGCCAATAGAAGTAGCAACGACCTACTGGCTCTTAAGAGCAGGGTGCCCTCACCCACACTCTTTGAGGATTTTCCTCCGCTTCCTACCGGGAGAGTTGTAGTAAAAAATGACAACAAAAGCGCTATTGAAAGTAAAACTTTGTATAGCAAATGCCATCTGGGGTTCCAAACCCCACCGGGCCGGGCAGGAGTTGCCCCTGACCGGGAAGGAGTTGCCCCAGGCCGGTGACACCCAACAGAACCACCTGAAGACAGCTCTCTCATCCCTCAGGTGCCAAGTACTGAGCTGAAGTGTAACAGAGGAAGGGGTAGCCGCTACCAGGGAAGAAGCTGATAAAATCCAGATGGAAGTAGCGTTTTATAAAAAAAAGCCACAGCCATACGTGGAAACTTGTTTTAAGTACGAGTACTGTATAATAAACACTGGTTGTTGTTGTTATACTTGATCAATATATTTTTCAAAATATGGAAAAGTTTGTTGGGTGGACCACAAGCAAATACTATTCTATTGTTATTAGAGCCCACAGCCTCTAATGGGGCAGAGTTTGTGGGAGAATTGGCGGGCGATTCAAGCTCACCTGGCACCAGGTGAGATAGTTGTAGCGAACCATAATTACTAGCGGAGAATGACACCAAAGATTAGAAGTTGTTTCCCCCTAACGGTATTAAGAGAGGACAATTTAAGCAAAGGTATTAGAGGGTCAAAGGTCGAACAGGAGCCCGCCCCGCTTCCCGTCAAGGACCAATAAGACAGTAAATGAGCGCTATGCTCAAGTGATTCCCTATATGCCTTATTGTTAAACTGTAATGTGATTGGACATAGACTATGTTATATATGTTATATTCTTTGTATAAAAATGAGAGACTGAGCCAGAGAGCTCAGTTTTATTCCTTGTAATAAAGCTCAAACTTCAAGATTCGTCTTGTTAGTGACCTATACAGGGAGTCGCAGATTCACAGATAGACAAGCAGAGAAGCAGTTGTGGCAAAGTAGCAGCAAGGATACACAATGTAAAAATGAGTGTGTCTCACAAGCCTTCGCCAACAGAGTTCAAGTTCATGTTTTCATTGCCTAACAACTCTGATCCAAGAATTTATATTTTACTCACCTGATAATGTGGATAACGGGCAAATCGAGTTTACCATCAATAGAGGTGTACTTTTATTCAAAAATGTGTTGTTGCACCAAGCCAATTCAGTAGATTTAGATATAGACCATGGAGGGGTAGTCTTATGCAATGTGTCTGATTTCATGTGCCATCAGTTTGTAGTGTATTACAAATCATCGAAAAAATGTTAAGTAGAAAGAGGTTTCAGAAAACACTGCACACAATAAAGGTAAAACAACTACCAGCAGACTTGCCAACGGAAAACTGCGTGTTTGCCCCAGTATTTCCCACCAACTCGCGTATATGGGACATCATGATTTACATACCGGGTGGAAATAACCCGGTAAAGTCTTACAATGATGAATCGGTGGTTGTAATGACAAAAACAGGACTTGCCATCTACAAGCTGCAATTAATAGATTTGTTTGTCTCAGGAATGGTGCAAATCGAGGTTGAATCTACCATTACACCTCATTTGGTCATAGTTTAGGAGGTTTAATAAATGGCAACTATAATGATGATGGTAGCAGGGGCAGTAGTAAATGCCATGGCTTTCACTGGAGGCAATTACCTGTTTTCCATGATTGATAGAAGCGGAGCAAAGTCAGAGGTTCAACAGTACAATGAGACTATGGAAAAAATCAATCAGGAGCAAGCTGACTTCGAGACGAAATGAGCCAAAAATCAAGATTGGCTGCAAACTCAGATATCTAAAAAACAAAATGCAACCAATGAGTTGTATTCGGTCAACTCGGCTTTTGATACCTATAAAAAACTGCACGGGCAAGACCCACAACTGCCACATCCCAGTTTGAGAAAACAGACGCTCGACAATACACCCAGTGATGAGCAGAAAAAATACAAAAAAAGATTCGTGGGAGCCGGAATGTTGGCTACTGCTGGTGGTACTAAAGCATACTTTAATTAATTGAATACAACTAGTCCTGTTTTATTAGTTTTTCTTGTTATATTCGTATATAACTAGTGCTATTAAAGGACCTATCACTATCCATATGCTATCTTCTAGAAACTCGACAGCGTTTTCATCATATATCCAAACGCTTAGGTAGCACCTGTGGAATTTGCAGCCATCTCGCGAAATTACACTGCCAGTTCTTTCAGTTTCTTATTTACGATTTTCCCTACGCCGCTGCCAATAATGTCTGTTGGACTAGTCAATTTTGAGATCAAGTCTCTGCACCTTCGGAATCCAGAGTGTTTGCGACGGCCTCAAATACAGCCGCCAAAATACCTCCACCGTAGTCAAACTGGCTATACCCAATATGATATGTCGCTGTTTGCACATCATTTCAGCCTATTTTCCATAATCCCCCTTCAGGCTTCTTAAACCTCATTGTGACCATCGAGCTCTTCACGTAATCGTTGCAACTGAAATAAGTCACCTTCTGTCTTGTCTCCCTTTGCATCCAAGATGCTTATTTTCCCATCGTATCAGCTGATTTTGATGCTCCTACTTGAATCTGTCCTTCGAGAGCTTGAAATTGGTGGTCTAAAGCCACCAGTTCGGGTTCTAGCAGCCTACCCTCTTGACTATCCAGTTTTGTCATTTCTAAATTCTCTCCCTCATCGCGGTAGTTGAACTCTGCTGGTGTCCTGGTAATTTTGAGTCAATCAACGAAGCCTTTTACCGTGTTTTTCTCTCCAGTACTTTGCGAAGACAGCCTGTCTCTAAAACTAGATAATGGGCTTTGAGCAACATTAACATCCATATCGACTGGTTCAACTACTTCCTGGTTGTTTCTTGCAAGTCTGTGTTGAAATTCTTTTTGTTATCAATACCAAACAGACTTTGATATTCAGCCAAGGGAGTGCAGGGTTTTCGCAAAAACAATTTTAGATTTGAAAACTGAGTCAACCTGGATTTACCTTCGCTGGTTTGGACAGCCAGGCCACTGTTATCCAAGAAAACAAATTTGCTGTGGTCAGACCCTGTATATATGTCTAGGCGAGATAAAATTACACCAATCTTGTTTTGGGTGTGTTTATCGATACCAAGTGTATCACTGGATGTCTCCGGTGCTTGCTGAATGTCACCAATCACGTCTCTAAAAAGAAAGTTTCCTTTGACGTACTTATCATGGTCACCGCCATTCTTAGCAAAAGCTACTGTTCCCTTTATCACGCCGTTTAATTCAGCTTCATTTGAGGATTTTTATCTGCTATTGTGGCTGTGAGCAACGTTTTAAACTCTATGGTTGTTTCACCGATAACTTTTGTACTAAACTTCTGTCTATGTCGGGCAATCCTCTTTCTAGGAGAACGCTATTGGCATTACTGATGGGATCATTGTGAACATTGATTGACTGTTGTATGGAAGGTCAACCCCTCCTGATGCTCGTTCGATGAAACTAGTCACTTCATTATTAGGGCTATCATTCTCGTCACCAAAGTCTTTTCCTTTGACTTCCATTTTATTAGTGGATAATAAATGGCTTATAATGTAGAACTAAATCAGACCTTGTCGAAGAGATATCGACAGGGTCTCAAAGAGACTTAATCACAACCCATCTCATGCTAATCCAGATAATGAGCTAGTAGTCAAGATGCCAAAATTGGCTCCTACTACGGTGCTGTACCCGGATTCCCTAAACCTCACTTATAACTGCAATTTTATCTCTGGTAAGAACGAGACCGACATCCACGATCGACTGACTTCGGCTACCGTAGAGAGTTTCAAGATGATCATCAAGGGCACTACTGTGTTTGACATTAACAGCTATAACCACACGGCAATTTTTCAAGAGTTTAAGCACTCAAAGTACAAGCACGAGAAGGAGCTGCCTCACAGAGGTATCCAATCTGAGGCTACCGAGAAGAAGATACATGGTACAATTGGTGCAGCTGACGACGTCCTGGCTTCTTCCCACAGAGAGAGATACTCTTTTTACTTTGGAATTTTCCTGTCGAAGCCGCATTTACTCTTCAGGCCTTACACAACACGATCGAGTTTCACATCAAACTGGCCAGCAGGAAATACACTCTCAAAAACATCTGCCTCGAGTACGACTACGTGCAAGAACCGGCGATTGCCAGCAGCATCTCTCAAAATTACTCCTATCACATTCACCTCATCAATGACTACAAGGCCCACACAACAAAAGAGTGTCAGCTGCCGAGTCCGACTTTGAGATAAACGTCAACGCCACTTACTAGAGCCTGCGTTCCATCTTGGTCTTCTTTAGGGCTGACAAAAAGGCCAGTATTGAATGCAAGTTCCCAAACATCACCAAAAATGAAAGTAGACATTGACGGCTTCACCAACCAGCTGTTCACATCCGACTACCTGCCGGTGTACTCTTACACGGATGCCAAAAAATAGTTTCAGATCAAGTCGATGGGAGAGTCGAACATGAATCAAGAGACTTTTCATACAGGCAAGCACTGTATGAATATCGACCTGAGAACGATCAACGATGAAATGTCTTGCAGTGTGGGCAGAGAGGTTAAAGATTACGACAAGCTCAAAATCAGCAAGGGAGCTTCTGACCCTTGCAAGGCTTTTGTGTTTTTGGTCAGTGACATAGTCATATCATTTATAAACAATGAACTTGGAACTTTAGAACAATAAACAAACAATTTACTACCAAAACACCCCCACAACGCCCTAATATGTGGGCGTACAAACTCGGGTAAGACATATCACACGCTAAACATTATAGACAGGTATTACTGGGGATGCTTTGATCGAGTGTGTATAATCTGCCCGACATTTTACGACAACAATGCTTACGATGACATTAAACACCCTTTTTAAAAATATGTCATGTATACTCCAACAGAGACTTGGTAAACACGCTCAATCATATCATTAAAATACACTCCAAGGGAGGTAAACTTTCCGGTAAAAGTTCACTGATCATAATTGACGACTGCAGTGCCGAAAAAGTTCTAAACAAACATCAAACGTCACTGAGCAAGATCGCTCTCAGCGGTCAACACTCGAACCTCACAACCTTGTTCATAACGCAGAGATACATATTGTCTCCCAGAGATTATAGAGAAAATGTACACTGGGTAATGATTACTAAAAGTATGTGCAAAAAATCTTTCGAGACTCTCACTAGCGAAAACAACATTATACCTTCCGAGTATCACTACGAGATAAAAGAATGGTTGGTAAATACATTTATGCTGTTTTTCAACATCGAAGAGGGGATATTGAAAAAAGGGTTGAACACATATTCTACTTTACCGGGTTAGTTTTTTTCTTTCTACGCAGCATAATAATCCTCAAGTGTTACTTGACAGCGTGAAGGTTTTCGAGGTTTAATATAATGGAGTCAAATATTGCCATCCCGAAACAATCCGATAGTAATGTCAGTACCTATCGCGAGAGGTTGGTCAAGGTCTGGGAGGAAAAAATGGAGGAGAACATTAGTAAAATGCCGGACGACCAAGTCAAAAAAATATACCTAAAACATGAGCAAAGAATAGTGGACGGTGTGGGTGATCAAGTTTGCAAACTTTGTGCCAAGGGGTGGGCAAAGGCGATCGCTAGGTTTGCATCGCTTACCAATGAGGAAGAATTTGAAAAACCAATAGGTAACAACTATTTTGTGAAAACTGCTATTAAAAACTATTTCCCCGCTATATATAATGAT
Source organism: Cryptosula pallasiana (assembly GCA_945261195.1). NCBI lineage: Eukaryota > Metazoa > Bryozoa > Gymnolaemata > Cheilostomatida > Cryptosulidae > Cryptosula > Cryptosula pallasiana. Next base: position 20,510,469 of record OX183134.1, on the reverse strand, counting down.
TAGGGGAGCTACCTAGCTCCGCTCTCAATATTGGCTACTATAGCGACCAGCATAGATTATGGTACGATAAATGTCAGATCCAAAGATATCCAAGAATCTAATGAGGACTAAAGTTGCAAAAACTCAGGAAATGGAAACAAAACCACTCAGTATGGGTCTCAAAGAAAATTTCAGTGACAAACCAACTCAAACACCAGAGATGCTTAAAACAGGAGCTGGTCAAAAAAGATGTAGAAAAATAATTGGGTATATGGAAGTACGTGCTCGGAGGGAGCTTTGTTCTAGGTATCGTGTACCTGGTTACAAAAAGTTCGGCTCCCAAGATCACAAGAATACCTGTACCCGCACTTCAATCACAAGTGCAACCACAGCTGCCACAGTTACCACAAGCAAACTCCAGCAAAAAATAGGAAGTTTTAGTATAGTAAATGGCAAGAGCTAAGATAGAAGATATTGGTAACGCGCTGTATGACAGCACTCTGATGGCGGTGGGAGTAGTCACCACCAGAACGGGACTAGAGGCAATGCGTTTCAAAGATAGACCTTCAGATATGAAACCAGCTAGCGTTGGCATGCTAGCCTTGGAGTTTGGTGTTGCAAACTACACGGTGCAAAAATTGGAAGACGCCAAAGTCAACCAGTTTCTGTCTGATTTTATTGTATTCGTCTACAATAGCATCAAACTCATCCTCATCTATAAAATTTTTGGCTAAATGGGGAGACAGCTTTTTGTCTAGCGTGTTTATATCCATGAGCATTATCGCATGCCTCTTGATATGTAACCAATTTTTTGTTGTTATAGTGCTTGGTAATTGGTGTAAGAGTTGGCATACCTACAACTGTAAAAGTAGTCACTACTCCAGTTGCCGATTGTGTCACAGCCAGCGATGAAAAATACTGTAGACAAATTTTGTAAATTTCTCACAGCCTGGCCATATTTTCTACAATATTTTTTCCTCTTGATAACTAACAATGAAGTATCATGTCTCATGTTTTTTACAATCTCATATCTTTGCACACCACCATCAGGTGGGGTGGGAGGATTTTTTTCCATTTATTATAGTTATAAACCTTCCGTATCCGGTGGTACTACCTGAAGCTGCTCTTTTGTAAACCTCTCTTCAATACCCGGAAGCGTGTAAGAGAAGGTTGATTCTCCCACAAATGGATCTCGTCAATGTCATACACATCTAATGACCAAATGGGGCCAGTGGCCTATTGTCTCCAGCTTCTTCTCCAGGCTTGTAGAGATAGCGAACAAAATTATCTATAGGCAAAGGCTGTTTGATGCTTTCGAGTTTGATTGCCTTTGCAGGCTTCATACCAATCATTCTTGCTTCTTCGCCATTTATCGCGTTCACAACGTCAGATAATCTGCTCAACTATTCACGGTTGGTCTTTCATCTTTAATCTCTTTGTTATATTAATGCCCACACAAACGCTCGGCCAACAAGTTCAACAAAGGCTATATTTTTTTATTTAGGGATAGCAAAACTTTACATCATGCTTGTTCATCAACTCTGTAAGCTCACCCAAAAATTCACGACCCTTGTCACTCATTATCTCTTTGGCATGACCTCTTTTATATATGTTTGATGGCGTTGGCAGTGTCCACAGCAGTTTTACTTGGTGAAGGCTCGGCCTCTCCCCATACCTAGAAGCAATGTCTACCACAGTCAACCCATACTTGTACTTGCTATCGACCTGCAGGCTTAATAGATTGATCTGGTGCGTGTGGTGGGTTGAACTTGTGTATAGTGAAGAACTTTTATGCACTTATATTTTGGTTTATAAATCTGATAAACTGGTTGACAATGGAGCCAATAGTGAGTTTCTTGTTTGGTAAGCTCTGAAAATTTCTTCTTTAATCTCCCAGCAGCCAATAGGTATATTCGCGACCTGGATTGATCCGCACAATAAATTCAATAAATAATCTTTTTCGCAATTTATTTAATGCGAATGGGTCGGCAGCAATATTTTTAATGGATCCCCATGAGAAAGAAAATATTAGCTTGCTAGACATACTCATAGGTTGTGAACACTACCGATGCATAACATAAAAATTAATATAACCGCACGTGGGTGGCGTTTGTTTCAAAACAGTTCATTCTCGACAACATTTATAATTACTATATCGTTATAAAATTATCGATTATTATATATGTTGTTTATTAATATTAATTATTATTTTTTCCACGTACACTATTCATATATTGGAAATACATTGACCAAATAATGAAAATGGAGCTATTTTGTTAAAACAATAAAGATAAATGTTATAGTGAATCAAGAATGAATTGTTTTGAAATAAACATTGTCAACCGGACAAATGTAAAGCTGTTTATTCTTTGACTCGCTACCACTATCTGCTACTTACCGTTACATCATGCTACTAATACCAATGAGGAATCAACGACACAATAACCGTTGCTGATGAATTGCTTATACATGTGAAAATAATTATGCTTGCTACAATCTACATTGGAATTTTATGCCCTCACATCTGATCCGGACCAATGGATATTAGTTCTTATTATTATATAACAAAAATTAAACGCCTGGATCTATGTGTTCGCAGCCAACTGATGTGAATCCCAAATATGACTAATGGTAGATGCTCATCGATCCAGGTCGGGAATACACCCATTGAACCCCTCTGGTAACCAGTAGGAGAATAGTATATTTCCTTTAGGCTATCCATTTACTACAATGACAGATTTTTTATTTAGTTGATGGATTTTTTATTTGGTTGACAGATGTGTTTTTAGTTAACTGATTTTTTTAGTTGGTCGACGGATTTTTTATTTGCTTTACGGATTTTTTATTTGCTCGACGGATTGTTATTTGGTTAAATAATTTTGTTTTCATGATGCAGTTTAAAACCAGTTTGCTGGTTATAAAATATAATGCCGGTTAGGGCCATTTCTCATCGTGGTAGGAATGTCCACTACTATCCGTCTTGTTTACGAATCCGCAGTAAATAAAATATTTACCGGGCAATGCGAGTTAAAACACGTACTCAGGAAGGTAAACCTTGCATTTCTCATCAGTAGCCTCATTAACAACAGTAGCTATAAAGCCCCCATATCTAGTAGGCTTCGGATATGAGCTCTTGTAAACGTGTGACACTATCTGTGGCAATTCACTTAGCTTTTTGCACAGCTACAAGTGGAGCAGCTCCAAAAGTGATTCCATTGATTGCGTGTGGCATTATTATATTAACCTTTAAGGATCTGTCAATCATCTAGCATGTCCTAATTTTTGACCGACACCTAAAGATTAGTATAACAAATGACAATAAGCAAACGGGACCAGCACCCAACGGTCCTGCAGTCGTGTGCCACTTTGTGACAGCCGCCCCTCAAACTGTTCTGTTCTGTTTCTGAATTTCCATCGTTTACACTTTGGAAAAACAGATATTTCAGCCAAAATACTCGATTTTCATCGGCGAATTTAGAGGGCAAAAATTTTTGGCCAGATCAACCACTTAACATATTACTGTAATGCTGTTTTTTTTTTGTCTCATTCTGATAGCAAAACATTACTCTATACACTCAAGATGTTTAAAAAAGATCAAGACTGACTTGAAAAATGTTTTTTGCACAAGTTATATTTAACTTTTCCACACTCCCATCTTTCACCCTCCGACAATCAAGTCAGCTCTGCAACAATTTTTCAACCCTTGGGCAAAAGAAATAATTATGTTTTGCATGCAGCTGCTTTGCTTGATGCCCACGCTATTAAGTTTCAAATAGAAAAACACTCAAATACTTACATGATGGTAAGAGCTATAAGTTTTACTCAAATCATTTCAGTATAACTTGATACTGACAAAAATCATTGCTATATAAGTACTACTTCATATTTTACGAATAATTAGCCAATCAATAAAAATTCAAGCAGATACTGTGTGTATCATTCAACAACTACCAATAGGGATAATTGTGGTGCCAGAGAGCTAGTAGCCCTGGCTACTTACCATAGCGCTAAATTATTGTGAAGCCATGCACAACAATGCAAAGTATGCTTATCTACTACAAATGAGATTTGACCTACGTGTACTCTTAGTTATAAATACATTCAGCTAACCACTTAGTTGGTGCATTCCTATGTTTTATTGAGTTTGAATTTTCCACAGAAATCTCCAAATAAATTGACGATTCTCTGCGTATACTTATGTCAAGCATATGTGTTATCATATAGTCATTCTTGTAGTAGTTTTGCGTTTTCTATTTCTAATGACTGAATACCGAAGCTAGCGGAAATTATATTTTGGTGATTGAATGGGCAAGTATTGTCAGTTTTTACCGGAAAACGCTTTTTAAATACTACTCGTGAAAGGGTTGACACCAATAGCCAATTAGATGTGCGTTGCGGTGCATTAGTATTACAACAAAAATGCATCACATCAGCCTGTAAGTTTAGTTGTATGAAATAGATGACAAGCTATCTTCCATTTTCATTTAATTTTGTAAAAATCTACTGGTGATTCTGCTACGCGTTGCACTCGATTGTAGTATTTACAGTAATCATTACATTTGTGCTTGGTAATGAGGCCTTCAGAACTTGTCATTCAGCCGTACCAGTATTACCCAGTGAATATGGATAGTAGTGACGATGAAGTGCCAGTTCCTGGTGCTTTATTTGAGAGAGAAAAATGCAGGAAAAAGAGTTACACCTTAGTTGTTGCTAGTAGCAGTACTACTACTAGTTTGACAGCAACCACTGTTATTAAATCAGTGTCATCATATGCTGCTATATTTAATAAAACAGCCTCTACTCACACATTTAGGCTGACAGAGGAGAATTGGTGTTATTGTGGGTATTGCAATGACATGCCTACAGGCTTAGAAAAGAAATGTTGCATGAGTGAATCTCTAGACTTGACTTATTTCCGAGAGGATGATGTTTATGTGCCTGGCATCCAGTGTATTCTCACAAGTAATGTATTGTTGAAAGAAATATCGGGCTAGCGATCTCTTGAATTACAGTTGTTCAGACAGAAAAGGATGCTAGGATATCGAGGTGAAGCTCTCTCTGTCCAGTTGATGTCAAATGCCAATTGTCGCTTCCCTGCTTACCAAAACTATATTGACTTTATTCATATCTACCTTGGCAAGCACAATTGCCGAGTTATACCTGCCTGTGTGGTGAATGACATTCGAAGCATGTGGCCTGACCCAACTAAACTTTACGTTGGATTTCAGCAGGTTGGAAGCATGTGTGTTGACGATGAAGTACAAGAAGTGCCAGCTGATGAGCTGGAACAGCTGCTCCTAGATGATGGTACATTGTAGTGTCCATGCTTGGGCATTAGTAGACTTCTAGTACCATGCATCCAACCCAAACGACCTTTTTCAAGTCCACCAACATGTTCAAGAGTTGTTCAAAAAATTATGGCAGTTTCTTCTGCATAGAGCAATGTTTTATGATAAACAAAGTTAGGTAACTTATTTATGAGATTAACGTTCAAGTTTTCAAAGAAATAAAATTAAAGTTAGTGAAACCTTGTGCAGTTATATAAAATCTCTGCTGCTGCTTGAAACTACTAGCATATTGATAAATGGACAGTTTGAGTGGTTTGATTGGCAACAATGAAAGTGTGATGAAGGCGGTGAGATCTGCATTCAGCAAAGTTAATGTGTTCATCTCAGTGAAAAAAGTGCGTTACAATTGGTTTCACCACGTGCTAACCAAATCCATTCATGCTATCTATGGTTAATGTGTGATTACTCAGAGGAAGCGACACGTGAAGGCTTGTAACATTGCTTCCCTTCCGACGATGTAACCCTATCGTCTGTTACTCTCATCAAGAGGCGGACTGATAGTCTATTCGCTCCTGAGCGCAGACGCCTTGATGAGAGTACCCTTATCTACCAAGTATGCGCACTTACTTGAATCATGAGTAGTGTTCAGCAACAGCTGTTGCTAGCTCAGGCTTCTCCACCCGGGCAATGCACACTCCTCTATTCTATAAAAGTATATTATGCACTTTGTATAAAATGTTGAGTACCATGTGTAATGTGTCATTTTTGTGTATACATAGTTGTACATACCCCAGCAACGTTTACAGTAGGATGCACAGCTTCTTCGATCACACGTTGCAACATGCTCTGTCTAAAACTATAGAATTTCTTCTCATAGGTAGTCTTGAGCCAACAACACCTGGATTCGTTTGAGTAGTACAATGCACTCTTTATATTACCACTCATGTAACATATACTTTAATATTAACAAGGTTTAATTTTTTGACGACATTTAAAACAATTCAGTTATGGTGCACGATGCTTTCTCGTTTTTTTTGGTTTCCTCCACCAACATTGTGGTTGTGGTCCAAAATTACCAACTGGACTCTAGCCTGGTAGCTTGTTGGATCAAAGTCAAGGCGCTTAGGTGCATAGACCAGTTGTAGACTGTGCAGACTTTCCATATTGCAGTTGTGCAAGCCATAGTTGAGCAAGCGCAATGACTGCAAAGTCTTTAGTTTGTTGAGGGCATTCAACAGAACTGTAGGTGCAGGATTTCCTGGCCCCGGCCACAATATTTTTCTCACCATATCACTGAAAATTTTACAAAAATATAATCATTTCTTGATTTTAGTATTAACCACATTTATGAACTTGCGAACACTATCACATACTCTATTTAGCACTTACTGCTCTAAGGGATCATGCTGGCATCTGTGGTACTTCAACATCCCTTCATAGTCATCATGCACATTTACAGCATTGCTTGCCATACTGCGCACCATTTCCACCAACAGTTCAGCATCGCTTTTGCAATGCTGTGCAGCCCACCATATTTGGTTTTTCAACTCCGGTAACGATGGCAGAAGTTTTGGTGAGCCTTAGTAGTATAGGCCTCCTTCAACTTTTTAACAAAGTTTTTGGACCAGTGCCAGAGATCCTGGTTAAAAAATGTGATTTTCTATAAAAATTTCTAAATATAAATGCAACAAGTGAACAAAAATTATTACAGCAAATCATTTTTACAAAGTCCTCATTTCATAGATGAACAAATTAAAAAAAATAATATGTATTTCAACAGGTAATTAGCAATGCTTTTGTAATTTCTCATCTGTGGTGCAATAGAGAGGTGACCATCAGTTGCCACTACACTCACATCTATTTCTTCCTTGGCTTGTTGGAAAAGTTCAACGAAGGTTTTCTTATCCGCAGCAGTGGATGACGTTGTTGTGGCACACTCCTCGTACAGCTAGTGAGTAACTAAACCTGTACTCTAAAAGTCCAAGCTTGGGTGAGAAATCTTTTTCATTGTCATTTTATTGAAATTGCTGTAAAGTCATTAACTTACGATATCCATGAATGTGTATGTGCGATAACGTGCACACTGCACTGGACTATCGAACCGTCCATCCGCATCTAGGCTAGCTTTTGACTCTATAAAAATGGTACTCGTGATCGGCCATTTATAGTAGACAACTTGATCAATGGCATACAAAGTAAAACCAGTTATTTCAATTTAGTTTGCATGTCATACCTCTGTTGGTAAGAAGGAGACAAACAGTCATCGCTTTCTCTTACACTTCAATGATGACAGGTATAATGCAGCTTCACTGATACTGGTAAAATACCAACTTGGATATGAATTTCAAGCTCAACACTTGAAAAGGTTTGGCCACCTGAGTGAATGGGACTTCTCTGAAACAATAAATGTCATACAACTGATTAACTTCCAACTTATTGCAGCATATTATTACAGTGATGAGCCTAAAGAAGTGCTTAGCTATACATACGAAATTAAAATGAATGAGGCCAGGAGAATGTTGCCTGCCAGTTTGGAACCAATTCTAGGCTGAGATCCCCACTTGAGTTTTGTTCCACATAAATTACATTCAGCGGAAACTACCACTGCTGAACCCACTTTCTGTAACTTTGCCTTGGTAAGAGATGGTACTTGGCATTCCTTGCAGCGCACCTGCAGTTTTTTTATTTCTTACAATATAATGTGTATTACATAATATAAATTAGAATAATATTTATTGTCATTCATTTTTATCAGTGAAATATTAGAAAAACAGACTGGTACGTACACTACTTAGTAAATCAATTAATTAAATTTTGAACAAACTCCACTTCAGTTCGTCCTGTGGAGTACAATCTTCCGATGGTATGGAGTCATCAATTCCAATATCTGTGATTAGCCATCAATCATATCACTCACCTAATCAGCAATAGACACTGTTCCAGCAAAGTGCCAGGTAAGCAATACAGACCTTCTTAGGTTTCACTTTCATCATCAGAAGGAACCCACTCGTCGACACCATATGTGCTATCAGCTTGGTGGAGGGCTGCACGGGATAGTTGTGGTCAAGCAATGACGGCACAACAACCTCATCAAGACATGTTTGAGGGGAGGGCTTCAGAGTGAAGCTTTCCGTTTGACACCCCTAATAAATTTTCTTAATTATGAGCAGAAGAAGACAGAATGTTATGAATTTACCACAAAACTCCACAATTGAAATTAGCGACGATACAAGAGGTGTACAGTGGAATAAGACTTGAGGTTTTTGACAGCAGTCTCATGATAGGCAGATAGAAAGGGTCAGCTATAGTAGAGAAGTTTCTAGAACAGTATACTGCAACAGAAACATTCAATAACATGAAAATGTCAACCGAAGCTGAGCGCTTACAAAGCTGTGCATAGTAACACCACTATGTAGCTGTTATGGAGGTGTCAGAGACACTGGTCTAGAGAAAATAATTCCCCACTACAGAACTTTTATAACAGTTGCCAGAATTCGATGATTTACTGCACTTCAAAATTTGAGAACTAAGTGAAATAACATTTTAAAAAATGTACTAACATCATACATGCAGACCTGTACATTCCCTTGTACAGTCACTTCCTCAAAGTCCTGCACAGACACTACTGCTGGTGATAGAATGACAGAGGCAGAGCCTGCCACGGTTGCTGATGAAGAACTCTGTATATATACATATGTATATTTGATAGCAAAATTTACCGGTGTCCGAATACTACCTTACAAGTCGATGGATTATAACCTCGCAATGAATATATTTGAATTGTCAGCTCGCTCTTTTTGTTTTGCGCTCCAATTACAGCCATTGCATGGTATTTTACACCTAAAAAATTCACAGTTCACCCCTCATAAATTATTGTTATCACCCATGGACCTAAAAGATCACTCGAGTGTGTGCCAGGAGTCTTCATTTTTTGTCACCCCATCTGTGTCATACAGGACAACTTCTAATGCTGGCAAATGCGGCTTCGGTATTGAGTGTGTTTTCAGTGAACGAATGAAAGTAATTTTTGAAAATCGTTTTATAGTTTAAATATTTGTTTGCTCACAAATCATCATGTGACAACTATGGTGCATTGACAAGTATTGTGGTGGTATTAGTGTGAAGGCCAACGGGTTCCTTACACTAGATTGGTAATAGGCACAGTTGGGGTAAATCATTATTCTGTCAAAACAAATCACCAACCAAGTCAAGTCAATTAACCTAAATAAATACTAAAGTCTACTTAACCTTTTGTCCCAAATCATCAAGTCATAAAAATTTTGTGATTTGCAAACGGTTTGAATTACAGATGATTTGAATCACTAGTGATTTGCCCTAACTCTGGTAACAGTCACCAGTCAGAATCTCTGGATTACTCCAGCTAACAATCCAACCTGGAACTAAACAGCAATATGTAATATTCTGTTCAGTACCAAGCCATTTTTGCAGTTTTGTTACATGCTGGCTGGCATACTGCAGTGAAATGTTAAGGGCCGACAGGTGCATACACCAACATCTGATTTTATATAAAGAAAGTCAAATAATATTTAAATGTAGTATAATGATTTTTAATATTAATTATCAACAATAATTCATTAATTAGGTAATATATGACAAGAAACATAGTGTATTTATAACATTATGATTATATCACTAATATATACTGTGATAAGAACACAAAAATGATAAATATAATAATAGCTGATAGCCATTACCAGTCACATAATAATAGCTAATAAGAAAATGGTAATAATCAATGAATACCATTAATAATAATACTCATATATACTTACACTACGAACAGTTCTTCAATTTATTATAATAATTTTATTAATAATAAACAGCAGTAAAAATTAATAATGAGAATAATTATTGTTATTATTATTTATTATTACTACTACTATCTATGTCAAAAGATATGTTTTTATAATCAACATTGTTGTACCTAGTAGCTGGGTTAACTTTGCAAACTGTGCAACTTGAAGTTGAAATGTACCCGTGTGTAAGCCTTGCAAAATGCAGTGTACAGTCATTTAGAGCAATAAATGGTATTTAAATTAAATTAATTGAGATTGAAAATCGCCAGAGTAAACATGGGTGATCTAGCTGATGATTTTATAAAATTAAAAACTAACCTAACAATCATCGATACAAGTGTTAGACTGAGCTGCTTTTTGCATCGGCCAAATTTTACTTCCTCATGTCATCATTCTAAGAGCTGGATTTTGGTTTGAATTAGTCAAATGTTGATGTAACTGACAATGATATGGTCTTCAGGCTTGGGCAAAGGATATAGACGTGCAAAGGCTTACAATGAAATTCACCAGTAACTGGCGTTGTGAAGCAATAAGCTAAAGACCTTACAATAAAATTATTCACGACCCATGTTCACCAAACAAAATGCAATAAACATAATCAGATTGGAAATAAAAGTATTAAATAAATATTCGTTTATTTAGAAACTCGGGGGTCAACCAAAAAAAAAATTAGCTCATTGAATAAAAAAAAACTAACGAGCATTTACTGATGTTTTTTTAGGTCGCAAATGAAATTGAACAAAAAGTGAATTATAATGAGCGAGTCTAATTTATTCATTTTCATAGACCAGTTTTGTCCCCCCAACATATTGAGAAATTATGTACCAAACAAAGAGGACAGCTTTACAAGATATTTTTATCGATAGTGATGCAATTCTTATTTTATTGGTACTATTTAAAAACTGGGTGCCATCTTGTTCACAATTTGTTCAGTAATCTATAAAAACTTGTTAAACATTATGATGTTCTAAACTCATGTTTTGTTTCATCCTCGATGTATCGAATTACGAGCACCTATTATTTTTTGTCATTTGTTCAATGCCGAAAATTATCTTAATATTTAGCAAGGAATTGCAAACAAGTTTTTTATTATTACAAAGAAAAGTTTGATTAGGCGCATTACATGACAAGAGACTTGTTGCTGAAAACACGTTCATGGAATTAATTATTGCTCAGGTTCAAGCTTCTGGTGTTGTAGTGTTATACAATAAATTGGGCTTTAATTACTTCTTCCAGCTTTTATATGGACATTGAGACTGAAACGCCATGATCATTATAACCCATACCCCATACATGATCCATTATAAACCATACCCCATACATGATCCATTATAAACCATACTCTATACATGATCATTATAAACCATACTCTATACATGATCATTATAAACCATACTACATACATGATCATTATAAACCATACTACATACATGATCCATTATAAACCATACTCCATACATGATCATTATAAACCATACTCTATACATGATCATTATAAACCATACTACATACATGATCATTATAAACCATGCTCCATACATGATCATTATAAACCATACTCTATACATGATCATTATAAACCATACTACATACATGATCATTATAAACCATACTACATACATGATCATTATAAACCATACTCTATACATGATCATTATAAACCATACTACATACATGATCCATTATAAACCATACTCCATACATGATCATTATAAACCATACTCCATACATGATCATTATAAACCATACTCTATACATGATCCATTATAAACCATACTCTATACATGATCATTATAAACCATACTCTATACATGATCATTATAAACCATACTACATACATGATCATTATAAACCATACTCTATACATGATCCATTATAAACCATACTACATACATGATCCATTATAAACCATACTCTATACATGATCATTATAAACCATACTCTATACATGATCATTATAAACCATACTCTATACATGATCCATTATAAACCATACTACATACATGATCCATTATAAACCATACTCTATACATGATCCATTATAAACCATACTACATACATGATCCATTATAAACCATATTCCATACATGATCATTATAAACCATACTCTATACATGATCATTATAAACCATACCCTATACATGATCATTATAAACCATACTCTATACATGATCCATTTATAAACCATACGCTATACATGATCATTATAAACCATACTCTATTATACATGATCCATTATAAACCATACTACATACATGATCATTATAAACCATACTCTATACATGATCATTATAAACCATACTCTATACATGATCCATTATAAACCATACTCTATACATGATCCATTATAAACCATACTCTATACATGATCCATTATAAACCATACTCTATACATGATCCATTATAAACCATACTACATACATGATCCATTATAAACCATACTCTATACATGATCATTATAAACCATACTCTATACATGATCATTATAAACCATACTCTATACATGATCCATTATAAACCATACTCTATACATGATCCATTATAAACCATACTCTATACATGATCCATTATAAACCATACTCTATACATGATCCATTATAAACCATACTACATACATGATCCATTATAAACCATACTCTATACATGATCATTATAAACCATACTCTATACATGATCATTATAAACCATACTCTATACATGATCCATTATAAACCATACTCTATACATGATCCATTATAAACCATACTCTATACATGATCCATTATAAACCATACTCTATACATGATCATTATAAACCATACTACATACATGATCCATTATAAACCATACTCCATACATGATCATTATAAACCATACTCTATACCTGATCCATTATAAACCATACTCTATACATGATCATTATAAACCATACTCCATACATGATCATTATAAACCATACTCTATACATGATCATTATAAACCATACTACATACATGATCATTATAAACCATACTCTATACATGATCATTATAAACCATACTACATACATGATCATTATAAACCATACTACATACATGATCCATTATAAACCATAATCCATACATGATCCATTATAAACCATACTCTATACATGATCCATTATAAACCATACTCTATACATGATCATTATAAACCATACTCTATACATGATCATTATAAACCATACTACATACATGATCATTATAAACCATACTCTATACATGATCCATTATAAACCATACTCTACACATGATCATTATAAACCATACTCTATACATGATCCATTATAAACCATACTCTATACATGATCATTATAAACCATACTACATACATGATCATTATAAACCATACTCCATACATGATCCATTATAAACCATACTCTATACATGATCCATTATAAACCATACTCTATACATGATCATTATAAACCATACTCTATACATGATCATTATAAACCATACTACATACATGATCATTATAAACCATACTCTATACATGATCCATTATAAACCATACTCTACACATGATCATTATAAACCATACTCTATACATGATCATTATAAACCATACTCTATACATGATCATTATAAACCATACTACATACATGATCATTATAAACCATACTCTATACATGATCCATTATAAACCATACTCCATACATGATCATTATAAACCATACTCTATACATGATCCATTATAAACCATACTCCATACATGATCATTATAAACCATACTCTATACATGATCATTATAAACCATACTACATACATGATCATTATAAACCATACTCTATACATGATCATTATAAACTATACTACATACATGATCATTATAAACCATACTACATACATGATCCATTATAAACCATACTCTATACATGATCCATTATAAACCATACTACATACATGATCCATTATAAACCATACTCTATACATGATCCATTATAAACCATACTCTACACATGATCATTATAAACCATACTCTATACATGATCATTATAAACCATACTCTATACATGATCATTATAAACCATACTACATACATGATCATTATAAACCATACTCTATACATGATCCATTATAAACCATACTCCATACATGATCATTATAAACCATACTCTATACATGATCCATTATAAACCATACTCCATACATGATCATTATAAACCATACTCTATACATGATCATTATAAACCATACTACATACATGATCATTATAAACCATACTCTATACATGATCATTATAAACTATACTACATACATGATCATTATAAACCATACTACATACATGATCCATTATAAACCATACTCTATACATGATCCATTATAAACCATACTACATACATGATCCATTATAAACCATACTACATACATGATCCATTATAAACCATACTACATACATGATCCATTATAAACCATACTACATACATGATCCATTATAAACCATACTCTATACATGATCCATTATAAACCATACTACATACATGATCCATTATAAACCATACTACATACATGATCCATTATAAACCATACTACATACATGATCCATTATAAACCATACTCTATACATGATCCATTATAAACCATACTCTATACATGATCCATTATAAACCATACTACATACATGATCCATTATAAACCATACTACATACATGATCCATTATAAACCATACTACATACATGATCCATTATAAACCATACTACATACATGATCCATTATAAACCATACTCTATACATGATCCATTATAAACCATACTCTATACATGATCCATTATAAACCATACTACATACATGATCCATTATAAACCATACTCTATACATGATCATTATAAACCATACTACATACATGATCATTATAAACTATACTACATACATGATCATTATAAACCATACTCTATACATGATCCATTATAAACCATACTCTATACATGATCCATTATAAACCATACTACATACATGATCCATTATAAACCATACTCTATACATGATCATTATAAACCATACTCTATACATGATCCATTATAAACCATACTACATACATGATCCATTATAAACCATACTACATACATGATCATTATAAACCATACTCTATACATGATCCATTATAAACCATACTACATACATGATCATTATAAACCATACTCTATACATGATCATTATAAACCATACTACATACATGATCATTATAAACCATACTCTATACATGATCCATTATAAACCATACTCTACACATGATCATTATAAACCATACTCTATATATGATCCATTATAAACCATACTCTATACATGATCCATTATAAACCATACTACATACATGATCATTATAAACCATACTCTATACATGATCATTATAAACCATACTACATACAAGATCCAATATAAACCATACTACATACATGATCATTATAAACCATACTACATACATGATCATTATAAACCATACTACATACAAGATCATTACAACGCATTCTACATACATGATTTTTAGAAATCATACTCTATACATGAACCATTAAAAACTATATTTCATTCAAGATCAGAAGTTTGCAGCGTCATTCAGCTCAAAAACAAAAGCCAGACATTTTAACAATCAGACCAGAAACGCAGCTTTTCGTTTTGATATGAGATTTATTTATTTGACACGTTTTATCAACAAACAAAATTGTTGCAATATTTGAGAATTGAAAAATTTGCCACAAATGCTTAAACGATAAATAAATAATAGTTTTTGAATTGTAATGGTATATATAATATAAATATTTCAAGTGCACCAAAAACTCTCTCAAGGCTAGTTTGTTTTCACTTTTTAACTAGCTCTCAGTGAAAGTGCTTTCTTCCAGGCCTTCCTTTATTTCTTGTAGGTCCTTTCCTAGCTAAAACAAAAAAAAAACTGAAATTTGTTAATATTTTCTGTTACCAGCGAGTTTTTTCTTGATTAGTTGCAGCATTTGTTACCTGTGGGCGGTAGGTTGGTTCATTTTCGTGGTTATTCTCTAGTTATTTTCCACATCTCTTCAAGTTTAAAAATTTATGCTGACAAAAACCTAAACATTTTTGGATATTTGCTAACTTCTTCAAGCGAAAGTTGCTTTAGCAAAAACGGTTTTATTGGTGTTAACCTAATGCTTACACCAAATATAAAGTGTATAACACGAAATGTTTCAAAACTAAAATTTTTGGGTTTTGAAAATTTTTTATGTCAACTCAAAAAATTTGCAAAGACCGTTTTAATGCCCTTTTTTCTATACAATGCTTAAGTAAATAGTCAGTCAAGTCATATTGTAGACATTTCAGTGCACTCCAACTGTTTGCATACTGTGTTAGTGCAGTAAATGGGTGTACTGTACAATGAAGGGGCTAGAGATATCATAACTAACAGTGCAGCTATGTTTTTTCATGTATTAAACATATTTTTAACACACTCGACCTTGACTCAACCTAGGCCCGATCAACCTAACAACCACCATACGTAATCAATCAACCGAGTGACAATGGTAATTGTATATATATAAGTTTGATAATATAATGATCCAAAAATACAAGTAATATATTGTGGTGGAATTTTGTGACCACTACCATTGCGCAAGGTCCCCCTGACAACTGCTGGGTGTCAGGCACACCTAAATAGAGCCTGGCACAGCCAGAACACAAGCAAGTCAGCCGGTAGAAACCCTACTGGCCCCGCGGCATTTACCGCCGGCCCTGCAGCATTCACTGCCAGCCCTGCAAAGGTACCACCGGCCCTGCAGCACACCCTGCCGGCCCTGCAGCATGCACTACCGGCCCTGCAGTGCCACTACTGACCCTATACCAGGTCGGTGAGGAAAGAACTACTATAGCCTGAGAACCTAAATTGATACCAAAGATGCAGGAGCCCGACTTTGCAGCATAGCTGTCCTCAGACAAGACCAAAGCCAAAGACCACAAGCCATAAGGACCAGGAACTAGAGCTACTCATTGCACCATCATGAATCAGCAAGAGTGACTGATAAGCTCCGCCCCTACTTCTGGGCGTCTTGCATGTTTAACCCTATATTAACCAATGATTGTATCACTTATTTATATCTCATGTTCTGATTAGTGTAACAACTTCCTGCCACTGCTAATTTGTTGCCCCCTTATTTGGGCCTATGTTTTAATCCTGTTCTGCCTATAAAAGGCAGAACACTTCACATTATTCTTTGTATTGTATTGGGATTCTGCTTGTGATTGATCCAAGTACCATAATACATTTACCGTTATTATACATTGCTGGTTATGCTGTATAATAAACTATGGTATACTCAACAAGACATTGAGTTGTGCGTTTGATCCGTGGGCTCTGAGAACAGTTGTGGAGTCGGCATACTCCTCTGTTAGAAGTTGACCTCTGGAGTGAGGTGTTGTTGGTGGACATTTAGTCGGCCCCCCAAAATCCACTACAATATGTTCACTAGCAAGGCAGACTAACAACTACGTCTTTTAAACATGGCACTCCCTCTATATAGAGTTCAAAGGTAGGTGGAATAATGTCATCTCATTGGCTGTTAAATAAGCAGGCTGATTGTATTAAGTGTCTATCGTTCTCTTTACCCCATTGGAGCGTGAGGTGTATTCTACACTTAGCTCTTGGGTACAGCTGCACTAGCCCATTGGAGCGTGAGGTGTATTCTACACTTAGCTCTTGGGTACAGCTGCACTAGTCCATTGGAGCGTGAGGTGTATTCTACACTTAGCTCTTGGGTACAGCTGCACTAGCCCATTGGAGCGTGAGGTGTATTCTACACTTAACTCTTGGGTACAGCTGCACTAGTCCATTGGAGCGTGAGGTGTATTCTACACTTAGCTCTTGGGTACAGCTGCACTACCCCATTGGAGCGTGAGGTGTATTCTACACTTAGCTCTTGGGTACAGCTGCACTAGCCCATTGGAGCGTGAGGTGTATTCTACACTTAGCTCTTGGGTACAGTTGCACTAGCCCATTGGAGCGTGAGGTGTATTCTACACTTAGCTCTTGGGTACAGCTGCACTAGTCCATTGGAGCGTGAGGTGTATTCTACACTTAGCTCTTGGGTACAGCTGCACTAGCCCATTGGAGCGTGAGGTGTATTCTACACTTAGCTCTTGGGTACAGCTGCACTAGCCCATTGGAGCGTGAGTGTATTCTACACTTAGCTCTTGGGTACAGCTGCACTAGCCCATTGGAGCGTGAGGTGTATTCTACACTTAGCTCTTGGGTACAGCTGCACTAGCCCATTGGAGCGTGAGGTGTATTCTACACTTAGCTCTTGGGTACAGCTGCACTAGCCCATTGGAGCGTGAGGTGTATTCTACACTTAGCTCTTGGGTACAGCTGCACTACCCCATTGGAGCGTGAGGTGTATTCTACACTTAGCTCTTGGGTACAGTTGCACTAGCCCATTGGAGCGTGAGGTGTATTCTACACTTAGCTCTTGGGTACAGCTGCACTAGCCCATTGGAGCGTGAGGTGTATTCTACACTTAGCTCTTGGGTACAGCTGCACTAGCCCATTGGAGCGTGAGGTGTATTCTACACTTAGCTCTTGGGTACAGCTGCACTAGCCCATTGGAGCGTGAGGTGTATTCTACACTTAGCTCTTGGGTACAGCTGCACTAGCCCATTGGAGCGTGAGGTGTATTCTACACTTAGCTCTTGGGTACAGCTGTACTAGCCCAACAAGCAAGTGAATGTTGTACAAACGTTGTCTGGATGTCGGTGAAGGCCCCCTGAACGTTTTGCGCCGCACGTTTACTTCGCTACTTTCTGTAGACACCCTCGAACGTTATTCAAACGTTATTCCCAATGTTGTGGACAAACATTTGTACAATGTTTATGTAATGATAACTGAAAATGTTGTATTAATGTTGCCTGGATGTCCATCAACATTCCCTAAACATTGTGCGCAGCACGTTTACTTCACTACTTTTTGTAGACACCCTTGAACGTTATTTAAACGTTTTTCCCAGTGTTGTGGACAAACATTTATACAATGGTTATGTTATGATAATTCAAAATGTTGTATTCGTGTTGCCTGGATGTCCATCAACATTCCCTAAACATTGTGCGCAGAGCATTTATTTCAGAACTTTCTGAAGACACCCTCAAACATTAATCCAATGTTACTCCCAATGTTACCCACAAACATTCACACAATGCTGAGGCAATGATATATCATAATGTTGCATCGACGTTGCCTGGATGTCAATTAATGTCCTCTGGACATTGTATGCAAATGTTCATTTCATGACTGTTCATACACGCCTTTCAATGTTGTTGCAATGCTACACCCATTGTCCTCGCAAAACATCCTATGAATGTTTTTTGAATGTTTTCACTATTCGTCATCTCAAAATATCCACAAAACATTTATTGAACATGTTATGTCAATGTCGTGATAAAATGTTTACAAAACATTCGCTGAAAATGTTACATTAATGTCGGTATAAAACGTTTACAGAATGTTCATTAAACATGTTACACCAATGTCGTTATAAAATGTTTACAAAACATTCATTAGACATATCACAACAACGTTGTTATAGATTGTTTACAAAACATTCATTAAAGAGGTTACACCAATGTCGTGATAAAATGCTTAGAAAACATTTGCTGAAAATGTTACATTAATGTAGGTATAAAAAAGTTTAAACAACGTTCATGAAACATGCTACACCAATATCTTTAAGACATTTATCGAAAAGACTCCTGAAACAGATTTCACAGATTTTATTTTAAAATAACTAAAAGCCATTCACATAAACATGTTGAGCCAATTTAGTCATAAAATCTCTACAATACATCATATAGCACATTATTTTTCATGCAAACATAAGAATAATACTCATAAAGCAACCTAAGAGAAAGTTGAACTTAAATGTTGAATGAATGCATGAATTGGAAGCAACACCAATGAAGCAACCAGAGTTTGAACCTGCAATAGACAAATGTACAAAATGAGTAAAATTAAATACAAAACATTTCCTTAGTTAACTGTGTTTTTTATGAAATATTATATTGAGCTTCAGGAGCGTTAACATAAAAAAAAACTCACCATCATTGGTTTGCAAAGTTAATTCATCATCAACAGGGGAGATGTTAGCTAATTTTATAGTTAGAAAACAAAAAAGTTTAAAGATTTTGTGTGAGTGAATAATACACATATTCGAATATACTTGAAGCCATGGCAAAATCAGCGCTGAAAGTCATCCCTAGTTCTTTGTTTTCATAAAATTGAGAGTTTTCTCCCAAACTGAAAAAAATACAGGGGCAAACAACTTCTAATCTCAAGTCAAGAAATCAACTGATCAAGTTTAAGTTGATTCGTAGGAGGTGATTGAAGTCTAACAAGCAGGGTTGAAAAAACTCACGACTTTTCCAACTTATAAAAAAAATTCAAATTATTCAAATTACTTCTGTCTGATAATTTTGATTTCAACTCCGTTAAAAAAATTACTCTTATTTGCTCAAAATATTTTTAATAGTTTTAGGTTGAATATTTCCCATTTGCGATCTTTATTATCAATATCATTTTGTAATGATCCAAATGTGTTTCTAAAAATCCAAGTAACTATCATTAATTGATATATTGTATCTATAAATAGTACTTTTACAGCTTTTGCAACTAAATAATTAGTCAAAAGCATTTGTCTCATCGCGTAAGGAAGCTGATCATGGAAAAGACTATTTAACACAGGAAAACACAACTCCCAGTAATGTCAAACATCAAGATTTTCACTTTTGGCACAATCAGTGCTGACCCAGGTGTAGTTTTTTCCCAAATGACTTATCAAAATGTATCAAGCTTCAGAATGAGTGTTTGAAGATTCGGCTAAATAATGTAGAACTTGGGCTTCCATATATCAGCATTGTAGGATGATAAGTGTAATGGCAAAAAAGAGATTGCAGTGAGCTTCAGTCTTTTTGAAGCTCATTTCTAAATCAGCACTTCTCTCATTTTGCGCGGAGTAGTTAATGTGTACACTGGCCGTAACCTGAGCAAATTTTTTGGTTGAAAGTGCAACAACCCAAGCATACTCATCATTACAGTAATAACTTTCAACTTGGAAATTGATTAAACAATAAGATCAGTATAATTTTCTTATAATACTGAGAGATTGGAAAGAAATGTTACCTGAGTCATAATTTTGACGGTGTTTTTTTGACAAGAACATTTCTTAATTAATTCTCGAGTACCATATACTTTCTGGAGAATGAGTGAAAATCACTAAATGATCCATAATTTTTTTTAGATAATGGTTTGGAGCTGGAAACTTAATAAAAAAGCTCCGTCATTTCGTTATATAGTACTGAGATAAGGCTACTGACAGCAAAGCATTATTCATGGTCCTTGAAAAGTTATTATATTTCATCTGCTCGAGTGTGCAACAAGTTAGATGTCTATCATCAAAAATCACTTTTTTGTGTCATAAACGAAGAAATCTCCATTTGACGGAGATATAAATGAAAGAGGTTCAATTTTGGTCATTGGTAGCAAAAAAATGTTTGTAATATTCAACTTCTGAAAACAAAATATTTGAAATGATGTTTAAGCGCTGCTTTTAAAATCAAACTAATTTTTACTCATGCAAAACTTGCAAACTGTAAAAATCATCTTTTTTGAAGCAGTGTAGTTAGTATCAAAAATCAACATGAATCGAAGTCAATTACCAGCATATGTAGACAGTTGCATTACTTCACAAGTTTCTGCACACGTTTAAAACAGTGGATGGTCTGAAACATGAACAAATTGTCTTCGCAAACTCTTTTGACATAAAAAAATTTAAAAATATCTAGGATTTCCAAAAAAATTAGGAAATTAAAGCAAAAACTGAATTGAATCAATTTTTGTTTAAAAGCCTCGCAATAAACACAAAAAAATCATTAAAAACTATTACTAGACAGACTCTTTTATAGTTTTCAAGTTATTCAATCATGAAGCAATCCCATGATAAAAAAAAAATTTCCTCCAAACAATGACTTTTCTAATAACGGTGAAAGCAAATATTTGGATGAAAAATTACAGTGCAACTTGCATAATTCGACGTTGAAGAGCCACGAATAAACCATCTAATTAGGGATGATATTGAACTGCTCAAATATACTTTCAGAGGCTATAGATATAGATATAATAGTAATAATAAGTTATATTGCAACTAACAATGTAATAGTCTTATGAATTTCATAGATTTTTTCACATTGTGAATCAATTTTAATAATAATGAGAACTTCATATTTGCTCATTAATTAAGATAATTGTTAGTATATCGGTAATCTATTATTATTTGGATGCTAACCAAATAATCAGTGATTAATAAAAAGTAATAAGTTTGCCTGGTTTAATTTTTAAAATCATTATCATTGGTTTCATGTTTCATCAGTGAATGACAACGATCATTCAAAAAAATTTCCAAAAATAAATACTAACTCATCGATCAACTGTTTTTTCATCTATCTGAACAAATATGTTTAGACAGCTTTAATTTTTTATCAACCATGGGTGGTAGTTGAGATATTGCGTTTGGTCTTTGTTCCATTCCAAACTGAAAAAAGTTCAGGAATAAAAAACTCACAAGTTGAAGTTGCTCAGGCAAGGTTGGAAATGCATTTAAAGAAATTCTGTCGTTCACAATGGGAGATAACTCTCTGACTATATAATTTTGATAACATGCCATCTAGATTTACAATTAACGAAATTTCTGCTTGTCAATTGAGCAGAACTAATTTCGATTCTAAACAACATACTTTATTTAAAGCTTTTCACAAAGCTCCCGTGAAAAGCTGGTCCAAAAGTCAAACTTGGCATGAAGTTAAAAAAAATTATTGGTCAACCCAAAGATGACAGTATTGACTTAGTAAATGTCGGGATTTCAAACTAGGGCATGAATAAAATAAGTTTCTTGATTTCCCCGGTATCGATTTATGCGGGTTTCACTGTAAACTCCCCGCCACCATCCTTACAACGGTGATCACTAGGAACATAAATCGATGCTTTCACAATTTTTCAACAGTTAACTGATTGTAGCAAATGGAAACGAGTTCTACTCAATTAAATAATTCCAAAATGTGAGATCTTATAATTTTTCAACTGGACATTACATTTAAGAAAAGATAGATACATTTTCGTATTGGGAACCTGAGTTCTTGCAAATGCTGTTGTATCTATTTATTTGATTGCACCCACTCACTGCTTGCCGGATGATGATTGTTACTTGATAATATACAAAACTAAATGTCCTTCAACAACTTGAACTTGAAATTCCAAAGTCTTGGCACGCAATATTTTGGAGTTGTCTACTTAACATGTCAACAGTAATAAATTGACCAAATTTGATCCGTATTGTCTATGAGAAATTTGAAAATAAATGAAAATATAAGAGCCATAGTGCCATCCACTTAAAGTAGATCAATTTACCCTAGACTGAACGTACCTCTTAAACCTTGTCCAGATGTTTTGGATGCAATGCCGCATGTTGACCTACATCTAATATTACCGAAGATGCAGATTTCTTTGAGTTTGAGCCAGAGCAGCTACAGAATAAGTGCAAGCAGTTGCAGTATTCATTAACACCAAAACAAATAAAAGTTTTGTTTAAAACAAAAAAAAGTTTATCCCTATTGTTGAAGACAAATTATTACCATTGCAGAGTGTATTACCCTATTGTACAAAAGACAACCTAGAAATAGCTGTTCATGGAAAAAAATATATGGTTTTTGTTGAAGTACAAGACATCAAAATAAAAAATTATCATTTTCAATAAAGGGCTTGTCACTATATCACAAGAAACAGACTAGAATAGCGGAATTGCATTCTCTTGCTCTATATTAATTTGAACAGACCAAGTTGTGTTGCTGTGGTTCCAACTGAACTGGAAAATGTGACAATGGTTTATCGGTAAAATAGAGATGTATAATCAAACTTATCTATGGGTACCTTCTTAAAAGAGGTGAAACAAATGTGATCATGAAGCTGTAACCAAATAAGTGCACCACGCACACACTACCCTATTCTTTGCAGCAACACAAAGGAAAAAACATTTACCAGAGTGCCTGCCTTTCTGTTGAGTATAATTGACGTCGGACAAAACATCTAGTTGCTGTTCTTCTCTTCATAACACCAGAATGACTATCTCCTGAAACAGGGAATATGTAGAGATCAAGTAATATTCGTGGGAAAACAATAAAAAAACTCCTTCAGAAGTGACAAGAAAATGCTTTCCTTTATGTTCTATTATTATCTTATTGTCTATAGCAACTGAATCGACTTGGAATATTTCAATATCAATTTTTTTTGGACATCAATATGTGAATATTAAGATCACAAAGGGCTGCGCATAACACCTTAGCTATCAGGCACATGCTTTTCAAATTTCCAACTAACTAACAACCCAAAATCTCCAAGTTATTACCTAATAAATGCTCATCAAGTGATATTAAAACATAGACATTCAGGTTGGTAGCCATCAAAAAGACTGAATAAGTGTGTTATGCAGATTATCACCATGAAAATTACCAGAGCGGTGTTTGTAATACACTATATGTTCTGAGCTACAAACTTTCGACTGAAAAGTTTTTTAACGGCAATAAGAGTATTCACGACCTATTTGCCGAACCAAACACAAAAAATAATAGGTGTTCGTGATTCACTATGTTGCATATGCAACGGAAGATTAGTTTTAGAAAAACATAATATTCAATGAAATGTAATAGTTTACCGAACAAATCATAAAGAAGATAACTCGCAATTTTCAAAATAATCGAGAAAGTAATCAAATTTCGAATGCTATAAACTGGATTAGTTTGTCAAGCTGCCCTTGCTTTAGTAAATTTGCAAAGCTTGCCATTATTTTGAATTATTTTTTAAGGATATAAAACCAGTTTATGAGAATGAAAAAAATCAATTTGCTCATTTTAATTTATTTAGTGTTCAGTCTCATTCGTGACCTACGAACAATATAAAGAAATACTTGCAGATTTTTTTTTTAATTCAGCTAGCTACTTTTTGTGGACCCACGAGTTCCGAACAAAATGAATAAATTTCTTACTCAAAAGTCATCGGTTGGCATGAATTGTAAGCAGCATCAAGAAAGCCACCCGAGTTCGAACCCGCAATGGACAAATGTACAATTTGAGTAAAAATAAACACAAAACACTTCATTAATCAACAGTTTAGTTCATAAAATCTTTTATTGAGCTTCAGGAATTTTGACATTAAAGAAAATTTCATCGTCATTGGTTCGCAAATTTAATTCATCATCAACAGGTAAAAAAATGTTGCATCGGATGTTAGCTAAGTTTATTGACAGAGACAAAAATATTTAAGCATTTTGTGTGAGTGAATAATACACAAGTTCTCATATACTTGAAACTATTGTAAAATCAAGGCTGAAAGTCATTCCTAGAACTTTCTTTTCATAAAACTGAGAGTTTTCTCCTCATCTGAGAGAAATACAGGGGCAGACAACTTCTAATTTCAAATCAAGAAATCGGCGATCAGTTTTGAATTGATTCTTTGGAGGTGATTCTACCAGGCAGGGTTGAAAAAACTCACGACATTCCAAACCTATAAAAAAATTTGAATTCTTCCAATTAATCGGGTTTCTGAGAATGGAAACCCCTTATAAATAAGGAAAAAAAGAAATCACAATAGTGGGACCTCATTTCATGGAACTCTTGACACCATGTACATTGCTCACTTGCTACCACTCTTGTTTGACTCAGAACTCTGGCAGCATAGCTGGACTATGTGCTCATTATATGATTGGTTGGTACTGCTGATATCAATTTGTAATGTAGTCTTTCATTTGTACACTCTGTCATGCAGTCTGTCATTAGCTTGATCTCAGTAGGGAGTTGCAGTTGCAAACATATCTCATAAAATGAGCTCCATTGTCTTCGATAATTGCAATTATTGTAGATTTTGTACAAAACTATTGCGGTAGATTTTGGTGTCTGCCATCAGTAAACAGTTTGTTTGTCATCAGACAGCAACCAAGGATACGCTGGAGTTTTACCCTCAGCCCTTGTAACGGTGCTGCGCGTATTGTGCTGTGCGTATAACATATATAAACAAACAATACATGAGTTCATTTGAGTGGAGATGTCCCTCTGGCCCAGAGTCCCACCTTTTGCACCAAGCAAGACCACCAACACGCGACTGGCAATCTTTTACATCAATACTGAGACAATTATTTGGCAGTGTCAGTCATGGACCCCTGCTATTCGGGAATAAACATCCCAAGACCACCACGAACCCTCGCTAATCTAAGGTAAAATCACCGGCCCAGGGCAAGTGACCCTAGGCCAGCAGGAAGAGAGCCCTTTAGCTCAGGATCCTAAATATAGCTGCGGTGCTTTAGAAGGACATGTTCAAGACTCAGATACTTCCAGACCCCAAGAGCAATGGACTCAAAACTGGCATCAAGAGGTAGTGTAGGTGTGTGTAGGGGGAATTTAAGGTAAGGGAAGAATGGGGGAAGGGGCCTAGATGTCTTTTGTAATGGAAATTTCCCACAGTATACACTCTGTGTTTCAGCTACAAAATCAAGTCCATATCCATCAACAGCAGACACTCCAGACTTAGTGAAGTATAAAGTATGTGACTTGGTGTGTACTAATGTACAACAGCTCACTATACATCTAGAGTCACATTCAAACAAATCAAACAATATGTTGGTGTATCATCCATCTGCCTATCATATGCCATACGTTAGTATATTAGGTAAGGATATAACACACGCTGGAGAGATGCCTTGTGCATGCAATTATTGTGAATAAAGTGCTATGGCTAGGAGCACTCAAACCTACATTAAAACATGGAGGAAAAAAATCATATGCATGCACTCAATAGACTTTGGGGCTACCACAAATCCCATACTATATAGAAACTTGGCAATTCACACTGAAAGAATACCAATCGATGTGATACAAGGCTAAATCTTGCAGAAATTTAAACAGACACATTAAAACTCACACTTGAGAGAGGTCTAATGCAATCCCTACATACAGTACCATTAACATCATAAAGTATAGCAATGTGAAAACTGGAATGAAAGTGATATTATAAAATTTTCTTTGCAAACACTGATAATATGTAGTGGATTTGCACCAATGTGACCTTTACCTGGCAGTAAAGCTACATTTATTTACCATTTACTATGTGCACTTACAGCCAAGAATTATCTCGCTGCAATTATTTGTTTGTCATTTCTGACTGAGAGTCAGCCTACTACGTACTAGCTGGTGGGCTCCATTGAAAATGTGCAGAGAAGAAAATTAACTGAAAGCAATATGTACAAAGAGTAAAATGTGCAAGAACAAAATAAGCAAAGAGAAATATAAGCAAAACAGAAAACGTGCCAGAACTTTACGTCATTGCAGGTCGTATTGACAATAGCCGTATGATTAGCTCTAAAACCAGGCAGTAGTGGGTTAATGAACGTGCAGACTGCATTTTTGAAATTGAAAGTGCAGAAAATTTCACAGCGCAGAGAATGCAGAAAACGTTCCAAATTTTCTTTGGTCAAAAAAATTAATGAAATGGCATAAAATATGGGTTACTGATTGCGCAAAACACATTTTTGAAGTTGAAAGTGCAAACAGATTAATAGTGCAGAAAATGCAGAAAACATCCCAGATATTTTTTGCCCACTATTGACTGCACATGCCAGTAAGGTGGCACTTAGATGTCATGTAATTATATCAGCTGAGCTTGATGTCTAACCAAGGAGTTTGTTTAGAAGGGGGTTGATCACCTGATCGACATAGTTGTTCTATATCTGTCAAAAGTTGCGACAGGGTTACACTAATATAATTAGTATGACCGACAATTCTGAGAATTATTGTCATTACAAATTGAGCCTACAGAATAATGATTTAAACATCTGAATAGCTACTTGGATATAGTTAAGATATATCCAGCTTCACTATACTCGTGAAAACACCCTATGAAGTAGCTGATTTTTGTAGACAAACGTCCCCTTACTTATAACAAGTTATCACACTATGTTATTTTCTATTCCAAAGTCATATGAATATACTCAAATAAAAAGTCTAGTCGTAAGGTTTTGACACTAATCGGTGGGAAACTTTTTATGAGTGTCCTGGAATATGTAAAATGCTGTTAGAGTAAGCAAAAATAAAAACAATGATTTTAAATCAAGTAATAAGCTTTTTTGATCAAAAAAACTGTCAACTTGGAATCAGGTGAACAGCTTTATTTTGGCACCCAAGCCTGCTGAAAATAACTTTCCCACAAAGTTATCGGACTTGAATTCTAATATTAACTACTTCTAGGTCACTTTTTTGCTGAAGCTATCTATATAAGTTGATTTTATTCGCTGCCAAATTCATTTTTGTATGTTCAGAAAATGGAGCATGGTTTATTGCTGTTTTTGCATATGGAGGCATGCAGATTCTATTGCCTTGATCTTATTGATGGATGCAGGTAAAAATGTCTAAACCGGGCTTCAATTGAGTTTCGCTATGAAGAGACACTATTGTGACGATTGGCTGAATGAGATCAGCATGTCTGTTGATTGTCCACGGCCTTAAGTAATCCAACTACATACAGAAGATAGTGAAATGTCAATCAATATGCATTACAAAACGTACTTGCTCGGGTTTTTAAAAAGTTATAACACCTGATGTCAAAAATATTTTATTGACCTTCTAATAAGTGAAAGGAAATAAGAAATTATACCACAACATAACTTAACATAAATGCCTATACATAAAATACTTACTATGTAAAACCAATGACTTTAATTATCAAATTGCACAAATCAAACTCCTTAGTAGGACATACATTAGTAATGACTTTCCTAGTTTCACTACGGACACAACGGCATCCACTCCTTCCTGACACTAGCAACTGTTTCGAGGTCCACGACTCAGACAAATCACACAGTATTTACGTAAATAAAACACTTTGTTATCTAATTCTATTTAGCAACATAATAAAGTCAAGGTACAAAAATCCACTAAACTTTTGCCTCTCCACCTGCACAGCAATTCATTTTAGAAAAAAAAACAGGAACCCTCACTCCCTTATTAGGAGTGAGCCAATAATACAGCACAAGACAAAACATTCATGAATAGAAAGAAGTGATACAAAATGCAATAACAAGTTGCGCCAATAGGCAAGGTGTGCACATGGCAGGGAGGCTCTGGACTGCTTTCCAGCTCTTTTGAGTGTAGTGGAAACTTTTTATTCATTCTATGGAGTCCTCACTTCTTAGTCTTTGCTCTCTTCCTTCGTACTGCTCCGTTATCTGTGTAACAAAAGGTGTTCTGTTCCTAGGCGCTAGGCTACCAATATAAGTCACATTTGAAAATGGCTCGGGGTGTGGCTGGTGATACCCGGGGTAGGTTCTTTTAGGTTCTATAGGCTGGATACAGGGTCTGTACTGGCTTAATATAGCCGGTACCCTTAAATCCGAAGAAGCAAGTGTAGGGGAGGAGGGAAAAGGCTTCGGGTCTATCTCAATGTCATTACTACAGGTAGGGAGGGGGACACAGGTAGTTTCTATGGTAGAAAGGAAAGTGGACAGAAGGGCGGGGAAAGCTAACATATAATACAAATCAACCACAATACTTGCATCGTATTGTGATCTATATATTGTCAATGTCACATAAGTATTGTTTATATTTTATACGGATTAGTAAAATATATGATTATACTTCATAATTGTTTATTTAGAAAATGGTTAACAATTACTAACTACAATAAAAAGTTGTATCCACTAGTATATTTACATGAGAAACTTCTTCAATAGAAAAAATTAGATTTGCGGCAGTTCAAAGTTATTCTCTCTTGTCACTGATTTTGAGATCTACCTGTCCGGACATCTATCGTTCAGGTGACCAACCTCCCTCTAATCAAATTCCTTGCTGTAACAGAGAGCTGGCAGAGCTTACAGGGTATGAATCAACGCTTATGGTAAGCTGTGGGTTATCATTAAAAAACTAAAGCTTGAACAAAAGGACTGCACTTTTGGTTTGTGACCTTAAGGTGGGTGAACCATCCACTTGCAATAGATAATCAATTTTGAATGGCTCGTTCAAATGAAAATGGTTTAATATAATTGTGACTGCTTGTTAGAATCTTATAACTGTATTGATTGGTTTTCAGCCGTTTATTTCAACCTAATGTGGGCCTGTATTTCTACTGCTCATTCAGCACATCCACTGCATAAATAGAGCTCTTGTTTCCTGCATTATATCATATCTGGTTGTGTGACTGTATTTTGCAGTTAGGTTGCTATACAGTTACTAGTATAAGCAAACATAAGTATTTATACCAAAACTAAAGCTGATTAGTTTGGCACGCTGCCTTGGGAAGTTGTATTGTGGAAATTGGCTCAAGTGCTTACTCGGTACTTGACTGCAATAACAGTTGGTTGATAGCAAGGTAGAAACTGCTTTTGCACCTTCCGTACTCTCTCCCCAAATAACCGACACAGGTATCGTCCAAATCTTCGTCTATTGCTTTTTTCAATATTCGTCTCATCCTCTGTATAGCCCCAGGTGCATCTCCGCTGAGGCGCCACTCTGTGATGTGTGGCCCCGTTTAAATCTCTGCCTATCGTCTTCCTCTAACATCCTTCTCACCCTTTGTATAATTCCGGGCGAGTCTCCCATGAGGGACCATATCTTGACACGTGGCCCCGCTGCTATTCCACACATTCCCTGGGCACCTAAAATCATCAAATGACCCGTGAGTGTCCAGGTACCATTTCCATGAAGAATTGAATTAGACAGTCTCTACATCCTCTGAGTATGCCACAGCAATCGCTGGGGATGATTTTTGTTAACGACCGGTACCTGTCAGTTTGCACTCATGTTTTTTTTCTTTTTCTCAAAGCTGGCGAGAATGGATTGTCATTGAGGCAACACAGAATATTGTTATTATTTAGACATAAACAGTAATCCACCAATAAAATCTAGGGTTGGTTAAATCTACCAGATGACAAAAGTAATACAAAACAGTTGAGACAGACATGACTAATAACCTGTTGATTACCTGGCAATCTTCAATGTTAATCAATCAAATCATCAAAGCAGTGATTGGGAACATTATAAGTTCAAAAATTATGTTCTGTTACAATTTTGGTATCATTATTATCTCTAGCTAATTCAATTTAATCATGCGGATCAAAGTGTCAATCATTAACTTATTAACTAACTTACTGCATGAATGGATCGATAGCTCACAAGAAATGGCAGTTACCACAACAATCAAGCATAGAAAGACTGCCATCACACAAAACAGCAACAATTCAAGATTCAGGTTAGCCAGCCAACAACAACTGTCAGAAATAACTCAATTTGACCCAAGAAATGCTCCTCTACCGGTCACTACATCATCAGTGGGATTTTTGCCCTGAACCAGCTAAAATGATTACTGGTTATTGATCTTATGCAAGCTAGATGATGTAAGATAGCGTACCTCCTACACAGATAATACCCATAATATGTATGCCTTGCAATATTTGGCCCTATGCAAACTTTAAATGTTGAGAGTGTAAAAGCAGAACTTTTACCATGTGCCTCTCCAAGAGCTAAACCAAAGTGGGTGGCAACCAGACGCCTGAAAATTGTGAACGAGAATTCTATACCGCCATTTAAAAGTGAACCAAAAATAGATGTCTTCAAGTTTCAATGTGAAAGCAGGGAATGAGAAAGGGAGAGCAGTTATTGCAATGCGTCAGAGGGTTTGGAAATAAAGTTCAGTGATGTTGAGCAGAGAACCCCTGACATTGATGCTGACTGTTTACCTTTGGCAAGAGAAGCGGCTACAAACATAGAAAAGGGAGAGATATTTTCTGACGAACTCATGGATTAAAGTAATCAGGCCATCTTGCCAACTGTAAGTAATGTTGGGCCCAATAGCAATGGTGAAATGGAGTGCCAAACTAGACATAAAAGCAAAGACCGCTTAAGGATGAGGCCTAGACCTAAACGTGACAAGGATTTTATTTACAATGACAATGAGTTCTAAATAATGACATATAACTTTTGCTTAATGCTTAATCACCTATTTCATAAACGTTACTTAGCTATTATGGGTAGATGTCACGCCGATAGTTCCGAAAATGATTTTTTGACTGACAAAAGAGAATTAATTATTAATTGCTGCCAGCAAATGGACCTTGGAACGTTAAGAAAAACGGCAAAATATAATTGCAGTGATCGAGTTGTGCGTGGTGTAAAACCATCGGACCCACAATATCAAGGTTAAACACATGTTAAGCAGTAACCTGTCAACAGCACTCTGTTTCACCTCATTTTATTCAACTTCAATAGCACAACATGAGTAGGACAATTCCAACGGACTTACCGTGAGTATTTATTGTTAAGAATGGATTTTGGTAAATGGAACACAAAATTGGGTTGTGGTGGACAGAAGAAAACTCAATGTTTTATTAAAACAGACTTATTCTAAGCTTTGTTATAGTGGGTGAACACCTGGCAATCAACTTGTGTGACAAAATTACATTAGTAAAGCTAAGACACTAGAAATAGCCAATAACAATGATTTTTTACTATGGGTAGAAGAGAATGACTAGGATTCATGGTAGTAATGACACTCACTAGCTTGGCATGAATGAAAGGTTAGACAAATTGCTCTTGTGTTAGGCATCGTTGGAGTGTCGTTAGGCGTGCAACGTGTATTTAGTGAAGACAATGCCTAGCTAATAATTTCTGTCTGATTTAACCTACAAATTTCAAGAAATAGTTCTAAACAAAGTGTGTTGAGACTCTATGGCTCTAAGTGTTTGAGGGCACTGAACATGCACAAGTCTTCATTAGTTGGAATACATCATTAAAAAGTGTGTGATTCAGTCGTACAATCTCCATCAATTTAATGGTGTTAGTTCTTTTCCATAACGATAGTATTCACAATGAAAGTTATAATCATAGTAACAATAAAAATAGGAATAATGATAACAATACTTATGGATAGATAGTGCACAGGCAATTAAATATGGTCATCACTTGAACATGAGTGCAGCAAGGAGAGACAAATGACAGTAATCATATCCCTAGCTCTTGTATTGTTTTCAGTGAAATGATTTTATCATCTGAATTGAGCGCCACGGTAGTTGATTTATTCTGCTCTAATGCGATAACTAAAAAAAAAAAACTAAAAAATGGATAGCTGGACATGCTACTCTCTGATGACAATAAAAGGGTATCACAACTCCCAATGGAAAAAAACAAGGCTTACTTATTATTTTTACACTCTTTTTGGGAGAAAGTTTCAGACCGACCAAGTTTGTAAACGTCATGGTGTGTTTCTGGACCAGTTTGAAAACCATCAACTTCATGCAACTATGGTAAACAATGCATAATTAGTAATAGTCGGTTATCTATAAGTTGCTTTTGCAACTTTCTTTTTGCTTTTTGAACGTTTTGCTGGGTTTTTCACTCAACATCAGGATATCACTCTACCGCTTACAAAATATTGCACCCGCATATGATTGAAACAGTAAGTTGGTTTGCGGCGATTTGGTGAAATTATTTTACATTAGGTACTAGCATCCTTAGCACATCCACTGAAATGCACAACATGTGCTGGGATTCTGGTCGAATAAAAAGTAACAATGAAAGTATGAGGAAATGGATACGAAGAATTGTCACAACAGCTACAATCGTTTTGGTCTGCATTAACCATGAGTTTGTCCTTGCTAATATTTAATAAAATTAAGTAGTCAACTAAGAAATGTAAGGCATCATTTATGAATCTCTTTCAGCTTTTCTCCTCTGCTGAATTACCAGGTTACAGATCTTAGTGTCTGACCCCAGGCAAGTAGAACCCCAGAACCTTGTTAATCTTTGGTTTAATAAACCTCACTAGGCCGGTAAACATAGCAGCTACTGCCGCATGCTTTACCTTGGAAAGGTTATGTACTTACTGTTGGTGTATCAGTCGCACAATTTCACCACATATAAAATGATTGGCGACTATGTCTGTTGTGTGTCACTGTGTGTTCCCAAAGATGTGTCACTAACGTAATAATTGTTTAGTCTCTTTCACAAACACTGATATAGAGCAAACTACATTGCATTAAATCTGCTGATGCCTACTGTGTATGGAGTTCGCTATAAAATATAAAAGTTACATTTCAATAATCACATACATATATAGCTCATGCTCTAAACACTTCACATACATTTATAATTAAATAAACATACAAACATGCAGAATATTGGCTATCACAATATCGTTGTTCTCCATTGTTAGGGAATGATTTTCAGCTCCACTATTATCATTCCCACTGTTGAACGTAAAAACATTTTTTTGCATTTATTGTTACTGTTATTGCCAATAATAATTCAACAAATCATCATTATAATAATCACAATGGTCACAGATGATGCACACAAACAGTTCATATACTCACTCGCCATATATCATAATATGTTTACACACAGGCATATATAGCGAGTTAATTAAGAGCTACGCTTGGTTGATCCAGTCACAGGGCAACAGGAAACAATGTAATTTTCAACCCAACACACTCTTTTAAAAATCAATTATTTTATGTTTTAATCAAATATAAGCAACTTTTTAGTACTTGTGAAAAACACCAGCTCTTCCAGGACAGATTTTTGGTATTAAAATCTGAGTGGGAAAACTAAGTTAAACTGGCTATAAATGCAGTGCACTCACTGCCCCTCACTGATATACACAATGTACTAAATTTCCATTAACCTGGTTTGTAGTGTTCATTCTATCACTAGTGACCGCAAGCAGGCTACTACTAGTAATACTGTGGAGGACGGACAACTCCCCAAGGACAGTTCTATGTACAATATGTTCCATCAAACACACGCCTACCTTTAAGGAGTGGCTGCACAGGCCGATGTTTTGGATTGGAAGGCCTTGCGATGGGCATGTCTGATGGGCGTGTCCACTTCGGCACATCGTGGGGCCTGTTCGTGAGCATAACCAAAATGTTGGTCTTTGCCCGACGCCGAAGCAACATCGGCGTTCTCTGATTACGTTTTCAAGCTTATCAAGTTTAACTATTTACAACGCATTCCCATTAGAACATTTGATAACAACGAGCATCTGCTGCAAACTCCAAAGGAATTATTATCTTATAATAAAGTTTGATCAGTTAATTAGTTTCACATGGCTCGTAGAACAGGGGTAATTGATAATTTCAACACAAATGAGTATAAATATGATAATTAAAATTAATAACAAGTACAACAACAATAAAATAAAATTTATTATTACATCATTTATTATTATAAATAACGAATATTCACAATATCTGGAAGATTTACTAATAAACAGAACCAAAAAAAAATATTGAAGGGAATGTTTTCATGGTAAACAAACAAATACAGCCATACATCGCATTGGAATTGTTCTTCAATTTTTGTGGTTATTACGGTGATGATTGTTAACTGTATCAGGGAAACAAATAATTTGTTGTCCGAAATGAAACAGGCAAAAACCCGCACTTTGTGCCGTGTCATTGGCTAGTTTAGTCATGATTAACCAATGTGCTCCAGTGCATCATCACGCTACTTCGGCCTATGTAGCCACCTGCACATAACCTTCAACCATCGCATAAGCACATCGGTATCAAAACATCGGTGCAGTGTGGCCACTCCTTTACCTAGTTAACCAACCGCTACAGCTGGGCGGAGCTTGCTTACACATTCTATATAAACCACACCTACTTTGGTATCATGCCAGCCAACTGTTATTAATGGGTGGTATTTTCTATTGTGTGCTCATCTCATGCCTATCATATCCATTGTATGCCTTATGTATAAATGTTTGTGTATCGTGTGAATAAATCAGAGTCAATTACCCCACTCTCATGAGCTCTATTGTTCTTACACAATAACCTCATTTGCTCAGCTATTCATACAAAGTACCAATTATAGTTAACTACAAATGTACTCAGTGAAACCAGTCAGACAAAATAAACACTAGACACTGGCCATGTGAAGTCATTCATACAAAAAACATGCAAGACACAGCAGCCACTGACTGTTCGGCCTGCTAAGCAGTTGTTCGGTGCACCTTGTCAACACACAAGTCTACGCTGACAGTTCGGATCGCTAATGATCTTTGGTCATTAGCGGTTGAATCCGCCGAACACCAGTCAGCAGTGGCTTGCAGTAGACTGGGCAAACCAATCATCTGTCAGAAAACGTGCAGGTGGCCAAGCACTGGCTTGGCACACACCCTGAAATCCTGTACAATACTGCAATTTCATTGCAATGGAGTATTACAACGCAAAATCTGTTGATAGCTCAATAAAATTTTGCTGTAGGCTAATTGGAGGCTAATCAATAGTGTAGTGGATTTTGGGAGCTGAAAACCCACTAGCTGAGGTCGGTAGCTTGCTGCCACCAGTTGTTATATTTCACCTGCTACAACAGCAGGGTTGGTATGCCACCGAGATAAAGTATCAACTCTACAACCAGAACAGAGCCTTCGGCTCAAACACATTACTCAGTGCTATCGAGTAATTAGCCATTTATTCATCCAGAATAAATACAAGTTTAGTCAAAAGGTATAAGTTGCACAAACAATACAATACATTAATACTAACCGAAGATAAATAGTAAGTGTTCTGCCTTTCATAGGCATCTCACAGGAAGTGACAGGAAGTGATCTTTGTCACAACCAATCACAAGATAATAATACTTAATCAACCAATATAAAGTCTTGTAATAATAGACAGCGAATCACATGGCTAAGATAAATATGGTGCCATCAAATGTAGGAGGGGTTATAAGGTAACTGTCCAATCAACGGCTTATCCACTTCCTGTCCCGCCTTTGCAGCCTTTGTATCCGCTCCTCTTCCAGTTTAGGGGTAGTTATGTCCTGGATTCGTCTTCCTGAGTCTTTTAAGATACTTTGTGGTCCTCAGGCTATGATGATTCATTTCCTGCAGACCCGGTGAGGTCGGCATTGCCCTATACAGGGTAGGTATAGTCCTATACAGGGTCGGCACTGCATTTGGATGCAGGGTAGGTCAGTTCGGTATTGACTGACATGACCGTTTCTGTGCCTAGCCAT
Source organism: Cryptosula pallasiana (assembly GCA_945261195.1). NCBI lineage: Eukaryota > Metazoa > Bryozoa > Gymnolaemata > Cheilostomatida > Cryptosulidae > Cryptosula > Cryptosula pallasiana. Next base: position 20,473,334 of record OX183134.1, on the reverse strand, counting down.
TAGTATAAGGTGCTAGGCTTGATAATAATAAGGTGCGCAGGAGTGTTTGCTATGAAAATCCACTACAATAGCTTGAGCGTGATCAACTCCTACAACGAAGTTCATACAAATGCGGTGGCGAAATGATAACAATGATGAGCTAGTTTATTTGCTTCACGGCTCAGTGGTTAGTAGCTGCATACACTTCGATGCGCCTAGTAGTAGTGGAAATTAACAGTCACAAGTGATAGTTGATAAAGTGAGGCCTACGTGTCAGGTTAGTGGACTTAAATGTGTAATATGTTTTTTATATTCTGTATGTTCTGATGTATGCTACACAAGTATTAATAATTTCTGCAGTTTTACTGGGTGTTTTTACTTGCTGCTGTTGTATGTCGATACATTGAATAATATATATATGGCGTAATACACACATACGATACAACAATAGCTAAAACAGATAAAATTTATAAATTTACTCTTCACAATCACATTTGGTGTCAATCTGTCAAGCAGAAGCTGCTAAGTTCACTGATGCTTAATAAAATTAGCTTGAGTTTCATCGACGTACTGAAGAGTGAATTTGACCAAAATCATAATAATAATGCCTTAATGTAGGACTGAATCACATTTTTGCTTGCGGTGGCTTCCTAGGGGAATTGACCTAGCGTAACAAGTAATGAGGAGATTATATCCTTATACATATATACTGTCTGAGTGTATTTCTGCTAATCATCACCGTTAATATATGTAACCGTACAAATATGTTGGCTGATAGTCGGAAATAAACTGCTAGTTAGTGGCTCCGTCAATGTCTACCTTGATTTTGGGGAACTTGTAAGTAGTGTCTCTTTTGTTGTCGGCCTTGAATAATACGAGTACAGTCCTTAGTTTTTTTGTACATGACTGTAATGTTTATTTCAAAGTCAGACTCGTCAACAGTGATTTCCTTGGTAGTGTGAGCCCTATATTTGTTCATATGTTCAATGTGACAAGGATAGTTTTGAACTAGTTCTCTAGCCAAGGTAATTCTAGTATGTAAAATTCTTCTGGAAAATGGTTTCAAGAACAAGAATGTATTCTCATGCGGCCAGCTTGATGCGAAACTTAACTACGGTATTGTGAATAGGCTGAGGATGGAAAGCCGCTTCAATAACGAATGAACCCAGTTGGAAATGCAATCTCTCCTTGGGTACAGAAGACAGTAATCTGCGCCTGTTTTTTTGTAGCGATCGGTTGGATGCCCTTGTTTGTTAGCTCTTTTCGTGTCTATGCTTTGAATGCAAAAATTCTTGATAAACTGTCAGGTAGGGGTAGTTGCTAGTGTAAAAAACCGTAGTCACCTTGAATGTCATGTTGAAACCCTTAACAATCTAAGTGAAGAAATGAAAGTGTGGTCAGCTGTTTCCAGCGGTATTTTATATAAGTACCACTACACTGAAGCCAAGTTTCACAAAAGCTCATATAAGTCATCATTGTTTGAAATAGTTTTTATACATTTATTCAATATTTGTAGCATGAAATGAAATTCTTTTTCCAGTAATATCTATGTGAATATAGTTTGCTTTAATCTAGTACAAATCTGTATTTTATTAAGTGGACTTGGGCAGTAAAATGTTGCTCAAAACTCTTAACCATCACTGCAGCCAAGAATAAACAAGGAGTCATCTCCCCTTCGGAAGAATAACTCTATATTGAGCAGTACCGGACATTGCAAAGATTGCGTATACGTTTACTAAAGATTACGTGCCCTGTAATGCTAAAAGGTTCACTTTCATCCCAGTCAGTTTATGTGATCTTTGTAATTGTATAAGGGCGCACAGTCGCGTTAGTTACCATCCATATGGCAGACATCCAAAATACCGAAGTTCAAAAACAAAATGATAATAATAAAACAAGTGGAATGTTTGTCATTTATTTTATTTATTAGAATTTATTATTATTTTTCATAAACATCTGACTGAATAACAAAAACTGGTAAGAGACTACTAAAGTGAAGTAAGAATAATTTCAAAAATTGCTATGCTCATTTTGAAAAAAGTTAATTGATTTCATCGGTACCGTAAAAATAATGAGCGTTTTTTTTAATAGTTATACTATTATTTCTTAAACTACTTTGGGATTATAGCTCTATAAATAAATTTTGGCGATTATTTATGTCCGAAGTTATTAGTTGTTTAAAATTTGATATAAAAGTTGAATGGTTCAAGAAAAGTAGTGTATTGATTTCTATTTTTATAATACCAGTGGTTATATAAGCACTATATTTCGCCCCTTATTACTTAGCTTAAATTTTGATGTTTTTGTTCAAAGTTCCCAGTGGGCTAGGAGACATCCTGAGCTTTCAGATGAATTGTTGATTTAAGCTTTAACTTGTCAATTTGCAGCGTTATGAGCTTTTAGAATTGAGACTTTCTATAAGTTACAATGTAATCACTCAAGCATTTGGCTCCAGAGGACAACGTGACTAGGGGAGCTGGCCACACTTTGATTTCTGCACTGACTTAACAATTAGCGTCATCCGATTGTCCAGAACAGCGGTCTCATTTTCAGCGATGTTTAGTTGGTTGTTGTAAATATGATTTAGCATGCCCCGGATACAAGATGCTGGCAGGAGCCAACTTGGGCTTCTTTATAACCAGTTTGTCTCCCGGACAGGCTTTGAAAAGATGATGATTCACACAAGCGTGTAACTTATCTTCTGTTAGACCCACCCTGTCTCTCACGAAATGGAATAATTTAGTTCTCCGCTTTACGTACTTTTTTATATATAGAACAAATATGAAACTATCCGATAAAATTGCGCTTAATGATAGATATGAAGGCGCTGTTGATGGTTATAAGGAAACTAGCTGTGGTGGGGTCGCTTCTAGAGAGGTTGAATATTCCATACAACAGTCCATCAACTTTGATGATTTCATCAGCAACACCAAGAACATTCCAATAGAACTAGGAGTACCAAACATCGACACAATTATCGAAAACGAGACCAGTGGTGAACTGACCCAAGATTTAAAAACCTGCTAGCAGCCGCGATAGCCTCTGAAACACCTGCAAATGGAAATATAGTGAAGGGTGTTGTAGTTTATGTTGAGAATGGCAGCGACTATGACAAGTACGTTAAATAAAACTTCATGTCTAGAAGACGCGATAGACAATGTTCAGCAACCACCCTAGGCACTTGGTTATACACCGGGTATTGATGAAAACACTCAAAAGAAGTTGATGCACAGCTCCAGCCAAGGACAAGCTCTGGCTGCGCTGAACTCAACCGCTTACCCAACGCGAGGGGTACAGTGAGGAGAGGATTTCAACGCCTAAGACTGCTTGATCCAGAATCACCAGTCCAGCTGATTTATAAGAAGGAGCCCCTGCCACCAGACCTTTTCTTTTCCTAGAAGAATTTGCCCTACCTCAGTTTCCTCACCAAACCATAGCCAGGGCCACACCACTCTTGCCTCTAGATCACCTTCCAGTAACCTGTTTTTTTGGTAGATCAGGCCAGACAACCCTGAAAGATCTCCCAACGGAGCGCAGGACCAGCTAGCCGATACAGTGAAGAATGCTGTCACCAAATAACTGAAATAAAACTTTCATATGAAAAATAATTTCTTGCCCTACCTCCATCAGTTAAAGGATTTTGTCAATGCTTTCTTACTCTTGTCTGCTTTACTCGAACGTGGAAAGCCACCCTTGATCCTACTGAAAGATGGAAGGACACTCTTGCTATGAAATAAACTCTGCCAGAATCACAAAAGTTTACCGTACCGTCTAATTCCAAGCAACAAATCATTCTGATTTCAAGAGCTACCCAAACACATATTTATTGTTATTGTCTTTGATAACAATTCATAAAAAACAAAAATAATGTCCTAAATGGTGTAGTGACCACCAAAGTCACCTAAAAAACTGCCGAGTGTCAGGCAAACATTCCACTATTCTGTCACTGTCAGAAACCACTCTAGCGAGCCGTTATTTTCACTGCTGGTCCTGCAGTCAACCTGCCGGTTTAGTAGTCAGCCGTGCCAGCCCTGCAGTCAACCCTAGTGGCCTTGAAGCCGCCTGACAGACTCTATAATCAGCCCTGCTGGCCCTGCATCCACCTGACTGGCCCTGTAATCAGCTTATACTGGGTGAGCAACAATGAGTCTAGCCTGAATTCCCAGAGTGGTCTCAGATGTTACCAAGCCTAAAGCCATAATATAACTAATCACAAATACCTCAAAAGTTGGACCACAAGCTAGCCATGCCCTTGGGACTCGGCGCAGGAAACTGATGGTGGAAAACCAGCCCTGTCTGTGCAGTATTGCTTTTAAACTCTGCCTTCTACCTCTTGGCGTGTAATCTATTTACTCTTATTTACTTTATTTGATTGCCTGCTATATTTTCTTGTGTTCATTTGACCATTCATATTCCAATTCTTTATTGTTGGCTAAATGCGCTTTTACTCTAGGTGCATCTGCCTATAAAACGCAAAGCTTTGTACTATATCAGGATTCTATATAAGCATGTGCTTTAATAGCTAGCTACTGTAGTACTGTAATGGAATTGCACAGGGCTGCAATCATCTCAGCCGGTGCTAACAACATATGCTAATCACTCACATATATACATCCAAGACTACTCTACAGCCTATCTACTAGAGGTTATGCTTGACTGCTCAAGAGTGCAGAGGACCTACTGCTTCACTAAAGCCAAGTGCAGGAAGGACTTTCCTGCCTCTAAGTTCGTTTATCAATTTTGACACTTGTCACATGCTAGCTTGTTTTGATTACTCAATTTGTATTAGCCAATCATATATTTTCATGCTTAGATGATTTTGTACCTCCTTTATATATAGCTGCATGCTGCCCAGCAGCTCAGATACAATTAGATACTCTTAGATACTGTCAGATACAGTTAGATAGGGTTAGTCTCTCGAACTAGTATTGTCTAGTTACAGCTAGTGTGTCTTCGCTATCGTTCAAGGCTAGCCAGCACCAGTCCCAGAAGCCGAGGAATCGTTTGAAACTACCAGGAGGAATACCTTGGAAGACACTTAGAAGAAGACGCTTAGGATTCAGCGTAGCAACGACCAGCCAAGAGGACTATACTGCTAGATACATTGGACTATTATTCAATACGTATTTACAGACCTATTGCTCGATTTACACTTGTAATTAGTGTTCAGTTCTGTGCGTTTTGGTTCATTAGCAAGTAAGAATAAAGTACTGCTACCCTGTTAAACTTGTGGAATCCGTTTGGCCGGTTTCCGAACTTAGTCGTGTCTGCTAGTTAGCAACATCCAGTACTCTCGGTATCAGAGAGACCATACTGCCTTGACACTCTGTAGCCATCGCTACCACGAAATACAGAGTAAAGCCAGTGAACAAAGCACTCTTGCAATACCAGTAACCGTTCTTGCTCCTCATAACGGGGAAAACCGTTACAATACTGTTATTTTCTGAAATTTACACAAGACAATTACTGCATTCTACTCGGAAGCACTTAGTTTTCATTCTAAGCCATGGGCTTGTTGCAGTTGTGAGGTTTGAACATTAATCCTCCATAGCGCATTTAATTAACTACTCTCTGCAGGGAAAGAGGCTTTGATGGTGGATTTTGATGGGTTCCCGACATTCCGCTTCACATGTACAACAAGTTTCATAGAACACATTTGTTGTCCACTGAGTAGAGTACATGGAATACAAGATAAAAGTAATGGAATTGCTCATTCCTGGATTAGAATAAACCTAGTTTTCAGGCAAATTTTGGCTGGGCTTGAATTCTTTGGTTGAGCCTCTTATTTGGTTTTAATTCATTATTTTCATATCATAAGCTCCGTTCAGTCAAACCCTTGCACATGTTTTTAATTTAAAGACATTTCTTGTTGGTATGTTTTACTAAATTACATTGAATTGGATATTATTTATTTATTTAATTTAAATTTGATTAACTTATTTCTCAATTGCTTCACTTTGGATGTTTTTGATGTTTGACTAATTACTAATTTAAAAATGTAGATCAGACCAAACCTGAATGCATATCAACATTGAAACTTGATTTACCGTACACACATTCTTACACCAAAACTACTCAATTACAAGCTAGTCTCACTGGTGTCTGGAGAATGCGTTGAGTTCATGGCATAACTAAAACTTCATGCCTTACACATTTCAATTACATTTACTGTTTGGTGAGCTGCTTGGTGTGTGAAAAGTTGTTCTTGTCTGGTTGTCTAACCATAGTTTTAAGCATATGAGCATTTTGTTTCTCGCATATTAACTACCGAGATTGAAATAATTTTTTCTTGTTCTACAAAGACCTTTTTGTTTGTGTATGCCTTGTTGGCTGAAATTGTGTTTAGGCCTCCCCTCTCTCATGCTTTACTTCTCCGCCTCCTACAAATGCGATTTGTTTGGATTCAGAAAATTACTCTGTTGTTTTCCCATAGTTACATATACGATAGTGCATCCCACATGTGGTACAAAATAGTGAACATAAATGCTTGCTCCATGCACTAAGTTAGCTGTTCAACTGTTGTAGAGAGAGAGAAATGAATTTAATTGAGACAAAACATAAACATTATGCTGGAGGAAGTTCTGGTGACTCTCCCATGGAAGGTTGGTTCAGATTTTACTGCTTTTTATGTCATTTACAATTATTGAAAGATTTGATTTATGCACATCAGTCTTTGCATTTCATTCTGTAGTCGTTTCATGAAAAATACTCCATTTTTGATATTTTATATTGTAAACAAGTTGCCACACACAGTTACGGGACGTTTTTAAGCTTAAATAATATAATTATAATAGTATGAGCTGAAAATCAATATCCTAGTGGATTTTGATCTGGGTTCCATGAAATACCGTTAATATAAAGAATTCTTTTTTTCTTTCCTGAGGGACACTCTTTGCACACAGGTGATAAAAATTTAACATTTATTATCAGTTCTTGTGTTATAAATAGAGCCCTTGGTTCAGACCAACTAGCGAGGATGCTAGTTTATTAACAACATTTTTTGGTTCGAGTTCGGCTCTCGGGAAGCTATAGAATATAGAAAGAAAGGTGTAAGAACAATATACCTGGTGAATGCATGCAATGAAGAATAAAACTTTCAGCCTTTGTGCAGGCTGAATGAAAAAGTATTGATCAACATAATGATAGTGTTAACAAATCAGGTGTAGAGTAAGTACGGCATAACGCAAAGAAGGTAACAGAAAACATAACAATACAAAAATTTTAGCGAAGAAGGTGCTGAGTTGCTAAGAGGCAGGTTCAAGATCTAGAAGCCGATAGAAAACCCCGTTGATCTCTGATGAGTCCTAAGGCTCCATCTATTCTGTGGTCTGTAGTTTAATGTAGCACTGGGTGGGCGGTTCCTGTATGCAGGTTGGAAGATATCCTTGGCAGGTTGTAGGAACTTGGTCCAAGGCAATCATTTTCTGCGGGCCCAGTACAATGCGTACCAGAATGGTGGAGGTCATTTTTGACCCTGTAAGGGTCATTACCGACTAGTTAAGTTTTTATGCTATCCTTGCACTATATCGTTGTATGGGTTAGCAGTCTGAGCCCCTTCCCACACATGTTTACTGGCTCCTCCAAAACTAGGGAAGGATATAATTATTTTGTGAGTACTATACACAAAAATGTGTTGCTTGGGTCTAAAAGATTTTGTTGCTGACATTTATGACACTGTTTACGATGGGCTGCGCAGTGAGGGGAAAATTGAAGAGGTCACAGTTTCCGCAGGCAGCATTTTGTTTGTTTTTGTGTTAATTGCTTTCATTCCCACTGCTGGTAGCAGCCCTAGTGCGTTTACAATTAAACCTAGTTTTCTATACCTGATGTACTGATGTTTTAGGTTTCTCAAACAGCATGCATAGAAGTTGGTGACTTGCTGTACCTAGAAGTAGAACTTAAAGTATCAAGTCTTTGTTCTTTTTTGTGCAATAACAGTCTCTGGCTATTTTATGTTGAGTTGTTAAAAACTCTTCATTCGTTTGACAGCCTTGCTTTTCAGACACTAAATAACGGCACATCACAAAACAATTGGCATGTGGTTTACAAAACTCAGCAAGTTTGGCTATGAAATCAAAATATACATTCTGTCACTTTCATCGGTTCATTGCATATTCGCCGAATACCAAGTTAAAAATTAACATCCACGTCTAATTTTCAGCTTTCCTAACAAGCTCGCAAGCATTTTTGATACTTAACCATAAATTAGGTAAGTGTTCACCAATTTGTATGGGCTTTGGTTCTAAGAACACGATATTCATTGTTAACATATTGATACTGCTCACCTGGTAAACCTTTTTTTCTGTATTTTGTGTAATCCATATAAGTTAAAATAGTTAACATGTTCATACTTAGAAACCCTATCATGCTCATTTTTGTTGGAGGTAACAAAATTCTAGTCATAAACAACAGGCGCTGGCTATTGTTATTATCCAAAATGTTAGAAATTGTCACAAATAGCATATAAGTAATGTTGTATGATCTGTTAGTAAAGACATGGTAGTTTTTTTTAGCCAGTAGAGGTAACTGCCGTTTTCTGTTTAGTTTATTTACTGATTTAAAGTTTGAGATTGTAATAATCAAAGCATCAAGCAAATAAGAATCTCTCTATATACTTTTGTATTCATACTTTTTATTGAAATAATTTCAAGTCTTGTTAGATAACTCTGATAGCATAATGGATAAATTGCACTGAATTAGAAATAACGGGTGACAGTGATTGTTAGAATACTTGTTTGGTGCAACTAAAACTTGATCACTTTTTTCAAAAGTAATCCAGCCAGTCCCAATGGCCAACCGTGTGTATTGTGGGAGATTTTAGCAGAATATTATCCCCCTTTTCTGTCCACCCCTGCAAACCCCACTCTCTTGCTCTGCAGTAAATGATCATAAGCCTTTGGCTATGAGTCATGGTTGAGTGGTCCTGAAGTATAACGAGGAGAAGTTGTACCCCCTCCACCCACACCAGTTGAGCTATGTATAGGAGTTAAGCCTACCTAAAAAAGAGTGACAATGCTACAGCAGGCCTACCTAATAAGGAGTGACTCATGCTACAGGAAGTTACCTTATAAGGAGAGACAGTTGAGGGGCACCCAAACCAACTTACCATGTGCTCAGGATTCCTATTGGTTCATGCTGTTATTGTGTAGTGGATTTTGGGGCCTGAAAACCCACTAGCTGAGGTCGGTAGCTTGCTGCCACCAGTTGTTATATTTCACCTGCTAAAACAGCAGGGTCGGTATGCCACCGAGATAGAGTATCAACTCTACAACCAGAACAGAGCCCTCGGCTCAAACACATTACTCAGTGCTATCGAGTAATTAGCCATTTATTCCTCCAGAATAAATACGAGTTAGTTAAAAGGCACAAGTTGCACAAACAATAACAATAACACTAACACTAACTGAAGTACTTTTGTAGTCATACTTTTTATTGAAATAATTTCAAGTCTTGTTCGGTAAGTCTGATTGCATAGTGGATAAAGCGCACTGAATTAGAAGTAACGGGTTGCGGTGATCGTTAGAATACTTCTTTGGTGCAACTAAAACTTCATTACTTTTTTTCAAAAGTAATCAAGCCAGTCCCAGTGGCCAACCGTGTGTATTGTGGGAAATTTTAGCAGAATATTATCCCCCTTTTCTCTCCACCCCTGCAAACCCCACTCTCTTGCTCTGCAGTAAATGATCATAAGCCTTTGGCTATGAGTCATGGTTGAGTGGTCCTGAAGTATAACGAGGATAAGTTGTACCCCCTCCACCCACACCAGTGGAGCTATGTATGGGAGTTAAGCCTGCCTAAAAGGGAGTGACAATGCTACAGCAGGCCTACCTAATAAGGAGTGACTCATGCTACAGGAAGTTACCTTATAAGTAGAGACAGTTGAGGGGCACCCAAACCAACTTACCATGTGCTCAGGATTCCTATTGGTTCATGCTGTTATTGTGTAGTGGATTTTGGGGGCTGAAAACCCACTAGCTGAGGTCAGTAGCTTGCTGCCACCAGTTGTTATATTTCACCTGCCACAACAGCAGGGTCGGTATGCCACCGAGACAAAGTATCAACCAGAACAGAGCCCTCGGCTCAAACACATTACTCAGTGCTATCGAGTAATTAGCCATTTATTCCTCCAGAATAAATACGAGTTAGTTAAAAGGCACAAGTTGCACAAACAATAACACTAACTGAAGACAAATGGTAAATGTTCTGCCTTTTATAGGCATCTCACAGGAAGTCACATGAAGTGATCTTTGTCACAACCAATCACAAGAGCATAATAGATAATTAACCAATATACAGTCTTATAATAATAGATAGCGAATCACATGGCTAAGATAAATATGGTGCCATCAAATGTAGGAGGGGTTATCAGGTAACTGTCCAATCAACGGCTTATACACTTCCTGTCCGGCCTTTGCAGCCTTTGTATCCGCTCCTCTTCCAGTTTAGGGGTAGTTATGTCCTGGATTCGTCTTCCTGAGTCTTTTAAGATACTTTGTGGTTCTCAGCCTATGCTGATTCATTTCCTGCCGGCCCGGCAAGGTCGGTAATGTGTCATACAGGGCCGGCATAGACCGATGCAGGGTCGGCACTGTGTTTAGATGCAGGTTCGGTCAGTTCGGTATTGATTGATATGACCGTTTCTGTGTCTAGCTATTAGTATAGGGTGCTAGACTTAATGATAATAAGATGCGCATGAGTGTATGCTATGAAAATCCACAACACACCTCTCTCCATTAAAGAAATTCTCTTGTCTTTAATAATCCATATTCAGAACAAGAGAATAAGTAGCTGGGAGTATCAACCGTACTCAGATTAATATATATTTGTGAAATCTTTGTTCACAAAATAGAATAAAATACATCGAAGTCTATCGAGTCTATGTCCATAGAGCGATTATACATGCGAATAAAATATGTATGTACACACAAGAGAATACATAATCTCTCAGAATAAATCGCCACGCAGGTTGCTGGCTTGGGTGTGTAGTCGCACTACTTCTTCGGTTACTGCTCTAGCCTCTGCCTTCGCTAGTATAGTGTCTTCCGCAGTAAGGAGTTGTCCTAAGATCATCCATAGTAGTTCTTGCAGAGTTCGCCCTAGACTAACCACATGTTCATTGATGGCTTCCGCCAATCTGTTGCTATGATGTGTAAACATCAGCGTGGGTCTGGGCACCACGGGCGCTGCTTTGAGCTCTGGCAATTCCACGACCTGGATCGGTGGAGCAGTCGGCGCTGACTGGGCACACCTTTTCCCAACTTGGATATCTTATAAGTCTGCAGCGGCAGTGGTGTCACTGGCCGAGTGTTGGAGGTACTGGCTGCCTCCTCTGGCGAGCGACTTCGCTTCAATGTTCTGCCCTGCAGCGTAGGTTGGCATTTCTGGAACTTTGCCGGGTCCTTCCACTGGACGAATTGACAAAACCTACTGTAACTGGCCCTGTTCACGGTATAAACAATACCTGCCTTTTGGTGGTGTATAGGGTCGCCAGGCGCGTCGTACTTGGCCTGGTGGGGGTAGACGGTGTCTCTACTCTCGCTTCCATAGCGACAGCGGCAGTAATGCCGTAGATAGTGCTGCGTCACATGCACTCTGAGCTGTCTGGAGTTGCGTGCCCCAAAGTTGCACTTTGGGCACTTAGAGTCAATGGCACTTCCCATTAGTGCGTTGATTCGATTTTCTGTTGCTGTAGTTACCCATCGTGACATACGCCAACGAGTCGGATTCGTTTTCCCACCCTGAGTATAGGAAGTTGTCGGCTCATCTTCCAATGTGAGCTTTTCTTCTGGTAGCTCTCCCTCCTCTAGGTCGGTAGGGGGGGTGACCTGCACCAACCGTACAGCCAACTTCGGCTTGATCTCTGAGCGAGAGTCAGCAACATCCTTTCTAGCAGGCGACGTGTCTGTGACTTTCTTCTTGAGTGCTGGTTGTAGCAGGTCTGCTGTTGGCATAGCCAATAGGTCTTCCTCGGTCAGTGTAGCTGGTGGCTTGTACTCAGCTAGTCCAGCCTCAAGTAACAGATGCTCATCGTCTTCCTCTAAATCCAGGAAATGTGAGCCAGCTTCCGTCATTTTGTTGAGTGGGAGTGATGCTTTAGGTGATCTGCTGTGGTCACTGTCGTTTGAAAGAATGAACAATTTGTTTTTGCTAAGCTTTCTCTCATCTGTGTGACTCTTTCTGTCTGCAGTCACAGGAAGTGCAACTGGCGTGCAGGTACTAGGAGCAATTTTTGTTGCCTCCTGGTGGCTGTCAAGCTTGCTGCACAGCTGGAACTTACAGGTGTTAAGATAGAAGGCTCGTGGGGGTTCCTCTGACACCAAGCACGACCTTTCTAGTGTGACCGGTTTGGCAGATACAGCCATTTGAAAGTCTTTCTCAAACTTTCAATCTACCGCATCACAGGTGACCTCTCCTCTTCTTCCTGTTGATCGCTTAAAATAGCATCTTGCTTCGCTTGCAATTGCTTCCTGTTGAGTGCAGGGCTTTCTCCACTACTCTTGACTGTTGGGGATTTCCTTAGCCGCAAGGGGTGTAGCCAACAGGGGCGCGGATGTAAATTTCACCGTTTTGCCTATAACTTCCTCAGTTATTGTTGGATTCGGCTGAAATTTGTTGGAGAGGTATTTCTCCCCTCTCTCCAGAGTGTGGGTAGGCGTCCCTGCAGTTCGTCTTGCCAGGAGCGTTTGTGTAGGGGGAAATCCATCCCTACAAAGGGGGAACAGCGCGTTTTTATCCCCAGAACGGCTGGTTTTTGCTGAACCTGCGTCTAGCAACCTAACACTGTCTTTCAACAGCTGTCCATGCTTAGCCGTGCATGGAAGTTCATGGCTATCAATAATGATGGTAGAGTCTGCAAATCGCATCATGCACTCATGTGCTGTGAGGAACGGCATTCCCACAATGGCGTCCTCATGTATATCGCTGATGACAAAATTGACATCTGTCCGTAAGCGACGGAGCTGAAGTGACACTTGTACAGTTTCATATAATTGGATTTTTGAGCCGTCTGCCCTTTGACCATGTGGCTCACTATCTTGTAGAGTGTCCTGTACCCACTGTGGTAGTCTACAGAACACATGACGTGACAAGAGGTTAGTCGTGCACCCCGTATCTACAAGAATAGACATCAAACGTCTGTCCATCTTGCCGGACAGAAAACAACTGGCCGTGTACGGGGGCTTTAGATTAGTTCTGGCAATCTCCGTTGCCTGTCTTGGTGGAGGTTCATTTGTAGGGGCGTAGCTCGCCTGCTGACCTCGAGTATGGGGTTTACGGCTGGCCCTGCTGCAGCTAGACGCCGTCTGGTCTACTGCGGCCGGTATCCGTTTCCCTTTTTTCAGTGGTTGGCCAGCTTTCGCTGCCCAATGTTTGAGTGTACAGTCTCTTTGTACGTGTCCAACTTCACCACAGCCCCAACAGCGCAATGTGGGTGTCGCTTCCAACGGTGGAGTGGTAGCCAGGGAGTTGTCCTTTCTCAGCGATTTATTCTCCTGTGCTAGTGCTTGTATGGTCTCCATAACCAACTGGAGAGGGTTCTGCTCAGTGCTACTGATTTGCTGAACAGGTGAGTTAGGTGGAGCTGGAGTGGAGGGTGACAGAGGGGCAACGCCTCCGTACTCATCCTCTGAGTCCGTCTCGTCTCCTACCGCTCGCGCATGAGTAGAGCGCTCATCGTGTGCGGTCTTTATTTCCAGGTACTCATTGCCTGCTCTCACCGCATCTGCCAGGTCTGCTGGCTGCATAGCCAACAGGTGCCTTTGCAGGTAGGCGTTACCAATTGTGGAGCTAAAAGTGTCCAGTGTTATGCGTTGCACCGCTCTAGGTGGGAGGTCTTCGTATGCCAAACGAATCAGACGCTCCACCTCGTAAGCGTGCTCTTGTAGCGAGGTCTTGTAGGACCTACGAAGGTTAGTCAGCTTCGACATCGCTTCTCTGGGAGTAACACCAAAGCGTGCTCATCACGCTGTGAATATCCCTTCGACATGTGGAGGCTTTCTGCACTCTAGTGCACTGCCCCTCAAAGATGCACGCAGGTGCAGCATGGCAGTTTGTTCCGTCCACTCGTTTACTTCGGCCACCTCAGTGAAGCGTGCGATAAAATACTCAGTGTCGCCTTCACCTTCGTATCTAGGTGCCTTGAACTTAGGATGTGTATTAGCATTGCCTGTCGCATGACAGCTTGCAAAGCTTCAGTCAGACGATCCATAGCATTCAACTCAGAGTTGACAGCAAGAGCTCTTCCCGCACTACGTGCTCTGTTGGCCGCCATTGTTACGACTAGAGGAAAGATCAACTCGATAGTCTACAAGTGGGGCTGAAAGACAGGTTGCTGCGCCGGTCTTAACAGTCGCAGGGTTAGTAGTGAAAGATGCAGGGCCTGTATTGATAATATACAGGGCCGGTAGTGACTGATGCAGGGTCGGTACCAAGAGAATGCAGGGTCGGTCTGTCAAGAAATTGTCCGTGTAGTCTCAAAATATGATCTGTGTGAATTCGCAAGACGGAATCTAGGCTCGACATTGATTGCTGTAGCAGAACTGTTGCAGGCGGAAGAGAGTCGAAGCCTTTTGCAAAGTGATATTGCTCAAGTGGCAGGGGAGCACTGCTGCAGTCGGAAGAAGTCAACGACTTTCGCAGGAGTGTCCGTTTCGTCCTGTACGGTGAATACAGGATCGGGATTGTTGGTTCTGTTTAGAGCAGAGCCAGAGTAAGCGTAGCTGAGTAGGGTGTGCAGTAGATCCCACCGCTGCCACCAATGTAGTGGATTTTGGGGGCTGAAAACCCACTAGCTGAGGTCGGTAGCTTGCTGCCACCAGTTGTTATATTTCACCTGCTACAACAGCAGGGTCGGTATGCCACCGAGATAGAGTATCAACTCTACAACCAGAACAGAGCCCTCGGCTCAAACACATTACTCAGTGCTATCGAGTAATTAGCCATTTATTTCTCCAGAATAAATACGAGTTAGTTAAAAGGCACAAGTTGCACAAACAATAACAATAACACTAACACTAACTGAAGACAAATGGTAAATGTTCTGCCTTTTATAGGCATCTCACAGGAAGTCACAGGAAGTGATCTTTGTCGCAACCAATCACAAGAGCATAATAGATAATTAACCAATATACAGTTTTATAATAATAGATAGCGAATCACATGGCTAAGATAAATATGGTCTATCAAATGTAGGAGGGCTTATCAGGTAACTGTCCAATCAACGGCTTATGCACTTCCTGTCCCGCCTTTGCAGCCTTTTTATCCGCTCCTCTTCCAGTTTAAGGGTAGTTATGTCCTGGATTCGTCTTCCTGAGTCTTTTAAGATACTTTGTGGTTCTCAGCCTATGCTGATTCATTTCCTGCCGGCCCGGCAAGGTCGGTAATGTGTCATACAGGGCCGGCATAGACCGATGCAGGGTCGGCACTGTGTTTAGATGCAGGTTCGGTCAATTTGGTATTGATCGATAGGACCGTTTCTGTGTCTAGCTATTAGTATAGGGTGCTAGACTTAATGATAATAAGATGCGCAGGAGTGTATGCTAAGAAAATCCACAACAATTGTATGTTGTGTCTTGCTTAACGATTCGTATATGTATTGTTATGACGTATTTTATTGCCTCTCCCTGATCAGGGGGTAAAAATTTGATGCCCTCTCTTATAAAAATGAGAAAGTGTTTCATTGGAAAGGCAGAAGTCTGGTGGATCTTGCTAAATACACTTATATCTTGTTAAATAGATTGTGGAATAAATATTTATTTAGTGAAAACTTTGTTATTTTGTGTCTGGGTTGTGGACTCCGTGAAGGTTGCCAGAGCCATTTCGGAGTGGACTCCGGAATAGTGAAAGAAGATTCGGAGTGATACCGTTGTGTCGTAGTAAAAAGTGGAAAACTACTACTATACAGTCTATTGGTTATTGAATAGTTGATTGGTATAATTTGATGGTTGACTGCACCTCCCAGAAGGGAAACCTCCATAACTACTGAAAGTTTCACAATTTGTTTCAACTATCTACATCTACATGCATCCTTGCTGATGTTCTCCCCATCCCTCATACAAATGACCCATATTTTTAATCGGGCCATGTTAGATAATTGAAATGAAACATGTTATTGAAGTTGTAAGGAGCTGTGTTAACCACCCTTATGGGTGTATCTTCTTAGAAACATATTTATACTTTAGAATGTGAGATGGTAAAGATGGAACCAGGAGTCAGAGGTATTGGTGAAAGTTATTATCCAAGAGGTAAGAAGTCAACACAGTATGACTTGTAATTTTATATGGCACTATAGATGAGTATGCAACTAAGAAGGTATTGTGAACTATTAGAAGTTGAATGCAATTACAGATATAGAAGTTCTGGTGGGAGCTGATGAAAAGACAGCAGGTCAAGGTAAGAGTCTGCTGTATTATATATGTGTGTGTAAACTAAAAACTTAGGGAAAGTCTTTGTTTGTGTTTCAATCGTTTTCGATATTTCCCTATTTTAATTAGAAAAATCAAAATAAAAGAGGTATTTTACAAAAAAAATACTCTATTCATGCTATAGAATCTGAGGAGGTGAAATTGGAGCCAGTGGTCACAAGTGAATGTTATTATCCAAGAGGTAGAACCAACAGCACAGTAACATGTGTGAAGTACCTGTAATGCTCTATTATTGATTATTGATCCAGTGGTGAGCTATTTTGTATCAGCGGAATCATCTCTTTTATAGATATAAAGGTTGAAGTTCATGATGAAACGAACACAGCAGTTGAAGGTAAAAGCTTATTTTATTAATCATTCTGCAAAGAACAGAGCATTGGACATAATAGGGTCCTGGCAGAGTAGTTTCACTTTAGAGATGCAACTGGAAGTAGCTTAGTCAATTGTTGAGCTTATCATTAGAAATCACAACTTGCTTGACCATTGTTCTGACTTGACGGAGTTTGAGCAAGTAATATGACAAAAATGATGTTGTTGAGAAAGCTCAAGGAATCAATAAAGCGTTTGGAAGTCATTTTTGGAAATGTTTTGGTTTATTTAGGCAAAAAAAATAATTAACTATCATGTTCACTGGTAGAACAACAGTTTCGTATTTCGAGCTTAATTGAGCTTGCCAATGTAAACTGATGAAAGCGCGCCCTTGAACGATCACTTTGGTTTGCCACCACAGTGACGATGTACTGTTACGATTTATGTGGATGGTGCATCGTCAGTACTATTTACCCCAAAGTTATCAGCTCTTGTGAATAACGAAATGTTTCTTTAGTAATCGGTAAAGTGAACTGACTTTCGCTTTAGCAGTTATTGGGGGTGGAGAGCGGGCTTTTGGTTTCTTTAATACTAGCTAATGGCTTTTTCTACTTGTTTTTTCCCTTAGCTATGTAACTACTTTTGTTTCTGTTTTCTTTTTATACTAGGTTAGACATAGCTACAACCATTGACTATAAAAGAAATGCCTTTGCCTAAAATAATCAGTATTTTCTGAAGTTATGACTAAACTTCTATTCAAACCCTGGAGCTGACCCATTGAATTCAGTAACAAACCCATTGAATTCAGTAACAAAATTGAGTTCACCTGCTTCTAGTGATTCAGTTATACTACAAAGGAATCCATTGTTACTACTCACAGCTAAGAGCTCCAGTAATGGCTGAAGCAATTGATAGACTTGTAGAACTGTTCACGCATCAGCAAGAAGAAAGACCACAAGAAAATCAGCGAAAGCACGAATAAAGACAACAGGACTACCAGCAACAGCAACAGTTGATGAATCTTTTACTTCAAAAAGTAAAATACAAGAACCAAACAGTGATCGCTGTACCAAAATTTCATGAACTTGATCCAACAACAGATGTACTCACAGACTACATGGACAGATTTAATATTTTTGTTTCTTTGAACTTTTACTGCGAACTCAGTGCTAGGGAAAAAGTTCCGTGAGTTTTTCTGAATACTCGACGACCAGCAATACACAAACAGATAAGCAACATGGTTGCTTAGTTAACTACACCAACTCCCATTAATAAGTTGACAATAACTGAGATAGTCAGATTCTCAAGGGAGCAATATGACACTGCATATTATTTTGTATGAAAATGATACAAATACTAGATTGATGATATGCAGCGCAGACCAAGAAAGAGAATTCAAGAACTTCCAGCAAGGATACGCCAATATGCTATAACATGTCCATTTACTGACATTCAAGACCTCCTGGATGAAGCACTGAGGGTGCGATTCCTATGTTCTGTGAGCAATAAATTTGCACTAAAATCACTTTTCAGGGTCAAGGGCGAAGAGCTTACTTTCAACAGAGCTACTGAAATTGCACAGGAGACTGTGGAAGCAGCTAGTTGCCAAAGAGATCCTTCCTGGCACCCAGCCAAAGAACGACAAAGTTTCACAAAAAAAAGACTTCAACTCCACTGCAGCACCTTATACAAAATCCAGCCAAAGATTAACAGAAGAAGCCATGCTACAGATGTGACAGAATGGGACATCAACCTGAAACTTGTCGTTTCAAGACAACTAGATGCAGTTTTTGCTCAGAACTTAGACATATTGAGAGAGCTTGCGTTTACAGGAAAATAACTCATTTCAAACCAGTAGGGAAGATTGTCACACTGCACACCACATTGAGTTCCACCAAATCTTTTCCAGGGCTACATGAGGATATAGAACTACAAGGGTAAAGTATCACCACTGAGCTTGACATTAGAGCCTGCCACAATTTTATATCCCAAAATACCTGGAGGCAATTAGGAAAGCCTGTTCTTCTACCTTCACATTTTGACTACAACTCAGCTTCAAGACACGTTATAGAGACTCTTGGAAGACATGGAATTAAAGCTAAACTACCATTTATAAAGGACACAACGCTTCAGTTTGTAATAAGCACTGTCCGATGTCTCAACCTACTGGGACAATCAGTTATTCAACGGCTAAACGTTTCCGTTGATGATGAATTACATGAGAAAACCATTTTTACCATAACAAGCAATAAACCTGGTACAACATTGCAGAAGGAACGCGGAAATCTATGTGATAAATTTCCATACTTGTTTAAAGATAAACTTTGGTGTCTCCAGGATATCAGCTGAAGATTTGGTTCAAATCTGTGGCAAGACCTAGGTTTTGCAAAGCCCGCCAAGTACCATTTGTACTACTCAATGACTAAGCAAAGCGTATGATGCAGGAATTTTGAAAAATATTTTGGTACAAATGCAGTTCAATGACCATGGCAACCCAATAGTACTGGCAAGGAAGGTGAAGCAACCAGGAGAAGTGTAAGGAGACATCAGAGTATGTGGAAACCATTCTACGACAGTAAACGCGCAACTGAAAACGCACAAACAGCTCATCCAACTTCATGAAAATTTTATGAGATATTTAGGGGGACACCATTATACTAAAATAGATCTAGCAGACGCCAACAACCAAATACTTTTAACACCAGTAAGCCAGAAAAGTTTAGCCTTATCTACACACCAAGGATTCTTTTCACAGAGTAGATAACCTTTTGGAATCAGTTAAGCACCAGCTCATTTCCACCAGATCATGAAACAGAAGAACACAAGATTTCGAGGAGTTGCAGTGTACTTGGATGATATTTTGGTGAGCGGAGCAGATAGCAATAGCCATCCACAGAATTTAAAAAGATGGCTGCGAAGATTACATGACAAGGGACTGAGATATCAAATAGGCAGATGTTTATTTGACCAACCTACAGTGGAGTATCTGGGACATAAGCTCGCTAAAGAAGGGCTAGAGAAAGGAGAAAAAGTTGATGCTGTTATACGGACGCCTCCACCTACCAATGAATCAATGCTACAATTTTTGGGATATTACCAAGTTGATATAGTCTCAAAACCATTGCAAAAACTGACTTGGAAGGGCAAACCATAGAGATGGAGTCCAGAACAAGAAACCAACTTCAACTAAATTGAAAAATTGTGGTCAACAGATCAAGCATCGACTCATTTTGATCTTAAGTTGGAAATAGGAATCTCATGTCATGCTTCAGATTCTGGAATAGGATTAGTACTTTTTCAGAGCGATGCAGATGGAAAAGAAAGACTGATCTCCAGTAGATCAAAGTCCCAAAGCAGTACATTGAACAAATGTAGCCAAATCAAAAAAGAAGCATTATCAATCACTTTCACACTAAATAAGTTCCACCAGTGCTTGTATGGCATACAATTGAGATTGGTAACAGACCATAAATCACTTCTCACACTGTTTCAAGCTAAAAAAATTGCCTCAGCACAGACTGCTAACAGCCTAGCTAGATCAGCTTTATTACTGAGCCAATATGCATGCAGCATTGAATACATATTGACCTAGCGACATAAGAATGCTGACACTTTAAGCAGATTACTGGCGGGATCCGATAAAGACTTTGCCAAGATGGGGATGACAAAGATTCAGACAATGTACACACCATTCACACCATTAGTCATCCACTCTGCCCAACTGATCTGCGTGTACGGACTATCATTCTACTTTAGCAGCTGAGATGCAATAGACTATGGAAGAATTTCCTAGTACTAAGGGGGTTATAGGAAAAATATACCAAAAGATGGCTGACTCGCTACCTGAGACAGAGCAATGTCTACTACATAGAAACAAAATTGTCATTCTGCTGAGTCTCCAATGCAGAGTTCTTCAGCTTTTACATCTTGGACACTTTGGTATGGAGAAGATGACGAAACTAGCTGTGTTGAATGGAAGGCAAATCAGTGGTAAAGTTGACACTACACTTCCATCGCCGTATCACATAACACAACAACACCAATCAATAATGGCACTAGACAGATCTCATAAGACAGTGATTCTCATTAGAAGCTATTCAGTTGGAGATGCTTGCTATGGACCAAGAAAAGTTGGAAATCCGGTATGGGCTCCGGTAATCGTTACCAAAGTCGGCGGAACTACTGCGTGATTGTGAAGTTTGTTCCACGATGACCCACATGAAGACGGCACATTGGGCAGCTGCAACCTAGATACCCAGTTGATGACAAAATTGATCCTGGAGAAGAACCAAAAATAAAAGCTGAAACTCTACTGATGCCCATACCTTCTTCGGAACCAATCTTAAGCCCTCCGAAACAGAAGAAATGAAACCCTAGTCTACCAGATGATGATGGGTATGGCAGACACAATCCCTGACGGTCCAGATGAAAGAAACAGACCTGACATGCACGCTTTTACCTTGGTCAGAAGATTTTATGATGTCACATGAACATTCATGTAACGCCAAAATATTACTTTGGGTTAAAGGATTTTTCTACTTGCTTTTTCCCTTAGCTATGTAACTACTTTGTTGCTGTTTTTGTTGTATGTGGACCTAGACATAGCTACAAGCATTGACTATATAAGAATTGCCTTTGCCTGGAATCGTCAAAATTTTTCTAAAGTTGCGAATTAACCTTTGTCCATACACTGGAACTGACTCATTAAATTCAGCACCAAAATTTTTTCTTTCCTATTTCTAGTTATACAGAAAAATAACAACCCCGTCAAAACTACTTCCGCACTGACCAATGGCTCCCATTGAGTTGACTACATATGGGTTCGCAGGATCCCACACTACCAACTGCGAGGTAGTCCTTGACTCAGAATAGCTGTGCATCAGTTTTAGATTAATACTTTATTCAATGGTATTCTGTCTCGCAACAAAATGATATCAGCGCAATAACCACAAGACTTCTGTGCCACACAAATTGGGTCTCTCCTTTTATACGAGAACATCAGGAAAGCTCATTCCCTTTTTGGAGATGGCTAAATCGCATACAACACCTAAAATACACAAATAATCGCATGCAGTATAGTATACATAAACACAGTTAACCAATGAATTGCCAAGCACATGGCTATCAAGTCTCTGAGTTGGTTCAATCCAATCAGGATAGTGTGTGAGCTTGTGGGACGAGCTGGCTTCCTTACTCTGAGCTTCAGCGCCTGTCGCCCATACTCTCTGTGGCATATAATTGGGTATTACAGCTTTTGGTCTTTAGCTTTTCACCTTCGGGATGCTTTGGCTAATTGTAAGGATACTGGCCTGGGGTAGGCCATTTTTATCCTATAAGGGTGTTCCACAGTTAAGCATTGATTTGGTATAGCACTCTATACAGGAATGATGTAGGTTATATACATTAAAGAGCGGGATACCTGGCCAGGTCAGGCAAGGCGTGTATAGGGGAGAGGTTACTATTTAGTTATGCATCACAAATCTCCCACAATAGTCGGCAAAGTTTTTGAGTGGAAAATACATGTTATTGCCCTAAAATTCTACTGGGCAAGAATTATAAGTTTTCACTTTTAAGTTACATAAAGGCAGTCCCAATATTCGATTCCAATATTTTTTGGACAGGTGTTGTGGAATTTGTACCGGTAGATGACAATGCGTTGAGGCTGACAATGCTTTGAAGCGCCATTTTGATAGTACCAGAAAACACTCGATCATTAAACTTAGCTTTTTTCTCTTTACTCATAGCGTCACTAAGACCTAAACTGTCACTAAGACCTAAACTGTCACTCACTTTAGTTTTTCGATTGCTTAGCTGAGTTTTTCTCATTCATTTTTATCACTTTTCACCTTTTATACTTTTTGCAAGCGATAGAAACAGTTTTTACATTAAAAGTAGACAAATATTTAGGAGATGCAGACTTTTTCACCTAAATCAGCTAATCATTTAGTGCTTTAGTACAAAGAAAAAAAACAAACATCGATCACTGAGTGATTTTATGAACAGATGCCAGACATGAAATGAGATGTTTCACTAGTTTATGTACCCAATCTGGCTTATGAAAAATAAGCAGAATGAGCAGTTTCAAACGACAGCGTGTCACTAAAATCTTGAAATACCTAGCCGAGCACTTTACTACAAAATACTGTAAATATTGTAAAGGATTTTATCAAATGCCTGCACCGACAGCTATTAGAGAATGAACCAAATCGGCAGAGCAGACAAAGTTCACTGTAGAGCGCTACTGCGAAAGTAGAGATGGGTCTTCTGGTAATGATCTGTATAGTAGGACAGATCAGGATACTACTGTGTGTAGACAAACTAGTAATAACAGGAAACCAACCTCATGAAACACATTGGATTGCAGGTTAAATATCACTGTATTGAGAGCAAGATACAAAACCTTGGCTAAGAACCTTCTTAGTCAAGCGCAGAACAAACTCTGCCCACTGGGCTAACTGCATCTCTATTTATGCAAAAATACAAGCAAATGTGCAGTTGAAAAGCTACGAGTTGATTGGGCATACAAAACATCAGGTCATGCTACTATGACTAATCCTAAGGATACACAACAAGTAGGACGCTACATAAATTAATGAAAGAAATAACCACTATGCACCTGATTATTATAATGACTAGTGGCGAAAACCTACACACAAAGGGATAAAATGTCTTAACAGCACTCTTCCTCCAGTAGGTCACGGGTTGCTCCATAGGTGAAGGCACTCGAGCATAGGCAGGCATCAATCTTCTACTGTACGCGCGGCTAGTAGTACTAGGCTAGTCAGCCGGCTGACTAACTCACCAGCCACACTAGATAATTTCCATTACAATATGAACAGCAGCGTGAGAAAATGGTAATTTTTGTGACTAAGTACTTTGGCGGACATTCACAGATGGCGTACAAGTGTAACTCACAGATCCTGAAAGAATTACTCAATCATATCAGGTTTTCAACTAAATACCGTTAATTTTCGTTTATGCAAGGATACAATTAGTGAATAGTTTATCTCCAAAGTGTCCTAGATGAATGTATTTTATGTTTTAGCCACAGAGTTGAGCTCATTTCAGTCTACAACAGATACTCTGAGCCCGCTGAACTGTGAAACATGTGACTTGGTGCTTACCGATGATCAACAGCATTCTATACATCGACAGTCTCATTCCAACAAACCAAACAAGAAATTATTATGTGATCAATGTGGCTACTGCGCGCCTTATAGCAGTCATTTAAAGAGTCATGTGAGAACTCATAATGGTGAAAAACCATATACATGCATTCATTGTGGCTATAGGGCTGCACGTAGCAGTGATCTAAACAAGCATATGAGAACACACACTGGAGAGAAACCATATTCGTGCACTCAATGTGATTACAAGGCAGCACGTAACGGTACTCTACTCCAGCATATGAGAACACACACTGGAGAGAAGCCATATGCCTGTACTCAGTGTGACTATAAGGCTGCACATAACACTACTCTACTCAAGCATATGACAGCACACACTCGAGAGAAACCATATGCATGCACTCAATGTCCCTATAGGTCTGCAACCAAAAATGCTCTACTGAAGCACACAAAAACTCACACCGGAGAGAAACCATATGCCTGTACTCAATGCGACTATAAGGCTTCAGCTAGTTGTGATCTAAACAAGCATATGAGAACTCACACTGGAGAGAAACCATATTCGTGCACTCAGTGTGATTACAAGGCAGCACGTAACGGTACTCTACTCCAGCATATGAGAACACACACTGGAGAGAAGCCATATGCGTGCACTCAGTGTGACTACAAGGCTGCACGTAACACTACTCTACTCCAGCATATGAGAGTACACACTGGAAAGAAGCCATATGCGTGCACTCAGTGTCCCTATAGGTCTGCTACCAAATATGCTCTACTGAAACACACAAGAACTCACACTTGAGAAAAACCATATGCCTGCACTCAATGCGACTATAAGGCTTCAGCTAGTTGTGATCTAAACAAACATATGAGAACTCACACTGGAGAGAAACCATATTCGTGCACTCAGTGTGATTACAAGGCAGCACGTAACGGTACTCTACTCCAGCATATGAGAACACACACTGGAGAGAAGCCATATGCGTGCACTCAGTGTCCCTATAGGTCTGCAACCAAATATGTTCTACTGAAACACACAAGAACTCACACTTGAGAAAAACCATATGCCTGCACTCAATGTGACTATAAGGTTACATCTAGTAGTATTCTATGCACTCATATGGAGAGAAAAAAAATTAATGAATGCACTTCTCCGATTATAGCGCTAAACTGTTGCTGTTATCTACAAAGGACATTTCACAACTCACACTGATGAGAAACCACACGCATGCACACAGTGTTACTATAAATCTGTAACTAGTAGTGATAACAAAGACATACTGTAAATGATCATCCCTAAGAGAAACCATTTTTATGCAACCATTTTGACTATTAAGCAACAGGTAACTGTGATCTACAGTCACATATGAGAACTCTAGTTGGGGAGAATTCAAATATACATGAGTAATATAGTGAGGGTAGATCATCCAAGTGGTCTTTGAGAATAATTTGATTTGCATTGGCGCAGGTGCGTTTTTTCCCTCGTTCCAAGCCAGTCCTTAAGTTTTTGTTTTTAGTGCCCTCTGGTGATAAATTTTGTGTTTATATCCTGCTTTGTGGTATAGTTTTAATATCATTTTGATTGCTAACATATGTTGAAAAACAGATCTTGATGAGACCTATCATTTTTTTATGGATGCATAATAGTTTGACAGTTGTAGGAGTTTTATTTTGTTCAACATTGTTTATATGTGTTATTTCTGTGTTTTGTCAGTTCATTTGTCTAGCGTGATGTTAATTATGTGTGATTTCTTAAAAAATAAGCAAAACATAGCGCAGCAACATAAAAAGGTTTTATAAATGGTTGTAACAAGTAAAGTGTGTAATAGTTGTCGTATAAATGTGTATAATAATGTCAATAAATATGGATATTGATTTAACATCATGCAGTAGGAGCAATATAAGAAGCATCATCAATGGTGATGACTCCTTCAAACTCTTCAAAGTCGCCATTCAACAAACAATCTCATGTTTTTTATACATTCTGTTGGTTTCTCATCGTACAGCAATTCGTCTGATATTTTATTGCAAGTCACTGAAGCCTGGATCTGAACGATACTATATTGTGGCACATTTTTCCATTGGATTCCTTTTCTCTTCTTGTATCATCACACCCAGATTGCAACTATTCACGTCTTTGTTGTATCTGTCTGGCAAGAGAATAGATGTTATCTCTCTTTATCCTGCTTTCTGTTCTCAAGACGTATCTGGTGCAAAGAGTTACAGATTTTCTTCTTGGAATCAATTTGAAACAAAACTTTTTGCAACCTCATTTTTAGGGAAGATTGTGGATTAGTTGAAAATTGAGAGAATCTACTTTGTAGTTGCGATTCAGCAATTATCCTTTGTTAGCTGTCTCATTTCCTCATCCCACCAGCAACCTCTCCACAGGTCAAGTTCTCCATTGTCAAGCGTTTGAGATCAAGGAGAATGATATTTTTTGTTTTAGGATTTTAAAATTCTCCCAAGTAAATAAAAACAAGTGGTAATGGATACATGGCATGAGTTAGACTAGAGTATGTTTTAGTGCCATCAATTGACTCCCTGAATTCATTTCGCATCACTTTCTTCATAGTAAGAGAGAATGTAGAAATTTCCAAATGCACCTACATTTGCCATCGGCAGCTACAACTTCCATAACAGCAAGCACAACGACACATTCTAATTAGCTGAAAATTCTCATATTTTGTAAGTTGCCCACTTTGTACTTCAGTGAGTCTCCAACCAAAACAACTGTCTGTTTCCTTCTGCAACTTGGACTTGGAGGCCATTATTTCACTGGATCAAACTGCTTTGTATTTTGGTAGAATTTAACAAGTCACTGTTGAGTTTGCAGATTAGACAAACTAGAATGGTTATCAATCAAGCATAATATTATTTCTATGAACATTAGATGCAGGACATGGGGAGGACATGACTGCAAAATACCAGGTTAAGTTCAAACTCTGTTGGTATCTGACTACCGATAACGCGGTGCAGTCAATTTATGCATCATAGCGCACATGTAAAGTATAATTCATAGAAGACATTGGCTTTCCATTAACTAAAGTGCATGCAATGTTAACTCACTCGACATGCACCGTGATGGTCTATTCCATGACTCAAAAAATATAACTGTCATAAAAGGTTTCGCTGAGGTTTGGTTCTTTGGCTGAGTTGTTTGTTATCTGGTTTACATCCAATATCTAATATCATCACTGCTGTTTACCCAAACACTTGATCACATTGTTATTTGTTAGGATTCTTTTTGTGCTGTTTGTGTATACTAAATGCAGTTGCAGAGTTCATCCAAGTTAAATCCATTCGGATGATTTGCCATTTGGTTGACTTTGGAAGTTTGGGATATAAAACTAGCTATCAAACTGAAGAGTAGTGGCTTTACAATGAAAGTATGCACACATTTAAATTTAATGACATTCTAACCTCAAAAGTCCTCAATTAATGGTTGATTTCTATAATTATCTGAGAGAGGTTTTGTAAACATCGCATACATATAGTTCTACACTGCAATTGCTTTAACAACACTATTGCTGCAACTCACTTGCTATGTGTCCAAACCATTTCTTGTTTGGTCATCTGACCACAGCTTTGTGTCAGTGAATGCTTAGTTATTTTGAACTTTCTTCTCAATACTGAGTTTTTTTCGGGGCTCTAAACACAATTTTGTTCTTGTAGTAATTGGTTGGCTGAAATCTTGCTTTGTTTATCTATTAAAGCAAGTTTTTAGGTTTTAAAATAACACACAAACTTCTACCAAACTACATTATTAGCTGTATCACACGTAGTAAAGTACACACAGACGCTTGCTCCATGCACTAAGTTAGCAGTTCAACTATTGGAGGTTGAGAAATAGATTTAATTGACACATAAGATAACATGAGCATTGTGCTGGAGAAAGTTCTGTAATACTCTTTTAGAAGATTGGTTCAGATTTGGTTGATTTGTTGTTATTTATAGCTAAAGCTTGTCCGTCTCAATCTAACAACTTCAATCGGTAGTTATTTCCAAAGTTTACATTTTCGTCTGTGATATTTTTTATGACAAGCAAGTTGCTACATATAGCTACTTATGAAATTTATTTTAATATTATAGTACATTTTTTTTCAGTATATATAAAAATACCACTAGTCAGGAGTCTTCTCCCCAGAAGTGATACTTCGCCAGTATAAATAGTCGCAACTTAGCATATACGTAGTTATCAAAGTTCAAGGTATGCATATAGCCATTGGCTCAGAAAAACTACGCAGAGCGTTAGTTTAGTAACAGCATTTATTGGTTCAAGTTCAGCTCTAGGGCATAACAAATTTACACGACACTACAGCACATAAATGGATTAATTTAATCTATTTGTGATTTTCTTGGTCTTGTGACCTCACCTTTGTGGTAATGTCGGCCATGGCCATGATAACTTCAAATAGGCAAATTTATTGATGTACTATATGGCTTATCCCTTGTGAAAGAAAACATAAATGAATAATTCAGGCACATTGTTGCCATTCCTCTCAGCCCATTTTTCGCTTCTTCCCGTAGATGCCTCCTCCAGCAGCAGCATCCTCCGGTGGTTGTCACCTTCCTTAGTTGCCTGCCCTGTGCTTACCTCCTCCCTTAGCCGTTTCCTCGTGACATTGAATGATACTTTTGTTCTGGATGCACGTGTCAACATTGCCTCTAAAGTGTGCTCAATAGGAAAGTACATCACAGAAACATGGTGGAACATAAAATCCAAATAACTTGATTATTGAATGATACTACTACAATGGCAATATCGTAACGGTTTTCCCCATGTAATGAGAGGAATACTGCCACAGGTACTGCAAGATGCTTTGTGATTATGACTAACTCTGCACTTTAGTGGTAGCTGTGGCTACAGAGTGCAAGGCTTGAATGTCTCTCTGTATTAGAGGAGACAGGATGCTGCCTATCAGCAGACACAACGGTATTTGGCGACCGGCCAAACAGATCCTAATAGGTTAAAAGTGTGAGTAAAGACTTTATTCTCTACTTTATCTGATACACACAGAATTGCTAAAAAGGCTAACTATAAATGTGGTAGTAATGTTTCTGTTACTGATGTCCGTACTGCTAGGTATGCGTCTATGGATATAGTCTCTTGCTGGGTGTTCCTACGAGTGTCCAAGCATCTTCTGTACACTTGTTGGGATCTTCTCTGTTGTAGTCTGAACCTCTCCTCAGCTGTCTTGCTATCGCTAAGCATGCGCAAGTCCTAGGCAGCAAGAACTTTACTCCCCAAGTGATTGTACTCTAGTTCTTCTGTATTGTTATTTTACAGGTCCTTAATTGTTAGCTCTACTGACCAAGTAAGAACTTTAATCCGGAAGTGATTGAATTCTGGCTCTCCTTATCAGGTCAGATTTGACCCCTGAGATGATTAAAATGAAGAAAAGCCTTGAAATTTATAGTATGATTACCTCATAGCAAGTGGCAGTATCAATGATTGCCTAAGCATACAATATTATTGTCCCTCAACAGGCTATTATTTTCCCACTTCAATCATCAACAAAGAGAGCACATTAGGATGATGGAGTCTTACATAGATTTTTCATAACCTCAATTGAATCATATCACCGAAGCAGGTACCTAAGTTGTATCATGAATACACAATTGTTTGTGTATTGGCTTTTAAAATACCAAGCTGAATAAATTATGTTGATTGTTGTTTAGTAATCCATTGGGTTTTTCTTGTTACATTGAAAGCTTTGGAACTTGACTGACTGCAAATAAAACTGATTATTATTATATCCCTACATTTCAGAACTGTCAGCAACTAGAGATGTGTTTCTTGAAACAAAAATTGAAAATACAGGAAGTCAAGAGCTCACAGGTGATTAACAAACAGCCGTGATGTTGCCCGCTCTTAAGCTTCAATTCCCCAAACTTTGTTGCATTCGGTTTAGTTTCATTTAGGCATACCTGCTCTTTGTGAAATGATACCTGATGACATAACTCTTGTTTTAGGAGCTAAAGATCATAATCGGACTTCATCTCCCAGTTTCAACTTGGATTGAACTGAGTGAACCCCAGTGGATCTTTGTCATAATGGAATTTACTATACTGTTTGTCATTCAATCAAGCCAGTTGTTATTTTCACCGATATTTCCTTCTATATTCTTACATAGATTTACATTGTTATGTCTGTATTTACTTTTCAATGGTCGTGTGCTGATCTCAGCTTCATTGCTCAATACAAGTTGCCATCACATTTGGAAATAAGCTTTATCATTTTCTTCAAGCTATATCCCATACAAAAGAGTCAACTCCAATTTAACTCGCTTCCAATAGTCAATCGTTCTCTGAGGAGAAACAGTACAGACTTAGCACCCAATGAAGATAAATATTGATCCTAACTTTAATCAATAACTGGACTACCCACGCTCTAATTGATAATCATCATACGATTAAAAGTCCACATATACAGTGATTAGGAATGCTCTTGTTTTTAATCCGTGCTAGACTAACTTGATCCAAACTTCAATCCCAACGAGATTGAGCGTGTTTGTACAACAAAAAAATGCATGTGTCTCGTCTTTGCTATGAACCTTTTTGTGTGAGTGTATAATAGAATTGTTTGTTGCCCTACAATCACAGTGACTATATGAATATGGTTTATCTTCAGTGTGAGCTCTCATATGAGATAGTAAATTTAATCTATATGCAGTTTTGTGATCGCAATCAGTGCAGGCATATGCTTCCTCTTCAGTGTGAGCTCTCTTATGCCGGTGTAGAGCAGCCCTATAGTCACTTTAAGAACAGGAAAATGATTTTCTGCAGTAAAAGTTGTTTAGTTGACTATAGCATATTGGATAGTAGCTGCATTGCTTACACCTCTGAGAAGACTTTTAATGCACCAAAACCTCACGCTCATCAATACACATAAAGTTACACATCTCAAACTGAACAAAACTTTGAGTATCAGATACTGATGAAGTGGAAATAATTTTTGTAGCTAAAACCAAAAGTATGAGTATTTATGAATCTTTAGGGATAGACTAAGTGACCGGCGCCACTGAATAGTTCACAAACGTAGGAATAATAGATATAAAAATCAAACCAAAAAAAATAGGCTGTGGGAAACTCACACTTGCTTAAGTAAAATTCGGCATCAGTAATACTTTACAACTAAATTATTTGGTGGAATGGCTTACATCAATAAGTATTTCAACAATGTGCTTCACATAACTAAAATAGACTCTGTCAATTTTCTATCTTTCAATTTCAGTTTCATAAATCCGGCTGACTAACAACTAGAGCCATGTTTGGACTGTCGATATTCATGAATCGTATGGAAGCTGTTAGACTTAGAACGATAAGCAAGGTAGCAGCACAAAATGTGGCTATTATTGCTGTAATGGATGCAGCTGACAAGAACAAAGTGCTAATGTTCATTCGAAGCAAATATTCATCAGAAGGAATTTCTGCACAAGCAATTGACATCTACAACAATGAACTCTTCAACACTGACATGAGATCTAACACACCTTCTACAGTATACAGCAGTGATGGATCATCTATTGGTTGTGTTAGCTTAGAGGCAATTGAAAGTAATCATCACATTTTTGGGTTAACTGAGTCTAATAGCAGAGATGAGTTGATAGCTAACATCCCAACAAGCAAGTGAATGTTGTACAAACGTTGTCTGGATGTCGGTGAAGGTCCCCTGAACGTTTTGCGCAGCACGTTTACTACACTACTTTCTGTAGACACCTTTGAACGTTATTTAAACGTTATTCCCAATGTTGTGGACAAACATTTATACAATGTTTATGTAATGGTAATTCAAAATGTTGTATTCGTGTTGCCTGGATGTCCATCAACATTCCCTAAACATAGTGCGCAGAGCATTTATTTCACAAACTTCTGCAGACACCCTCAAACATTAATCCAATGTTATTCCCAATGTTATCCACAAACATTCGCACAATGCTGAGGCGATGATATATCATAATGTTGCATCGACGTTGCCTGGATGTCAATTAATGTCCTCTGGACGTTGTATGCAAATGTTTATTTCATGACTTTTCGTACACGCATTTCAATGTTGTTGCAATGTTACACCCATTGTCCTCGCAAAACATCCTATTAATGTTTTTTGAATGTTTTCACTATTCGTCATCTCAAAATGTCCAGAAAACATTTATTGAACATGTTACGTCAATGTCGTGATAAAATGTTTACAAAACATTCGCTGAAAATGTTACATTAATGTCGGTATAAAACATTTACAAAATGTTCATTAAACATGTTACACCAATGTCGTTATAAAATGTTTACAAAACATCCATTAGACATGTCACAACAACATTGTTATAGATTGTTTACAAAACGTTCATTAAAGAGGTTACACCAATGTCGCTATAAAATGTGTACACAATGTTCATTAAAAATATTACACCGATGTCGCTACAAAATGTTTACAAAACATTCATTAGACATGTCACAGCAATGTTGTAATAGACTTTTTACAAAACATTTGTTAAAGAGGTTACACCAATGTCGTGATAAAATGCTTAGAAAACATTTGCTGAAAATTTTACATTAATGTAGGTATAAAAAGTTCACACAACGTTCATAAAACATGCTACACCAATATCACTAAGAGATTTATCGAAAATATTCCTGAAACAGATTTCACCAACTTTGTTTTAAAATAATTAACAGCCATTCACATAAACATGTTGCGCCAATTCAGTCATAAAATCTCTACAATACATCATAGCGCACGTTGTTTTTTATCAAATATAAGAATAATACTCATAAAGCAACCTAAGAGAAAGTTGAACTCAAATGTCGTCAGCTGGCATGAATTGGAAGCAGCACCAATGAAGCAACCAGAGTTTGAACCTGCAATAGACAAATGTACAAAATGAGTAAAATTAAACACAAAACATTTCATTAGTTAACTGTGTCCTTTTTTGAAAACTTATATTGCGCTTCAGGAGCGTTAACACAAACAAAAAACTCATCATCATTGGTTTGCAAAGTTAATTCATCATAAACAGGGGAGATATTAGCTAATTTTATAGTTAGAAACAAAAAAATTTAAAAATTTTGTGTGAGTGAATAAAACACATGTTCGAATATACTTGAAGCCATTGCAAAATCAGCGCTGAAAGTCATCCCTAGTTCTTTGTTTTCAAAAAAATTGAGAGTTTTCTCCCAAACTGAAAAAATACAGGGGCAAGCAACTTCTAATCTCAAGTGAAGAAATCAGTTGATCATGTTCAAACTGATTCGTAGGAGGTGATTGAAGTCTAACAAGCAGGGTTGAAAAAACTCACGACTCTTCCAACTTATAAAAAAATTATTCAAATTACTTCTGTGTAATAATTTTGATTTCAGCTCCGATAAAAAAATTACTCTTTTATTTTCTCAAAATATTTTTAATTGTTTTAGGTTGAATATTTTCACATTTGCGATCTTTATTATCAATATCATTTTGTAATGATCCAAATGTGGTTCTAAAAATCCAGGTAACTATCATTAATTGATACATTCTATCTATAAATAGTACTTTTACAGCTCTTGCAACTAAATAATTAGTCAAAAGCAATTGTCTCATCGCGTAAGGAAGCTGATCATGGAAAAGACTATTTAACCCAGGAAGACACAATTCCCAGTAATTTCAAACATCAAGATTATCACTTTTGGCACAATCAGTGCTGACCCCAAATTACATAGAACTTGGGCTTCCATATATCAGCATTGTGGGATGATTAGTGTAATGGCGAAAAAGAGATTGCAGTGTGCTTCAATCTTTTTGAAGCTCATTTTCTAAATCAGCACTTCTCTCATTTTGTGCAGAGTAGTTAATGTGTACACTGGCCGTAACCTGAGCAATTTTTTTGGTTGAAAGTGCAACAATCCAAGCATATTCATCATTACAGTAATAAATTTCAACTTGGAAATTGATTAATTAAACAATAAGGTCCGTATAATTTTTTTTATAATACTAAGAGATTGGAAAGAAATGTTACCTCAGTCCTAATTGTGACGGTGTTTTTTTGACAAGAACATTTCTTAATTAAATCTCGAGTACCATATATTTCCTTGAGAATGAGTGAAAACCACTAAATGATCAACAATTTTTTTTAGATAATAGTTTGGAACTGGTAACTTAATAAAAAAACTCAGTAATTTCGTTATAATAGTACTGAGATAAAGCTACTGACAGCAAAGCATTATTCATGGTCCTTGAAAAGTTGTTGTGTTTCATCTGCTAGAGTGTGAAAAAAGTTAGATGTCTATCGTCAAAAATCACTTTTTTGTGTCATAGACGGAGAAATCTCCATTTGACGGTGATATAAATGCAA
Organism: Cryptosula pallasiana; assembly: GCA_945261195.1. NCBI lineage: Eukaryota > Metazoa > Bryozoa > Gymnolaemata > Cheilostomatida > Cryptosulidae > Cryptosula > Cryptosula pallasiana. The sequence goes on along the minus strand of OX183134.1, from coordinate 20,439,170 downwards.
GAGGTTCAACCAGTTTTGGTCATTGGTAGCCAAGAAATGTTTGTAATATTCAATTTCTGAAAACAAAATATTTGAAATGATGTTTAAGAGCTGCTTTTTAAAATCAAACTTGTTTTTACTCATGCAAAACTTGCAAACTGTAAAAATCATCTTTTTTGAATCAGTGTGGTTAGTATTAAAAATCAACATGAATTGAAGTCAATTACTAGCATATGTAGACATTTTGATCACTTCAAAAGTTTGTGCACACGTTTAAAACAGCGGATAGTCCGAAACATAAAAAAGTTGCCTTCCCAAACTCTTTTGACATAAAAAAGTTTAAAAATATCTAGGATTTCCAAAAAAAATTATGAAATTAAAGCAAAAACTGAAGTGAATAAATTTTTCTTTAAAAGCCTCGCAATAAACACAAAAAATTAGTAAAAACTATTACTAGACAGACTCTTTTATAGTTGTCAAGTTATTCAATCATGAAGCAATCCCATGATAAAAAAACTTCCTCCAAACAATGACTTTTCTAATAACAGTGAAAGCAAATATTTGGATGAATAAATACAGTGCAACTTGCATAATTCGACGTTGAAGAGCCACGAATAAACCATCTAATTAGGGATGATTTTGAACTGCTCAAATACACTTTCAGAGGCTATAGATATAGATATAATAGTAAGTTATATTGCAACTAACAATGTAATGGTCTTATGAATTCCATAGAGCTTTTCACATTGTGAATCAATTTTAATAATAATGAGCACTTCATATTTGCTCATTAATTAAGATAATTGTTAGTAAATTGGTAATCTATTATTATTTGGATGCTAACCAAATAATAAATGACTAATAAAAAGTAATAAGTTTGCTTGGTTTAATTTTTAAAATCATTATCATCAGTGAATGACAACGATCATTCAAAGAAATTTCCAATAATAAATACTAACTCATTGATCATGTGTTTTTCCATCTATCTGAACAAATACGTTTGGACAGCTTTAATTTTTTATCAACCATGGGTAGTAGTTGAAATATTGCATATGGTCTTTGTTACATTCCAAATTGAAGAAAGTTCAGGAATAAAAAACTCACGAGTTGAAGTTGCTCAGGCACGGTAGGAAATGCATTTAAAAATTTCTGTCATTCACAAGGGGAGATAACTCTCTGATTATATAATTTTGATAACATGCCATCTAGATTTATGATTAACGAAATTTCTGCTTGTCAATTGAACAGAACTAATTTCGATTCCAAACAACATGTTTTATTTAAGGCTTTTCACAAAGCTCCCTGGAAAAACTGGTCATGAAATCAAACTCGTCATGAAATTAAAAAAAATTATTGGTCAACTTAGAGATGACAGTATGACAGTATGACAGTTTCTTGATTTCCCCGGTATCGATTTACGCGGGTTTCACTGTAAACTCCCCCGCAACCATTTTTACAACGGTGATCACTAGGAACATAAATTGATGCTTTCACAATTTTTCAACAGTTAACTGATTGTAGCAAATGGAAGCGAGTTCTACTCAATTAAATAATTCCAAAATGTAAGATCTTATAATTTTCTAACCCGATATTACATTTAAGAGAAGATATATACATTTTCGTATTTGGAACCTGAGTTCTTGCAAATGCTGTTGTATCTATTTATTTGATTGCACCGGCTCACTGCTTGCCGGATGATGATTGTTACTTCAATATTTTACAAAGCTAAAAATCCTTCAACAATTTGAACTTGAAATTTCAAAGTCTTGTCTCGCAATATTTTGGAGTTGTCTACCTAACATCTAAACAGTAATAAATTGGCCAAATTTGATCCGTATTGTTTATAAGAGTTTTGAAAATAAATGAAAATATAAGAACCATAGTGCCATCCATTTAAAGTATATCAATTTACCCTAGACTGAACGTACCTCTTAAACCTTGTCCAGATGATTTGGATGCAATGCCACATGCTGACCTACATCTAATATTACCGGTGATGCACATTTCTTTGAGTTTGAGCCAGAGCAGCTGCAGAATAAGTGCAAGCAGTTGTAATATTCATTAACACCAAAGACAATAAAAGTTTTGTTTAAAACAAAAGAAAAGTTTATCCCTATTGTTGAAGACAAATCCTCCAATTATAATCATTGCAGAGTGTATTATCCAATTGTAAGAAAGACAACCTGAAAATATCTGTTCATGGAACAAGATATATGGTTTTTGTTAAAGTACAAAACATCAAAAGAAAAGAATTATCATTTTCAATAAAGGGTTTGTCACTATATCAAAAGAAACAGACTAGAATAGCGGAATTGCATTATCTTGCTCTATATTAATTTGAACAGACCAAGTCGTGTTGTTGTGGTTCCAACTGAACTGGAAAATGTGACAATGGTTTATCGGTAAAATAGAGAGGTATAATCAAACTTATCTACGGGTACCTTCTTATAAGAGGTGAAACGAATGTATTCATGAAGCTGTAACCAAATAAGTGCACCACGCACACACTACCCTATTCTTTGTAGCAACACAAAGGAAAAACTCTTACCAGAGTGCCTGCCTTTCTGCTGAGTATAATTGACATCGGAAAAAACATCTAATTGCTGTTCTTCTCTTCATAACACCAGAAGGACTATCTCCTGAAACAGGGGAATATGTGGAAATTAAGTAAGATTCGTGAAAAAAAAACAAAAGAAAAACTCCCTCAGAAGTGACAAGCAAATGCTTTCCTTTACGTTCTATTATTATCTTATTGTCTATAGCAACAGAATAGACTTGGAATATTTCAATATCAATTTCTTTTGGACATCAATATGTGAATATTAAGATCACAATGGGCTACACATAACACCTTAGCTGTCAGGCACATGCCTATCAAAGTTCCAAATAACCAATAACCCATAATTTCCAAGTTATTGCCTAATAACTGGTGATCAAGTGATATTAAAAATTACAATTTTGAGAAAAATAAAACTTTACTTGAGTCGATAGACATTCAGGTTGGTAGCCATCAAAAAGATTGAAAAAATCTGTTATGCAGAATATCACCATGAAAGTTACCAGAGCTGTGTTTTTAATACACTATATGTTCTGAGCTACAGACTTTCTACTGAAAGGTTTTTCAACGAAAATCAGAGTATTCGCGACCTATTTGTCGAACCAAAAAAAAATAATAGGTGTTCATAATTCACTATGTCGCTTATGCAACGGAACATTAGTTTTAGAACAACATAACATTCAATGAAATGTAATAGTTTACCGAATAAATCATAAAGAAGATAACTCCCAATTTTCATAATAATCGAGAAAGTAATAAAATTTTGAGTGCTATAAACTGGATTAGTTTGTCAAGCTGCCCCTTGTTCTAGTAAATTTGCAAAGTTTGCGGTTATTTGGAATTTCTTTTCAAGGATATAAAACAAGTTTATGAAAATCAAAAAAATCAATTTGCTCATTTTAATTTATTTAGTGTTCAGTTTCATTCGTGACCTACGAACAATATAAAAAAATACTTGCTGATTTTTTTTTTTAATTCAGTTTGCTACTTTTTGTGGACCCGCGAGTTCCGAAAAAAATAAAAAGTTTTTGATTAAATTTATTACTCAAAAGTTATCGATTGGCATGAATTGGAAGCAACATCAAGAAAGCCACCCAAGTTCGAACCTGCAATTGACAAATGTACAATTTGAGTAAAAATAAACACAAAGCGTTTCATTAATTAACAGTTTACTTCATAAAATCTTTTATTGAGCTTCATGAATGTTCACACTAACAAAATATTTCATCGTCATTGGTTGGAAAATTTAATTCATCATCAACAGGGAAGAAAATGTTGCAACGGATGTTAGCTAATTCTATTGGCAGAGACCAAAATATTTAAACATTTTGTGTGAGTGAATAATACACAAGTTCTCATATACTTGAAGCTATTGTAAAATCAGGGCTGAAAGTCATTCCTAGAACTTTATTTTCATAAAAACTGAGAGTTTTTTCCTCATCTGAGAATAATACAGGGGCAAACAACTTCTAATTTCAACTCAAGAAATCGGCTGATCAGTTTTGAATTGATTCTCCGGAGGTGATTCTAACAGGCAGGGTTGAAAAAAATCATGACATTACTAACCTACAAAAAAAATTTGAATTCTTCAAATTAATCGAGTTTTTTATTTGTTCAGAATAATTTTAATTGTTAGGGTGTTGAAGATGTTAACATCTGTGACCTTTATTTATGAATATCCATTTGTAATGATACAAATGTAGCTCTAAAATTCCAAGTAATTATCAGTAATAGATATATTATATCTATTAAATAGTACTTTTACAGCTCTGGCAACTAAATAATGGGTCAAAAGCAACTGTCTCATTGCGTAAGGAAGCTGATCACGGAAAAGACTATTTAACACAGAAAGACAAAAACTCCAGTAATGTGAAAGTTGTCATAAACCATCACTCAACATCAAAATTATCACTTTTGGCACAATCAATGCTGAACAAGGTGCAATTTTTTCTCCAGATGACTCATCAAGTTGTATAAAGCTTTAAATGAGTTTTAAAAGATTCGGCTAGCTTACATAGAACTTGGGTTTTCCACATACCAGCAATATGGGATGATATGCGTATTTGAAAAAAGGAGATTGCAATGAGTTTCAATCTTTTTGGAGTTTATTTTCCGAATCGGCACTTCCTTTCATTTTGTGCAAAGTAGTTATTGTGTACACGGGCCGTAACAGGACCAACTTTTTGGTTAAAAGCGTAACAACCCAAGCATATTTAGCATTATAGTATTAAAGTATATAGTATAGTATATAGTATATAGTATTAAATAGGCTTTGAAATTGATTAAGCAATAAGATCAGTTTAACTTTCATAACACCATGATATTGAAAAGAAATGTTGTGAGATTCATAATTGTGACGGTGTTTTTTTCTCAAGAACATTTTTAATTAAATCTTGAATACTATACATTTCCTTGAGAATAAGTGAAAATTACTAAATGATCAACAAAGTTTTTCGATTGTAGTTTGGAAGTGGAAGCTTCATAAAAAATTTAGTCTTTTTGTTATATAGTACAGAATTGAAGTAACTGACTACAGAGCATCTGTCATGGTCCTTGAAAAAATTATTGTATTTCAATTGCTCTAGTGTGTAACAAATTAACATGCCTATCATTGAGAATGAAGTTTCTCATGCAATAGACGAAGAAATATCCATTTGACAGAGATATAAATGCAAAAGGTTTAAACAGTTTTTGTCATCGGTAGCCAAGAAACGTTTGTAATATTCTACTCCTGAAAAACAAACTTTCGCATGATTTTTAAGGGTTGCTTTCTAAAATCAAACTAATTTTCACTGATGCAAAACTTGCAAACTGTAAAAATTAGCTTTTTTTGGAGCCGTGTGGTTAGTATCAAAATTCATCATGAATCTACGTCAATTACAAGCATATGTAGATAGTTCGAAAACTTCAAAAATTTGTGCATACTTCTAAAACAGCGGAAAGTTTGAAACATCTAAAAAACTTATCTTCGCAAACTATTTTGACATAAAAAAGTTTAAAATTATCCAAGATATCCAGAAAAATAATAAAATTACAACAAAAGTTGAAATGAACCAAATTTTTTTAACAAAATCTCTCAACAATTATAAAAAGTTATTAAAACTATTACTAGCCAGGTATATTATAGTTGTTGCGTTTTCAATCATGGAGCATTCCCATGATAACAAAAACTTCCTCCAAACCATGACTTTTTTATCAAAGGTAAAATCAAATAATTGGATGAATAAATACAGTGAAATCTGTATCAATTGATGTTGAAGAGCCAAGAGTACACCATCTAATTAAAGATGGTATTGAACGGCTTGAATTTGCTTTTGGAGGCTATAAATATAAATACAATAGTAATAATGAGTTATTTCCCAACTAACAATATAATAATACGATGGATTTCATACATTTTTTTCATCGACTCACATTGTGAATAAATTTTAATAGCAATGACAACTTCAAGTGTTCTCAATAATCGAGAATAATTATTAATAAAGTGGTAATTTGTTGTTATTGTGATGCTAACCAAAATAATAACTCGCTGTTATAAAAATAACTAAGTTGGCTTGGTTTAAATTTTAAAATCATTATCATTGGTTTAATGTTTCATCAGTAAATGACAATGATCATTAAAATAGCTATCCAATAATAAACACTAACTCAATCAACTGGTTTTTTTTATCTAGCTGAACAAACATGTTTAAAAACCGTTCAATTTTTATCAACTGTGGTTGAAATATTACATTCGGTTTTTGGTTAAATTCCAAAAAAATGAAAAAATTTATTAATAAAAAACTCATGAGTGGAAGTTGCTCATGCGCTATTGTAAATGCATTTAAAAAACTCTGTCATTCACAAGAGGAGATAACTGCTTGATAATATATTTTTGATAGCATGCAATCTAGGTTTACGATTGACAAAATTTCTGCTAATCAATCCAACAGAACAAATTTCGATTCCAAACAACATGCTTTCTTTAAGAATTTTCACGGAGCTTTCGTGAAAAGCTAGTCATGGAGTTGTGGAGTCAAACTAGTCAAGAAGTTGAAAAAAAATTATTGGTCCACCTAGAAATGACAATATCAACTTTTTTGAAGCAATTTTCAAAATGTGAATGCCGGGACTTTAAACTGGGGTATGAATAAAATAAGTTTATTGATTTTTCAATTGTCCATTTATGCGGGTTTCACTGTAAACTCACCTGCCACCATTTTTACAATGGTGATCACTATGAACATAAATTGATGCTCTCACAATTTTCAACAGTTGACTAATTGTAGCAAAGCAATTCCAAAATGTGAGATCTTATAATTTTTCGACTCAACATTACATTTAAGAAAAGACAGATAAAGTTTCATATTGGGAACATGAGTTCTTGCAAATTTTGTTGTATCTATCTATTTGATTGCACCCACTCACTGCTTGCCGGAAAGAGGGAAAATGAATTTACTTATAGTTAACTTCACTTTCGTAGGATGATTGTTACTTCAATATTATACAAAGCTAAAAATCCTTTAACAATTTGAATTTGCAAATCCAAAGTTTTGACTTACAATATTTTGGAGTTGTCTACTCAAAATCTAAACAGTGAAAAGTATGCAAACTTTGTTTTTTTTGTTTGTGAGAGTTTAAAAAATAAATAAAAATGTAAAAACCATAGTGCCATCCATTTAAAGCCGATCAATTTACCCTAGACTGAACGTACCTCTTAAAGCTTGTCCAGAAGTTTTGGACGCAATGCCACATGCTGACTAGAGCCTGTAAATGAGCTACACCTAATATTAACGGAGAAGCAGGTTTCTTTTAATTTGAGCCAGAGCAGCTACAAAATAAGAGCAAAGAATTGTATTATCCATTAATACCGAAAAGAAATTTGAAAAGTTTGCTTAACACCAAAAAACAGTTATGGCTAGTGTTGAAGACAAACAAGTAGATTATGAGAAAACCGTTCTAATAATTACCTTTACAAAGTGCATAATCTTATTGTATAAGAGACAACCTAAATATAACTGTCCATGGAACAAAATATATGGTTTCTGTTGAAGTATAAAACAACAAAATAAAAGAATTGTCATCTTCAACGAAGGTTTTGTCACAATTTCAAAAGAAACATACTAGAAAAGCGGAATTGCATTCTCATGCGTTATATTAATTTGAGCAGACCAAGTCATGTTGTTGTGGTTCCAACTGAGCTGGAAAATGTGACAACAATTAATCAGTAAACTAGAGGTGCAATCAAAATAATCGATGGATAACCTTCTTATAAGAGTTGAAATGAATGTGATCATGAAGCTGTCACCAAATAAGTGCACCCTGCACACACTACCCTATTCTTGGTAGCTATACAGAAAAAAAACACTTACTATAGTGCCTGCCTTTCTGCTGGATATAATACACCTTGGAAAAAACATTTCTCTCGGTCAAAAGACTTACTCTAGTTGCAGCTCTTCTCTGCATAATGCCAGAATCACTATCTCCTGAAACAGGGCAATATTTAGAGATCAAGTAATAATCTTGGAGAAACAAAAGAAAAATTTTCCTCAGAAGTGACTAGCAAATGCTTTCTTCTCCGTTCTATTACTGTCTTACTGTCTATAGCAACTGAATAGACTTGGAATATTTTATTACTAATTTCTTTTTGACATCAATATGTAAATATCAAATATTACAATAAGCTACACATAAATCACCTTAGTTATCAGGCACATGCCCATCATATTGTGACGGACGGCGCTGGTACGAACAGTTACCCCCCCCATGTACTTTCTATTTACATTCTATTACTTCCACTTACTATTTTATCCCAGTTCTATGCTTACACTCTAGAGACAATTTATCTATGCACATTTATCCATCTTACCGTTTAACATTCAATCTTATATGTACGCCATGTGAGTGCAATCATGCAGCTACCTATGTACCTCCTACCCTGTTCTATTGGCACACGCTAGCCAATGGTTTGTGCTAGGTGTGGCCACCTTTTGTCTACATACTTATCAGTCTCATCAGTTATGTAATTGTTTGTATAAATATGCATGAGTAGTAATATATGAGCAGATCTCCCTACCAAGTGTTTTTTTGTGGATCTGACCTTGGAGTTGAGGCAATGGGTTACGGCGTTGGATGGATTCGCCGAGTTTATATTGTATTTTATTTGAGAGGCATTTGAGAGGCATTTGAGTGGCATTTAAGTGGCATTTGAGTTTTGATTAGTTTTTTACTTAATTTGAACTTTATGGCATTTAGATTTTGAATGTATGGCATTCAAGTTTTGATAACATTTTTACATAACTCGAGCTCATATGGTATCTTGAGAGAGAGGGGAGAGGAGAGAGGAGAGATGGGAGATGAGAGAGGAGAGAGAGAGGAGAGAGATTTTTTAGTTTTCTATACATTCATGTATTTATGGTTAATTATGTACATATTTATGGCTATATTTATATTTACATAGAGAGAGAGGAGAGAGGAGATATATCTAAATTGAATAAATACATTGATTAAAAATGAATCATTGTATGATTATATATATTTATTACATAATAAGTAAGGAAAATCTCCCCATATAATATAGCTAGAGTCAGTAAATACTAAGTAATACAAAGCACTACAACTTGTAATAAAGACAAAGTAATAACAGTTAATGCATAGTTTGTTCCTTTACAATGATGTCTTTGATGTACTGATGTTATATCTTAGGAAGGAAGACTTCTGTTCTATGTGCTTTTAATTTCGTAATGAACTAAAATAAAAAAAGTTATGTATTAGTATAGAATGATTAAGCAAAAATGTAAAATAATTACATGAATTTGAATTATAGTTCTAGTTACATTGGATAGCTTACATTATTAGAAAAGGGAAATAACTCACCAAGTTACATTGTTCAGCTTGTTCTTTCTTCAGCATTATTTTCACCAAGTGCTTTTGATTCTCTTTTATCTATCTAAAAGCAAACAAAAAATACTTGCTTTATAAGTATGCTGTAATAAATACACTAATTACACCAAAAAAGTGATTTTTTAACATGGAAAAACGTATATATACAACATTTTGTTGTAAAAACTACACTAATTACACCAAAAAGTCCTTTTTTCACCTGGAAAATGTATATATTCAGCATTTTGTTGTAAAAAAATACATTATTTACACTAAAACAGTCCTTTTTTTTACCTGGAAAATGTATATATTCAGCATTTTGTTGTAAAAAATACATTATTTACACCAAAACAGTCCTTTTTTTCGCCTGAAAAATGTAGATATTCAGCATTTTGTTGTAAAAATACACTAATTTCAAAAAAAAGTCTTTTTTTCACTTGGAAAATGTATATATTCAGCATTTTGTTTAATTTATGGTAAAAATTAGTAAAACTCACCTATAGTGATATGATTGCCTTGAGTTATAGATTAGCTTCTTGAGCTCTTGTTCTGGACAGTTTTTTTCAGCATCATCGAAGTATAATCCATGTAGTTGAGTCTTCATTGGTTTGGTATCATCTAAGCAGGAGAGGAAGTAATGTTGTGTAACATTGACTCTTCATTGGTTTGGTATCATCTTGTCTTCAAAATCGATGTAGTTTGAGTCTTCATTGCTTTGTCATCATCTAAGCAGGTGGTAGATCTTGAAAGGAATTCCTGCTGTGTTGGAGAAATATGCTGTCTTCAAAATCCATGTAGTTTGAGTCTTCATTGGTTTGGTATCATCTAAGTAGGTGGTAGATCTTGAAAGGAATTCTTGCTGTGTTGGAGAAGTGTGCTGTCTTCAAAATCCATATAGTTTGAGTGTTCATTGGTTTGGCATCATATAAGTAGGTGGTAGATCTTGAAAGGAATTCTTGCTGTGTTGGAGAAGTGTGCTGTCTTCAAAAATCCATGTAGTTTGAGCCTTCATTGGTTTGGTATCATCTAAGTAGGTGGTAGATCTTGAAAGGAATTCTTGCTGTGCTGGAGAAGTGCGCTGTTTTCAAAATCCATGTAGTTTGAGTCTTCATTGATTTGGTATCATCTAAGTAGGAGGTAGATCTTGAAAGGAATTCTTGCTGTGTTGGAGAAGTATGCTGTCTTCATAATCCATGTAGTTTGAGTCTTCATTGGTTTGGTATCATCTAAGTAGGTGGTAGATCTTAAAAGGAATTCTTGCTGTGTTGGAGAAGTGTGCTGTCTTTAAAAATCCATGTAGTTTGAGTCTTCATTGGTTTGTTATCATCTAAGAAGGTGGTAGATCTTGAAAGGAATTCTTGCTGTGTTGGAGAAGTGTGCTGTCTTCAAAATCCATGTACTTTGAGTCTTCATTGATTTGGTATCATCTAAGTAGGTGGTAGATCTTGAAAGGAATTCTTGCTGTGTTGAAGAGGTATGCTGTCTTCAAAATCCATGTAGTTTGAGTCTTCATTGGTTTGGAATCATCTAAGTAGGTGGTAGATTTTGAAATGAATTCTTGCTGTGTTGGAGAAGTATGCTGTCTTCAAAATCCATGTAGTTTGAGTCTTCATTGGTTTGGTTCAAAATCGATGTAGTTTGAGTCTTCATTGATTTGGTATCATCTAATTAAGACGTAGATCTTGAAAGGAATTCTTGCTGTGTTGGAGAAGTATGCTGTCTTCAAAATTCATGTAGTTTGAGTCTTCATTGGTTTGGTATCATTTAAGTAGGTGGTAGATCTTGAAATGAATTTTTGCTGTGTTGGAGAAGTATGCTGTCTTCAAAATTCATGTAGTTTGAGCCTTCATTGGTTTGGTATCATCTAAGTAGGTGGTAGATCTTGAAAGGAGTTCTTGCTGTGTTGGAGAAGTCGACTGTCTTCAAAATTCATGTAGTTTGAGTCTTCATTGGTTTGGTATCATCTAAGTAGGTGGTAGATCTTGAAATGAATTCTTGCTGTGTTGGAGAAGTGTGCTGTCTTCAAAATTGATGTAGTTTGAGTCTTCATTGGTTTGGTATCATCTAAGTAGGTGGTAGATCTTGAAAGAAATTCTTGCTGTGTTGGAGAAGTGTGCTGTCTTCATCTTCATTAGCTTGGTATCATCTAAGTAGGTGGTAGATCTTGAAATGAATTCTTGCTGTGTTGGAGAAGTGTGCTGTCTTCAAAATTGATGTAGTTTGAGTCTTCATTGGTTTGGTATCATCTAAGTAGGTGGTAGATCTTGAAATGAATTCTTGCTGTGTTGGAGAAGTGCGCTGTCTTCAAAATCGATGTAGTTTGAGTCTTCATTGATTTGGTATCATCTAATTAAGTCGTAGATCTTGAAAGGAATTCTTGCTGTGTTGGAGAAGTATGCTGTCTTCAAAATTCATGTAGTTTGAGTCTTTATTGGTTTGGTATCATTTAAGTAGGTGGTAGATCTTGAAATGAATTTTTGCTGTGTTGGAGAAGTATGCTGTCTTCAAAATTCATGTAGTTTGAGTCTTCATTGGTTTGGTATCATCTAAGTAGGTGGTAGATCTTGAAAGGAGTTCTTGCTGTGTTGGAGAAGTCGACTGTCTTCAAAATTCATGTAGTTTGAGTCTTCATTGGTTTGGTATCATCTAAGTAGGTGGTAGATCTTGAAATGAATTCTTGCTGTGTTGGAGAAGTGTGCTGTCTTCAAAATTGATGTAGTTTGAGTCTTCATTGGTTTGGTATCATCTAAGTAGGTGGTAGATCTTGAAAGAAATTCTTGCTGTGTTGGAGAAGTGTGCTGTCTTCATCTTCATTAGCTTGGTATCATCTAAGTAGGTGGTAGATCTTGAAATGAATTTTTGCTGTGTTGGGGAAGTATGATGTCTTCAAAATCTATGTAGTTTGAGTCTTCATTGGTTTGGTATCATCTAAGTAGGTGGTAGATCTTGAAAGGAATTCTTGCTGTGTTGGAGAAGTGTGCTGTCTTGAAAATTGATGTAGTTTGAGTCTTCATTGGTTTGGCATCATCTAAGTAGGTGGATCTTGAAAGGAATTCTTGCTGTGTCACATAAGTAGGAGAGAAAGTCATGTTGTTTTACATCTATCGTTGGTGTTGGTAGATCTTGACCACATGTTTATAGTCTTTGCTACTGCTGCATTTCGTCTCAAACAAGAGTCCAAAGTAGACATCATAACTACAAAATACAAAAAATTGTTAGTTACAATTGATTCATTTATTTTCATTGGCTTTATCTACATAGAGTAGCGAAGAAAAAGTTTGTGTGAGTATAAAACTATCTAGTAGAGATAAATTTATATCTAGGTTCAACTAGCATTGAATAATTATTATTATTTTGTTAATAATAAATAAGTAGAGTCGGCTACTTTACTAGAGCTTGGACAAACACTTATTTTAAAAATGAATAATTAGAGCTTTCTACTAGTGTTAAATAACTAATGATAATAATTTACCTTATCACCACTTAGAGCCAGATGATTTAATTAACTAAAGACAAATAATTATTTTAGCAATTCTTACCTTGATGCTGGATGTTCTCCTAGTAGCTGTAGTAGATGATGGTTCTCCGCTTGCTGTTGAAGAACTGGATGCTTTCTGTGTGAAAACAGTGGCTCTTAAATAGCTAAAGTTGCACTGCTTAAACTCTATGAATCAGCATTTTTTTCCAATGCTTTCGCGGGAATAAATAGTTTATTTTCACGCGAATAGAAACCGTTGCTTTCGCGGGAATAAATAATTTATTTTCACGCGAATAGAAACAGTTGCTTTCACGGGAATAAATAGTTTATTTTCACGCGAATAGAAACCGTTGCTTTCGCGGGAATAAATAATTTATTTTCACGCGAATAGAAACAGTTGCTTTCGCGGGAACAAATAGTTTATTTTCACGCGAATAGAAACCGTTGCTTTCGCGGGAATAAATACATTATTTTCACGCGAATAGAAACAGTTGCTTTCGCGGGAATAAATAGTTTATTTTCACGCGAATAGAAACCGTTGCTTTCGCGGGAATAAATAGTTTATTTTCACGCGAATAGAAACCGTTGCTTTCGCGGGAATAAATAATTTATTTTCACGCGAATAGAAACAGTTGCTTTCGCGGGAACAAATAGTTTATTTTCACACGAATAGAAACTGTTGCTTTCGCGGGAATAAATAGTTTATTTTCACGCGAATAGAAACCGTTGCTTTCGCGGGAATAAATAATTTATTTTCACACGAATAGAAACAGTTGCTTTCGCGGGAATAAATAGTTTATTTTCACGCGAATAGAAACTGTTGCTTTCGCGGGAATAAATAGTTTATTTTCACGCGAATAGAAACCGTTGCTTTCGCGGGAATAAAGAATTTATTTTCACGCGAATGGAAACCGTTGCTTTCGCGGGAATAAACAGTTTTTATTCCCGCGAAAGCATTGGAAAAAATGCTGATTCATAGGGTTTACTCAGTGCAACTTTAGCTATTTAAGAGCCACTGTTTTCACTTAGAAAGCATCCAGTTCTTCAACAGCAAGCGGAGAAGCATCATCTACTACAGCTACTAGGAGAGCATCAAGGTAAGAAACGCTAAAATAATTATTTGTCTTTAGTTAATTAAATCATCTGGCTCTAAGTGGTGATAAGGTAAAAAATAATCAATAATCATTTAACACTAGTAGAAAGCTCTAATTATTTATTTTTAAAATAAATATTAAAAACTTGTGAAAATGAACTGGTAACATTACGTCGACTGAAATAATGCCTAAAACGTCTCGCATAAATTTTGGTCTGACCAAAAACGGACTGAAAACCTTTACCTTTAGAGCGAGTACAAAATTATCATAACTTGGTCAAGAGAACGACTCCATATCGTAATAGGAGGATAACTCCACAGTGCAACTAGTTGAGTTCTTCAACTAGTGTTAAATAATAATTTTAATCACTTACCTTAATACAGAAAGTCTCCTAGTAGTTGTAGTAGATGTTGATACTTCAGTCACTGTTGTTGGAGTGGATGCTTTCTGTGTAAAAGCGATGCTTCTTATATAGCTAGGTTGTACTAGGTACCGATTGACACGAGCTGATTCCAATGAAAAGCCTTTATAATATATAAGGTCTTTACGTAGAAAACTCACGCGAAAACTAAAAAAAAAACATTCTTCGCGGGAGTTTTCCGTCTTATATGTTATAAAGGCTTTACGCAAAAAACTCACGCGAAAACCAAAACTATATAAAAACTTCTTCGCGGGAGTTTTCCTTCTTATGCGTTATGACAGCTTTATGCAAAAAACTCACGCGAAAACGGAAAAATAAAAAAACTTCTTCGCGGGAGTTTTCCTTCTATGTACTATAAAGGCCTTGCGCGGAAAACTAACGGTAAAAAAAATTCCGTGAGTTTTCTGCATAAAGCCTTTATAACATAAAAGAAGGAAAACTCCCGCGAAAGAATTGTTTTGTATTTCCCGTTTTCGCGTGAGTTTTCCGTGTAAAGCCTTTATAGTATATAGAAGGAAAACTCCCGCGAAGAGAATTTTTTTACTGTTCAACTTTTCGCGTGAGTTTTCCGCGTAAAACCTTTATGACTTATAAGAAGGAAAACTCCGGCGAAGATTTTTTTTTTCAGTTTCGGTTTTCGCGTGAGTTTTCCGCGTAAAGACCTGCTTATATATTATAAAGGCTTTTCATTGGAATCAACTCGTGTCAATCGGTACCTAGTACAACCTAGCTATATAAGAAGCACCGCTTTTACACGGGAAGCATCCACTTCAACAACAGTGACTGAAGGATCAACATCTACTACAACTACTAGGAGACTTTCTGTATTAAGGTAAGGAATAATAAATAACTATTTAACACTAGTTGAAGAACTCAACTAGTTGCACTATGGAGTTATCCTCATATTACGATATGGAGTCGTTCTCTTGACCATAGAAGTATCTCTCCTAGATAATTTTATGCTCATAGAACCTATCCTGTTTGCGCTCAAGATCGCAGTCTTTTGGCATTGATTGACAGAATTGTCGTAGGTCCGAGAGAAAAAATAGGTTAGCCTTAAATGACATCTTGAACGACAGGTTGATTTAGAACTTTACAGCCAAAAAATGATTACAACTTTCATTATTGTGTTGTTTTACTTTATTATCAACATATAACAGTTATTATTCATTGTATTTAATATGAAAAATAATTTTTACTGATAATGATTATTATTCTTATTATTATTACTATTGTTAATATTATTGTGATTTCATTTGGTTTTCATTGTTACTTTATTGAATTTTGTTCAAGTCTTGTGATCTAAATAATAGAAGAATGATAAATATTTATTTACCACTAGTTGAAAAACTTACCTACTTGCACTATGGAGAAAATAGCCTCCTACAACCAAATCCGTTTGTGTTACAAACCCTGTCTTTGGATATTGATAAAAATGTTATCTTCTTTGTATTATGATTAAATAATAATAAATAGCTCACATTTTTTAAAATATTTCTTATTTTTTGTCTTTTTAGATTGGATAGTTAAGATGGCAATTTTTGTATTTTGTAGACACGATGCCTACTTTGGACTCTTGTTTGAGACAAAACGCAGCAGCAGTAAAGACTATAAAACATCTGGATCAGATCCAATTGAAGTAATTGCAGATAACTAAAGGAATAACATGTACTACAGCATACAGAGTGAACAAGGTGTGTGTAGATTATTACTCAGTCTCATTACACTACTATTACTAAGAATTATTGTAGGTGTTGGATAAAGGATTAAGCAGTAATGTATTAGCAAGCATTAGCAATAAACATAGACTTTTCAACAATGACATTAACCAAAAAAAATAGTATAACAAAGTCATGTTTGAGCTAATAAGTTGTTGCTAAGATGTTTGAATTAACAACTAGGTAGCTAAAATAAGTTTTTCATGAGGATCTCCTGACAGTTGTGATTCCTTGAGTGGTGAGCAGACTTTTAAATCTACTGTAGTTATCTTTTGTTGATCTTATTGAGTCTTTATCAGTTAGTACATCTTGCAACAAATTCTTTGATAGCTTAGCGCTAAGCCATCTTCCCTTGAGTTTTATCCTGTCAGTATCCAGATCGTATTTTCCAGAATCTCTCAATTGATACAATATTTTTACACCTAACGCTTGATTGTCTTTACTAGCTGTCATGTCGGATACTTTCTTTTTAAACTCTTCTAATTGTTGCATCATTCTCTCCGAATCTCTATTGCTATCATCGTCAATTGTGTTTCTATCAAACGATGATGGTGAGAGCTTTGGTGTTTTAGCAGAGCTCCAGCTCTTTGGTTGCTTGTACTCTCCCCTAATCTTTCCAACATCACTCCGATAGGTTTTTTGTGCTTTGAACATTTTCATTTGTCTTTTTGCGCTCAAGCAACTCGTTTTTGATTCCCATTACTATTTCATTCGTTTCAACCAAAATATTTTGGATTTTCTCGATATCTCTCACCATTTTGTCTTTTGTCGGGTTGTCATACAATGATGACGCAAACTTGTCTTGGTCGGTTGATTTAGCCCCACTGATCTTTTCCATCAAACCATGATACTCCTCTTCTGATATAGCAAAATAACGTCCACCATATTCAGGAAGTACCATTTTGTATTGATATTAAAACCTGTGCAATCAGGATGATTATAGGGTCTAAAAAAAGCTACCTCTCCCAATCTGCATTAAAATTTGTTGTTTGTCAGCAATCAGTGTTTGTACCTCCTTGAAGCGCTACTACCTAATAAACTGAGTTGTGTACTGATTAGTTATTTGTAGCTCTTTTTGAAGCCTCCTCTCTCCTCTCTCCTCTACCAAATACTCCTCTCTCCTCTCTTGCAGTTATTTCCCAAATACTGTAAATTTTAACCATCTAGAGGACTAATTTGGTGATTTTCCAACATATTTTATAGCATTCAATATAGTGATTATGTCATAAATGTATATTATTCAATCTAGATATAAATATATCCATAAATATGTACATAATTATCCTTATATACATGATTGTATAAAAAACTAAAAAATCTCTCTCTCCTCTCTTCTCTCTCCTCTGTACATAGCTATAAAATGTTAATATGGACATGAATTTGGACATGCGCATGTACATAAATATGAACATAGGTATGTACATAAATGGACATGAATATGGACATGTATATAAATGGACATGAATATGGACATGAATATGGACATGAATATGGACATGAATATGGACATGAATATGGACATGAATATGGACATGTACCTATTCATGTCCATTTATGCACATGTACATGAATATGGACATATGCGTATTTACTGACTCTAGCTATATTATATAGGAAGATTTTCCCTACTTATTATGTAATAAATGTATATAATCATACAATGATTCATTTTTGATCAATATATTTATTCAATGTAGATAGATCTCTCTCCTCTCTCTATGTAGATATAAATATACCCACTCTCCTCTCTCCTCTCTCTATGTAGATATAAATATACCCATAAATATGTACATAATTAACCATATATACATGAATGTATAGAAAACTAAAAAATCTCTCTCCTCTCTCTTTCTCTCAAGATACCATATGTATGTATGTATGCATTGATTGTCATTACAAGTTGTAGTGCTTTGTATTACTTAGTATTTACTGACTCTAGCTATATTATATAGGAAGATTTTCCCTACTTATTATGTAATCAATGTATATAATCTTATAATGTTTCATTTTTGATCAATATATTTATTCAATGTAGATAAAACTCCTCTCTCTCTCTCTTCTCTCTCCTCTCTCTCAAGACGCCATATGAGTTCGAATTATGTAAAAAAATTATCAAAACTTAAATGCCATACATTCAAAATCTATCTGCCATATGAGTTCAAATTAAGTAAAAAAATAATCAAAACTCAAATGCCACTTAAATGCCACTCAAATGCCACTCAAATGCCCCTCAAATAAAATACGATATAAACTCGGCGAATTCATCCAACGTCGTAACTCATTGCATAACCCCCAAGGCCAGATCCACAAAAAAACACTTGGTAGGGAGATCTGCTCATATATTACTACTTGCATGTTCTAGTCAAATAAATCAGAGTCAGCTTGCACACTCTCAGAAGTTTCTTTGTTTCTAACAAATAACTTCACTGCGCACCATTACTCGAGTAGTAATATACAGGCAGATCAGTCTGGACCTCTGCTGGCCGAACTTAGCTTTGTCTAACTTCGCCTTCAATGTTCGACCTCTGCACAGCACTGAAACAAGACAGCCGAACCTCTGCTGGCCGAACCTAGTTTAACTAGTTCGCCCTTCAAAGTTCGAACTTGCTACACACACAGATAACAGCTAACGCAATCGGCAGCTCACTAGTAACTGAGATGGTTAGTCACCATTCTTCAGCCTACTAAGTCGACCTGTGGAAGGATTGTATTGCTAGCGCATTAGACACAGTTGCCATTACAGTTCGGGAGGTTGTGCAGGTAGGCCGAGCTACCACCTCACACCCCCACAGTGAAATCCTGCACAATATTTCCAAATAATCAAAAACACAAAATTTTCAAATTCTTGCCTAATAACTGGTGATCAAGTGATATTAAAAATGATCATTTTAAGAAGAATAAAACTCCGCTTGAAATCAATAGCCAGTCAGGTAGGTAACCATCTAAAAGACTGAATAAGTGTGTTTATGCAGGTTATTACCATGAAAATTGCCATAGCTGCAGTTGTAACACACCATATGTTCTAAGCTACAGATTTTTGACGAAAACCTTTTTTTAACAACAATGATTTGACTTCAATTTATAACATTTGTGAGTTTTTCTTAAAGGAGATGGGTCAAAAAAAAGGTAAACTCTGTCTGATGTGAAAACTTGACTGCTACACACAATTATCTTTGATTCACTTTTTTTACAAATTAAACCAAACTCAAAGTGATTTTATTTGGCACTAGATGCGCAAAATACCGTCAATAGATAAGAACTCCAGAGTTAAAGCAGCCAGAATTCTTAGAAGCTCATATTATGAAAGAAAATCAGCTTCTTCTACCTTGCAAACAATTCACGGATTTGCAACCAATAAACCATATGCACTTGAGATCAAACTGACACAATGAAAAAAATGCTAAGGACTAAAATCAAACAAACTTACAATTTTCATCGGGTTGGTGATCAGAAATAGCCACCGTCACTCACAATCCAGCATCCCATTCAGTCAACAAGAAAGTGATGGTAGCTGCAACACTTGCATCATTACCCTGAAACAGTTGCATACGTGTCAGCATGAAATAACTCCATTTGCTGATACTTATCTATGCATCAATTACATTGCATGGTCAGGTTTATCTCATGCTTATATATAATGTATGGTAGTGTTTTTTACGTGTTTATGGATGAGGATGTGAGACGCTATGCTAACAAATGACACTGAGCAAGCAACTCACAATTTGACTTCAAAAAATGCAGGAGATATTGTCGTGTTATTGCTTCAGTAAGTCACGTCTGTTCTGATATGCACACATCCTGGCATAGTGTGCTTTTTAATCACTCATAAATCTTTTCACTCCTCTCTGCAAGACAAGTAGTATAAACACACAAAATTACAACAACAAAAAGAGTAAAAATGGCGTGAATTGCACAGAGCAAAAATTTAAGTTGGTTAGATTATGGAAAAAATTGTGTTCAGTTTGCCGTATAGAGGGGGTAAACTGATTATCAAAACCATGCTCTGTGGAACAACTAGCTGTAGATATTATTTGCAATTTACGTAGTTGTGTGATTTTAGGCAGCAGCTGTTGCACACACCACTTTTAACATGAGACAATAATGGTAAAATACTTTCCATAAAACAGAAGTAAGAGTTTGGCTGTGCACCAAGAACTCAAAGAGTTAGCTCCCTCTTGCTGTTTTAGCTGTTTTCGTAGTAACTGTTATAAAGTGAGCCAGATAAACTTTTGTCAGTTTTTTTAACATAATGGTCAAGATTGTGAACACTTGTTATTTGGAGTAGTCTTATCAGTAATTCAAAGTTATCAGCTGACAATGAAACCAGTTTCTGTATGAAAATTAAAACAACTAATCCCATTTGACGTATTTGATTTACGTAAACTTGCCAAACACTTAATTATCATTTCATAATCCGTTACCAATTTGATTGAAGATACAGAACTTACAAATTATTTACAGTCGCACTTTTCTCAAGTTTATTCCTGGAGCCTTGAACTAACCAAAAACAGCCCATTGTTTGCTGTATGAAAACTTAAGTGCCTAACTTTTTACGCCATATCTGGTTGACTTTTCCACCATTAGTCATCTCTGGAGTTAGTTGACACAAAGCACAATGAACATTCCTAAAATGCAAAGTGTGTATAAATATTTTCAGATCGATACAGCAGATAAAACAATATTTTTTTACACATTGATAGCATTATGTGGTGTTGGGGCCTTTATTCAATACTTGCTGTAGTAGTTACGATGCTACAACTCTAAACAAAAACTACTGTCACATTCTATGTAACCTAAATAATTCAATTAAAACCGACAGAAAAACGTTATATTGCAACTAACAATGTAATAGTCTTATGAATTTCATAGATTTTTTCACATTGTGAATCAATTTTAATAACAATGAGAGCTTCATATTTGCTCATTATTTAGGATAGTTATTAGTAAATTAGTAATTTAATATTATTTTGATGCGAACCAAATAATAAATGACTAATGAAAATGAATAAATTTGTATGGTTTAATTTTTAAAATCAATATCATAGGTTAATGTTTCAACAGTAAATGACAACAATCATTCAAAAAAATTTTCAATAATATATACGAACTCGTTGATCAACTGTCTTTTCATCTATCTGAATGAACCTGTTTAGACTGCTCTAACTTTTTATCAGCCATGGGTGATAGTTGAGATATTGCATATGGTCTTTGTTACATTCCAAATTGAAGAAAGTTCAGGAATAAAAAACCCACAAGTTGAAGTTGCTCAGGCATGGTTGGAAAGGCAATTTAAAAAATTCTGTCATTAACAAAAGGAGATAACTCTCTGATTATATAATTTTGCTACCGTGCCATCTAGAAACATGCCATTAGCATGCCATTAACGAAATTTTTGCTTGGTAATTCAACAGAACTAATTTCGATTCCAAACAACATGCTTTATTTAACTGTTTTCACAGAGCTCCGGTGAAAAGCTGATCATGGAGTCAAACTAGTCATGAAGTTGAAAAAAAATTATTGGTCAACCTAGAGATGACAGTATTGACTTGCTAAATGTCGGGACTTCAAACTGGGGCTTGAATGAAATAAGTTTATTGATTTCCCCGGTATCGATTTATGCGGGTTTCGCTGTAAACTACCCCGCCACCATTTTTACAACGCTGATCATTATGAACGTAAATTGATGCTTTCACAATTTTTCAACAGTTGACCAATTATAGCAAATGGAACCAAGTTCTACTCAATTAAATAATTCCAAAATGTAAGATCTTATAATTTTTCAACTCGACATTACATTTAAGAAAAGATAGATACAGTTTCGTATTGCTAACCTGAGTTCTTGCAAATGCTGTTGCATCTATCTATTTGGTTGTACTCGCTCACTGCTTGCCGGAAAGAAGACAAATTAAGTTACTTCTAATTAATTTGAATTCCGTATGATGATCGTTAATTCAATATTATACGAAACTAAAAATCCTTCAACAATTTGAAATTGAAAGTCCAAAATTTTGGCTCACAATATTTTGGAGTTGTCTACTTAAAATCTAAACAGTAATAAATTGACAAAATTTGATTCGTATTGTTTGTGAGAGTTTTGAAAATAAATGAAGATATAAGAACCATAGTGCCATCCATTTAAAGTGAATCAATTTACCCTAGAATGAACGTACCTCTTAAACTTCGTCCAGAAGTTTTGGATGCAATGCCACATGCTGACCTACATTAACGGAGGTGCAGATTTCTAAGAGTTTGAGCCAGAGGAGCTACAAAGTAAGTGCAGGCAGTTGTCATATTCATTAGCACCAAAAACATTAAAAGTTTTGTTCAATACAAAAAACAATTTATCACTATTGTTGACAAATGCTCAAATTATTACCATTAAAGAGTGTATTATCCTATTGTAAGAAAGACAACCTAAAAATAACTGTTCATGGAACAAAATATATGGTTTTTTTGGAGTAAAAGACATCAAAATAAAGGAATTATCATTTTCAATAAAGGGTTTGTCACTATATCAAAAGAAACAGACTAGAATAGCGGAACTGCCTTCTCTTGCTCTATATTAATTTGAACAGACCAAGTCGCGTTGTGGTTCCAACTGAACTGGAAAATGTGACAATGGTTTATCGGTGAAATAGAGAGGTATATTCAAACTTATCTATGGGTACCTTATTATAAGAGGCGGAATGAATGTGAGTCTGTTTACTCAAAATAAGACCTTTCAGCTTTGAGAATTTCCAAAAAAAAAGTTGTTTATTTCTACTTCAAATTTTTTTGAATGTATCTTTGTATGTAGACGCACAATATTCCCAAAAGTTGTATGCGGGTCGCCACTCATAAAAAAGTTAAAAATGTTTACGATATTTCTCATCGGTTGTAACAATTTTGCGGAACGGAGAATAAAAAGGTATTTTTTAAATAAATACAGATTCAACAGCCTTGAAAATCGACAGACATCTCACTGAGGTAACCAGAAAAGTAGTTCAGGACTGAAAAAATGGCTGGCTGTCCAAATATTGTCTGCTTGACTTGAAAATTTGTGATACCCAAAATTTCTTTTCATCGGAAGCAGTAACTATGTTCGCCAAAGCTGCATCTGTGTACAAAACTATATAAACTTTAGACTATGATGGTGCAAGATGCTCAATACACTCACATGAAAAAAATATTGCTTGTGCCATCAGCAGATTTATAACTACTCTCATCTACATTGTACATTGATCGGTGGTAACAAGTTTTTGGAACGGAAAAGTTTCTTTTTTTTCCTGTTGCATTTCAACACCAGAGGTTTTCATGTGGTTTCTTTGCTGTTCAGTGTTTATCTAAATGCAGTCAGATCTATAAGTCCTCTATGACAAGTCACTTGTGCATTAGATCGTTGGTAAAAAATTGTCTCAACTGAGGAAAATATACAATGTTGTAGATATTGAAGCAGAATTGAGAATATTTATTGTTAATTCTTTCTGGCTTATAGTTTTGTTGTCTTTGACCAGACCGCTCGCATTCTTTCTCCTTTCCTGCATTTTATTTTTTTGCTTCCCTATATTGTTTACAGCGCTCAGAATTTGGCAGAATCTCATGATAAAACCAAGAATAAATAGGCAAATTATACAAGAAGAAAATGTATTATATTACTGATCTTGTTTTTATAGCAAGTCAAAGAACTTGACAAAACTATTATTTGTTCAGGAGGCAGTATTATTGTCAGTAAAAACTAGTTAACACTGGGATAATAACAGTGACAGATGGACAACAATAATAATAATACTAATAGTAATAATACTAATAGTAATAATACTAATAGTAATAATAATAATAAGACAGTATTATTAATGTTATAATAATAATATTATGTCGGATTTATCATAATTATTGTGACCAATGAAAGAGGAAAAAATTACTTATTTACTCCTAATAATTCATTATTATTACTATTTATTTATTCAAATGATGTTTTAATAACAACTGCTATAGATAGTAGATATGATAGTGTATGTACGATAATTATTATCCTCTATTATTATTATTATTATTATTATTAATTATAGATTCTATCTATAGCAAGCAGATATTAAATAAAACATAAGTTTGATAAATTTAACTTAATAATTTACTTAATAATACAATTTCGAGTTGACCTTATTCATGGTGATAAAATAATGATAAATAAATGATCAGAAAAACAATTAATCTAATAAATAATAATAATTAAATTAATTATAATAATTAATAATTATAATAATAATAGTTAGTTATCTACAGCAACTATGCACTGCAAACAATAAGTTTTAGTATTTGTGGTATAATTCAGTGGTATTAACCACTTAAAAACATTAATTTTTTAATTGATGATCGGTCGTAACTGGTCGTAACAATTGGAACGGAGGTACTATTATGCTGCGCACGGACCCCAACTGGTGCACATTCTTTTAAAAAAAATATATGTGAGAAAGTTAATAAGTTGAACAACTACTCTAGCTTGAGATCCATAAAAAATTACAAAAATTGCAGCAATTGTAGTCAAATCAAGACCGGTGGTCGTAACAGCGATTAGAACGGAGGTTACGTGACAGCTACTAAACTATCATTCAGTTTCATTCTAGATCGGTATTTCCAACATTTCTTGTTATTTTCGTAGAATTGTGATACTTTTCTTCCAACTTCCTGTAAGTTTTAGCTGATAACTTCACTTCTTACATCACAAAAAACGTTTTTAAGCCAGCATGTATTTCCACGGAGGTTTTTTTTTAGCATTAACATAATATTCAACAACAGTTTAACTTGTCACTGCTAATATTTGTCAACAGTTTTTTACTTACCAGTTGCTGCTAAGCCATTCTAGTTTTAGATTTTATTAAGTTTTCACAATACTAATATGCGAGTCGACTGTAATTAGCTCTGAAACATTGCGTTTTTTTTATTTTTATCTGTCGACACGCAGAAATAATGAGAAAAAATAAATTATTTTTTCTTTCATTTCGTTTTTATTATGTCAATCAAAAAATTATACATATCATGTATAGAGTAGGTATCTGGAAATGGGATAATGCTGTGATCACCTTGTTATGAGGTGTGTTTGCTGACTTATGAGCCTGCAAACTTCGGTACTTTTTGATACTTGAAAGGTCCTATTTTCACTGAACAGACTCATGTATTCATGAAGCTGTAACCAAGTCAAATAAGTGCACCACGCACACACTTCCCTATTCTTTGTAGCAACACACAGGAACAAACACTTACCAGAGTGCTTGCATTTCTGTTGAGTATAATTGACATTGGACAAAGCATCTAGTTGCTGTTCTTCTTTTCTGAAACATGGGAATACGTAGAGATCAAGTAATGTTTGTGGAGACACAAGAGAAAAAATCCCTCAGAAGTGACAAGCAAACACTGTCCTGTACGTTCTATTACTAACTTACTGTCTATAGCAACTGAATAGACTTGGAATATTTCATTATCAATTTCTTTTGGACATCAATATGTAAATATCAGATAGTATAAAAGGCTACACATAACATGTTAGCTATCAAGCACAGGCCTATCAAATTTCTAAATAACTAAAAACCCAAAATTTTCAAATTATTGCCCAATAACTGGTGATCCAGTGATATTAAAGATGATCATTTTAAGAAGAATAAAACTTTGATTGAGTCAATAGAAATTCAGGTTGGTAGCCATCAAAAAGAAAGAATAAGTGTGTTAGGCAGATTATCACCATGAGCATTGCCATAGCTGTGTTTGTAATACAGTATATGTTGAGCTACAGAATTTCGACTGGAAGGGTTTCTAACAACA
This sequence comes from Cryptosula pallasiana, assembly GCA_945261195.1. NCBI lineage: Eukaryota > Metazoa > Bryozoa > Gymnolaemata > Cheilostomatida > Cryptosulidae > Cryptosula > Cryptosula pallasiana. Next base: position 20,413,267 of record OX183134.1, on the reverse strand, counting down.
ATTGGAGTATTCGCGACCTGTTCATCGAACAACAGACAAAAAATAATAGGTGTTCGTAATTCACTATGTTGCATATGCAACTGACCATTAGTTTTAGAACAACATAATATTCAATGAAATTTTATAGTTTACTGAACAAATCATAAGGAAGATAACTCCCAATTTTCAAAATAATCGAGAAAGTAATACAATTTGAACTGCTATAAAATGTATTAGTTTGTTAAGCTGCCTTTTGCTTTAGTAAATTTGCATAGCTTGCAATTATTTGGAATTATTTTTCAAGGATATAATACCGGTATATGAAACTGAAAAAAATCAACTTGCTCATTATTATTTATCTAGTGTTCAGTTTCATTCGCGCCCTACGAACAATATAAATAAATAGTTGCTGATTTTTTCTTTGTTCAATGAGCCAATTTTTGTTGACCCACGAGTTCCGAACAAAATTATTATTTTTTGGTTAAATTTATTGCCGGTCTGATTATTTTTATTGAAATGTGCTCGGCGAACAAAGGTCGTGAATACGCTTATTGATTTGCTTTCAATTAATAATATTTGCTATTTTTTTAAAGGAGATAGGTTGCAAATAAGGTAAAATTTGTCTGCTGTGAAAACTTGACTGCTACACACAATTATCGATTATTCAATTTTTTAACCAAATAAACCAAACTCAAAGCGATACTATTCTGCACCAGATCTGCAAAATACTGTCAATAGATGACAACTCCAAGTTAAAGCAGCCAGATGCCTTAGGAGCAGCTATTGTATAAGAAAATCAGCTTCTTTTACCTAGCAAACAATTCAAGGACCTGCAATAAGTAAATCATATGCGCTCAAGATCAAACTGAGACAATAAAAAAATTGTAATGACTAAGATCAAGCAACCTTACAGTTTTCTGAGGATTGGTGATCAGAAATAGCCACAGTCACTCGCAATTCAGCTTCCCATTCAGTCATAAAGAAATATATAGTAGCTGCAACAATTGCATCATTACCCTGAAACAAGCAGCATACGTGTCAGAATGAAATAAATTTCCATTTGCTGATTGATATTTGTCTATGCATCACTTACATTGCATGGTCAGGTTTATCTCAAGCTTATGCATAATGTATGCTAGTGTTTGTAACATGTTTATGGATGGGCATGTGTGACGGTATGCTAACAAAAAACACTGGGTGAGCAACTCACAATTTAACTTCAGAAAATGCAGGAGATATTGCCATGCTATTGCATTAGTAAGTCATGTCTGTTCTGATATGCACACATCCTGGCATAGTATGCTTTGTAATCACTCATAAATCCTTTCACTCCTCTCTGCAAGACAAGTAGTAAAAATGCACTAAATTTAAAAAAAAGTAGTTACAATGGCTCGAGTTGCACAGAGAAAAAATTAAAGTTGGTCAGAGTATGAAAATATTTTTTTTCAGTTTGCCGTTTAAAGGGGGTAAAACTATTATCAAACCATGCTCTGCGGAACAACTAGCTGTAGATATTATTTGCAATTTACGTAATTGTGTGATTTTTGGCATCAGCTTTTGCACACACCACTTTTAGCATAAGAAAATAATGGTAAAATACTCTCCATAAAACGGCAGTGAAAGTTTGGCTGTGCGCCAACAAAGAAATCGAAGGATTAACTCACTCTTGCTACTCTTGCAGTTTTTGTAGTAACTGTTATAAAGTGAGTTTGAGAAACTTTGTTACTTGAAGCAGTCTTAGCAACACTTCAACATTATCAGCTGACAATGAAATCAGTCAGTCATGATAATTAGAACAACTGATCAAATTTGCCGTATTTTCTTTACACAAACTTGTCAAACACTAATTATTATTTCATAATCCATCACCAGTTTGATTGAGGATGCAGAACTTACAAAATAATTAGTTGCACATTTCTCAAATTTATTCCTAGAGGGTTGAACTTACGAAAAACAGCCCATCGTTTGCTGTATAAAAACTTGGATGCTAAAGTTTTTACACCAGATTCGGTTGCCTCTACCACCATTAGTCATCTCTGGAGCTAGTTGACACAAAGCACAATGAACACGTCCTGAAATACAAAGTGTGCATTAGCTGTTTTAGATTGGTAAAGGAGATCAAACAATATTTTTTTTACATATTGGTGGTATTATGTGGCTTTGTGGCCTTTATTCACCAGTTGATACTTGCTGTAGCAGTTATATAGTGCAACTCAAATAAAAGTAAATTAAAATTACATTCTACATAACCTAAATAATTCAATAAAAATCAACCGGAAAGCGTGCATGAATTGTAAAAACAAGCACAGAAAGTTGTGGTACCAAGAAAATAATCAACTTGTTTTTGCTGCAAGATTTAACGCTCACTTTTCTTCAGCAACGGGGTCCTAAAACTTTTATAAGACCAAAAAAACTTGCCCATCACTTTTCTAGGACTTTCTTATGCATTTGTAATGTCTTACACATTTGAAGCCAGCATCTGCTTTGGGGAGTTGTAAATACTCAAATAAGGGGGGATAACTTTGCAACAAAAACCCCAGTTTCGCCATAGTTTACGTACAAAACGCAATTCACTGTATTAATGATAATGCATGTTCTCATAGCACTTAATAAACCTATCAAGAAAAAAAAAACAAGCTTTCACTTTAAGTGATAAAACTTCGCAAAAGTTTTAATTTAGAAAAATAGTTATGAATTTCTTGACAACCGGCTCGTAGCACACTATTCAGTTTTGTTTCGCCTCATTTTTACGTCATTTTCACCCTTCGTCTTCAGAGTTTACTGGAAAATTTATTTATAAGCATTTTAATAAATTTAAGAAGGGCCTCCGCAATTGGTTGACAGCACAAATTTTGCACACAAAGAGTAAGTGGTCCCTGAATTCTGCCATCCTAAAATGAAGAGATCGTCTTACAAGAAAATACAAAGCAGAGTGACGTAATTTTAAATTTTCAAGTAATAAAAGCTCCTGAGATGGTGCAGAAAGCAGCGATGTAGACAATGGAGTACAAATTAGGCCTACATGTAAATTCTGATTTACTGGACATTAAATGAAAGACCAAATGTGTCAAGTTTAACCCTGCAGTCAAAAATAACCATTTGTGTCACTTCTCGTACTGGAATTGTCTTCTTCTTAAAAATACCACTTATTACAGCTACTGCTAAAGCCGTGGCTACACACACCTACGTTTTGTAGGAACATGACGGAAATGCGTTTGGTAGCGTTGCTTTGGTTGCTACACACACATATGATTGATCACCGAAACGCTGCAGAGTGTCCAGTGAGGCAAAGAAGACATGATGAAAACTATCATAAATATAAGTTATAATTAATAAATAATTATGATATTTCTTCATAATAATAAATAAATTATTTGTTATCTGTAATAAATAGATAACGCCTAGAAATAATAATTATTAGTTTATAAATAAAATATACCCTCTTTGATAGAAATAACAAATGGTCTGTTGGCGAAGCAGTAATGACCAAGTCAATGTTGAATTATAAAAAAAGTTCATTGGAGTCGTCAAATTTCGTCTCTACATTTTATTCAATCGAAAATGGTTTTTCACTAACAATTGTCCAGTCACCGAAGCGTCAGGAAAAAATATTTTCGTAGTAAACCATGTTGGTCTGCAAAATTAAGCGTCTCTTTGTAAAAAAAAACGTCGCTTGCAGGGAAAAAGCACGTTTTCAACGCATACTGACAAAACATGTGTATGTAGCCACCAATTTAGGTATAGCCTTTTATTGAAATTTAATTTTACCAAATTTCCTGTTAGAACTCGGAGCTTAGCATTACTTGGATTCATGAAAAAAGGAAGTAAAAAAGAGCACGCTAATGCCCTTAATCATTATAGCTAAAAAAAACAAAGTGAGTGAAAGCTAAAATTGAGTGAATACTTTTTTTATTCATTGTAAGATCAAAAAGTAACATACCTTCTCTTTCATGTCATCATAGGAATAATGCCATCCATAGTGTTTGTTGCTTTACTTGAGGTAGTAGTCCCCGCACTCATGTTTACTATAAAAAAATGGGAAAAAAAAGTTGCATTTTATATTTCAAGCTCGTATGTAAAAACCATGAAGTGAAATTCCACGCAACTGAAGCCCAAAACATTATAGAATAAAAATAAAACTTTATTACTTGATTTTTTCTAACTACGAAAATGAAAGCCTAGTTGATGTACATTCAAGTATGATTAACACAAAAAGTGAGATGTAGGGTTCGCTTCGATTCTTAAAAGCCAACACACTTAAATTGAGAATCAAAATCCAAGAAATTGAACTTTGTAAGTTGATAAATGTTCTTCAGTTGGTCAAACTATGGTATAGAATATGATTCACTTCAATTCACAGAATATAAACTACAAAAAAACGTTCAAAACAAATCCGTAACGTTAACCAAAACAAATGCATCAGTTTTAGCTAATGAAAAATGTAAAGATAGTATTGGTTTTATGGCTTTTAACAAAAAATTTGAAGTTTTTGAAATTAAAATCTTTTGTCCCTGTTATAAATACGCCATTCCATTTTTTTGCATCTTGTGCATATAAATGCTTAAAAAATCATTGTAACCACACAAAAGGATTTTCATTTCTTTTTCCAAATGCCAATTTCAACATAAATTTGTAAAACGCTTGTGACACTAGCGAGCATTGATAAGATTACCTTTGTCCATGAGTGCTTCAATGTTTGAATCAGCAGGCTTCCATACAGGCTGACTGCAAACAAAAGCAGAGTGAAACACTGCAACACTTTTTATCCAAAGCTCGCAGAGTAAACAATAATAAACGACATTTTATTCAGCTAGTACAACAAAACTCATAAGCAATAGTGACTGTTCGTGAATAATTATCTGCTAGAAAATTGATAACTAACAATTTGAAACCGGAGTGGCCAAACAATCAGAGTTTATAACATATATATATATGATAATATTGTAATAGATTTGCCTCTTCTATTAGCTACACAACGGATTCTCTACCTCTCTCTCTTCCACTCCTTTCTCTCTATCTCCAACGACGTTAACAACTCACGAGTCCTCGACTCAAACGTAGTAGAAATGTGTTTATCAGAATAGAGACTTTATTATATTCACAAGCAAAAGGGTACTTATACTTCAACAACTCTACAACAACTGCCTGCCCAAGGCACAGCAGCTCTATTTATAGAGAAAAAGGTACAACTTCATTACCTTATTAGGCACAACGAATCACAATACAGAGTACAAGGCAATTGCCAATGGTAATATATAATACATAATCATAACAATAAACAGTCCAATCAGGTAGCAAGCACATGGTGTTTTGCCCTGGGCACTTATTGCCGCTCTTTTTGGTAGCTGGTAACTTTCCAGTCCTTATAAGGGTAGACCATATCCTATCCTGTGATCCTGGGAGAAGGAACGCTCCGATTTCGATTCTGATTGTTGCATCGCGTTCAGGAGACCTCAGGCTATCTGAATCAACGTAGTTGGATCCCAAGTCGGGGTCGGGGTAGGTTCGGGGTCAGTTCGGGGTAGGTAATTTTGCTATATATAGGGGGATAGTGTTTGGAGACAACTGATATCCACTTTCCAGGGGATTCGGAGAATCTCCGGGGGGGGGGTAGAGTTCTGGGGGGGGATAATGACTTATGACTAAGGTCACCAGGGGTGTAAAGGGGGGGGGGGTTCGGGGGGGGGGGGGGGGTTAACACTACCTATCACACAAATCTCCCACATACTCCGCTTCATTAGCGACGAAGTCTCTAATTAAAATATATATATATAAACAAGAATAACTGAGCGGTGGTACATGACCAGAGAGTGTATTTATTGGAGAATAACTATATGGTTGACAGTGAGTGGTCACATGAGTCTTTTGGACGGGGAGAGGGTGGGGTGGTCTGAGGAGGGGTGGGGGGTGGTACTAGCTTGCATGGAATGGGGGAGGGTTGGCCGCCGGTTCCTTTTTTCTGAAACTTGTCGGGTGGGGACCTAGGTGACAAGGCAGGGGGACGATGGGTGGTCTTCTTCAGGGGTATAAACCTATTCCGGGTCGGGGTAGGTTCGGGGTGGTTCGGGATAGGTTCGGGGTCACTTTTCGGAATGTGGAGTGACTTTGGGGGGTCTTTTAAACACTGGCTATAAGTGCGCCGGGAGTGGGATTGTGTTTTTAGGATGGTAGGGGTGGGGGGAGTTGGATTAGGGAAGGGGTTGAGGGGGGGGGAACTCTTCTAGGGTAGGAACGGGGGGTGATAATTCTCTGGTAGTGAAGGCTAAGGGATCGCATGCAGTAGCATTTTTTAAAACCCAATTGTTGTAGATCTCTAACTCACTCTCTCTGTCACTAACTGCCATGCTACCTGGTGGGTTGGTTGGTAGTAGAACCTCCGTCATAGGGGGCCCTAGTAACTCATCTTCTTGTATGCTGAAGGGGGGTGGGTACTCTGCCAAGTCGGCCTCGAGAAGCAGGTGGTCGTTCCCAGCGTCGAGCTGCAGTGGTAGCGGGTCGTTAATTTTTGCCATTTCTTTTAATTGATTTATTAACAACTGGAGTGAGAGTGCGGACTGCACAGTACTAGATCCAGCTGGCAAAAGGATTGCACTTTCTTCTCTGCCTGGCTTCTTAGCAGTTTGACCTACTTCTTGGGGGGTCTGACTCAGGGTAGTGGGGAAAAAGGGGGGTGTATTTGAACGACCTTGCAGCTCCGGGGTTTCAAGCGAGGATACCGATTTTTCGGGGGTGGGTAGAGGAGGTCCTGGCAATTCTTTTAAGAACACGCATGATTGTGTTGACACCTCGGTCTTTGTGGTAAAAGCCGTTAATTCAGCTATCAACCTCATTTTTTCCTGGTATTGTTGTTCAAACAATTGCTCATTTTTGCCAGCCACTTGATGACACCAGGGTTCTCCATAGCGTTGGGGTGGTCCCACGTTACGCCTAGGGCGGCCAGTAGGTGCAGGGGCTATGACAGGGGGTGGTGTGACTGGTGGGGGGGCAACTCCCACATTCGGGGTCTGGCTCCTATTTCGGCCAGTTCTTGGCCGATTTGTACGAAACTCGCTGGGGGTGTTGAGGGGGGTCTCTGGTAAGGGTTGCTGTAGGTGAGGGGGTGTACGTTCTTCTAGTAGGGGAAGTGGGGGGAAGGCAAGGCTGGGAGAAAGCGTGGTGGGATCGGAAGCTCTAGGAGGGGTAGGGGAATGTCTTGAAGGGGAGGGGGGGGCTCCTTCTCCTGCGGGGGGCTGCGCCACGCATGTTGGGGCGGCGAGCTGGCTCCATGGCTGCTGGAGCTTGGCCGTAGGGTTCAAGGCAAGCTTTATAGGGTTTGAGGCGGCTACCATTTTGTACCGAACGTTGTCCATGTCGGTCGATTAAGTAGGTGTGGTTGCTGTAGGCCTCTTCAATGATATAGGGCCCAACAAACTTGGGTTGGAGCTTGGGGCTTTCTCCCTTTCTTCGCCTCTTATTCTCTAGCCAGACCTCATCTCCCGGTCGGAATAACGACGGCTCTTCTCCGTCCTCTCCTCTAGTCTGCTTCTGCTCCATTCTCAGCGCCTCGTGGACATCCTCTAGTCTCTCTTGCAGGGCTCGGGCATATTCGTGCACTGGTACGCACTCTAGCAGAGGGGGGTGGTAGGTCAGTTGGTCAGGGAGGCACAACTCTCTACCCATCATAAGAAAGTTGGGCGTTTCACCAGTAGTAGAGTGGGGGGTAGCGCGAAAAGCTCTCATGATTTGGGGAAGGACCAGATCCCATTCTTCAGGGCGTCTCTTCAGGAGGAGAGAACGTAAGGCGTCTCCGAGGACTCTATTATTCCGCTCCACAACTCCATTGGCCTGAGGGTGGTAGGGGGTAGTGCGGGTTTTGGCCACCCTCCAAATGGTACAGAGTTCCCTTATCAGGCTGGACTCAAATTGGGCGCCCTGATCGATATGCATTTGCTCGGGTAAACCGAAACAGCTAAACACATGCTCGTCTAGGGCGGTGGCCACTACTGGGGCTGTAGCGTCTGGGAGGGGGAGGGCGTCCTGCCAGCGGGTAAAATGATCCGTTAAGACCAAAATCCACTTGTTACCACGCTGGGTCTCAGGAAGGGGACCAACTAGATCTACCTATCACACAAATCTCCCACAATATTTTGGTACAGGAGATGATAGTTTGACACACCTATTGCAGTGATACTCAACTTTCATTCCCTCAAACATAAATTTATTGACAATTTGGTTTTCCAGAATGAAAATTGAACTCAGCAAAAACTTTATATCTTCCACTTTTCCATAAAAAAACGCTTAGGTCTTTTAAACAATGTTCTAAAAAACTTAGTCAACAACAGACCAAATGCATCCAAAAGTTCTTCTTTACAATAATTTAGTTTTTTGACTGCATGAGCACATATCTCTTCCATGTCTGGTTTTATTAAGAAAGACTGAAAGTATTGGAAGTTGTCTTGCATTGCTCATTTTCATTATGCAAAAGAAGCTGGGACCAAAGTGATGCTTTGTGTTTGTTCATAAGCTGTTAGCCTCAGTAGTTTACCTTTTCCAAGTATGTGTTGTTTTCCTCACAGGTTGTCTTTTGTCACTTGGCAAGTATCGTTGCTTTTAGAATGTCTACAAAAAGGAGAGTTTTGGACTGCAAGACAACATAGGCAGAGTGTGTTTTGAATATAATACGTAATTCACAGTGTTGCAGACGATTCACAAAAACGTCATGAGACAAATTCTATACATGAAAAGTTGCTAGATATTTTCAAGTTTTCACGATGTAAACAAACATACTGCAAAATAGACAACATGATTGCAAACCATAGCAGGAAAATTTGTTTCAGATACATTGCTCGGAGGCAACCAATCTACAGGAGAATTTTGTCAAAAAAAAACATATGACCACTATTTCAGCTCTAACCACTAGTTTATATAAGAATTGGTGAGCAAAACTGATTGCATACAAAGAAAAGTACTGCTCTTACAATTGTTAAAAAAGCATTACACAATAAAGTGAAACTATCTGCAGTGCTATAAGTGACCAAAACTGGACAATTTTTCTTCTGATTTCTCTAGCAATGTTTAGTTGTGACTTTTAACATGCAACTGCCGCAAGATGATTTTTCAATATTTGCAACTAACCTGTCTTTAGTTGGCTCTACACCTTCTGTTTACCTGAAGATAGCTTTATAGTCCCTTCAAACTCAGCTTTATTTATGATCAAGTGAAATATCATGTAAATGGTTACTTTTCCACATTCTAGCAATATGGTTGAGCCAGTCCACTTAACACAAATCGCAGCAAGCTGTGGCAGTCAAGTTTACTGCAATGCCACTAACAACTAACTAAAACTCTCAGCCACAACTAATTCATTGTTTAGTAGCTGTGGCTAGTAAGCGCTATAAATGTCTTGTTCTCAGCTCCATGCTTAGGGCTTGTTATGTAATTCCCTAGCTTTAAGTGTGAGTCATTATATCCCAATACAGTCAACAGAATGAAAACTCATATATTTTATCCTTATCAACACATTTGGAAGTTTTCCGGCTGAGGTGGCTAGTTAGCTGTGTTTAATTAAGTGATTTTGAAATTTTTCAATGTGATTAGTAGCTAAAACCACCTTATAGAAGCTAAACAAATGACTCATTTCTTTCGTGGTCCATGGAAGAGAAAACTTGTCATTATAGGACTTCATGGCTTGAAAAACAAAAACTCGACGGATGGAATATATCATTTTTCTGTTGTTGTAAAAACATTAAATGTAAGCCCAGTAACCAATATATCTAATGAGTCAGTAAAGTGTTCAACACAAAGAATGTTGTGGAATATTACGTAACCATTTTGTACCCTTGCTACGCTGTAGGGAGTGGAGTAAGCAAATAACCCATCCATCAATGCCATGGATGCAATAGTCACATTTTGCTACACTGTTGAAATAGTTTTGCCACTTTTAAGTTTATGTGAATTACTTTGTTACATTTTCAAAAACTAAGAGTTAGATATTGCCGTAACCAGTATCTACACTCAAAATTGTGCTTTTTAAACATTAAAATCAGAATGCATGTCAATAATGACTTGGTTTATGGGAAACACTGTAATTAAGCGGTAAACATGAACAATACAGTAGTGACTTCAGCAATCTTTTGTTGCTATGTGAACAAGGGAACCAAAGTAAATATGGTTTGAACCGGGTTGCTATGCACTCCTTTCCCACTGCGCGCAGGCAAGAGTTACATAATGCTTTACAATAAGCTAACCACAGAGCAGTTTAATATGTGGCAAAGGTTGACAAAGGATGCCAAGCAAGCTTCTGAACTGATGAGTTGTTAGCTATTCAACTCATTTTCTTCTCTAACTGCTGTCTGGCTTGCAAGTAGATGAAATCTCCATTGCGCATTAGCAAAAAATATTTTATGTACCAATATCTTCTGTTGCCCACTGCAAAACAGAAAAAAATTTTTCAATGATTTTAGCTTGATTTTAAATAATCTAGTTTGAAACCAGCTTCATGCAAAGTATATGAACAGAGCAGAGAGTTAGTAGAGATGAAGTACCACAATATTGTGGTGCTTCATCTCTACTAACTTTGTGCTATGCCCATGTACTTTACATCAAAATAATCTCGCTTTACAGTCAAGCAAATATGCTTGACTATGATACAAAATTCTTTAATTACATTTCATGCTTGTTTGATATTTCCAGTATGGCAAGAACAAAAAATAACAAAAACCACACACCACAAAGCTAAGCTTTTTTCACATTATGCGAACACCATCTATGTTTGTTATTTCTCAGAAACCCAACACTTGTGATTCCACTAGTTTCCTATTGAGGCAATAGCTTACATTCATAATCTACCTCCTTGATCACTGTTAACAGTTGTGCAAAGCTATTTAGATTGAAAGCCACTCGCCAAAAACTAAATTTAGCGGCAGGTTCTTTCTCAGATACCAGTAACAGAACAGTAAACGGAATAGACTGCAATAGTCTATATTAAAGTTAGCTTACCTAAGCTGTCAGTGAAATTAAAACTAAATTCCTTTCAAAAATACCATTTCCCAAAGCATTCAAAGATACAAATAAGATCCAACATTTTAAGAAAAAAATAATGATTTTGGTTTGTTTTTGTCTCAAAGTCAACACAGCCTGTAACAAAAGCTTTTGAAAGAAAGCAAATACAATGCCTGTTGCAATGTACATTATCAGTCTGAACCTCTCATAACTTGTCAAAACACCGAATATGTCCTTGAAATGATGTTTCACATCTGCTAGAACCCATTGGTCAATTATCTATTTAGCACATAAAGGACTTATTGTCGATTATGTAATCCTGCGTCTACTTGAACATACGACACTAAATGTGGTTAGTTAGGTGCATGTAGATGTTTTCTGAGAGTTTAATACTAAAGCAAGAGAACAGAAATTACGCAGTAGCTGTGTCACCATTTTTTTCATCCAGAGTGTTTTACTGTTAAAAATCATTATTTAACAGCATTTACAGAAAGTCAGGAAATTATTAATACCTAATAAGCAGCTTCAATATTTGTACATAAAATAGCCGAGTCGCAAAAACAAACTGATCTGCAAACTAACTTTTTATATTATTCATTGCGATGTGGTGCTGATAAAAGTAATATCTTATTTTGTAACTATTTCAAGTTTTTATTCATAGCGTTTTAATTTTTTGTAATCAGTGTACAAGTAATTGCCTCAGATGAAACATGGTAGAACTTATCGAACTACATTATCAGTTTGCAGAAGACCTTAATCAACTCTCAAGTTACCTTACACACTTTGATTTTAATTGGGTTTCAATTTACCAGCATTCAATTTAAAAAAAAAGACCACAGGTAAAAATACGGCTGATAGTTCGGCATTGAAAAAAAATTGAAGAAAAGTGTTTCATGAACAGTTGTTTTTTATAATTAAGAGAGTTTAAAGCCTTTTCCAACAAATTGCTTCATTTTAGTACCTGTTTCTGGATTGAATGTTCAAACAGTCTTACAGCACCATCAAATTGCCTCACTTCTGTTTAATCTCTCTCTTATAAACAAATTGAATATGCTCTTATTCCCACTGCTTTGATGTGGTTTCAAGTGAGATAGAGATAGATTAATCTTCTTGCTATTACACAACAGATGTTTGTAGTAACTCCTTTTATACTAGCTATGAGATGTGATAGAACTTACAGTACACTGTTCTTTGATTATATATGTTACAATGAAAGATTTTCTTTACTTTTGGATAGCACCAACTCGAGCACAAAAAGCTTGCAGAAATATTTACCGAAAGTGCAAAGACTCACTCCCAAAAATATTTTCTATTCTAACTACCATATGGTATTAACATGTGATTGGAAAAAAATTAATATTTAAAAATCAACAGCTCAAGCTAATTATGCAACAGTATTTGGAGGCTCATTAATTGACAGTTTTGAAACATCGAAGCTGGAAATAAGGAAAAAAAATGGTGAAAACTTTATGTCCGTAGTGTCACTTTTTGCACACAAGACGGATGGAAATGCTAATTGAGCAACAAACTCCTGATCTGTTTTTGCTAGCTACTCATAACAGCCTGTGAAACCTAAAAACTTTCGTGGGTTAAAGCCAGGTAATTGTTGTAAGTAGAATAAAACTGAAAATTGACAGGTAATCAAGGAAGTAATCAAAAGCACCAAAAACAGTCAATTCAATAACTCTGGGTTAATATCAATGAAATTTTTTTAGTTAAATACAAAAATCAAAATTATTATTCAAAACAAGAAAGCATGTGAGGGTTACCCATCAAGTTATAAAACAGGTTCATTAGCCTAAAATGCTTATAATGCCACAAAACAGAGCATCACAGAGCTAAGAAATGCTTGTAGGCCTATACCTTGAGGCTTGTGATTTTTTCTAATTAATTGATGAACAAGACAAGTACATGGTATCCACAAGTAAAAAGAGAGCTTCTGAATTTTCTACCCAGAAAGCTACTCTCACCTCTCCCTTCTTGCAGTTTATAGATTTAGCGCATTCAAACTATTTTGATTCTTTACCTTGATTGTGATTGCGAAAAAATCTAACAGCTGTAAAACAAATGCTAACCACACTTGGAAAAGTCAATTACATCAACACATCACTTACAAATTGAAAACTATTAGAGAGTTTGCACCCATTTTTGTCAAGAGCCATTTGTGAAATAGGTTTTTTGTACCATAATCTAGTTCTAGGTCAAGCTCATCAACCTTACATTGGTTATGTAACTAGCTTAAACTACTGATCAAAAGAGTTTTATCTTTAGGCACCACTTTACAAAGGATTACTGCTTTTACAAGAATCTAAAGCATCCAACAAAATAACAAGTTGCCAGGGCTAAACCAGTAGTTATCATATCAGTTAACTTTTCTTCAATGTAGCTGCAAAAAGTATTAAAAACAAATTTTGTTAAATAAGGCGCTAGATAAAAAACTCCGATCAATAGCGCTGCATTGGTACATACACTAAACTTTGCACTGTGATTTCATACCTGTATTTGTGCAAATCCAAAAAGTTGTTTTCTTCATGTTTGTTTGAAAGCAAACAGAGCAAACTTGTTAACTGCACCATCGAAAGTGGGTAATTAATAAAGTCATGATAGAGAGGTGCTGCCCCAAATAATGCATTTGGAAACGGTCTATAAAAAACTGAAATTGATCGATGTTGGAAAAGAGGGTAGCATAATTGACTTGAAATGTGAAACTTATTGGTTAAGGTTGTTTCTAACAACTGGTTGGCCTAGAAATTTTCCTTGTACAGTAATTCGCCCTGATATCTACGATAATTGCTTTATTTTGAAAGGCTTCGCCTAACAATGAAACACCTTCACGTCTGTTCAAAGAACTTCATAACCAAAGCTACTTTGCCATTGTTTCTGAATGCTCTACTAATGAGGTTTTATAGTGGGAGATCAGAAGGATTACATGATTATATAACACAGACTTTGCGCACGCTTATCAGATATTTTCTGTGAGACCTTGATGGCAACGAATAAAACAAAAATCTAATTTTGTTTATGTAGCACCATGCTAATATTTCACTTACTACGCAATATGACTACAAACAAGCCAATATCAACAGGCTTCAATATACTGCAACCAAATAATTGTTATTCAAGGCTTCACATAAAAAAAACTTGAATTAAAAATGAAAAAATAAATAACTGCCAGTTCAACTTGATTGTACCATTAAATTTAAAGACTCGTTGCTCAATAGTTATAAACACATTAGAAGTCACCAACATGTCAAACTAGTTGTATATTCAGACACTATACTTTTTTACGAGATGGTTTTTACGCATAAAGCATAATGAAATACAGTTTCAGTAACAAATCAATTGCTTTCCTTTCGAGACCATGATGGTGACCTCAAAAAGTTAGAAGAATCAATCGTTTTGAGGCTAAAGGTTTAATGCCTCTAAATTTTGATAAAGCTCAACATTATGGACTTTTGCTATGGGCCAACCATTTCCAAGAACGTTTGCCATAGAAACATATTTAACTCAAATGAGTATCAAAATTACCAATTGGACATGCAGAAGTCATTTTTTCTCTGTATCTGCAACTCCATGCTTAATTTCAACAACATTGTGTTTCTCAAAATTTGAACCAAAGAAAAATCAAACAGCTTGTAAGCAATGCAGGAGTTATCTGCACTCCATCATTCTACCCTTTGGTTTGACAGTGAACTTTCAATGAATTTGAATGAAGATCAACCAGTTGCTTTCACATGGAGAGTAGTCAACGGTTTTTGCTTATAAAATACTGTTATTATCCACTGAATAAAAAGAACTTTAAAATCAAGTTGATAGACTAAAGGCTTCGGCTAATTATGTTGTAATAACTAATTACTGAACATGCAATCGAGAACTACATGGGCTCAACAAAAAAAGTGATTTCTTTAAAGTTAGTTATTCCACTTAAACAGATGTAGGTCTAGCCAATAGTTTTCATCTAGCTCTGCTTTGTTGACATAATGACTTTCTTGCCTCTAACAAAATAATAGGCCGAAAATAACTAAAATCTGATACACCGAAGAAAAAATTGTAACAATGCTTAATGTACAAACTTGAATCACATTGCAGAGTTTAACCACTTGGCTGCAGCTACTTACTGGTATAGTTTTTTTTACCATGTCGCAAATTAGAACTTGGTGAATATTTCACTCAGCACATGGTATAGCTCAGCAATTCAGAGAAGTTGTGTTCCCATTACTTTCTCTGTCAAAGTAGGAATTTTTGCTAGCAAATAGATTAGTAAATTTCAGCAATCAAGCTTTGGTGCATACATACGCATTATGTGGTTCCCTGCAACTATCTGATTTTCTCTTGGATACAACACTATTTAAATGATGGAAAATATGGTAAACAAAACTGTTCAAATCTCACACAAACTTTTTTTTGCAAAAAAATAGCCTGATATAAAGTGATCATTGTCTAGTTTTAATGTAGACAAAAAAGGTTTTTTTGTTCAGGAATTCATCAACGCTTGACCATAGTCAAAAAGTTATTCAAGATTTTGAAAAAAAAACATTCACAAAAAATGTTCAGCAATAGGAGCATAAGCCCTTCGCTACCCTGAAACATAATCACAAGTTTGCCAGAAAATGCTTTTGAGGTAACTGACAAGTAACAACCTTTGTGTGTTCAGTACTTTTAGTATTGTGTCACAAAGTAGCATAAAAAGTTCATCAAAAAAACATGGTCAGAAACAACTTTACTCCATAAAAATAAACAGTTGCTGTATACTACAATTTTATCCAAAATTTTGTCCTACAAGGAGCCTCACAACCATTTTACAATGTTGTGGGGTACTATTAGGGCAAACATTATTTCAACTTTCCACAAGCGTTTGAAAATAATGTTGGATGAAAAACGTTCGCAGTACATTTTTAAAAGCATTATTGTAGTATTTTCGAACGATGTTAAATAATCATTGAAACAGGCGTTTGCTAAACATTACATAGTAACATAGTAGCAATATTCTAAAATGGCATTTGAGCAAACATTACTTCAACATTCTATAAATGTTTGAAAACAATGTTGGCTGAAAACATTCCCAGAACATTTTTAAAAACATTATTGTAATGTTTTCCAATGATGTTGAATAAAGGTTTAAAACAAATATTTGCTAAACATTGCATAGTAACATAGTAATAATGTTCTGAAATAAAGTTCAAGCAAATGTTATTTGAACATTCTATAAATTTTTGAAAACAATATTGGCTGAAAACGATCCCAGAACATTTTTAAAAACATGATTTTAACGTTTTTAAACGATGTTAAATAGCAGTTGAAAACAAACGTTTGCTGAACATTACATCGTAACATAGTTACAATGTTCTGAAATGACACTTGAGCAAACGTTATCTCAACATTGCACAAATGCTTGACAGCAATGTTGGCTGCAAAACCTTCCCGGCACATTAGTAAAAACATTGTTGTAATGTGTTTAAAAAATGTTAAATAAAGGTTGTAAACAAATGTTTGCTAAACATTGCCCAATAACATTGTGACAATGTGCTGAAGTAACATTTGGGAAAACATTATGTTAATGTTATAAAAAGGATTGAAAGCAATGTTGGCTGAAAACGATCACAGAATATTGGTGAAAACATTATTGTATTGTTTTTAAACAATGTTAAACAAATGTCAAAAACAAACATTTGCTGAACATTACATAGTAACATAGTTACAATGTTTTGAAATGACGTTTGAGCAAATGTTATCTCAACATTGCATGATTGTTTGACAGCAATGTTGGCTGCAAAACCTTCCCGGCACATTAGTAAAAACATTGTTGTAATGTATTTTAAAAAATGTTAAATAAGCGTTGTAAACAAATGTTTGCTAAACATTGCCCAATAACATTGTGACAATGTGCTGAAGTAACATTTGGGAAAACATTATGTTAATGTTATAAAAAGGATTGAAAGCAATGTTGGCTGAAAACGATCACAGAATATTGGTGAAAACATTATTGTAATGTTTTTAAACAATGTTAAACAAATGTCAAAAACAAACATTTGCTGAACATTACATAGTAACATAGTTACAATGTTTTGAAATGACGTTTGAGCAAATGTTATCTCAACATTGCATAATTGTTTGACCGTAATGTTGGCTGCAAAACGTTCCCAGCACATTAGTAGAAACATTGCTGTAATGTTTTTAAAAAATGTTAAACAAAGGTTGTAAACAAACGTTTGTTAAACATTAGTCAATAACATTGTCACAATGTGCTGAAGTAACATTTGGGAAAACATTATCTTAATGTTGTAAAAAGGTTTGAAGAAAAATGTCGGGTGATAACCTCCCGATAACATTTGCTAAAATGTTAGAACAATGTTCAAAAGCAACATTATTTGAATGTTACATCACGATGTTGAAATAACATCCAAGTGGAACATTCCTGTAACGTTACAAACTAACATTTGCACAAATGTTGTCTGGACATTTTTTAAACGTTTTAAAAGAACATTAGCTTAGTAACATTCTCTTAACATTGTTCCGAATGTTATATAAACATTTTGTCACAATGTTGTTGTAATGTCCGGGCAAACATTTTGAATAACATTTTCTAAACATCTGAAAAACATTTTCGACGAACATTTTCCTGAAACGTTATCTCAAAACGTTGCAACAATCTTCGGAAAACATTTTGTGCCAATGTTTCATTAAGACAATGTTGTGAAATGTCCCCTGGATGTTATTTGCTTGTTGGGATGGAGCAAACTGCTAATCAACAGGTTGCAACTTTGCGAAATTCAGCCGGTTTGGTTATAGGTAAAATGAGCAACAGCATTTGTTCAACTTGCGTAGATATAAGAATGCAAATTTCTCTTACAGACTCACAGAAGTTCTTTATCATAGCATTGGCAGTTAAACTCAGTATAACTGTTTACCGAATACATGTTTTGCCAGCTCCCACAGTTTGCTTATCAAAGGAAGCCGAGACAGAAGAAGAGTTTCTGGCAACAATGCAAGATGAACCACACCTTCGCTTTCCTCTACCATTACCAGGATACAGATTACAAAATCAACAGCCGCAAGAAGGGATGATAATACGTTCAGCAGGGTACTCAAATAGCGGAATTATTTATTGCGATATTTTGGACATGATAATTGAACAGACTACCTTCACTGCTGAATGCGATATGAAAGCTCACAAAACATTTATAATCTCCCAATGAATTTCTTGTACAATTTCTCATGTTTGTCTTCAAGGTATTGCTAGTTTTAAAACTGCCAATCGACAACTTAAGTTGAAGACTTGTGGTTTAATCAATTCAGGAGATGATGAAATATTTATCGTGCTTGATGGAAATGGAAAATTTATCGGAAAACATAAATTTGGAAAGTTTTATGGTGGTGATGGGAAAAGTGTCAAAATCGTAGTCAACAAAATTGACGGAAATGTGCTAGAAGCTTACAACTATACGTATGACAGGCTAGCAGCAGTGAAACCGTATAACTCCACCACAGTCGCGGAAATTTATGAAAGTCTAAAAGTGACGGAAGGAAATTCTTTCCTTCTTTCTTTGGCATTGTATGCTCATTTCTCATTATAAGGGTTTCATAGACTTCCAATGCCTCTCATATCATTCCAATATCCCAGTAACAACTATACTGCAAAAGTGTTTTTGTTTTAAACTTTGATGTTAAAGGTTTTGCTGGAGCAATAAAATATGTAATAATGCTTTTGAGCTCTCACTATACAATGACATTTGAAAAGAAAGTGTTGGCTAGAAATATGTTTGCTTTTCATGGCAATCAACAACAAAAATATTTAAAGCAAATTTAAACTGAATTGTAAAAGTTAAAACTTACTTTATGAAAAAAATGAAACAAAAATATGGTTTTACATATCAAAGCTGTTGTAAGCGTGTGGAATGTGTTCCTTCTAGATTGACAATGTTGAAACTGGAACTTTTGCTAACAAATTTTAAATACAGAACAGAAAAGGCATTCTAATGACTGATCAATTGAAAAATTGGAAAACTATAAGTGAACATTGCGCAAAATTTACTATAAAAACTAAAAATATAGTTTAAAAAACAATTTTTAATACTAGCTGACCAGCAATACATGGTCAATATTTTATCCTTTTTTCCTGCCCCTGGATACCTGCTAACTCTTAATTCTACCTGCTCCTGGGTATGTGCTAACCATTCCAACTACTTGCCTTTGGGTGCCTATTACCCCTTCCATTTACGTGCCCATGGGTACCTGCCCCCCTTTTTTGTCAACTGTCTATTGGTACTGATTACCCCTTCCATCTACCTATCCCTTGGCACTTACAGCGCTTTCCATCTACCTGTCACTGGGTACCTACTAAGCTCTCTCTTTCTGTTCGCTCTTAGGTACCTAATACCCGTTCCGTTTACCTTCACCTGTGCACTTACTACCCCTTTCTTCTACCTGCCCTTGGGTACCTACTACACCTTCCCTCTTCATGGCATTAGGAACCTACCATCCCCGCCCTTTAGCTGCCCCTGAGTACCTATGTCCCATTCCCTCGACTTGTTTCTACCTGTTCTTTGGTACTTACTACTCTTTCCATCTACAATCAATATGTTGGTTTTCCGTGTTTGCAGTGGATGCAGAAAACTATGCTGAGTATTTGGACATAGACGAATACAAAGATGATTGCGAACAATATAGTTATATTGGTGATGTGCAACGTACTCCGAGGTAATTTTACCTTATTGATCTGCTACTTCAAAATTTGAGCAAACATTGAATAAACAAATCTTTATCAGTATAATTTTAAAAATTTTATAATTCTCAAAGGCAAGGTCCACTTCCCGAGCAATCAAAAATGACAGTCAAAGGAGAAAAAGAAGGTCGGGGGAATTTTGGTGAAGAGATCATTTATTGTGAAGATGCCAAAGAAGTAGACATTACAGAACTTAATGGAACCGACCTCACATAACTTAATGGAACCGACATCACAGAACTTAATGGAACCGACATCACAGAACTTAATGGAACCGACATCACAGAACTTAATGGAACCGACATCACAGAACTTAATGGAACCGACATCACAGAACTTAATGGAACCAACATCACAGAACTTAATGGAACCGACATCACAGAACTTAATGGAACCGACATCATAGAACTTAATCGAACCGAAATCACAGAGACAGACACTCCTTCTCATAATCCTGATTAACCCAAAAAATAGATGACGCTTAGTTTTTCTGTAGGCGACTACATATCAAACATGCAAAATATAATGTATAGAGGCATCCCAGCAATAGAACACTGTTCAATGAATGCAAATGTTGAAAATCCAACATCTTGATTGATTGATGTAGTTATATGTTGCCACAAAAATGTATCTTTCACGTTGTAATATTGCACAAGCTGTAAGATAAATAACTCAGTACAGCAAATGGAAATATGGCATTATACCATCCACAGCAATGATGCGATACCATGCGTATAATGCAATGCTTGACAATGCAGAATAATGAGAAAATATTACCTGCGGGCGAGAAAATGCACTGCTATGCCAAGCAAGAAATGATATGGAAAAACTGAGTACACAAAAGAGCGATTTTTTGATCAACAATTGTTCATGATGGAGTTGCGCCTTTCCCAGTTTATAGATGTGTACACTCTAGAAATATTTTCAGCAGGAAAACCGTGTGCTCTGTGGTTAAAGGGATTGATAAAGTTTGGTTTTCAGTGTTAACTTTGCATTGTCAATGACATCGTAGAGAACTTCAGGGGTTTTTCTAGCTATAGAAGCTATATCGAGAGAGAAATGAGGGCACTGTACCGAGGTAGCTTATCTATTATGGATGGGAGGAACAATAACTTGGGTTTGCAATGATTAGAAACCTTTTTAAGTAACTTGGCTTGGACTCGACCTTCACTTGAGCCAGACTCAAGCTCAACTGAACCTGCACTCAACCTAGACTCCAATTTACCAACCACGAACACTTCTACTAATCAACTACCAGAAGTAAACAAGCTAACTCGCCAAACCAAATGGTGAATGGTAACAGTCACATGTAAAAGATATTCCCGAACTATAAAATCACAATGTGTAGAACACATAAGTTACACAGGTAACAGCCTACTGAGTATCAATAAGCCCTGCCCTCCTGTTTATGGAGTTACGGTACGGCTGATACTGCTCTTGTCTGATTTTAGTCTCTTGGTAAGCAGGTGTATCTGAATACTTTTTGTATTCTTCTCCTATGGCTTTGGCTTGCACAGGTTTTGCTTTAGGTTTTCTCAGTACTAATGTCCTCAGCATTTTAAGTTCCTGCATCTTCTCTTAGCATGCTTCTAGGAGTTGGGCTCTCATAAGGAAACAACTCAGGTGAGAACTTCTATCATTGCTTAGCATAGGGAAAGGGACTTGGTGGTGTAAATGTTAAATGTTCAGAGGGTTTCATTTTTTGCAGAGGTAACTGAGTACAAAGTTGCTATAAGGGTCTCTTCCAGATTTGGGCCTTTAGGATGTACACACAAATTCACAGTTCTGCTGCCAAATACACATGACCACCACAGCTTCCATCGAATGTAGTTTTTGTCTCTTCTTAGCACACAGTGCAGGTCATAACATAGTGGTCCGACTGAAAAATGACGAAAATCTGTAGAAACTGACTGATTGGTGGTTCAGCTTATTAGTGGATGAGTAGTTGGAATGTGAGAATCCACCATAATACTGCCTTTACAGGCATGCTATCTTGATACAATACTGCCTTTAAAGGCATGCTATCTTGATACAATACTGCCTTTAAAGGTATGCTATCTTGATACAATACTGCCTTTAAAGGAATGCTATCTTGCTACAATACTACCTATAAAGGATGCTATCTTGTAGCAATACTGCCTTTAAAGGCGTGCTATCTTGATACAATACTGCCTTTAAAGGCATGCTATCTTGCTACAATTCTACCTCTAAAGGCATGCTATCTTGCTACAATACTACCTTTAAAGGTATGCTATCTTGATACAATACTGCCTTTAAAGGCATGCTATCTTGTTACAATACTGCCTTTAAAGGCATGCTATCTTGTACAATACTGCCTTTAAAGGCATGCTATCTTGATACAATACTGCCTTTAAAGGAATGCTATCTTGATACAATACTGCCGTTAAAGGTATGCTGTCTTGATGCAATACTACCTTTAAAGGCATGCTATCTTGATACAATACTACCTTTAAAGGCATGCTATCTTGTTACAATACTGCCTATAAAGGCATGCTATCTTGTTACAATACTGCCTTTAAAGGAATGCTATCTTGATACAATACTGCCTTTAAAGGTATGCTATCTTGATACAATACTACCTTTAAAGGCATGCTATCTTGTTACAATACTGCCTTTAAAGGTGTGCTATCTTGCTACAATACTGCCTTTAAAGGCATGCTATCTTGATACAATATTACCTTTACAGGCATGCTATCTTGATACAATACTGCCTATAAAGGCATGCTATCTTGCTAAGTGCAGAGGCTTTGTTGCATCAACTCTATCCCACACAACTTTTCATCAAAACTTTCTCGTTGCTAAACTTTCAGCTGCAATTGAGCAACCTTAAGCATTTTCAGATTGCCAACTTTTTTTGTAGGCTCGATGTTTGGTTGGTGAGCTCTTTTATTTGTACAACGAGGAAAAACGAAAGTTTTATAATCATTTTTTCTAATTACCGGCATATGAAGTTTACTTTATTGCATAGGTTTTCTTTTGTGCTCTCAATTACTTACTTAAATCCTTTCATCTGCCTGACTTTCCTTCCAAGGGTATGCATTAAAAGCCTTTGTATCTCTGAAACAGTAAATTGGTAAATATTTGCTTTTCCGACACCAGTAATGAAGGTAATGAATGCTGTTTCCTTGTAACTTCCTGAGAGGACAACTCTTGAAAGTTTGAAAAAACCGAATCGACGGGAAAAAACTTCAAATTAAACAACAACAACATGAGAACGCCAATTTACTTACTGCAGTTGATGGTTAAATGAAAACAAGACCTGAAAATTCTCAGTTACCAAGTGACAATCTGATACAACAAATCTTTGGAGCAAGTTATCTGTACACACCGCTGATGTGTTACTGCACCGGTTTGTACATGAAAGCCTGGCTGCATATCACAAAGTGTTACCTAATCATATCAGCTATAGAGCGCTTATGCAATGCAGAGCAATGGGCAGTGATAAGAGAGAGAATTCACTGATAAAAGTGAGTAGGTGGGAGATTGTAGGTAGAGGCATTAGTTGCTATCACTATTTACTGATCAC
Organism: Cryptosula pallasiana; assembly: GCA_945261195.1. Lineage (NCBI taxonomy): Eukaryota > Metazoa > Bryozoa > Gymnolaemata > Cheilostomatida > Cryptosulidae > Cryptosula > Cryptosula pallasiana. Next base: position 20,390,039 of record OX183134.1, on the reverse strand, counting down.
TAGTTGTTTGAAAGTTTAGTTACTGGTAAGTGAGTAATAGGTGTTCATACTGCTGTGATATCTTTCATCTTGTCTCTCCTTACACAGTTTATACCTATATTATTGCAACAACGCCAATTCTTACTGCATCTGATACCTGAGGCTATGAGTTCTGATATTTATAGCAATTATTGAGGATATGTACTACTCAGTACTTTTGCTTTGAGCGAGAACTTTGCTCTCTAATTAAAAAATTCAAATTAGCAAAGTATTATTTGATCTTTGCTAAAGGTTGTACAGAAAAATTTTGCACAAACAAAATTTTCTGTCATATTTAAATTCTGCAGATGGATTTACCCATCGAGTCAATTTTTGTGCGAAAAAGGTGTTCAAACTCCGAAAAAAAATTAAGTTCCTTCCGTATATTTATCGCCAATGTAAAATAAAACATTACAGGTGAAAAAGTTGATCAATGAGGTACTAGGGATGCTAGCCACAGAACGGTTAATGGCACTCCATTGTTATGTATATGAAATAACCTTACTTTCAGTGGCCATTTCATCCTATAACACACTTTGACACGATTGTTGCTGATCCAAAAATTAAGATGAGATTCTAACTTTTTCCTTTCACGTTTCTTTTAAGGATTTTTAAAACTTGTTGATCATTAGGGAGAATATACCATTGAGCTGTTGCAATTATGATTCAATTCAAGAACCATGCCCATGTCATGTGAAGACTGCTTTCAAGCCTGATTTCTGGTCTCCAACGATCTCGGTTATAACACAATGCATAAACTAACATCTCTGTATTTAGTTTCATTTGAAAAAAATCTTCACCCTTTTCTGTATTTGCGTGCAGGAAAATAATCCTGATTATCATAAAAATTATTTAATAATACCAAATAGTTATCGTAATAGCAATCCTCATTGTCAGTATCAATATGTGAAATAATTATAATGATTATTATGAGAAAACAATTATTACATCTGACAGAGACAGCAGCTTCAGGTTCAAATCTAAATGTTAGCAACTCATTCTGACCAAAGCTATCACTGATGATATTGTGACTGAACAGTCTGATGATGATGGATGCATATGATCACTAGTAGTAATATATGAGCAGATCTCCCTACCAAGTGTTTTTTTGCGGATTAGACCCCGGAGTTGATGCAATGGGTTACGGCGTTGAATACAGTTGCCGAGTTAATATTGTATGGCATTTAAGTGGCATTTAAGTGGCATTTAAGTGGCATTCAAGTTTTGATAATTTTTTTACTTAATTTGAACTCATACGGCATCTTGAGAGAATTGTATGGCATTTGATTTTTCGATAGTTTTTTACATTGTACAAAAATGAAACGTGGTATGATTGTATTGTTATTGGAAGTTAAGATGTCAACAGAGGATGATGTTGAGATGAGACTGATGAATGAAGTTGATACTGTTGATGGTACCACAAGCGATATGTTAGATGTTTTACCAAGTAGGAAGCGTAAAGCGTTGATAGTTATGATGATTTTGGTATTTGTCGTAGGACTTTCTACTTTTGGAGGGGTTACTGAGTTTAGTATGTATGAAGAAGCTATGCAAGAAATACAAAAAGCGAGAAACTCTCCTGTTGGAATCATAAATGAAACTACTGTTGGTTGATGAACATCTTTTTATGATGAATGGGAAACCTGAAGATTATGACCCAAGGATGCGTTCTCCTTTTACGGCAATGATTGCAGGACCAACTGGATCGGGAAAGACACAAGCGATTTTTCGAATGATTGAAGCTAGTCAGACTATAGCTCACCCTCCACCAACAGAAATTCACTATTGTTATGGAGCCTATCAAAAAGCCTTTGATGATGTACCAGGAGCTTTTTTTCATGAAGGCATGATAGATATAACAGTGAGTTTTTCCAGAGATGGACAAATTCGATGGTTGATAATAGATGATCTCATGGATGAAGTTTCTGGTAAAGCCGATGCCAATGCTCTGTATACAAAACATAGTCATCATTTGAACATAAGTGTGTTTTTTATTGTTCAGAATCTGCTTTTACAAGGAAATCGTACAATTTCCTTGAATAGTCATTATTTTTTTCTTTTTAAAAACCCTAGAGATGCTTCTTCTATTTCCTATTTGGCTCGACAATGTTTTCCCTCAGGAGTAAAATATGTACAAGAGGCTTTTGAAGACGCAACAAAATAACCATACTCTTATCTACGAATAGATACGACTCAGCAAACGAATGATCAACTCAGACTATTGGGAAACTTTACATCAGATCTCCCTATGATATTATATGTACCCAAGTAAAAAGATATAAATACAATTACTATTCGTTTCACCTCATACATATTTTGTTATTCAACGACGCAACACCAAAGCGTTATAATGACTAAAGCTTTGGAGAAAAAGTTAAAAAAAAATGCTGCTGTGTTGTTATCACTCAACAATGCAACCTCTGCTATTCAAAAGTCTGTTATAGCCAAAGCCAAAAAGGAGCTTATTATGACTCTAATGGAATGCGCTAAAGCTATTAGAAATGGAACGATGCCATTGACAACATCTCAGTATAATCAGTTGCAGCCGAACACGGAGGATATTAGCGCTTTAGTAAGAAGATCAAAGTTAGATGATAAGAAATTTTGTATTGCAAAAAGGAGGATTTTTATCTGCTCTACTAGGACCTATTATCAGGACTGTAGTTCTTGGGATATTGAAAAGTGTGCTAGGAAGACTAGGAGGAGCGAGAAATTAAAGATAAAAGTCTCAACACGAATGAAGCGGAATAGAATGGCGATTTTAGCTCTGGATGATCTGAGTAAGAAAGGAAAAATCGCTATAGTCGAAAAGGCCAACTCAGATTTGTTTCAATCATTGATAGAAAGTGTTAAAAATATTATATTAGGTAATGTTCCTCTTGACTCTGAGCAGTTTATTGAGTTGCAGCGTTACAAGAAGGCACTACATAAACTAAGTGCTAGAGGGATAATGATATGTTAATGACAGTTAATGATATGCGTAAAATTTTGATTCAGACTGGTAAAGGCAATCTTTTGGACGCTATTATAACCCCTATTGCATCTGTTTTATCATCAAGAAAAAGATGAATCGTCAGCCTTTAACATTCTCCAAACGTATTTTTATACTCTCTGAAAACGAATAGTATAGATTAATGGAAAAGAATGAGAATAAAACAGTGGTAAAGGAAGAGAAGACTAGACCTCCATTGTATTATAATCCTATGGAAGCTATAACAGCGAGAGATATGAAGAGAAAGCGAAATGCTCTACTGAAAACAGCTTATGATTCTGACTTATCCTCACACGAAAAGTTAGATGTATATGTTCAAAACTTGCGTAGGTATTTGTCTGATGTCAAAAAGATTAACAATGATCAAAATCAGGCACAAGTGGTTGGTTGGAGCCCCATTAAGAAAAAAAAGATGGAGTCTACTTCTCCTTTTGCCAATAGCACAGTTATTGATGATAAACCTAACATCTATTCACCAAATGTTGATGATGACATTGGGTTAGAATCAGTAAAACGAATGATGATGACATCGGGTTAGAATCAGTAAAAACGAGGTTGTTTGATAGTGAAGACTCAACCCTACTTGGAAATACATTTGTCACTGATGGAGAAGATGAGTACGATAGTGAAAGCAAGCGTTTAAAAGAGTTTGAAAAAAAGCAACTGATTTAACAACAAAAAAGAGTGATCAAACGATTGCTGCCAGTATGTTGAATAATCTGAGTAAAATTGGTAGATTTGACTCGGAGAAGAACAACCTGAAAATTGGAGAACGTTGGTTAAATCCGAAAATTTCCAAAATTTTACTACGAGATGTTCTAACCGAAGGAAGTAAAATACAATTGGGAAATACCAATTACAGTAAATTTAAAAGCTTGCTAGCTGATGAAAGAATCACAACTGTCAGGAAATCCCCACGTCAAACACGTGAGAGCCAGAAGAAAAAGTTGGTCATTCACGATACTAATTCATGGACATCGATGCGCTAAAAACGCTGTATTACAATCCTGCATTACATACATCTCTACGAGGAGCTAGAGCTTTACTGAAAGCTCGTGAAAAAACGAGAAGGAGAAAAAAAATTTGTGAATGGTTGAGTGAAGAGGATGCCTACACGTTACATAAAAGAGTTGTAACTAAGTTTAAGCGTCGTCCTACAATTGTAGCCGGAATAAGGGAACAGATACAGGTAGATTTGATGGATGTTCGTCTCGAAAAGAAGAAAATGATAAAACAGCATTTTTACTGACCGCTGTTGATTCTCTATCTAGAAAAGGATGGGCCGTGCCACTCATCTCCAAATCAGGACAGGTTGTAGCCAGAGGATTGAGGAGAATACTAGAAGGGGAAAACTATAAAGCTTTACAATCCGATAAAGGTAAAGAGTTTGACGATGTCAATGTCAAGACTCTCTTGGCGGAAAAGAAAATCAAACGCTTTACAACCAAAAATGAGACGATAAAGGCATCAATGTTGGAGCGTTTTAACCGGACTTTAAAAGAGAAGATATACAGATATTTGACGTATAAAGATGATGACAGATACATTGATGTTTTACCAGAAATGGTTAATGCATACAACAACACTATTCATGGTGTTATAGGTATGAGACCAAATGATGTGAATTTTTAAAATCAGGAACTTGTATGGAATTGTGTGTATGAAGGAGGTGAACACAGTTTAACTCAAGAAGTAAAACTAAAGATTGGGGATTATGTGAGAATAAGTAAGGCAAGATGAGCGTTTGAAAGAGGATACACCCCGAACTGGACGATTGAGATTTTTATAATCACTGATGTACTTATCGATGAAAAACCTGTTGCATATAGGGTAAAAGATTTGGCTGAGGAGATGATCGATGGTACCTTTTACGAAAAAGAGTTGCAAAAAGTAAAAAAACCCACGAGTTTCAGAATTGAAAAGATATTGGGAAGAAGAACGAGAAGAGGTAAAAGACAGATTTTGGTTAAGTGGTTAGGGTACGGAGAAAAGTTCAATGAGTGGGTAGCTGAATAGTTTATAAGGAAAATGTCGATGCTGATAACTTCACCCTCGAACTCTAGCGCTGAAGAGTTTCCTGATAACAGCAATTCCGATTTTACAGTGAGACTGTATAAATATTTGGTTATCAACGGTGGTAAATCGAAGGTAGCTCTGCTAGATATAAGTTTTTCTAATAACTGGAAGAACGTAATCGAAAGGAAAATATATCTAGAAAAGACTGATGTCTCTGGTAAAAGCAAAAAGATCTTCATCTTAATCGGTAATGGAAGATATAATAGTTTGGAGGAGTTGGAGGATATTATACGAAAGAGAGAGAGTGAAATGGATTTGGACAAAAAATTCACCATCTCCTACAACAAGGTCACCAACACCAGTTTACTAACTAACAGCGAACCTGATACAACCATAAGCTTTTCCAGAGATCTAGCATATATTTTTGGATTTGAACCAAAGACTACGTATCCTCATGGTAGATACAATAATGTTTCACCTGCTGATATAAATTCCGGACTAACATCTCTGTATGTCTATTCCAACATTGTTGATAATAGAATGGTAGGAGATACGAATGTACCTTTACTGAGAGTAGTTCCGGTTCAAGGAAAGAAGAATACTGTTGTGTTTCAAGAATTTAAAAATCCTCACTATGTCAACGCTTCATCACTAAATAGTGATCTGATTCAAGTACTTATAACGAGTGACGATGGTCAGCGAATACCATTTGATGGTGGAAAGGTCGTGTTGACAGTTCACTTTAGAGAAAAACAATTATAATGAGTTTGGTAGATACAACCCTTAGGACTCGAAAGATTTTTTTGATGAGTACTACAAGATGCAAGCTGGAAATGGAATTGGAGTGTATAGCGGACGACGGGTGATGAGAGGAAATGGACTTGGTAGTATTTTTTCAAGTATACTCAAATCCGCAGCACCAATGCTGAAAAGAGGAGCAATTAGTCTGGGGAAGAGAGCGCTCTCTGTAGGTGGTAATGTAGCGCAAGATGTCATCGATGAACATAGCTTTGCAGCATCAGCAAAAAAAGAGGGTTGGAAGAGTTGAATGATCTTGGATATGTGCTCAGCGCAGTCCGCCCAGATCGTGTGAAAAGGAGAAAAACAAGAGGTGGAAAGAAAAGGAGAGGTGTTGGCTAACGTTCCATATTTTAATACCAACAGAATCCGGTATAAAGACACCAAAGCTTGATATCTATATTCATTAAGTGATAACGCTTCAAGCAATCATCACTCACAAAAGATGGCTAGTCTAAATGGAACAACAGGTAATAAGTTGGAAGGTTCAAAGGTGGAAAGGTAATAGAATTAACTGGAAAACCTCATCTCCCGTTATTTCAGCAAAAAAAGCTAATAATCCCTGGACCTAGTATGCAGCTAGAGTTTGAGCATGCCTCCAGCAAACTAGCCTCGTTTGCTCAAGATGAGGCGCCTGCAGGAGGAGCGAGATTAGAATTGATAAATTTGAACTTCATCTTTGTAAAGTTAAGGTGAATTCTACAATACAGAACTCCCAACTCAGTTTGGCATTGGAAGGTTACAACTACATTTATCCAGTTGATCGAAAACGGATAAAACTATATGGAATCAGCGCTGGTGTTGCGCAGATTGACATCACTTTGGAAGAAAACAAACAAAAACCTAAACAAATTTATTTAGGTTTAATTGATCACCACGCTATGAACGGACGTTTCGCCTTGAATCCGTATAGAATGCAACACGCCAATGTTGATAGAATTGTATTGAGAGTTGGTGATTGTCCAATTGGAAGGAGACTTGAGCCAGATTATGCTAGAGAGGTTTTTGGAAGAGAATATCATCAGTTTCTACACGCTACCGGAACTTTGCTCGATGGTGATAGTCTTGGTATTACGAAAGAACAATACCTTGATGGTACTACACTTTATGGACTTGATTTGACTGGCAATTTTCTTAAAGAAGGATTTCACTCTATGAAAAATGTCACAACAAGTGTGGAAATTCGTTTTAGCACTAACACGACTGATGAATTATCCCTGGTAGCATACTTTGTAAAAGATGGTGTGTTGGAGATGGACAGCATTCTTCAATTGGCTATTGCGGAAGAGGCAGTGCTCTAAACAGAAAGCTACAGACGAATACCATACAGATTCGTTCGATCCTATCTTCAGACAATTTATGTCAGTGTAGGGATTCACGTTGAAGCTAGAGATCAGTTTTGGAAGCAAATTTGCAATTTTCCAACAGGATGTTTCGTATTCAACACCCATTATTCTCACCAACCTGGAGAGCATTGGTTGGCTGTGTACGCTAATGATTCAGAGGTGGATTTTTTTGACTCGTTTGGACGTTCTGTTTCCTTTTACCCAGATGTAAATGAAATACTAAGTATTCACGGAGGATATGAAACAATACAAAGTGATGAAACACAACTACAAAAGTTTTTGTCAATTGTATGTGGCGATTATTGTGTATACTTTTGTTTACTGAGAAGTAGAGGCTGGAGTATGGATGAAATTGTTAGAAGTTTACGAGATATAGAAGATAATGAGATGAGAGATCACTCAATACGGAGACTTATCATACAGACTTATCCTAACTTCGAATTCATACAAGATAATACAGTAGAAGGAATAGATGGGATGCATATACAAGGAACTAATTTACTAAGTAAATTGTTAAAATAAATTATTTTTATTGAATTTTATTTGTTATAACAAATAAAATGAATAAAATACAACTCATCTCAGTATTTGTGCTAAACACTACAGAATCTACAAAAATTATTATTTTGCAATGTTCGAAGCTAATGTTGAGAAATTCATCTCTTGCAAGATGTAAATAAGATCTTCTCCATTTCTTCCTCAGGAGCGCTCTTTACTTATATCTAAAATACATAGTAACTAATGACTCTATCGTACATAGTTATATGAATTAATCTTAAAAAAATACTTTGGAACCTACTGTAAATAGATATGAAACTCGCCATCATAGAAGACGCGATATGTCCCTTGTGTTATCGATTAAGGTTTCGATGTGCTGTTCTGGACAATTCTCTTTTTCATTTTCATCAAAGTAGGAGAGAAAGTTGCGTTGCAGCAAAGTATCAAACAGTTCAGAGGCTCGAATGAAAGCTTGGAGAGCCGAGAGTAGAATGACATCGTAGAAAATCGTTTTGTTCGTAGTTTGTCTTAGTCCTTTGAATACGATTACACCGCTTATTTCCGACACCACAGCTGAAGCTATTTGAGCAGGGATGTTAATATCTCCAATCAGTAGCTATCCATTTACCATACATCTGTAATTAGCCACTAGAATATCAGCAGCATCACACGAGTATCACATTTTCCTAGCATTCCAGGATTTTCATAAGCTATAATACTTCCTGATGGAAAATCATGTAGGTGAGCAATGCTGAAATAAGCCTGTATTTGTCTCATACTCTTGCTGTATAATGAGTTGAATGGATCGTTGATCTTTCGGTTACATCCGTGGCAATCAGCGGAACGAAAAATCGCATCTCCGGTCTTTCTTTCTCCCATTTAAATTAAAACAATTGGGCGTGTTTGCTTAGCTTTATTAACAAGCAGTCCTATTTCGGTTGAACCATCACCGTTCACTCGAGTTCTCTTATTATCCTTTCGATAGTTGTAAATGATGGTACACTTTGATTCATCACGAAATTCAACAGACAACACCTCCATAACTGTTGGTATTGGTAGTTCGCATATTTCTATGGATTCTTCAAGTTTTTCTAGACTATCTGGAGAGAGAGAGTTCAATAACCCGGCGCTCTTGTAGGTGAGAGTGGTTAGTTCATTACTTCTGACATCTTGAAAGGGTATTCTGGTGTGACGAAAAAGTGTGTGTCTCCAACATCCGTCAAAACTCGTTTTTTTGCAGTTCGAGTCAGTTTCAATATCATCTTTTTGTCAATTCAATGAAAGGTCCTTTCATCACAGATGTTCTTTTTGAAGACAGCCTGTTAGTAGGAGGTGTGACTGAAGTAAAATCTTGTTGGGATTCCGGTTCATCAACCACCAATTGACTTTCTGGCATACGAAAGATAGGAGAAGGTGATCGGGAAAGGGTTTGCTGGGATTCCGCTTCTTCATTCATCGGTTGACTTCCTTCGTCTTGAATATTCATTCTGAAAAAAAACAAAGATTTTGTTTAATACTTTGTAATTAAATTTAAGGATCATAAAGGCCATAAACCATCAGCTAATTGTGTTGGCTAACAGAAAATAAATATTTTTATTCTTACTCTACTGGGAGAGAGCTCCCAGTAGTTGCAATGGAAGGTTTAGTAGATGTTGCTTCTCCGCTAGCTGTTGTAGAATTGGATGCTTTCTGTGTGAAAACAGCGGCTCTTAAATAGCTGAAGTTGCACTGATTAAACCCTATGACTACCATCTCGTGTCAACCTTCTTGATAATATATCTATGAATCAGCATTTTTTCACGCGAAGGAAATCCAATGCTTTCGCGGGAATAAAACATATATTTTCACGCGAATAAAAACCAATGATTTTGCGGGAATAAAACATTTATTTTCACGCGAGTAAAACCAATGTGTTTGCGGGAATAAACAGATTATTTTCATGTGACTAAAAACCAATGCTTTCACAGGAATAAAAATTTATTTTCACGCAAATAAAAAACTAATGTTTTCAAGGGAATCAAAAAATTATTTTATGGTAGTAAAAACCAATGTCGTCGCATAATAAAAAAATTATTTCCGCGTGAATAAAAACCAATGCTTTCCCGGGAATAAAACATTTATCTTCACGCGAATAAAAACCAATGTTTGCGTGGGAATCAAACAATTATTTTTACGCGAGTAAAAATCAATGTTTTCGCGAAAATAAAGAATTTTTTTTCACGCGAGTTAAAACCAATGTTGTCACAGGAATAAAAAATGTATTTTTGCGGGAATAAAAAACAATGTTTTCGCGGGAATAAAACATTTATTTTCACACGAGTAAAACCAATGTGTTCGTGGAAATAAACAGGTTATTTTCACGTGACTAAAAACCAATGCTTTCGCGGGAATAAAATTTTTTATTTTCACGCGAATAAAAACCAATGTTTTCGCAGGAATCAAAAAATTATTTTTACGTGAGTAAAAACCAATGTTTTCTCATAATAAGAAAATTATTTCCGCGTGAATCAAAACCAATGCTTTCGCGGGAATAAAACATTTATTTTCATGCGAGTAAAAACCAATGTTTTTGCGGGAATGAAAAAACTGTTTCCGCGTGAATAAAAACCAATGCTTTTGCGGGATGAAAAGATTTATTTTCACACAAATAAAACCAACGTTTTCGCGGGAATCAAACAATCATTTTTACGTGAGTAAAAATCAAAGTTTTCGCGGGAATAAAAAATGTATTTCCGCGCAAATAAAAAACAATTCTTTCGCGGGAATAAAAAACTCGTTTTCACGCCTATAAAAACAATGTTTTTGCGGGAATAAAATTATCATTTTCACGCGAATAAAACATGAAAAACAATCCAACTTTTCACGCGAATAACAGTAAATAAAAGTCTTGTTTCTCACGCGAATGCAAACATTTTTCAAGCGGATCAAACAAAGTTCTAAAAAAACATACTTTCACGCCAAAAGACAAATAAGTCTTTCGCGGGAATAAAATAATTATCTTCATGCGAATAAAACAGGAATATTTAACGCGAATAACACTATTATGATAGGGTTTTTCGCGTGAGTGTTTTTAATGGCTATGAGCTAAATGAGTAAGTGTGGCTTATAGTATGTAAGAACAGCTCTCTCTGCATAGAAATCTTTCTCTCCAGCAATAACCTCCGGAGCATCAACTAGTACAGCTGATTTCTTGGTGATAAGGTAAGAATTAATAAAAACACTATTTAATAGAAGTTAAAATGTAATTATTTTACAACACTGTTTAATCATCCTATAATAATGCATAACTTTTTTATTTCAGTTCATAATGAGTTCAAAGACATATACAATAAAGGACTTCCTCCCGGAGATATGTCACAAGTATATTAAAGAAAATGTCATCGTACAGGAAAAGGCAAAATATCGATTGACATTACAAGCTGTAGCATTCTGTATAGCACAGCATTTGCTAACTTTAGCGCCATTTATATGGAGAACTGTCACCAATACAATACCGACCACATACATTACATAGATATGCTGACAATCAAGAAAGAATATTACGACTAACGATTCAAAACAATTTTAAGACAGTTTTAAAAATGTCCAAAACCGTAATCATAAATGATTTTTTAAAAAAAATTAAAAGAAAGGCGTGGGATCAAGTTCTCACTCAAAGTTTAGTTAAAATCCAATGGACTGAAGAACTACTATGTGATTTTAAGACCGAAATTTTAAGATATATTCAAACAGATGAATGTATAACTTCATCCATTTTTTACATTTGAGACCATGTTACAGCTTTATCAAGTATATACTCATTATTTAATAAATATATACAATCATACAATGTTTTATTTATATTCAATGTAGACATGAAAATGTACTTAAATATATACATATAGATAGCTATCAAAAAATTATCAAAACTTAAATACCATACATTCAAAATCTAGATGCCATATGAGTGAGAATTATGTAAAAAAAATATCAAAACTTAAATCCCATACATTCAAAATCTAGATGCCGTATGAGTTCAATTTAAGTAAAAAAATTATCAAAACTTAAATGCCACTTAAATGCCACTTAAATGCCACTTAAATGCCATACAATATTAACTCGGCGACTCTATTCAACGCCGTAATCCGCCGTAAAATCACAATGTGTAGAACACATAAGTTACACAGGTAACAGCCTACTGAGTATCAATAAGCCCTGCCCTCCTGTTTATGGAGTTACGGTACGGCTGATACTGCTCTTGTCTGATTTTAGTCTCTTGGTAAGCAGGTGTATCTGAATACTTTTTGTATTCTTCTCCTATGGCTTTGGCTTGCACAGGTTTTGCTTTAGGTTTTCTCAGTACTAATGTCCTCAGCATTTTAAGTTCCTGCATCTTCTCTTAGCATGCTTCTAGGAGTTGGGCTCTCATAAGGAAACAACTCAGGTGAGAACTTCTATCATTGCTTAGCATAGGGAAAGGGACTTGGTGGTGTAAATGTTAAATGTTCAGAGGGTTTCATTTTTTGCAGAGGTAACTAAGTACAAAGTTGCTATAAGGGTCTCTTCCAGATTTGGGCCTTTAGGATGTACACACAAATTCACAGTTCTGCTGCCAAATACACATGACCACCACAGCTTCCATCGAATGTAGTTTTTGTCTCTTCTTAGCACACAGTGCAGGTCATAACATAGTGGTCCGACTGAAAAATGACGAAAGTCTGTAGAAACTGACTGATTGGTGGTTCAGCTTATTAGTGGATGAGTAGTTGGAATGTGAGAATCCACCATAATACTGCCTTTACAGGCATGCTATCTTGATACAATACTGCCTTTAAAGGCATGCTATCTTGATACAATACTGCCTTTAAAGGTATGCTATCTTGATACAATACTGCCTTTAAAGGAATGCTATCTTGCTACAATACTACCTATAAAGGATGCTATCTTGTAGCAATACTGCCTTTAAAGGCGTGCTATCTTGATACAATACTGCCTTTAAAGGCATGCTATCTTGCTACAATTCTACCTCTAAAGGCATGCTATCTTGCTACAATACTACCTTTAAAGGTATGCTATCTTGATACAATACTGCCTTTAAAGGCATGCTATCTTGTTACAATACTGCCTTTAAAGGCATGCTATCTTGTACAATACTGCCTTTAAAGGCATGCTATCTTGATACAATACTGCCTTTAAAGGAATGCTATCTTGATACAATACTGCCGTTAAAGGTATGCTGTCTTGATGCAATACTACCTTTAAAGGCATGCTATCTTGATACAATACTACCTTTAAAGGCATGCTATCTTGTTACAATACTGCCTATAAAGGCATGCTATCTTGTTACAATACTGCCTTTAAAGGAATGCTATCTTGATACAATACTGCCTTTAAAGGTATGCTATCTTGATACAATACTACCTTTAAAGGCATGCTATCTTGTTACAATACTGCCTTTAAAGGTATGCTATCTTGCTACAATACTGCCTTTAAAGGCATGCTATCTTGATACAATATTACCTTTACAGGCATGCTATCTTGATACAATACTGCCTATAAAGGCATGCTATCTTGCTAAGTGCAGAGGCTTTGTTGCATCAACTCTATCCCACACAACTTTTCATCAAAACTTTCTCGTTGCTAAACTTTCAGCTGCAATTGAGCAACCTTAAGCATTTTCAGATTGCCAACTTTTTTTGTAGGCTCGATGTTTGGTTGGTGAGCTCTTTTATTTGTATAACGAGGAAAAACGAAAGTTTTATAATCATTTTTTCTAATTACCGGCATATGAAGTTTACTTTATTGCATAGGTTTTCTTTTGTGCTCTCAATTACTTACTTAAATCCTTTCATCTGCCTGACTTTCCTTCCAAGGGTAAGCATTAAAAGCCTATGTATCTCTGAAACAGTAAATTGGTAAATATTTGCTTTTCCGACACCAGTAATGAAGGTAATGAATGCTGTTTCCTTGTAACTTCCTGAGAGGACAACTCTTGAAAGTTTGAAAAAACCGAATCGACGGGAAAAAACTTCAAATTAAACAACAACAACATGAGAACGCCAATTTACTTACTGCAGTTGATGGTTAAATGAAAACAAGACCTGAAAATTCTCAGTTACCAAGTGACAATCTGATACAACAAATCTTTGGAGCAAGTTATCTGTACACACCGCTGATGTGTTACTGCACCGGTTTGTACATGAAAGCCTGGCTGCATATCACAAAGTGTTACCTAATCATATCAGCTATAGAGCGCTTATGCAATGCAGAGCAATGGGCAGTGATAAGAGAGAGAATTCACTGATAAAAGTGAGTAGGTGGGAGATTGTAGGTAGAGGCATTAGTTGCTATCACTATTTACTGATCACTAGTTGTTTGAAAGTTTAGTTACTGGTAAGTGAGTAATAGGTGTTCATACTGCTGTGATATCTTTCATCTTGTCTCTCCTTACACAGTTTATACATATATTATTGCAACAACGCCAATTCTTACTGCATCTGATACCTGAGGCTATGAGTTTTGATATTTATAGCACTTATTGAGGATATGTACTACTCAGTACTTTTGCTTTGAGCGAGAACTTTGCTCTCTAATTAAAAAATTCAAATTAGCAAAGTATTATTTGATCTTTGCTAAAGGTTGTACAGAAAAATTTTGCACAAACAAAATTTTCTGTCATATTTAAATTCTGCAGATGGATTTACCCATCGAGTCAATTTTTGTGCGAAAAAGGTGTTCAAACTCCGAAAAAAAATTAAGTTCCTTCCGTATATTTATCGCCAATGTAAAATAAAACATTACAGGTGAAAAAGTTGATCAATGAGGTACTAGGGATGCTAGCCACAGAACGGTTAATGGCACTCCATTGTTAGGTATATGAAATAACCTTACTTTCAGTGGCCATTTCATCCTATAACACACTTTGACACGATTGTTGCTGATCCAAAAATTAAAATGAGATTCTAACTTTTTCCTTTCACGTTTCTTTTAAAGATTTTTAAAACTTGTTGATCATTAGGGAGAATATACCATTGAGCTGTTGCAATTATGATTCAATTCAAGAACCATGCCCATGTCATGTGAAGACTGCTTTCAAGCCTGATTTCTGGTCTCCAACGATCTCGGTTATAACACAATGCATAAACTAACATCTCTGTATTTAGTTTCATTTGAAAAAAATCTTCACCCTTTTCTGTATTTGCGTGCAGGAAAATAATCCTGATTATCATAAAAATTTATTAATAATACCAAATAGTTATCGTAATAGCAATCCTCATTATCAGTATCAATATGTGAAATAATTATAATGATTATTATGAAATAATAATTATTATATCTGACAGAGACAGCAGCTTCAAGTTCAAATCTAAATGTTAGCAACTCATTCTGATCAAAGCTATCACTGATGATATTGTGACTGAAAAGTCTGATGATGATGGATGCATATGATCACTAATTAACTAGAACTCAATGAATGAATATGTTTTAGCGCCGACTCCTTGGCTACAAATTAATAACATGGTGGCTGATCAAAATTCCAACTGTCGTTGACTTATTTTACAATCAATATGATAAGGATTTTGCAAAGTGGTAACCTGGGGAAATCTAATTTTTTTACTGACACAAAAATATTTTTCCCATTTGTCACAGGTGTCACTTAGCGTTATCTGAGAGTAGAGCGCCTTTGTCTCGTCCAATCTCTTAGAGTAGAGCGCCTTCGTCTCGTCCAATCTCTTAGCGTAGAGCGCCTTTGTCTCGTCCAATCTCTTAGAGTAGAGTGCCTTTGTCTCATCCAATCTCTTAGAGTAGAGCGCCTTTGTCTCGTCCAATCTCTTAGCATAGAGGGCCTTTGTCTCGTCCAATCTCTTAGCATAGAGGGCCTTCGTCTCGTCCAATCTCTTAGAGTAGAGTGCCTTTGTCTCGTCCAATCTCTTAGCGTAGAGGGCCTTTGTCTCGTCCAATCTCTTAGAGTAGAGGGCCTTTGTCTCGTCCAATCTCTTAGAGTAGAGCGCCTTTGTCTCGTCCAATCTCTTAGAGTAGAGCGCCTTTGTCTCGTCCAATCTCTTAGAGTAGAGGGCCTTTGTCTCGTCCAATCTCTTAGAGTAGAGGGCCTTTGTCTCGTCCAATCTCATTTTTGAATTAATGAGAAGTGCAAATGGAGTCTGCTGTGACTGCTCTACTTTCATAGCCGTTAGGTCTTGTAGATTTTTAACTACCATTGACCATGATTAATGATCAGTAAGTTAAAAACAGAGGTTAGATTCATCTGCTTACAAATTATTTTGCTATAAATAGCACACTTTTCATAAATATCCTCAAGTATTTTAGCAGCTTTTAAGTCTTCAGGTAATCCGCCAATACCTAATGTTGGCTTGCAGCGAAAAATGGTCATAAAATTTATGTCGCAATAATCATTTCCTGAATCAATCATGGCTTTGACGGTGATTCTGACTAAGTTATGGAGCTGTGTAAATTGTCTCTCTGACTAAAAATCAAAGTAATAGCAACAAAGAGTTATCTTTATCTGCATTAACACCTAATTATTTTATTACTCAGTCAATTATTTATTTTTTATACGCTCATACAAGTGACTATTCAGCTTCTTTTCATTCTTGTCAAGGTGTGTCTTCATATATATTATTTTCATTTTTGTAGTTTGTTGTAAGAATCACTGACTCACTATGTCCCTGCTGGAAATAATGCTGAGAGTGCTACTGTTGGCATCAGCTCAAGGGTACTGCTGCTTTGACTAGTTTCTGTTCATTGATGAATTATTGATTTTATTAAGTATATTTTTCTCTTGGCTAGTTTTAATGTTGTGTGAAAAAAATGCTGAATCAAATCATTCAACTACATAAGTGATTGTTTATTATCAGAAACATTCTCTAACTTTTCATTTTTGAGAAAAAAACCTCTGTCGAAAAAAAATATTTTTGCGACAGTGAAAATAATTAATCAAACCATTTTCTCGAACCTTGCGGATGCCTCTGAAAGCTACATGACTTTTTGCACTTTGGATTTTTATTTTGACAAAACTAATTGTTTTTCAAGCTTACCAACTGATTAGAGATACTGAAAACTTTTCAGCAAACTCCAATTGATTCACTGTTTTAGGCAACTTTCGGAGACGTTCAGTTCCCAAACCAGCGACGATCATTTGGTTGAACTATTTGCAGACATGCACACTCCACACAGGCGCCTCAGCATTCGAGCTATACAAGAGGACAAGTTAATCTTTGGAAACCTATTAGTTGCTATAGGTAGTGCTGTGTACACATGCAATAAACATACTGTACGTAAAGTAATAGGTAGCATGACTACATCTGGCTACTCAAACAGACCAGCTTATCAAAGTCTGTTTAATGTAACAGCCGGGTTAGCTCAACCATGGTCAAATGGAACTCTCTTCGTGTCTGACAGAAACAACCGCTGTATTCGAACTGTAAATCGTTTTACTGGGCAAGTAACCGATTATGAAGGTCTTTGTAAGTCCAAATCTACTATGATGTCGTTTGACAAGTATGGATCTCAGCTGGAGGCAGGTGATTGTAAGTTGAGTGCCCCAACCACCATTGAACACCACTCTGGAGTTTTGTTTGTTCTAGACTCACTGAAGTGGGATTCAAAGATTGTGGCCATCGATATGTCCACTAGACACAGTTCTGTAGTTCACTCTTTTTCGATCAAAATTAACAACTTTCTGTTTGATCCGCTGAGACATCTGTTCGTATTCGCACAGAGAGGGCAACTCTGGGAAGCTCATGTAAATGACTCCAGCCATCATCTATCATATTTGCTACCAAAACTCAGCCAATCAAACCCGTATGGACTAGCATCTATTTATGGGATGCTAATAGTAAGCGATACGCTCACACAACAGGTTTATGTGTATGATGAAGAGAAACGTTCCCTGCTGGGATCTCTTTGCAACTTGACCGCCCATTGTGGTGTTAATGACCCCATGAGCCTCTCGGTTGTTAACGGTTACCTATACATCAGCAGCTCTGCTGTGCTTGTCAATCACAACTCAACTTCACAAATCAACAGAGTGCCTCTCCCCTATTTATTAGGTAACAAACTCTTTCATTGTTTCAAAGTTGACGGGCTTTAAATTTTCTTACACGAAAATCAATGAAGTTTTACAGATTCATAAATTGATAAAATTCCAAACTGAATTTTTAAAGTCCAAAAAAATGACAGCAGTTCCGTGTTTTAAACATGGCAAAGATAAAATAGTGGCTGGTAGCAGCTGGAGTATATCAGTCAAGGTCATCATGATTGGCTCGGTGTGCTGTGACTTTCAGTGGCTGGTGCCAGGCCAAGATTGGTACTTCAATACTTTAGATAAAAGTTATAAAGATTTCATTGTTAAACTGAATGGGGTTTACCGACAGCTAATCAGTAACTTTTTGTGAGATGGTATAGCTCATTAGGACAGAAAACTCTAGCAGTCCTAAGGGTCCTCCAAAATTCTTAAAGTATCACTCTAGCTTTAACTACATAGTTGTGAATTTGGTTACAACTGTAAGTAAACATTTGAAACCAGAAATGGTATTTTTTTTTCGTCTGCAGCATTGATAGACATTTACAAGTTATGCTAACCTAATTGCGAACAAAAAAATTCCTTCAGGCTTTGCTCACAGAGTTCAATTGGCTAAAACGTGCTTAAACTATCTATTTTTTGTTGTTCTAAAAGAAACCGATTCCGGTCATACCAAAAATTAAGTGTTGTAGATTTACGGTTTGATCACTCTCTAGTGATGTTGCGTCTACCTGCACTGACTCTTCGGTGAACTTTAATTAGTTTATTTTGTTTGCTAGTACCTAATGGAAACTTCCCAGATATTGCATTATGATGATTACAATTGAAAAGTTTCGTTCACAAACAAACGTTCCGTGGGCAACATTGACTATTTTCAGTTACAATAAACTTTAATTATTGTGATAGTGAACTAAATGCAAAATAATAATGGCGGCATCATGTTTGATTTAACAAAATGCTTGATGTGAAGAGAGAACAACTCCATGACTTGTGGTTATTTTATTAGTTTAACATTAATTGCCACCTAATTCTCACTCCTGACGAATGGCCGAGAATGCCACTAGCATTTATTTAGCCTAAAATCTAATTTAATTTTGGTTTTAAAATCAATTTTAATGGCAGTCAATGTTTTTGCTGACATTCAGCAGTTGAAACACTTGAATCCCGATTTTCAACAAAATTAAATCATCATCAATCATTTAATTTTTGTGCAAGAAAATTCAAACAACAGTTATTTTTGCTAGTAACAGAACTTACTCTGATGTGAAATTTCAGGGCTAAAACAATCACCACCAAGTGCCGAATCAGTAGAAATATCAACGAAAACAACGACTACTCAAACAAACAAACTGTCAAATATTAAAAGATGGCCGTCTTTTGCATTTCACCCTCACTTCACTGGTAAGCTATATGGTTGATTACGTAGTTCTTCCATCAAGTATCTTTTAGTCAAAATTATTTCCAATATTTCGGTTATTTTGGACTATTTCAGAGTTATTTCGGAGGAAATCTACCGCAAGAACTACCTATTCAAGCAAGAGTAAGTAACTAATGTGCCCTTTGCGATAACCTACTTCATTATTTCGGTGGCGGTGCAATTTCTTTTAGAACTACAACGGTAACACGAGTACTGGAGAAGTATTATATTAACCAACATGCACTGTTGGTTAACAACCAGCCTATAAAACTTTTTAAGTTTTATTTATTTTTAGATCACTTCCAATTTCCAACTTTTAAAGGACCGAAAATGAATAATATCTGTGAGTTAATTGAGTAACGGTTAGCTTGGATAAACGATGGGCTTGTTTTTAAGGGTTTAGTCATTGCAAAAGTTTTCCACAAGTCAATCCTTATTTCTTCAATTTGATAAACAAAAGATAAGGTGATGAAAACCTTATGTTAATACACGACGAAATAATATTTTGATGTGTGGTATTTTGTCTTTGTACATTTAGAAGTTACGTACACTGTAAAATAAACTGACCACTTTGATAGGCATTGTTTAAGTCACCAACTGTTTAAAATTTTCCTCTGTTTTTCCCAAAAGCACACTTGCTGTCCAAGCTGTTGAAATCAGGTAAAAGAAAAAAATTGCTTATGCAACAGCATAATTGGAGCAAAAGCTTCCTTCTGAAAGTTTGCATTTGTTTTAATTTTGCTCTGAAAACAATTTAAGATTATTAACTAGCAAAAACCTATCTGTTGTCTTATAGTCGCTTGCAATACTTGCTCATTTTTGGTTTTGTCTCTGTTGTCTAAAAGTCGCTTGCAATACTTGCTCATTGTCGGTTATGTCTCTGTTGTCTAAAAGTTGCTTGCAATACTTGCTCATTGTTGGTTTTGTCTCTGTTGTCTAAAAGTCGCTTGCAATACCTGCTCATTGTTGGTTTTGTCTCTGTTGTCTAAAAGTCGCTTGCAATACTTGCTCATTTTTGGTTTTGTCTCTGTTGTCTAAAAGTCGCTTGCAATACTTGCTCATTTTTGGTTTTGTCTCTGTTGTCTAATTGTCACTTGCAATACTTGTTCATTTTTGGTTTTACTTCTATACTTCTTTTTTCCAAATGTTTGCTCACTGTGGAAATTTTTATATATCTACAATTTAACATGTTCCATTGTCAAAATCAATTTCTTCACATCTATTTCTAATCATGAGTAATTGATTAATTTTATTTTGGCAGCTCTTTCAAGAGTACCATGACAGCTCTGTCAAGAGTACCATGGTAGCTCTGACAAGGGTACCATGGCAGCTCTGTTGAGAGTACCATGGCAGCTCTGTTGAGAGCACCATGGCAGCTCTGTTGAGAGCACCATGGCTCAAAAAACTTGTCTGTCTTAAAGTACAAACCCTCAAATTATTTAGACCAAACAAAGATGTTTACTTTGAGCAACGGAGCTGTTGTTGGTATTATCATTGCTGTCACAGGAGCTATTGGAATTATAGTTGCCAGAATTGGCTGTTGCTACGTAAATCGTGGGGGGACGTTGTGGAGGAGACAGGTTAGTAATAATTATTGCAAATCTGCTGATAGCTTTTTTACTATTTTTGATTATGACACCAAAAAATGCCTGATGTCTTCATTAGAAATGCTAGCTGTTGGGCTGACTTGCAGCGGAGCCTTGGGTTTGTTCCCTTGCATTTTTTAGGTTGGTAAAAACTTTTTTATGAGTCCAACCTCACATAGAACTGCCTGGCTGAAAAAATGTCTAATAAAATCTGTGGCCATACATATTGTAGCGGGTTGTGCTGGTAGGGCTCCCACTACCGTCCACCAATGGACAACTAACCACAGCACTCAGCTTGTGGCAACGCCAAACAACACCTCTCTCCAAGAGGAAATGAAGGATCAGTCAGGTCTGTAGGGTGCAACGGAGAAGTTGCTAACAACTCCCAGCCCACTTTTCTAAAGAACAATAAGAATTTGGGCAACAAACACATTTAATGTCCACACATCCATACTCTAGGGAGGCAATTGCCTAGATAAATTAATAGCAGTAGCAGCAGTAATTAACTGGCGTAGAACATACAGAAAACCAGCCTTTTATAGGCTGGTTGGCAGGAAGTTGATTGCATCACGATGTTATAACCAATAAGCATCACAGGAAGTAAAATGAGACAATTAACCCAATATACATACAACAACACATACAATAACGAGCAATATTAAATACATATGGTGCCCAGTGGCAAGAATAACAACTACAAGTAACGTTCTTAGTTTTTGGCCGCTTCAGGTCAAAAATCGTAAAATATGAAGCTATGAATTGCTTTTTCAAACAAATAACATTTTTTTATTTATTTGTTGCAACAAGCTAGTTTGTTTTTTTACACTTTTTTTTAATTTCTCGTGCAAAAAACTGTTTGAGTTGTTTTTAATTCATATGTATAAATTAAGACGTTTCTGAAATCTTAGCCCAACTCGGACCAGCAGGCAACAAACAGAGCAGGTCGCAGATCAAGTAGATCAAGAGGCAGAAGGTCATCTCGGGGTCACACCTCTGTCAGGTACACGAGACAACAAGACGAGCCAGCTGTTATCAGTGGACCAATGTCAGCACCCCCTACTTACTCCTCTGCAATGGATCAGCAATGTGCAAGCAATGGTTAGAGTTAGTCTTGAGTATATATGGTTCTACCTATAAAATCTAACGCAACGAAGTGCTGGGAACACGACTGAGAAAAGTATTTTGTTTTCCTGTCTAAGCTTGTGCTACTTAAGACTGGCCGTTTTTTTACCTAATAACTCCCTAAAAGTTACAATGAATGATAGAAGTTATACTCAGAAACAAGTTTTAGCAAAATACATCAATTTTTTATCACCAAATGCATGAAATGTTATTGAGGAATGCTGTACACTTGACTAGTTTTTATGAATTGTTGTGTTTTAAAAAACAAAAACCTGTTATGACGAAAATATTTTTGCTGGATTTGTGATTTATGTAAATTGAATAAACATTCTTTACACTCAGAAGTATTTATGAAAAATGAGGACCTAAAAATAGAGGCTTTGGGTGCTGAAATTGGATAGATTTGTTTGTACGATTTTTGCTCTGATTAAATTACGCATTGCTTTTATACTTGCTCACAAAAAGAGTAAACGGAGTTACGACCCAAAGTAATGAGTCCATTTTTGTTAGTCTTTTTGACGCCTGGAACAATGAAATAATAGGTATCCATTGATGTTTTATCTTTTGCATTTACAGATTTGCCCCCATCATACGCTGAAGCTGTCACAATACAGCGCATTTAAGGAACAGGAAACAGCTGTGGCTATTAAGTTTGTCTCATGAAAAACAATTGCAAGGATTGCAATAAAAATGATCACAAGCAATATTTTTATTTCTATGCGTAGTATTTTAACATAAGTATTTATCTAATACATATACATAATATATATACAGAATATTTATTCATAACATATATATATATATATCTACAGTTGTGAGCCTACCTGATGATTGTGCCTAGAAATTTTTTCTTTTTCCATCTTATTCTAGCTGATGAAACAATTTTTAGTCAGCCAATAGTTTTACCTTCTTTTACTATTTCATCTCTTAGTGTCTATAATATATATACATAATAAATATGCAAAAGAGCAAGAAACAGACTGAATATTTGTATGAATGGAGAATTTTTGCCTATTTCTACCTCCCAGATACAAAAATCGCTTTACAAAATGGCTATTGGACTGATTAGTTAGTTATAAATCCAAGTTTAGCTTTGCCATCTATTTTCAGGCTGAAAGTGCCTATAGATTCAACATACTTTACTCATAGTGTAACGGTTTTTTTATGCCATGAGGGAATGGTAGTCGGAATTTCTTGATAAACCTAAAGCTGATGCTTTTATAAGCTTTACCTTGGTAGTTCTGAAGTGATATGATGGCTTGCTTGCTATTCAAGTGATTATTTTGGTACAACGCTGACTTTATTTCAAGACTCACTGTCTGTATTTCTAATGTGCAAAATGTCTTTGGCATGCTGTTCATTTACAATGATCGCACTTGCCTAAGAGCTACAATGCTATCGATCGGGCACTCACACCACGCTCCATGATGTTAAATGCCAAGCATGGCGGTATGGTCTGAAATGTAATCCCTGATTGTAGTGGGAACGTCGCTGTAACAAAGCTAAACCTATCAATACAGTTTTAAGCTTTTGCTCAATTTCTGGCAATAGATCATCACATGAACAGATTGGGGGTGTCTATCTGGCCAGAAAAAGGATTTAGAGTGGCAAAGAATTCTTCTATTTGCATGTTTAAACCTATGTTATTGTCATTCACGATAGAGTTCAGGCCAAATCTCAGGTTGTCAGTAATAACCTAAGCTGTTCACAGTTGATGTAGATGAAAATCCAAACAGACTGTAATTCTCACCTAAAAAATTGTGACTTGACTTCATCAGTTTATTTTAGGTTCCTGGCAACTTTCGTTCTCTTTTGCTTTGGCTTACATAATTCTTTCAACCTGTTGTTTGGTGATTGATGTCAGTGCTGTAAGCCTGCATATGTACGAAAAAGCGCCCCTCTTTTTATGGCATCCTTGAGTGAATGTGTCTGAGGTGAATTTAGTCAAAAGGCTTTTGAGCACGTTTGTTTACAGTCAGTCTCCTAGGACTTCCTTAAGAACTCATAAAATGCTACATAGTTGACCCCAAGGCCAAGTCTCCACTCTTTAGATCACTGTAAGTCTGTTAAAAGTTTTGCTGTGCCCTGCAAGGTTTCTTACAAAGAATCAACTACAAATTTAAAATTATTTCAGTTATACTTCAGGCTCTTTGTGTTTGCTCTGTACAAAATCCAACTAAAAACTGGCAATGCCAGGGGCGTGCAGAACGGTGTCCCACAATGGGCACATGCCCAAGTAAAAAATCCTAATCTGGCATGTGCCCAAGTAAAAAGTGCCCTAGTTCGACCAAAGCATGCGATAGTAGAAAATAGAATTGCACTGTGAGAATGGTTTCCATGGGGGCTGCCATCTTGGAATATGAATGTCAAGGTCTATCGTTCCAATCAAACATTCTGTCTAGGTGGTATAGTTCCGGTAGGTCGACCCCCTATTATTATTGTTGTGATACTGACAATAACTGGTCCTTATTGTAGCTAGAGATCATGCCCAGGCTATCCTTATTCAGTCTACACATGTTGTTGTTGACTTATTTTAAAATGTGGGGAGAGACATGCATGTATCTGTCATCTATCGATATTTATTACTATTGAATTGTCCCTGTGTGAATTGAGAGCAATAATCATAGAAGGAGCCAGGAAAGCTTCAAGTTCAAGAAGCATTACACTTACTACTGCTACTAATTTTAACTAGACTACTAAAACAAATAATAATAATTAATTTTTTTTTAATAATATAATATATAATAATACTACTACTTACTTCTTAAAAATTTATTATTTATTATCTTACTAATGTAGTTCATTTTGTTTCATATAATTATTTTCTTGAGAAGCGTTATTTATTATTGTTATAAATTACTAACAACAGGATGATTTGATTATAATTATTAAAAATAATTACAAACAATGACAACATAAACAAGACTAAATAATGTCATAAATAAATAAATTAAATAATAAGTAACAGGTAGTAACAGCTGTTACGTTTGTTGTTATAGGTGGTTAGAAGTGATAAAACCAGCTTAGTCTAACAGTTACTTAACTAATACAATGATATACCACAACATGTGCTACTACTACCTATATCATCATTGAATAATTGTTGTAATTCTCAGCTTCAACACCATTTATTAATAATTAACTAAAAGCTACAATCACAAAAGACAAAGTGCTTAATATCCTAGCTTAAATACATGTAATAGTGACTTATTATACATAAAAAAAATTATTTATTATAGTTTTACTTGGACACATTTTTGCTGCACTTGGGCATATTTTACTTGGGCACATCATTGCCCAACTTGGGCACAAAAGATTTTCGCGCTGCACAAAGATTCTTTTTTGTGCCCGAGTACAATTTTGTATTCAACACGCCCCTGGGCAATGCCATTAATTTCTGGCCGAAAACACAGTCGCAGACCTTTCTGAGAGAAAATGTGATGTCTAACTGATAGGGTCAGTTTCCAAGGAATAACAACTCAAAATTATTCATATCATTTGCACAAACACAACTTTTAGGTCCTGAGAGAAAGAATTTGGGTAAGAACGAGAGTTGGGATTTGCTCGAAAAAAAACTTTAGAGGTAGACAATGGTGAGAATGATGTACAGGTAGAAATGGTATAGGAAGAAGTATTCAAAATGTTGGGAGGGTATATTTGATAACATAGAAGTCAAGAGACCTGCGCAGGAAGAGATGAAAGCATGTGGTAAAGAGTTTCCATGAAAATTTCTCTCAATTACCATTAAAGTACTTGCAATTCACTCCAGGAAAAATAGCCAAGAGGAAATATCATGGCAGCTGAAAAAGTGATGTGTAACTCTTCGTAATGATTGAAGATTGGACATTTTGTATTTTGGACTCACTTATAACTGATATGCTAGTTTATTATCACAACTAGATGCAAAGTTACTTGGTGTTGGTTCTTTTTATGTCTTGATGACTAGTGCTGATCGTCTGCAGAATTAATTGGAATAACAATCTGAGCTTTGTTGTTGGTTAATTTGATTAAACGAACCAAAAGCTAAAAAGTTTTAACAATTTTATAATAAATCTATTTTCCTGTGTGATGTAAAAAGCTACATGTTTGTGGTAAAAGTAATGACTGTTAATTTATGAGGACTGCTCTTTGCTTGCAGTATTTGATAAAAGAAGTTTTGTAATAAAAAACGGAAATACATTTTTCTTTTATGATGAAATCAGGCTTTTGTTGCTATGTATGTAGTCAATTAATCTCAGTTCTGACATTTTAACCAAACAACAAACATCATTGTAGTTTTTAAGTGTTGTCAAGATCAAGGTCACTCTTTTCCTAGAAACTCTATTGATAAAGTTGCAAAGTGCAGCGTCCAAACAGCCCAATAATTATTGAACGAGGAGGTGATTTTGTGAGCATTTTATTTATTAGAAGCTTTTCTTTTGGTTTTCTTAGCTGTCCCAGCTCCACTAATTGTAGATCTCTTCACTCTTCCTGTACACCACCTCCACCTACTGCCTACTCTCTCACCTTTCTTCTCAGCTGCGAAATCTTGTTCATTATCCTCTCTTTTTCCCCAACAGGACTTCATTAATCCATAAAAGCAGCTACAGCATGTGAATTGTTAATAGAGTATTGGGTGTGATGTGTTGGAGTTGTCTTCTTTCAGAAATTGACCCAATCGTTACATACTTCCAATCCCAATCCTTTTCCCTCTGCTGGAACACAACCACAATTACTTCAACTCTTGTACCGAAGTGTATATATGAAAAAATCTATTTGAGATCACATGTTGTCTCATCACGCTCCTCTTTTTGATCAATTTGCAGCAAAAAATTGAAATCATCTCGAAGCAGAACTTGGGTGTGTCAATCAAATTTTTGAGCCTGAAAAATTCCCACAGTGATATGTTTTTGCTTCGTAGGAGAACTTGTTGACAATAAAGAGGAGCTTCCAGACTGGACAATCAGTAAGTTGACCAACGGTGTGAGGAAGGTGGCCAGCTGACTCGCTGGAAACCGTGATCCTATGCTTACAAGACTTCACTTTTTGTAATAGTTTGTCTTTTGTTGTGATTTGTCAATTTTTCAACTGCTAACTTTCATGTATCTCTATTTATGATAAGGGGGGGGGGGGGGACATCTAGCTGTCTGTATGTGTGTTTCTCTATACTTAACCACGTTTGCCTATGCACCTATTCCTAGAGAAGAGAAAACTGCTGCACTTTTAACTTATTGTTTCACTTATTGTTTGGTCGGACCATTTTCTGCCACCCAATTTTTTTGTGTTTAAACAGTTTCAACACATCAAAATGCAACCATCGGTTGTCACAATTGAGAATTGTCTTGGGTTTCCGTAGACTAAGTAGTACATGCAGACAATGTAGCATGCTTTTTAAAAAAGAGAAAAATTGTTGCTTCACAAGTTTCAATGCTTCGGCAAAGCAATGTAGACAATTCTTCCATATTTTATTTTAAAATAATAGTGCTCGCTAACTTATTTCAAAATGTGAATGCAATCATTATTGCTTAACCATTTAACCTCGACTACCAAGATTCATTTACAATGGTCACTTCTACCTTTTTTTTAAAATGGTAACTACGGTGTTGTCCAGGGGCGTAGGTTCTCAAAAATTTGACTCACTACTATTGTTGGGTGGGAGGGGAAGGGGTGCGGGGGAGGGGTCGGGTGCAGGGCACCCCTCCCCCGCATATGCCCCGCGCTAGCGGAAAACTTTGAAAATACTGTGTCTCAGATGCATGGAAATGGCGATTCAGGTCCAAAAATGCAGTACATGCAAAACACCTTCAAACTAGCACTAAATTGCTTAGCACCACAAGCAAAAGTACACATCACTTGAATAAGTTTGTCTTTATATGCATTTGCGTTAATGAATAATAATAATAAATAACAACATTGCAATCAACAACTAGTATTAATTTGGAAAGCAGTAATGTGAACATTTAGTTTAAAAGTCAGTATTAGCAGTGATGAACGGTAGTGACACTAACTACTA
Organism: Cryptosula pallasiana; assembly: GCA_945261195.1. NCBI lineage: Eukaryota > Metazoa > Bryozoa > Gymnolaemata > Cheilostomatida > Cryptosulidae > Cryptosula > Cryptosula pallasiana. Next base: position 20,362,233 of record OX183134.1, on the reverse strand, counting down.
TTATGCAAGCTAAATAAACTTGAATTTCATACAATTATTATCGTCATCATCACAAGATTACCATCATATGCATGATGATTTTATAAAATAATCTATGATAACAGATTAATAATATAAATAATAATAATCAACGATGATAATAAACTGATAGCAGTAGTAGATAAATAGTAAATAGATAGTGAACAAATCATCAAAATTATTATTATTGATCATCATCATCATCATCATCATCATCAGCTGTTCTTTGTCTCCGAAGATCACCTCTGGTAAACCAGACCTTTCCACTGACTTTGGTTTTTGCTGAGATTGCCAGCTTCCAACCGGATCTTCTTGTCCTTGAGGTTCCGTTTTACAGTGTCTTTGAATCTCAGTCTCGGTGTGCCAATACCTCAGGCCCCTTCTTTGAGTTGTGAATAAAGGATCTGTTTGGGTAGCCTATTGTTCTCTATTCTGTGCACATGTCCAACCCATCTCAGGTTTCTTTGAATGAGGAGTTCATACATACTAGGTAGGTTGACCTGGGCTAGAATCTCCTCATTCGAGATGAAGTCCCGCCATTTCACATTAAGAATCAGAATCTGACGTAGGTGTATCATCGTATAGGTTTTGAGTGTGAGCAGCCAGCCTGACCAGGTCTCAGCTCTATATAACAGATATGAAAGAGCAATTGCCCGATAAACCGAGCATTTCGTTTTGAATGTCCGATCATTGTTGTAGCACACCTTTGACTTGAGTCGGCCAAAGGAGATTGAAGCATTGGACATCCTGGTATTTATCTCGTCATCCTTTTGTTGCTACTCATAACTGTCGATCCAAAATATTTGAACTTCGTGACACTGGCCGGTTATTATCAATAAAACTTAAAAACAAACAAAAATAGTGGTTATTATGTAACCAAATATATAAATAATATAAATAACGGTTATCATAATAACAATAATTATAATAAAAATTAATTAATATGAACTACAAATAATAATAAAAAACAAGATCATTATTTTAAGTTACAGTAGTATTATTATTCATTCATTAATAATAATAATAATTAGCATTAAGTATAATTATGGTAATAACAGAACAATAACAAGAAGTATGATCAATAATAAGGTCATAATAATAATTTGATTATTTTATTAAATATTCATTAGTTGATGGTAATACAAAATAAAAATTTAGTAAATGAAAAATAAAAATGCCAGTGATAAAAAGGAAATTAAAAAATTATTAGTTAGATAATAATATTATAATAATAATGTTAAATATGGATGCATTATTTATGTTTAATAATAATATTATAAAATAAACACTTATTTATTCATATGTTTAATAGTCATATTATTGAACACACATATAATAATAATATAATAATCCTATTTTTTATAAATATGATTTATAAAATCTAATTATTATAATACAAATCATAACAAAAAATAATAATCATAAATTATTATATAATAATATTACATAATAATATTATATAATAATAATAATGGTAACAACAATAATAAAAGAATAACAATACACTAGTATATATTAATAATTATTATTTATTATTATCATCATTTATTATTATTTATCAATTAAACTACTTAAGATCATTTTGTTATTACAATCTGTCTGTATTTATTATTATTATTGTTGTTAGTTATCATTATTAATTAATACCATAACAAAATGAATAATAACCATACTGATGATGATGGTGAATAATTATTATTTTCATAATATAATTATAATAATAATAACACAATTATTATTATTATTAATAATTATTATTATATTATTACAGACAGTGGGGATGATGATGATGATTATTGATTGATGGCAATAATAATCTTAAAAAATATTTAGTCAGTCTTCCTTACTCTGTTAGATATTTCCAATCATAATAATAGAAGTTTGAGACTTCAATCCTTATTTATAAAATCAATGAGCATCTCTCTATCAGGCATTATTTATCTAGCCAAGAAGATGTTGGCCTACTCTTAGCATCATTCTTCTGCTCAACATTACATGCAAAGCTGCTGGCTCACAGGATAATGCAAAAGGGGAATTAGTCTTTTTAATTTGAAAGTAGTAAGACTGATAATAAACTACAGAGCAATTCCTCAAACATAGAGGACACTTTTAAACTACTAGGATTTCTTTGGCACATGAGGTAAAATTGTAGCTCTTTTTACATCATAGACTTAAAACTAATAATAAGGCGACAATCATATAAAAGATGAACAGTTGTTTTTATCAATTGAGTTTTACTATTGCCACAGAGAGATAATCAATTCAAATTTGTTTCTATGATACTGACCCACGACTTTTCACTGATGAACCACGACTGAAATTTGACTCACGAGGAGTCGTCAGTCGGACCCGGTAATATACGCCCCTGGTGTTGTCTATATTTGCATTTATACATTTTTTTTCAGCAGTTCAAATGTAGTATCTAAGTACACTTTATGCAAGTTTTCTTTGAAAGAAAAATAAAAAAAAATAAATCAAAGAAACAAACTGCTTTTATTGACAATCACAAGCCCACAACTCATGTTCTTGAGAAAGTTATACATGACTGCGTTATCATCAGCAACTATTGAAAGTAGCATTTACAAACTCACTAAATGACTACACAGTTTCATACCTGCAGACCGCTGAGTAAATCAATACAGACCATACATCCCAATCTGAGTCAAGAAGATCTATATGTGTGTAAGGAATAGCTAAAATAGTAACTACCCAATGCAATACTTAATCTAACAGGGTAGTTTACAGAAATTACTATATGCTAGAAGATTCTTTATCATCTCTACTATGGAGTATACACCTTCAATAATTCAGGCATTTTAAGTCACTCCTCATGCTTCCATGAATAGACTGTTAACTTACTGATGATAGAAAAGGTGCTGTTGTTGCTCAATCAACTTTTGATGGATATTGTGGTTGTACATGGCGATCCCCCAAAAATCAAAAAAGAGTCTAAAGAACGCACACTAACCCTTTAGAAACCTCACAACTTGTCCAGGACAAAAATGACAATTAATTACCTCTATTCCCCAATTGATGGATTCTGGTCGGTGAAGTGGAGGGTAGAAAAGACATGAATACAAAGTTAAAGGATGAATATTTTGGAAAAGTGCCAGGTGGAAGAGGCCTACATGGAATATATCTGATTCCTCCTCAGGGTCTTGCTTCCATCTAGGGTTGAGCTTGGCTGGATCCATTTATCACCCTTAAGTTGACCTTAGAGAGCATTCCCAGCCATTTAGAGTTTGTAAGGCAAACAAAAATATGGGATTTATGAAGAGAAAACAAAGAGTGGCCCATCAAGAAGTAGAGAAGCTCCATCTCCCAGCTATTGAAACCCAAAAATAATCACTTCATGTAGATTCTCTACAAGATAAAATTCCAGGCTCACAAACAACCGTTTGTGTAGCCATTGATTAGTTGCAGTAGAACAGAAAACGAAACAAACAATTGTACTTATCTGTTGACTAGACATTTCTGTCTATCAGCCAAATCAAAAAGGTAAATATAGGTCAGGAAAATGGAGCAACTGCATCAGTATGAACAGCACATCCGTAATGAATAACAGCTGGAAAAGCGTCAAGCGGATGAAGCAGATATCATGGTTTCACATCACTACTATTTTTGTGTACAAATAGACAACCTTACTGTGTCAGTATTGCCAACTGCAAACCTTTCTTATGAATTGATATCTGTGTGAGCCTTTCAGCATGTTTATATAATGAGGGAAAGTTTCTCCTTGGTTTCATGGAATCACAAAGAGACAAGGCTTGAATGCATAAATGCGCCATCCTCTTAAGGATGAGTAGTAATATATGAGCAGATCTCCCTACCAAGTGTTTTTTTGTGGATTAAATCTTGGAGTTGAAGTAATGGGTTACGACGTTGGATGGATTCGCCGATTTTATATTGTATTTTATTTGAGGGGTATTTGAGTGGCATTTGAGTGGCATTTAAGTGGCATTTGAGTTTTGATTATTTTTTTACTTAATTTGAACTTATATGGCATATAGATTTTGAATGTATGGCATTTGATTTTTTTTGATATTTTTTACATTGTATAAAAATGGAGCGTGATATGATTGTATTGTTATTGGAAGTTAAGATGTCGACAGAGGATGATGTTGAGATGAGACCGATGAATGAAGTTGAAGTTGATACTGTTGATGGTACTACACGTGATATGATAGATGTTTTACCGAGTATGAAGCGTAAAGCGTTGATAATTATGATGATTTTGGTATTTATCGTAGGATTTTCCACTGTTGGAGGTGTTACTGAGTTTAGTATGTATGAAGAAGCTATGGAAAAAATACAAAAAGCGAGAAACTCTCCTGTTGGTATCATAAATGAAACTACTGTTGGTTGATGAACATCTTTTTATGATGAATGGGAAACCTGAAGAATATGACTCAAGGATGCGATCTCCTTTTACAGCAATGATTGCAGGACCAACTGGATCGGGAAAGACGCAAGCGATTTTTCGAATGATTGAAGCTAGTCAGACTATAGCACACCCATTACCAACAGAAGTTCACTACTGTTATGGAGCCTACCAAAAAGCCTTTGATGATGTACCAGGAGTGATTTTTCATGAAGGGATGATAGATATAACAGTGAGTTTTCCCAGAGATGGTAAAAATCGATGGCTGATAATTGATGATCTCATGGATGAATTTTCTGGTAAAGCCGATGCCAATGCTTTGTATACAAAACATAGTCATCATTTGAACATAAGTGTGTTTTTTATTGTTCAGAATCTGTTTTTAAAAGGAAATCGTACAATTTCCTTGAATAGTCATTATTTTTTTTTTTTTAAAAATCCTAGAGATGCTTCTTCTATTTCCTATTTGGCTCGACAATGTTTTCCATCAAAAGTAAAATATGTACAAGAGGCTTTTGAAGATGCAACAAAAAAACCATACTCTTATTTACGAATAGATACGACTCAACAAACGAATGATCAACATAGACTATTGGGAAATTTTACATCGGATCTCCCTATGATATTATATGTACCCAAGTAAAAGGATATAAATACAATTACTATTCATTTCACCTCAATCATATTTTGTTATTCAACGACGCAACACGAAAGAGTTATAATGACTAAAGATTTGGAGAAAAAATTAACAAGAAATGCTGCTGTGTTGTTATCACTCAACAATGCAACCTTTGCTATTCAAAAGTCTGTTATAGCCAAAGCCAAAAAGGAGTTTATTATGACTCTAATGGAATGCGCTAAAGCTATTATAAATGGAACGATACCATTGACAACATCTCAGTACAATCAGTTGCAGCGGAACGCGAAGGATATTAGCGCTTTAGTAAGAAGATCAACGTTAGATGATAAGAAAGCTGTATTGCAAAAAGGAGGATTTTTAGGCGCTCTACTAGGACCTATCATCAGCAATATAGTTCCTGGGTTATTTAAAAGTGTGCTAGGAGGAGGGAGAAGATAAAGATGAAAGTCTCAACACGAATGATGCGAAATAAAACAGCAATTTTAGCTCTGGATGAATTGAGTAAGAAAGGAAAAATCGCTATAGTCGAAAAGGCTAACTCAGATTTGTTTCAATCATTGATAGAAAGTGTTAAAAATATTATATTAGGTAATGTTCCTCTTGATTCTGAGCAGTTTATTGAGTTGCAGCGTTACAAGAAGGAACTACATAAACTTAGTGGTAGAGGGACAGTTGATGATAAACGTAAAATTTTGATTCAGACTGGTAGAGGAAATCTTTTGGATGCTATTATAAACCCTATTGTATCTGTTTTGTCATCAATAAAAAGATGAATCGTCAGCCTTTAACATTCTCCAGACGTATTTTTATACTCACTGAAAATGAATACTATAGATTAACGGAAAAAAAGGAAAATAAAACAATGGTAAAGGAAGAGAAGACCAGACCTCCATTGTATTATAATCCTATGGAATCTATAACAGTGAGAAATATGAAGAGAAAGCGAAATGATCTACTGGAAACGGCTTATGATTCTGACTTATCCTCACACGAAAAGTTAGATGAAAATGTTGAAAACCTACGTAAGTATTTGTCCGATGTCAAAAAGATTAAAAACAACCAAAATCAGACACAAAAGGATAGTTGGAGTCCCATTAAGAAAAAGAAGATAGAGTCTATTTCTCCTTTAGCCAATAGCACAGTTATTGATGATAAACCTAATACCCTTTCACCAAATGCTCATAAAGACATTGAGTTAGAATCAGTGAAAACGGATGATGATGATGACATCGGGATGGAATTAATAAAAGGGAGGTTGTTTGATACTGAAGACTCAACCCTACTCGGAAATACATTTCTTACTGATGGAGAAGATGAGCATGATAGTGAAAGTGAAAATTTAAAAGAGTCTGAAAAAAAAGCAACTGCATTAACAACAAAAAAGAGTGATCAAACGATTGCTGTCAGAATGTTGAATAATCTGAGTAAAATTGGTAGATTCGACTCGGACAAGAACAGACTGAAAATTGGAGAACATTGGTTGAATCCTAAGACTTCCAAAACTTTACTACGAGACGTTCTAACTGAAGGAGGTAAAATACAATCGGGAAATACCAATTACAGTAGATTTAAAAGCTTGCTAACTGATGAAGGAATCACAACTGTCAGAAAATCCCCACATCAAACACGTAAGAGTCAGAAAAAAAAGTTGGTCATTCCAGGTACTAATTCATGGATATCGACAAGCTAAAAGAGTTGTATTACAATCCTGCATTACATACATCTCTACGAGGAGCTAGAGCTTTACTGAAAGCTCGTAGAAAGCGAGAGGGAGAAAAACGAATCCGTGAATGGTTGAGTGGTGAGGATGCCTACACGTTACATAAAAGAGCTGTAACTAAGTTTAAACGCCGTCCTACAATTGTAGCTGGAATAGGGGAACAGTTACAGGTAGATTTGATGGATGTTCGATCTCGAAAAGAAGAAAATAATAATACAGCATTTTTACTGACTGCTGTTGATTCTCTATCTAGAAAAGGTTGGGCTGTGCCACTCATCAACAAATCAGGGCAGGTAGTGGCAAGAGGATTGAGAAGAATACTAGAAGGGGAAAACTATAAAGCTTTACAATCTGATAAAGGTAAAGAGTTTGACAATGTCAATGTAAAGACTCTCCTGGCGGAAAAAAAAATCAAGCGCTTTACAACCGAAAATGAGACGATAAAGGCATCGATGGTGGAACGTTTTAACAGAACTTTAAAAGAGAAGATATATAGATATTTGACATACAAAGATGATGACAGATACATTGATGTTTTACCAGAAATGGTTGATGCATACAACAACACAATTCATGGTGCTATAGGTATGAGACCGAATGATGTGAATTTTCAAAATCAGGAACTTGTATGGAATCGTGTGTATGAAGGAGGTGAACATAGTTTAGCTCAAGAAGCAAAACTAAAGATTGGGGATTATGTGAGAATAAGTAAGGCAAGAGGAGCGTTTGAAAGAGGATACACCCCGAATTGGACGATTGAGATTTTTATAATCACTGATGTACTTATTGATGAAAAACCTGTTGTATATAGGGTAAAAGATTTGGCTGAGGAGATGATTGATGGCACCTTTTACGAAAAAGAGTTGCAAAAAGTAAAAAAACCCACGATTTTCAGGATTGAAAAGATATTGGGAAGAAGAATGAGAAGAGGTAAAAGACAGATTCTGGTTAAGTGGTTAGGATATGGAGATAAGTTCAACGAGTGGGTAGATGAATAGTTTATAAGGAAAGAACGCTCGATATAATCATCATACATTGAGAAAATGTCGATGCTGATAACTTTACCCTCAAACTCTAGCGGTGAAGAGTTTCCTGATAATAACAATTCCGAATTTACAGTGAGACTGTATAAATATTTGGTTATCAATGGTGGAAAATGGGAGGTAGGTCTGCTAGATATGACTTATTCTAATAATTGGAAGAATGTTACCGAAGGGAAAATATATCTAGAAAAGACTAATGTCTCTGGTAAAAGCGAAAAGTCCTTCATCTTAATCGGTAATGGAAGATATGATAGTATGGAGGAGTTGGAGGAGATTATACGAAAGAGAATGAGTGAAATGGATTTAGACAAAAAATTTGTCATCTCCTACAACAAGATCACCAACACCACTTTACTAACTAACAGCGATCCTGATACTACCATAAGCTTTTCCAAAGATATAGCATATATTTTTGGATTTGAACCAAAAACTATGTACCCTCATGGTAGATACAATAATATCTCACCCCCTGATATAAATTCTGGTTTAACATCTCTGTATGTTTATTCCAACATTGTTGATAATAGAATGGTAGGAGATACGAATGTACCTTTACTGAGAGTAGTTCCGGTTCAAGGAAAGAAGAATAGTGTTGTGTATCAAGAATTTAAAAATCCTCACTATGTTGATGCTTCATCAATAAATAGCGATCTGATTCAAGTACTTATAACGAGTGACGACGGCCAACGAATACCATTTGATGGTGGAAAGGTTGTGTTGACGGTTCACTTTAGAGCGAAAATATTATAATGAGTTTGGTACGATACACCCCTGAGGACTCAAAAGATTTTTTTGATGAGTACTACAAGATGCAAGCTGGAAATGGAATTGGAGTGTATAGTGGACGGCGGGTGATGCCTAATATGAGAGAAAATGGACTTGGTAGTATTTTTTCAAGTATACTTAAATCCGCAGCACCAATGCTGAAAAGAGGAGCAATTAGTTTGGGGAAAAGAGCACTGTCTGTAGGTGAAAATGTAGCGCGTGATGTCATTGATGGACAAAGCTTTGCAGCATCAGCAAAGAAGAGGGGGTTGGCAGAGTTGAATGATCTGGGGGGAGATGTGCTCAATGCAGTCCGTCTAGATAGTATGAAAAGGAGAAAAACAAAAGGTGGAAAGAAGAGAAGAGGTGTTGGTAAACGTGGCATATTTTAATAGTAGCAGAATCCGCTATAAAGACAGCAGAGCTTGATAACTATATTCATTAAGCAGTAACACCTCAAGCAATCATCATTCGCAAAAGATGGCTAGCCTAAATGGAACAACAGGTAATAAGTTGGAAGGTTCTTCCTACAACATAAATCCAACGTTGGATGTATTTGCTACGGAACCAACAAACATATCGGTAGAAAGATCAGAATATGTTGTCATCAGACCTGATAGGTTAGATCCTTATGGTAGTATTGAGTTAACCTTGTCAGGGAGCACTGAACATTATACAGATCTCTACAACTCGTTTCTGCAAGTTGAAGCCACAGTTGTTCAAGATGATGGAAGCGATATTGCAGGTAATGATGATGATGCAGTTGTGTGGATGGGGGATTCAATGCATACATTATTCAGTGAGTTGAAAATGTCGATAGAAGGAACCACCGTTGAATACGCTAACAACTACGGTTTACGCTCCTACTTTTCACAACTACTCGAAAACAGTGCAGAAAGAAAGAAATATCAAGGTAAGATGGAAGGATGGCTGTATGATGATTCAACTAGCAAAGACGCTGCTAATCATAAAACCGCAGATAAGAAAAAGAGGAGAGCTCTAATCATAGGTGGAAAGACAATAGAATTAACTGGAAAACCGCATCTTGCATTATTTCAGCAGAAAAAACTAATGATTCCAGGTCCTAGTATGCAGCTGGAGTTTGAGCGTGCCTCTGACAAACTAGCTTTGTTTGCTGCGAATGAGGCGCCTAATGGAGGAGCAAAGATTAGAATTGATAAATTTGAACTTCATCTTTGTAAAGTTAAGGTGAATCCTACAATACAAAACTCCCAACTCAGTTTGGCGTTGGAAGGTCACAACTACATTTATCCAGTTGATCGGAAACGGATAAAACTATATGGAATTCGTGCTGGGGTTGCGCAGATTGACATCACTTTGGAAGAAAACAAACAAAAACCTAAACAGATCTATTTAGGTTTAGTTGATCACAACGCAATGAACGGACGTTTTGCCTTGAATCCATATAGAATGACACACGCTAATGTTGATAGTATTGTATTGAGAGTTGGTGATTGTCCAATTGGAAGAAGATTTGAGCCAAATTATGCTAGAGGAGTTTTTGGAAGAGAATATCATCAGTTTCTACACTCTACCGGAACTTTGCTTGAAGGCGATAGTCTCTGTATTACGAAAGAACAATACCTTGATGGTACTACACACTATGGATTTGATTTGACTGGTGATTTTCTTAAAGAAGGATTTCACTCTATGAAAAATGTCACAACAAGTGTGGAAATTCGTTTTCGCACTAACACGACTGATGGATTATCCTTGGTAGCATACTTTGTAAAAGACGGTGTGCTGGAGATGGATAGCATTCTTCAATTGACTATCGGGGGAGACGCAGTGCTTTAAACAGAAAGTTAGAGATGAATACCATGCAAATTCGTTCGATCTTATCTTCAGATGTTTTATGTCAAAGCGTAGGGATTCATGTTGGAGCTAGAGAACAGTTTTGGAAGCAAATTTGCAATTTTCCAAGAGGATGTTTCGTATTCAACACCCATTATTCACACCAACCTGGAGAGCATTGGTTGGCTGTGTACGCTAATGATTCAGAGGTGGATTTTTTGGACTCATTTGGGCGTTCTGTTTCCTTTTATCCGGATGTAAATGAAATACTAAGTATTCATGGAGGATATGAAACAATACGAAGTAATGAAACACAACTTCAAAATTTTTTTTCAACTGTATGTGGTGATTATTGTGTATACTTTTGTTTACTGAGAAGTAGAGGATGGAGTATGGATGAAATTGTTAGAAGTTTACGAGACATAGGAGATAGTGAGATGAGAGATCACTCAATACGGAGATTTATCATACAGACCTATCCTAACTTCGAGTTCATAGAAGATAATACAGTAGAAGGAATAGATGGTGTACATATAAAAGGAACTAATTTACTAAGTAAATTGTTAAAATAAATTATTATAATTGATTTTTATTTGATATAACAAATAAAATGAATAAAATACAACTTATCTCATTATTTGTGCTAAACACTACAGAACCTATAAAAACTATTATTTTGTAATGTTTCAAGCAAGAAGTAAATAAGATCTTCTCATTTTCTTCCTCAGGAGCGCTCTTTAGTTATATCTAAAAGACATAGTAACTAATGACTCTATCATACATAGTTATATGAATTAATTTTACAAAAATACTTCGGATCTTTCTTTAAATAGATATGAAACTTACCATCATAGAAGACGAGTCACGTCCTTTGTGTTATCGATTAAGACTCCGATATGCTGTTCTGGACAATTCTCTTTTTCATTTTCATCAAAGTAGGAGAGACAGGTGTGTTGCAGCGAAGTATCAAACAATTCTGAGACTTGAATGAAAGCTTGAAGAGCTGAGAGTAGAATGATGTCGTAGGAAATCATGTTGTTCGTATTTTGTTTTAGTCCTTTGAATACGATTACACCGCTTTTTTCTGCCACCACAGATGAAGCTATTTGAGCAGGGATGCTAAGATCTCCAATCAATAGCTCTCCTTTCACCATACATCTGTAATTAGCCACTATAATATCAGCAGTCTTGTTCCAACGAGTATGGCATTTTCTTAGCATTCCAGGATTCTCATAAGCTATAACACTTCCTGTCGGAAAATCGTGCAGGTGAGCAACACTGAAATGAGCCTGTATTTGTCTCAAACTCTTGCCGTACAATGAGTTGAATGGATCGTTAATCTTTCGATTACTTCCTTGAGATTCAGCGGTACGAAAAATCGCATCTCCTGTCTTTCCTTCTCCCATATAAATTAAAACAATTGGACGTGTTTGCTTAGCTTTATTAACAAGCAGTCCTATTTTGGTTGAAACATCACTCTTCACCCGAGTTATCTTCTTATCCTTTCGGTAGTTGTAAATGATGATGCACTTTGATTCATCACGAAATTCAACAGACAACACCTCCATAACTGTTGGTACTGGTAGTTCGCAGATTTCCATGGATTCTTCAAGTTTTTCTAGACTATCTGGAGAGAGAGAGTTTTTTAACCCGGCGCTCTTGTAGGTGAGAGTGGTTAGTTCATTACTTCCAGCATCTTGAAAGGGTATTCTAGTGTGACGAAAAAGCGTTTCATCTCCAACATCCGTCAAAACTAGTTTTTTGCACTTCGAGCCAGTTTCATTATCATCTTTTGTCAAATCAATAAAAGATCGTTTCCTCATTGATGTTCTTTTTGAAGGTATGTTGTTAGTAGGGGATGTGAATGAAGTAAAATCTTGTTGGGATTCTGGTTCATCAACCACCAATTGACTTTCTGGCATGTCAAAGATAGGAGAAGGTGATGGGGAAAAGGTTTGCTGGGGTTCTGCTTCTTCATTCATTGGTTGACTTCCTTGGTCTTGAGTATTCATTCTAAAAAAACAAAACATTTTGTTTAATTTTTCGTAATTAATTTTAAAAGATCATAAAGATCATAAGCCTTCAGCTAGTTGTGTTAGCTAACAGAAAATAAATATTTTTACTCTTACCTTTATAAAGAAGGTGAGCTCCTAGTAGTTGCAATAGAAGGTTTAGTAGATGTTGCTTCTCTGCTAGCTGTTGTAGAACTGGATGCTTTCTGTGTGAAAACAGTGGCTCTTAAATAGGTAAAGTTGCGCTGATTAAATCCTATGAATACCAACCTTCTTTATAATATAACTATGAAACAGCATTTTGTCCACGCGAAAACCAATGCTTTCGCGGGAATAAAAAATTTATTTTCACGCGAATGGAAACAGTTGCTTTCGCGGGAATAAAAATTTTATTTTCACGTGAATGAAAACCAATGCTTTCGCGGGAATAAATAATTTAATTTCACGCGAAAACAAACCAATGCTTTCGCGGGAATAAATACTTTGTTTTCACGCGAATGGAAACCGTTGCTTTCGCGGGAATAAACATTTTATTTTCTCCCAAATAGAAACCAATGTTTTCGCGGGAATAAATAATTTAATTTCACGCGAATGGAAACCGTTGCTTTCGCGGGAATAAACATTTTATTTTCACGCGAATACAAACCAATGCTTTCGCGGGAATAAATAATTTATTTTCACGCGAATAGAAACTGTTGCTTTCGCGGGAATAACTAATTTATTTTCACGCGAATGGAAACAGTTGCTTTCGCGGGAATAAACATTTTATTTTCACGCGAATACAAACCAATGCTTTCGCGGGAATAAATAATTTATTTTCACGCGAATAGAAACTGTTGCTTTTGCGGGAATAACTAATTTATTTTCACGCGAATGGAAACAGTTGCTTTCGCGGGAATAAACATTTCATTTTCCCGCGAATAGAAACCAATGCTTTCGCGGGAATAAATAATTTATTTTCAAGCGAATAGAAACTGTTGCTTTCGCGGGAATAACTAATTTATTTTCACGCGAATGGAAACAGTTGCTTTCGCGGGAATAAACATTTCATTTTCACGCGAATACAAACCAATGCTTTCGCGGGAATAAATAATTTATTTTCACACGAATGGAAACCGTTGCTTTCGCGGGAATAAACATTTTATTTTCACGCGAATACAAACCAATGCTTCCGCGGGAATAAATACTTTATTTTCACGCGAATGGAAACCGTTGCTTTCGCGGGAATAAAAAAATTACTTTCACGCGAATGAAACAGGAATATTTCACGCGAATAACACTATTCTGATAGAGTTTTCGCGTGAGTGTTTTTATTGGTTATAAGTTAAATGAGTAGGAGTGACTTATAGTATATAAGAACAACTCTCTCTACATAAAAATCATTCTCTTCAGCAATAACCTCAGGAGCATCAACTACTACAATAACCTCAGGAGTATCAACTACTACAGCTGATTTTCTTGGTGATAAGGTAAGAATTAATAAAAAACTATTTTAATCGAAGCTAAAATGTAATTATTTTACAACACTGTTTAATCATCCTATACTAACACATAACTTTTTTTATTTTAGTTCATTATGAGTTCAAAGCCATATACAATAACAGACTTCCTCCCAGAGATTTATCACCAGTATATCAAAGAAAATGTAGCCGTGCAGGAAAATGCGAAATATCCATTAACATTGCAAGCTGTGTTATTCTGTATAACACAGCATTTGCTAACTTTAGCATCTTTATACGGAGAGCTACCCATACAGTACCAACCACATTCATTACACCGGAATGCTGACAATCAGAAAACATTATTAAAACTAACAATTCAAAACAATTTTGAGACAGTTTTGAAAATGTCTAAAAACGTAAATATTAACCATTTTTTAAAAAAAATTAAGAAAAAGGTATGGGATCAAGATCTCACAGAAAGATTAGTTAAAGCCCAATGGAGTGAAGAACTAATGCTCAAGTTTAAACCTATTATTTTACGATATATTCAAACAGATGAATGTTTATATTCATCTATTACTTCGTTTGAAGTTATGTTATGGCTTTTTCAAGAATATAAACTTTAATATATACAATCATACAATATTCAGTTTCTATTCAATGTACATAAATATATATATATAGCTATCGAAAAAGTTATCGAAACTTAAATGCCATACATTCAAAATTTAGATGTCATATAAGCTCTAATTAAGTTCGAGTTATGTAAAAAATTATCAAAACTTGAATGTCATACATTCAAAATCTATATTCCATATAAGTTCAAATCAAGTAAAAAAATAATCAAAACTCAAACGCCACTTAATTGCCACTCAAATGCCACTCAAATACCCCTCAAATAAAATACAATATAAACTCGGCGAATTCATCCAACGTCGTAACTCATTGCATAACCCCCAAGATTTAATCCACAAAAAAACACTTGGTAGGGAGATCTGCTCATATATTACTACTAGGATGAATTCACTAATCGGATCCTGGCAACTGGTAAAACTGGTTCTCCTTTCACTTGCAGAGCTTTGCAACAACTATTGCCCCAACTGAAGGAAAAGTCTGAAAAGATAATAATGAAAACAATGTTGCAGAAAAACAGTAACAAGTGCAACAGACCAACTTCATGTGACCCCCGAAACCTCAGCCCCATTGAGCATTATCGTAGCTCAAAATTGCCCAACAAAGTTATTCACCAAAAAGGATACCTGCATGAGCAAGAATGCATGCCTCCACAGCCTTGACCCAATCCCAACTAGCACCTAATGTAAATTTTAAGGATTGTCTCCTTACTCGTGTCAAGTACAATAACTCCCCCCCCCCCCACACACACGCATGCACGCACACACACGCACACACGCACGCACACATGCACGCACTTAGGTGATTGTAAGTCATCTGACCCACAATAATGGATGTATTAGAAAGAAATGTCTCACAAAAGAAACGTCAAATCCATATCTAGTTATGTAATACCATTATTGATGAGTTGCTTTGTTTAGGAAAATAATGTGCAAAACTAGTATTCCTTAGCATAACCTGCTCATCGTTCAATTATGTTTGAAGTTTTGTTCAGTGGGTGATTGATTGTCAAGTAAGAAATATTGCTTGCAAATAACTTTGCTAAAAAAATAACTTTTACATACCTTGCTTCCCTGTGGTTAGCACATACAAATCAATAAAACTTCTCCATTGTGGCTTTAGTAACTCAAAGATGTGAGCGCGGGCAATGGGAATGCCCGTATTTGCTTGCTTGTGTGAGCCTGTCTTTTCATAGAAATAGACGCTTGAACTGCTACACTGAGATAAATTAAAACTGATATAAAGACATCACATTAGATTAATCTAATGTTTTGTATGAGTTTGAACTTGCTATTTGGCTCAAACCAGAGATATTTGCGGGCTAAATGTTTCCGCTAACAATAATGTAATCAGGTACAATGAAATGTTTATTATTAAGTTACTAAGTGGGTATTTATGCTTCAAATACTGTGAAGTATTCCGCTACCTTCACGGATACAACTAAAGCATATTGCTAGCCAGCAATATGCCTAGTTCTTAGCAATAACTATAACAGCTAGCTGTTGGCAATCGAGTTTGCCTCAAAATCTTCAACTCCTGCTCTCCAGCTCACAGCTTCCAGCTGCTACAAAGTCTACCACTGAGATTGCACTTAGTATCCTCCTTCAATGTCTCCAACAACACACTACACCAAGGGTTAGCCAACAGGCACAACAGATGAGTAGCAGTTCCAGTGGTAATACAGTTTATCATCTCTAAGATACAATACAGGTGGGAATCCAATCCTAACTGAGCCTTAGAGTTGCTCTACGAAACTGTAGAAGTTGGTCTGGTTATAACATTTCCCCCAGGATGTATCAATGCTAAATAAGGTAGTTGTCAATTGATCAGTACAATGACATACTTAAAACCAATCAATCAACTAATATTCATTTACTAACATAAACACATTAATAGTTGATCATTAGTCTTGCAGCTAGTTCTCTAGGCTCCACCTCTTCTCTAGTTGTTGTACCATCACTGCATCATCCTCTCATCATAGCGTGCATCTCTTACCTTTGCTCCCCCTTGTTTGGTTATTATGTGTCTCCTACTTCATTAGCCGTGCCAGCAAGTGGCTCCATCCCTATGCATTAGCTAGGAGATGATGTAATGTGGCTAAGGGGTAGCTCAGGCTATATTGAGGTAGCTTAAGGCAGCTTGATGTTTAGGGAACTGAAAGGGGTTTCTTTTGGTGCGTGCTGGATGGAAAATGGTTGAGTATTGCTCATTCCACATCCTGATTTTGTTGTTAATCTAATCGTCCAGTTTGTATCCATATAAAACGAGGAGAGCTGTTTTTCAGGGCCCTGAGTTTTTGGCTACTCTGGGTAGATTGGCACTGTTCAGGCAGGAGGAGTGTGCTATTGTTGTTGGGGGGATGAGACACTTGGGGATCAGATAAAATGAGTCTATATTCATGGGGTGTAGAGAAAAATTGTAGGTCCAAGGGGTGGGGGTGTTGGTACTATAATAGAGTGCACTAAAGTGATCCACAATACGACATTGCGAGACATAAGTTTCTGTACAATTGTTTTACTGGAGAAAATTGATCTATGATGCGATTTGGATTTGCATTTCCTTTGAAAACCGAGGGTGTTTATTGGTTTGCTATTTCTAACAATTTCTGTGGAGACACATTAAGTACAGTTAAACTTGCCAATGAGCGATAGTTGAAGTTTCACTCATACAACTCGTCCTTGGTTTATTACTCACATTACTACCTTCCAGTATCCATAAACTTCAGCATTCTTTCACAATACTTTTTGTTAAGTTAATTGTCTCATTAGTGAATGTTAGATGAACGAAGACACATGGGTCAGCGCACAGCTAACACCTCTAATATTCTGTATTGAGCTGAAAAAAACAGATAGGGAAAGAGAGATAGAGATGATAGAGTGGAGCATCGGTAGAACAGAGCAGGGGTGAAGCAAGATAGAGGGTGAGGAGTGGTGCAGGGTGGGAAAATGGTGAGGCTGAAACAGTAGGGGAGCGGGAAAAAATAGAACTGGCTGACATATAATGATATTTGAGTACAACAGATAATACTGCTAGTTAGTGCACAAGAGAAAACCGTTTCGAGCTCTCCTGTAAATAATAACTCTAAACAGCAAAAATGACCAAAGACAACTTTCATCGACTGACCTTTAAAGGAATACATTAATGAGGTAGTGCACATACGGCTCCAGTCTAGTATATTTTTTAAAAAAACCTGCTCATAAGATGTTAGTTCTCAAGGTGTAGCCTCTACCAACAACCAAAAGACTAGCGATTACATATTCATTGCTAGGGTGTCATTGCTAGGGTGGCGAAGTGAGTTTTTATATTGTCTTCGGTTGTATTATTCACACGTTTTGTTATAATTAATGGTTGCATTTTGTTATGCGTTTACACTCTGTGAGGTAAGGTTGTAAAAGTCGTTTCATTTACAAAACCTGGCCGCAGCAGTTCAGAGCTGTTGTGAGTTAGTTATATTTTTGTAAAAAGTAACGAATCATAGAAACAGAAACTCAAGTATTAGCAGTTGAAAATTTCAGCTATTGCCAAAACATTAGACAGGAATTAAAAATTCAAACAGTGGTATGAGGCAAACTTCAAGATATGCTAGCTAAAGGTAGAACTCTTGAACAGCTGAGCTTGGGAATCCAAAAAAAATGTTTAACTCACTCAATGATTTCTCTGTTTAAAGCTTACCAGGATCTCAAGTTATGGTCAGTTGCTGCTTAGTTTGACCTGCTACTACAGTCTCACAAGCATCATTGCAGTGTGGTTATGTGAAGGTGCGGCACTATAGGTGATAAATACATATGTAATAGTATATAGCATACATACGGTCATATAAAGGTGGATTTATACATCATTTGGATCTACAACAGTTGAAAGGTTACGCAGTTGCAAAAACTCAGAGCCGTTTTGTAAGGCATTTGAGCCTGGACCTGAGACTGAGTGCTTTGCCTTTGAGCCACGCTGACTTTGTGGTTGTGGCAGCTTATAGTAGCAGATATATGCATGAGATGATGAAATGGGAATGTAACTAGACAGTTAGTATGTTTCCATGTAACAATTAATTTCTCGATTAGTGTGGCACCAAAGAAAGTTTGTCATGTTCACTCTATTGTCAGTGCATCCCGCAGAGTATAGGACTGCACAGGGCCAGAGTAGAATCAAGCAGTAGGAGTTCTGTAGTCGTACAATATTGACCACCTCTATACGACTAAGTTTACTAGACTGTGAGTTTGACAACACTGTTTTCTTATTTCGAGGGTGCTGGGTGCATTGCCACGACCTCTCACATTTGCACTCCTCAGTTATTTATAAGAGTAGCCTGAGATTCTAACTCTGCTGACAACAACATCATTTTCGAGTAGCAAGTGAGACAGAATGAAACTTTTAAAAAAATAAATTATTTATTAAATGTTTCAATTTTCAAGTCAGCAGTTTAAATTTAAATTAGAAGTTAGAATGTTTTTTTTTTTATTACGGTAACAGGCCTGATTTGTCCATTACTTTAGTTGATGTTTGAGTTGAGAGTTGTCTTTTCAAACATATTTCAAGTATTTGTTGTGGGATTGTCTTCTCTGAGTTTAGCCTAGGCTCTAAGAAATTTATTGGTTTACGGCATTCCACCTACCGCCTCCTCATTGCAGATTCTATGCAACTCAGTCTTAAAGCTAGTCTAGCTAGCCACAGTTTATTATGTTTTAACGCAAACCCGTCAAGAAAACGAAAAGGTGAAAGAAAATATCTTCATGTTCCCACTCTGAACATGCATTGCCTGGCATAATGACTTATCTTTTATGGCAGTTGGGTTGATGTGAGCACTGAATCGTAGTGGCGACGATCAGTTGCTACTGATCGATCCTATAATTATTATTGTTTTGTTATTGTTATTTTTATTGTTATGATGATGATTATTATTAATTAAATATTTATTATTATAATTATTATTTTGAAAGTTTGTTGGTATAGTGACAGTCAGTGACAGTCATATATATCATAATAATTATGATATATATGACTGTCACTGACTATACCAACAAACTTTCAAAAGATAATAATTAATTGTTATTAATTAGTTAGCTTCTATTATCTGTTGTAACTAAAACGACACACTACACACACAGTAAATACCGTGTAGTGTGTTGTTTTAGTTACAACAAATAGAAGCTAACTAATTAATAACAATTGTTATTATAATAATAATAATTAATTATAATAAGTATCAATAATAAATAATATTGTTACTTATTAGCTAAAATTTTATTAATAATTATGGTAATGAATGGGGGAATTATCACCAGAAAGTAGTACTAATAGTAGATTAAAAAGAATTTGGTTATTTACTAATATCATCAGTGAATGATGATGAAGAATGATTTTAATAATAATAATTATAATTATAACAAATTTTAAAAGCTACAGTCAGTTCTTTGAGATAAAATTGACTTTTACTACTGTTTATCCTAAACAGTACTATTAAATACAGTGTTATAAATGCTTATAATAATGTTATAAGTAATATTGTAGTTATTCAGTATTGTTGTTTTATTAATATTACACCTCCTAGTGTTTATGATCATTGTATTATTATAATTATTATTAATATAAAATAAATTGTTTAGCGCTGTTTTCTTACTATTGCTGTAAAAATAGTAAAACAACACTAAATAAATATTACAGCTGATCTTTAGTAAGTTTTGATAATTATCATTCAGTTAAACATTTTTTAATCCTAGTTACTGTGTTAGTGCACAACTTCCTTCATGTTAGTCTGTGATGTTTTAGATAATTCTAGTCTGTAGAGTAATTTCTTGTTAATACAATGACACATAACTTTCCCATGTCACCACACTAACACTTTATCAGTACAAGTTTTAGATATTGCTTTTAGTCGAAAAAGTGCATCGGCAGCTGTCAGATTTCCAGGTAACTAGCTATGTTCACTCACTCGTAAACACAATCACATGTTATAAAAGTTATGGTTAATGAACTTTTTCCATTTGCTAACCAGTTCTGTATTTCTTATGAAAGCTGAAACAGCAGCAGCTGGATCACATAGCGGGCTGATTGCAAAACTATCCTAATAACATTAAAATTTGTCATAGATAAGTACTTTTATCACCAGTTGTTGTTATTAATAATCATCGTTATTAGTCATAATGACGGATGATGAATAGTAGTTGTTCTGGTAATAATAATTTGATTCAAGTAACACTTATTAGTATTAACAAAATATGGTTCAGCATGCTGCTCTATGATTATTAGTTTCCCAACATTAGTTGCGTTACAATAATGCTGTTGGTCTAACTGGTATAATATTAAAATTGGTCAGGCATAAACCAAAGGTTATTCCAGAGATAAATTAGAATTTGGTGCTAAAATTGTTAATGGTAACTGTTAGTGGTAGCAATAAGATGAAAAAATAATTGTCCTCCGTCCTAGCCTTTGCAGTTATGCTAATATAATAAACATTGCTTGTGACATGGCTAATGCACAAATGCCTACTGCAAAAAAATTACTGTGTCGTCTTTGAAAAAGATTCACAAAATCAAAATGAGTAAGTCACACTACTATAAACAATGTATTATTCGAATTCTCACTTAAAGTTTGTAGTTGCATGAGAAAAAAAAGTTTACGATCATTTTTAGTTATACTTTTAGCTACATAATGCAATGTGTTTTCTATTTCTCTGGGCTTTGCTCAAAAGATAGTAAACAAACTGCTTTTTCCTCATAAAAAATTGGCTAATGTTTAAGTATATATTTTTAGGAATGGTTTTGCCCATCTCATCTTGCACCCATGACGCTCTTGAACTAGCTATAACACAGAATAACGTAGTATTTTTTGTTATTATCATCAAGATTACATTGTTATTTATCATGTTGCATTTTGAACATTGCTCCATTTTTGATAATTAAGACATTTTTTGTTTACAAATAATGATGGTTTTGATTACACTGCCTAAAGCTACGTTCACACTATGCGATTCTCGGCCGAGTGGGAGGAGCAAAAAATCGGCTCACAAGTGTGAACAGTAAAATCTTAACGATTTTACAATCGGTGGCAGATTTTTTTTCATTGGGCAGTGATGGTTCTCTGTACGATTATCGGCCTGTCTAGCCAATCAACATCCACATCACAGCGTTTCAATTTAATGCTTTTCAATAAACTTGCAGCTGCTTGATAATTATTATTTTAACCAATTTTAGACTATTTTTAATATTTCCCTGATCAACTGCAAGTCTTGTTTACTAGCAGAATATTAAGGTGGGTATACTAACCATTGTCAATATAAATAAAAAACAAGAACCAGCGCCATGATTATAATAAATAATTGCATTGAAAAAAGTTATCATTTATTTATTATTCATTATAATTAATTGAGTATACTACTTACCATTATTTATTATTATTATTATTTGTAATTAATTTCTTATTATTGATGAGTGAAGAAATGGTATAATTTATTTAAATATCTGATAATATTAGCTATATTATTAATAATAATCATTAATAATAATGTTCTGTAATTATCAATTAAATGCGGTATCTTGACAACATGTCAAGGCCATACAATATCGGGCACAAAAAATCACAAGTGTGAATTCTTCTAAATAATCGGAAGAGCAACTCCCGATTCCTCCAGATAATCGCATGGCCGAGAATCGTATAGTGTGAACGTAGCTTTAGTCGTTCTGTTTTGTACTACAAGGGTCATTTAAATATAAATTGAAACATGCAAATTTTTAGCATGGTATTAATTCAAGTATTTTTTGCAAGAATTCATAGCTAGAACCAGTAGTAGAAAACTCATCAGGAATGCATCCAAACAAAACGTGGTGGCAGCTGTTTTTTAAACAAAATTTATTATTTTTTACATATATAAGTACTATTTTATTATGCATAACTGAAAAGCGTGTGAAAAGAACTTCAGTTTTTTATATGAATTACTACAGATACATTAATACGTCTGCTAATAAAAAGGCGAACGCGCATCATCTCGTTGAAAATAAACAATGTTCGAAGAATGTCCAAAACTTATGCATTCATTGCCATCGCTATCGATTGAAATCGTGCCCCGCAGTAGCTTCAGGTGCAAACAATTATTGCTACATCTCAGATGCCCCGCCATAGTAGTGCGTGAATGATCTCCTATTCTTGTTTTCAACATATTATAAGTTATTACAGTTAAATTTAGTTTCAAACCCCATCAATTTACTATCATATCCAGCCGAGTAATTAATTTGTCTAACAAGGGTTGTTGGTGCTACGCTAGATTGTTATAATTTTCAATGCTTCAAGGTATTTTATTTGCTTTCGCAGTTGTTAAAATGGTCATAATCACTTATTATAATATTAATAACAAGTAATTTGGTATGATCCATGGATATTAATATTTTTGTTTTTTACCAGTCAATAGTTGCTGTAATTAGACGCTGATCAGGCAATTTATGTTAGTTTATCAAAGTGATGCCCTCTTTGAGTACATGCTGCCTTCCGATGTTGTTTTTATTATAATAATCCCACATTGATCCGACTGTTAGGCCTACTATTTTTATCACTAACAACATCATCAACTCATGAATAATAATAATAATAATAATAATGATAATGATAATGATGACGATGACGATGACGCTGGCGCTGACGCTGATAATGATAATGATAATAAATTACTGTTGCGAGTATTGTTATTATTACTTCTGGTTGATAAAAATCATAATTTTTCTTGCTTTGGATAATAAATACATACCATCCTTATTAACAATTAAATAGGTATTCTCATCCCGGAGCAAAAACATGGTAAGTCTTTTCGTTTGGATGTTTAGAATGAGAGTTTTGACTTTTTTTCTAAACTTACGGTCAGAATATTTCAAATAACTTGGGACTCAAAACGAGTAGACACTGAAACTGCATTGACTAGCTAATACTAGAGCGTATCAGTTTTACATTCAACTAACTCTAAGGCTTAAATCGTGAACTGGCAATTAATATCTGAAGTGTTCATAAAACTATTCTTTTTCCGCACCTTGAGAAATTGCTGAAGATTTCAAGTTAATTATTTCCGAAAAGTTTTGATTATATTATTGCTGTATCATTGATTTTTTTAATGTGAAAAGTTGTTGTATCTAAAACTCACCAATAGCATTCTTTTCTAAGATAATTTCATGGTTTGTTCCAAACCACTAGATTTCTTCCAAGGATTCACATTCACTGTGAGGCAACTCGCATATGCCTGACTGATTTTTTTTAGGCTGAAGGGTTATCTTGGACTTATTTGACAATGGTGCACACAGCTGTCCGGTTTTCACTGATTCAAAAATTTGTTATTCAAGCATGTTGTGAAAATACTCAATCATGTAGGTCTTTGTAATAAATCGGTACATTTTGTGTGTTTTGATAACATAATTTATGTTTTTTATCCGGTGACTGACATACAACAGCACCGACAAATGTTTGAAAAGTACTGATTATTATAATCATAGCACAGTTTAACAGTAATTTAGTTATTAAGTAAAAAAAAATATATATGTGGTCAGTAGAAAAAAATCTCTCTGTAGCTGTACCATTCTTTTTCATCAGCGTCGTCCACTGACATATATTTAGTCATGCAAATGGAGGAAATACAATTAATACTATGTGACAATGTTTCTTTACGATTTTCAGTACTACACAGTAATTAAGCAAAGCCTGTAACTTGTTTTTATGCTCAATTAATTTGCCTCCCTGAGTTTCCAGCATTTCATGAAATGAAGTAACAGAATTTACTGTAGCATTTTTTTAACTTTATTCTCATGTGATTTAGAACACTGTGATGCTCAAACTTTTGATCCCATTACAACAAACAGGTATTGCCTTACATTTCGATGCTATTCTTAGAAACCCAGAAAAGATGTTTTAAAAACTTTCATGTCTGAGCTACGTTATAGTTATTATTATTAATGACCACAATAAGAATTATTAATATTATTATTAGTCATAATTGTTAAATATTATTGATTATAATATTTCTTATCATTATAATCAGTAAGCAACTTTTTCTATAAAACTCAATGGAAATAACACCTTTTATTGTCAACTGATAAAACAACTTTTTTCTCCATTATATTTTATTATTTTCTGTACCAAGTTCACGTCGCTCACTATCGAGCTGGCACTGGCAAAAGGAACTGTATGCTCAAAAAAATAGTTCAAATTAAACAATTATTTGTAACTTGAGTGATTCAAAAGTGACTAAGTTGACCTCGACAGTCCTGTTCCACCCTATAAAGTTATCTTACTCGACAACTTAGTTGTCATGTTGCTTAAAGGGGATCAAAGGTAACTTTTGCTAGCTTGCATCCAAAGAAACAACAAGATAACTGATTCAAGAGGATACGCTCACCCTTGTGAGACACTTTGCAAACAGGAATCATAAAGTTTACATTTGGTGTCAAATGATCATCAGTAGGTCCAAGGTCATGATAGCTGGTTCAAACTGACTGGAATAGAATTGGTATACATACGAAGAAGGCATTTTATTATTCGTGAAAATGCGATTTGGTGTCAATAGAAGCATTTTTAATTTTTTTAAAACTCTTATTTGTGTTGCAATTTATCAGAAATGACCCACATAAATGTATGCTCCTGGTTTAATAAAAGCAATACAATCGATGATAATAATTTGTAATCACAATTTCTTTCAGTACACTAGCTAAAGAAAAAGTTATGGTATATTGATGTGTATCTTATCATCTACATGTCTGAGTAATATTCATCCGTCATGATTATTATCACTCGTCTGCCAGAGCGCTCTCCAGATGGTCAGGAGGGGCGGCACGCCCTAGTGACTTTCATGGCTGCCCTAATTTTTTTTCAAAAAACAAAGGAAAGTTTGGTTAGCACAAGCTTTTAGCATCATGATTGCTGATTATTTTCATTGCCTTGGGATCTATTTTATTTACAGTCTTAGGTGGGAGCATTTATGGTACATCGTCTCACGCTCGGCTAATGATTCTGCTCTTTCAACTCAGTATAATAATGGGTCGATTACCTTGTTTTCATAATCATGTCAAAACGATCTAGTTGAACTTTTTACTATCAGTCTGCTTAGGCTTCAGGTGCTTGTTCCATTTGATTCTTTTTTGTAGCTTATGTTTATTAATATTACCATTATTATTACATTTAATTATAAATTGGATTTCACAGAGTCCATCGAAGTTAAACTATCACTGTTGTACTCATTCTTCCCCTGTTTTTTTTTTCTTTTCAATAAAAGTATTATTAATACAATTATTATTTACATTGTTATAAAACTTGGCAGTATAGTTATACCCTCAAAGGTTACTGTAGTCCATAAATAAAAATTGAAAAACAACCATTATTAATCAGTAGATATTACAATCACCAATGTTGGAGTAGTTTGCTTTGAATGACAATAGAAGTTATTATTTATTACGATATTTATTAATAATTTTTGCTATTTATTAATAAGTTTGAGTTATATTAATAATTTCTAAAAGTAAAGTCAAATTTCATTATTATTTTGCTATTTAATAAGTTGTGATAGTTTTTTTATGATTAACAGCAACAAGTAGCAAGAGACAACACTGAATGGTTAGCATTCATTCAATATAAAAATTTATCATAAATAAATATTTTGTTTATTTAATACTTAATAAAAAAAATTATAATGTCATTTTGTCGTATTGTATTTATAGATAATGACAACTACATACCTACATAAACTGACTAAATATTATTCCTGCCAATCAATGCTATTATTCAGGCCTTCTACCATACTTTACAGCATTCATTAATTGTCATTCATCACACACTTTGTTTTAACTGCATATTAATTTGACTTTGCTTGTTTGCCTGTTTGTTTGAGATGTGCCTCTCAGGCAACCCTAACGACGCTTCTTATTTCATCATGGATCATTCCTATACGATTGCTTTGCAAAATGCAATGCAAACATGTAATTCCGTTGATGGTTTTAATCAAAAGAGTTAGTTGCCACTGCTCATTTTCTACTATTTAAGGGCTGTGTCAAATCTCTTTTTTTGCACTTTAAAGTAATTGAAAACTAAGTAATTAGAGTGATACTGACAGTCTCTTTGATTCTCTTAATCATTTCATTATGGTTATTATTTTTCTGGATACCTCATACTATGAACAAATTAAAGCTGTCGCTATACCTGAATGTTTCATTATGATAACAAAAATTATCGGAAGGCTTGTTTGTCATATGAAAAATAATTCGAGATAATATACCATATTTTCTGTTGTCATTTTATAATTCTGTGTCTTGTTAGAATTATTTAGCACCCTCCCCATGCCTTGTTGTTCACCTAATATCATTTATACATTTTCTAATTAATCATAAACTATTTGCCATTATCATTTACTATACAGCAGCAACAAATATGTATACAATTTTTCGTTATGATTTTTCCTTAGGTTTTTGGTTGGAATAGGAATAGGATTTTTTATTATTAATAGAATAGGTTTTTGTAGACTGCCATTATTTTCAATTATTCCAAGTTCAGAGTTGTACACAGAAAATAATTTCTTAATACAAGTTTATTCATCACATCGCTCTCTGGCTACGCATGTATTTTTGTGTGGGTGTCAGCAATACGTCTGATCAACCGTCATTTCTCTATTTATCAAGTTGCTTCAGCCCTTAAATATTCAATATCTTGGTCAACCTATGCAAAAGTAACAGCCATAAATTTGAAAGGTTGGTTCTGTACAGTACACACAATTTTGAAATAGTCAGGGTACTTTGCAAATAAAATTTTCTGTGACTGGCAGAAACTGTGTAAATGCATTCACTATAACGCCTGAGCAACTGCAACTCGGGAGTTTTTGATTCCTAAAGTATCTTCACTCTTGGAATGTACCAAAGATCCACAGCTAGGTATCAACAACCAACCTTAAATAATAACAGTCAATGCTGTGTTAACACATTTATTCGGCTATATCAGAAAGCGCAGCTGATCTCTATAAATTAGTAATTTTTATTATGGGTTATTAGTTGTAATACCATAATCGTCAGTACTTTTTTCAATGATCATTGCCATTAATTGATAAAACAATTCACCGATTGACAACGATCTAAAAAATTGAACCAATGAATCCTCATTTATTTGTCATTATGGTTAGCATCAAAATAATACTAATTTATTAATTAAGATAATTATTATTAATTAATAACGATATTTCAAGCTGTCATTATTGACGAATTTTATTCACAATCTGAGTCAAATGGAAAATTGTCTAAAATCCATAATATTGTCATATTATTAGTTGTAATACCAATTATTATTATTGTATTGTTGGCAATAATCAAGCATTTTAGTGCAGCAAAAATGTGTAAATGCATCTTTCTTTTGTTCATTGCAACAATTTCAGCTTTGTTATTGTGTACCCGAAACACTCAACAATTACAGTGCAGGTATTTTGGTATCTCAATACTTATTCTCCCATGTCTGGTCTCTCCGGCTATTTACTGCCGGAACCAATTGTTATGGAAGTCTCTTTTGACGGTTGAGTGAATATTGAAAAGTCCATGAAGATTAAATTTGAGAAACTTTTGGTGTAATCAATTGTTTGTTTTTATACTTGTCAACCCAAGTGAATTTGTACACCAGTCGCAAGTGCTTATTACTGAATCGGCTCATACTGTTAACATTGCTACTACTACTACTACTACTACTACTACTACTACTACTACTGCTACTACTGCTACTACTGCTACTACTGCTACTACTGCTACTACTGCTACTACTGCTACTACTGCTACTACTGCTACTACTGCTACTACTGCTACTACTGCTACTACTGCTACTACTGCTACTACTGCTACTACTGCTACTACTGCTACTACTGCTACTACTGCTACTACTGCTACTACTGCTACTACTGCTACTACTGCTACTACTGCTACTACTGCTACTACTGCTACTACTGCTACTACTGCTACTACTGCTACTACTGCTACTACTGCTACTACTGCTACTACTGCTACTACTGCTACTACTGCTACTACTGCTACTACTGCTACTACTGCTACTACTGCTACTACTGCTACTACTGCTACTACTGCTACTACTGCTACTACTGCTACTACTGCTACTACTGCTACTACTGCTACTACTGCTACTACTGCTACTACTGCTACTACTGCTACTACTGCTACTACTGCTACTACTGCTACTACTGCTACTACTGCTACTACTGCTACTACTGCTACTACTGCTACTACTGCTACTACATGTACTGCTAGTTTTACTCTTCTTGATACTGCTAAAAATACTGTTAATAAACGGTTGGTGCATCTATCACTAGTAAGTTACTACTAGTGTCGCTGCTATTCCTTTAGCTACCACGGTTGTTATTACATTTAATAATAATGTGACTCCCTTCAATGATTCAGTCATTTCTCCTTTTACGACTACTGCTGTCACTTCCTTCGCTATTATTGTTGTTACTGATTTTACTGTTACTGCTAATAGACCCTTTACTACTATACTACTGTTGTTGCCATCTACCACTGCTACAACGGCCAAAACTTGTATTGCTACTATTCCTTCTACCCCTACCCCTTTTTTGGCTATTGATGTTGCTGGAAATATTCTTCCATTACTACTACTGCTGCTGCCGCCACCACCACTACCACCACCACCGGTTTTTCTTTGCTCAAAGCTAGTAATTGTTGTCCGAAAAATGTGCTGTTGCCGCATTCTTATGGCATTTTTGTTCTAACACTGCTTCTTTGATAGTTGCTAATACAAAAGTATGCAGCCATATCAAGAAATTTGCGGAGAGTTGAAACCGCTGCAGTTATGCCAATTATGTTTACATGAAAGTGTAGAGCAACACAACTTCTACCATTTCATGTAAAATATTGTCAGTGCAGCAGTTTCTTATATTACATATTAACAATCTGGTGCAAAATATCCGAAAAAAATAATAAAAAATTGAAAGCTATCCCAGAAAAATTTAACTGATGATGGCACAGTAAGCATGTGGGTCTGGTTTCTTTTGATCAATTTTTATTTTTTGTATAGTCTGACAGTTTTCTATCTGCAAACTTTAATGTTTCAACATATCTTATATGCTTGGTTGGCAGCTAACCTGTTTTAGATATGTCATGTATAATTCAATAAGGAATTAGTGACAGACTTTTTCGATCATTGGTTATCTTATCTTATTGTGATCATTTGTAGCCTGAGTCCAGGTATGCTGAGGTAGGTGAAAGGCGGCCTCATCCATTGGCAAGTAGTTCTCTAAAAAACAGGAAGCTGGGGCTATGATAGCATCATGTCGCCATTCATTGATTTTTAAAGCCTTGAACATGGAGAGGGGAGAAATTTACGCCTACACATACACCCATACACACTACAGGTAACTGGAAACTTGCTTTTTATATCATGATTAGACCTTAAAGTTTATGTGATGAAGTTTTCTCAAAATCTCTATTGAAAGCTGACATGTCGAAGTAAAAAATGACATAAGTTTGCGTATTTGCTACCAATCATTGCGCTTATTTATGAATAATCAATGGTTGATATAAAATATCTTGGTTTGAAACATTTTCATGCAGAAAATATGATGAATTTAGAGAGTTTTACTGCTGTCAAATCAGTTGCCAATTTATTCTGCAGCTATTATACAGTTTTATAAATTGACAAAACTAAAAATGCCTCCAAATACTTTGTGGTCGGCGCTGTGTAGTACAACTAGCATGCAAACATAATGTAATGTACCAGACTGTTGGTATTTGACTGCAATACAGACATTTTTCTTGTGCTCACTTGAGCTTGTTTTGGCTGTGATCACTCTTTTCGAATTTTTCTACAGTAACAGGTGATCATGCTAAACTTGTGTATTTTCGTCAATCTGCTCTTTACACGCATGTTTTGAATTCTGAATACCTGTCTTGTTGAAGAAATGCTTCCCCCAGGCAAAGTTTGTGGCTCTCGGAATTATTACTATGTTTCCACATCATGACAAATTGGCGATACTGCCGGCGATAAAGGGAAATTCCAATTGGAAACAGCACTGTCGACAAATTTGTCGTGAGACTTGTCGACAAACATTTGTCGCTCTCTGAAAGCGAAAAATTGGCGATAAGCAGAATTCCAGATGTTTATTGCTATTGGAAACGCTAATGTCGCCAAAGGCGATGAAACCAGACATGCGTAATAAAACAGGAAACCACAATTTATCCATTGTAACCGCATGGCATCCGTTAGCTAGTGTGTGTTTATATTTAACTAACGAGGATCGTTTGTGGTTTATTACACAGTTATTTATGAAACAATACAACTGATTTGAAACGAATGAATCTTAGCTGCTGGTAATTAATTATTGCAGTGGTGAAAAACAAATGGTAGTATTTTTTTTAGCAAAAATTTACTTGGTTATTTATTATAATTATTATTATTTATTTATTTATTTATTTATTACTAACTAATAATAATAAATAAGATAATTTATTGAATCATAGCCCGTGTGCTACTAAAATTCTTTGTCACCACACAGCTTCCTTAGCTAGCCAACAACTCAGTGATGTTTTATTCATATATTTCACAATAGAGGAAAATAATAATAAAAACAGCCTGCAACGCTAGTCGGCTAAATTGCACTCAACAGCACACTGACTGCAACTGCCTCTGTGGGCGTGGTTTAACCAACGGCGATAAACTTTTAGTCGTGGAAATATATGCCCTTGTCACTAATTATTTGTGGTAGCAAACCACAGAGATTTGGCGATATTTTGTCATGATGTGGAAACATAGTAAATGTGTCATGACTCAATCTGGCTGCAGGAAGTGGACCCAGTGTTGCATCAATCCCCAAAAAAAAAATTTCAAATGTTTTGCATGCAAAGGCCCATAATTGAAGTTGCCAGGTTAGCGTTTTTAATATGAATCAGCAAAAGTGTGCGGTTGATGTATTATTTAAAAAACTATATAGTGGCTACAAAAGACAATCAATACCCTGGTAACCATACACTCGTTGTTTTTCGCATGTCATTTTAGATGAGCTGCAAGCGGGTGTGTGACCAGTGGTGCTGGGTTGAGCACTGGAGAGACCACTGAACAAGCTAACAGTTATTTGTTTCGCTTGGGGGCAATAACTCGACATATGACTAACAATGGTAGGTGCAAGTTCACAACCTACTCTCGATATTACTATCACCTCAGCTAATCTCATATTTTGTTTCTATTGCTCGCTACTTCCACAACATCACAACTACTAACGCGTTCAAAAACGATATGACTGTCAGTTGTAAGATTGTAGTAACAACGCTTCATAGTTCTGTCAACCTGGTAGTGAATTAAAATATTAAGTTAATTGAATGTGTTTTATGACGGAGATTAATGTATCATGTCAACTGTCTCTGGTAAATTTTTTCATTACATTGTTGATGTGATGATTATAGTCTAACGGAACAAAGCATGGATTTTGTTGCTTTGAACATAGGAAGAAGGCAGCGAATTGAACAGGCAGCAGGGTCATGGAGCTTACACCAGAACATTAAGCAGCCCAGACCATTTTATGTTAACATTCCTAGCATTCGTTTGCAAAGCTACTTGCTTTAGGTGCTGTGTCAGAGAATTTTGACTGAATTTGGCTCAATTGCTCTATTTCAGCTGATACATAATTATTCTTATTACGGTAAAAAGCGTCACCGTATAGCTGGTGCTGACATCTTTATGTAACGTTTTTTTCAGTTGACAACTAGTTTCATCCATAAAATGTTTAAATGAGTACTGTTTTCGTCCTAGAAAGATGAATAATGGTAAAAGTCGATAACTTTTTTGTTTTTTTATTGCTTCACAAAGCTGCTCAAAAGATATTTTATTAGAAAAGATGGTCGAAAAAGATTGTTTTTGTGTTAATTGTTAATGATAAAATGCACACACTTAATCGATTAAGGCAAAATTTGATATCAAAATACTCCTCTGTTTGTCACAAATCTCAAATGAGTATTTTTATTTGTATCTGTTTCGATTCATTCTTTGGCTGTTCACCAACTTCAGTCAAAATTATATGGTGTCTCATATTAAAAACTCTGACTCATTACAATGTTACAGCAGGCTTTCATATTATCGTGTCTTCTGTACCATGCCATATGTGTGCATTGACAGCTGCAAAATCTGTGCAATTTCAGAAACTGAACAATATACTTAATCTTTCAGTGCGAAGCCAACATCTTGCCTCTAAATACTGAGTTGGTTGAACAACAAGTTCTCAATCGAGGAGTGGATATTGGAGAAACTATACGCAAACTGTCGACCTTAAAAAAATAGTGAGTTTGCTTTAGTGTTTACGAAAGTTTGTTGGATGTGTTTGGTTGAAGTAATATTTATCTACTCCAACAATTATTTTGCGGTTTGAGCTAATTGGTGAAATACGTTCAATAGCATTTATGTAAAGGTGATAATGTTCGTGTTCAATGGCTCCAGTCTCTCCTCTCCAGTTCCCCAGCTCCTATTCCTCAATCCGAGTGTCTTATCTCTAGTCTTACATCGCTAATCTTACAGTTCTAATCTCTAGTCTCTCATCTCTAGTCTATCATCTCTAGTCTCTCTCATCTCTAGCCTCTCTCATCTCTAGTCTCTCATCTCTAGTCTCTCTCATCTCTAGTCTCTCTCATCTCTAGCCCCACATCTATAGTCCCACATCTCTAGTCTCTCATCTCTAGTCTCACATATCTAGTCTCTCATATCTAGTCTCTCATATCTAGTCTTAGATCTCTAGTTTTTCATCTCTAGCTAGAGATGAGAGACT
Organism: Cryptosula pallasiana; assembly: GCA_945261195.1. Taxonomy (NCBI): domain Eukaryota; kingdom Metazoa; phylum Bryozoa; class Gymnolaemata; order Cheilostomatida; family Cryptosulidae; genus Cryptosula; species Cryptosula pallasiana. The sequence continues at coordinate 20,328,998 of OX183134.1, read as the reverse complement.
AGAGATCAGACACTAAAGATGTAAGACTAGAGATGAAAGATTAAAGATGAGAGAATAGAGATGTAAGACTAGAGATGTGAGACTATAGATGAGAGACAAGAGATGTGAGACAAGAGAAGTGGGACTACAGATATGGGACTAGAGCTGTAAGACTAAAAATGAGAGACTACCGATGAGAGCTGTACAACTAGAGATGAGAGACTAGAGATCTATGACACACATGTCTAGTCATACAGGTCTAATCTCTCATCTCTAGTCGTACAGCTCTCATCTTTAGCCTCTCTCATCTCTAGTCTCTCATCTCTAGTCTTACAGCTCTAGTCTTACATCTCTGATATCTAGTCTCTCTCTTCTGTAGTCTCTTTCATTTTTAGTCTTACAGCTCTAGTCCCACATCTATAGTCCTACATCTCTCGTTTCCCATCTCTTATCTCTGTTCTCTAGTTGTACAGCTCTCATCTCTAGTCTCTCTCATTTCTAGTCTTACAGCTCTAGCCCCACATCAATAGTCCCGCATTTCTCGTCTGACGTCTCTAGCCTCTCATCTCTAGTCTTACATATCTAGTCTTACATATCTAGTCACTCATCTCTGGTCTTAGATCTCCAGTGTCTCATCTCTATTCTCTCATCTCTAGTCATACGTGTCTAGTCTTACAGCTCTAATCTCTCATCTCTAGTCGTACAGCTCTCATCTGTAGTCTCTCTCATCTCTAGTCTCTCATCTCTAGTCTTACATATCTAGTCTTACATATCTAGTCACTCATCTCTGGTCTTAGATCTCCAGTGTCTCATCTCTATTCTCTCATCTCTAGTCATACAGCTCTAATCTCTCATCTCTAGTCGTACAGCTCTCATCTGTAGTCTCTCTCATCTCTAGTCTCTCATCTCTAGTCTTACAGCTCTAATCATACATCTCTAGTCTTACATCTCTGATCCTACAGTTCAAAATTTTCAACTCTAGTCTCTCATCTCTAGTCTCACAGCTCTAGTCCAACATCTATAGTTCCACATCTCTAGTTTTACATCTCCAGTCTCTCATCTATAATTTCTAGTCTCTCAGCTCTAGTCTTACAGCTCTAGTCATACATCTCTAGTCTTATATCTCTGATTTTGTAGTTCTAGTCTCTCATCTCTAGTCTCATTTCTAATCTCACAGCTCTAGTCCAACATCTATAGATCCAAATCTCTAGTTTTACATCTCTAGTCTCTCATCTCTAATCTATCATATCTAGTCTCTCATCTCTAGTCTTACAGCTCCAGTCATACATCTCTAATCTCTCATTTCTAGTCTCACATCTCTAGTCCCACATTTATAGTCCCACATGTCTGGTGTCTCAAATCTAGTCATACATATCTAGTCTTACATCTCTAATGTCTCATCTCTAGTCCTACATCCCTAGTCTTAGATCTCTGATCGTACAGTTCTAATCTATCGTCTCTAGTCTCTCATCTCTAGTCCCTCTCATCTCTAGTCTTACATCTCTAGTCTTACATCTCTAGTCTCTCATCTCTAGTCTTTCAGTTCACTCTTACGCTTTGGTTTTATAAATGTAATATTTCAAGATCGGTAATTTTATGCTTGCTATTCAATTTTGCTCTCTAGAAACTACACCATTGCAAGCAAAGATTACTGATGCAACGTGCTGCATACAACGCTGGAAGCGTCAGATTCTGAAGACAGCAGGTAACTGACTCTTTTTAGCTGTACCAGTTTGAATTTTTTAGTTGGTTGTAGCATGAGGAGTTATTCTTATCCTCAAATGCTTTAGCATGAGAATGATCCATTTATTGTGCTATATTTTAGATTCCAGTGAAGCTCGTGGTAAAGTTAGAGCAAAATTACGCATTCAGCATAGCAAACTGAGAGATTCAATTCAGGATTACCTAAAACAAATCCGGCATGTCCATCTGATAGCTTTGATCAAGCCGTTGACACTATGATTTTTTCTTGGTCAGCATCAGCAGGTTCGTTGCTATTAAATTCATCGATGTACAGACTGTCACCTCCATCTAGCCTCATTCCTTTGCAAAGATGAGATAATTCACTGTCATTGTCTTCTTGTTTGTATTGATCAATTTTACTGTTTTAGAACTACAGCTCACTCCTCAGTTGTTGAAGCTTCTTGAAAAATGTTATCTGGTCCAAAGAACTAAAGAAGAGCTGAAAGTCTTAGAGAGTGGAAAAAGAAAAGCTACTGAAATATTCGAGTAAGTGGCTCATACAACACTTGTAAAACCACATTCACTGTGCAATATTTCTCCACCGCTGTCATAGAACTTATTTATGTGGACATCGAGTCTAATATTTTGTTTAGGCAAAAATTTTGGACAATTATGATAAGGGTACAAGAGAAGAACAACAAATTCATTGGCCACTTAAGTTGTAACGTGAAGACCAATGTGTACATGATACCAAACCTATCAACAATAAATTAAAATGCTGACTCAACAAAGACACCTCGAAATAATTCTGAAAACAATTTCAAACCTAACTTTTTATATTCTTGAAATTCTGTGCACAATGACTATTACTGGGATACCCTCCGTCTATGCAAACAACCCAAGATTTTGCAACTCCGCTTTACAGCCTTATTTAGGTTTTTGGGTATTAAAAACAAATTGCGTCTAAGTCAGCATCTATTGCGCTTTCACTATAGATGAACATAACCAGAGCACAACTCCAGAAAATTCTCCTTTGCATAAATCATTATAAATAGGTTATTTTAAGATTTATTCAGCTCAAAATCTGTGACATAGCGCTTTAATACTACTTTTGCTGCACCCTTCACTACTACTGATATTACACCATTCACTACTGTTGATGTTAATCACGTAAATACTATTGATTTTTACTCCTTTTACCACTACTGTTGTTACTCCCTTTACTACTACTACTGATGTTACTCCCTCTATCACCTCCACTACTCCTACTGGTGCTGCAACGCCTTCTACCACTGCTTCTACCACTGCTGCATTGCTACCACTACTCTACTCCCTCTACTACTTCTGTTAATTTTATCACTATTACTGCTGCTACTATTACTGCTACTACTATTACTGCTGCTACTATTACAACTGCTACTATTACTACTGCTACTATTACTGCTGCTACTATTACTGCTGCTACTATTACTACTGCTACTATTACTACTGCTACTATTACTACTGCTACTATTACTACTGCTACTATTACTGCTGCTACTATTACTGCTACTACTATTACTGCTGCTACTATTACTGCTGCTACTATTACTGCTGCTACTATTACTGCTGCTACTATTACTGCTGCTACTATTACTGCTGCTACTATTACTGCTGCTACTATTACTGCTGCTACTATTACTGCTGCTACTATTACTGCTGCTACTATTACTGCTGCTACTATTACTGCTGCTACTATTACTGCTGCTACTATTACTACTGCTACTATTACTGCTGCTACTATTACTGCTGCTACTATTATTACTGCTACTATTACTGCTGCTACTATTACTGCTGCTACTATTACTGCTTCTACTATTACTGCTGCTACTATTACTGCTGCTACTATTACTGCTGCTACTATTACTGCTGCTACTATTACTGCTGCTACTATTACTGCTGCTACTATTACTGCTGCTACTATTACTGCTGCTACTATTACTGCTGCTACTATTACTGCTGCTACTATTACTGCTGCTACTATTACTGCTGCTACTATTATTGCTGCTACTATTATTACTGCTACTATTACTGCTGCTACTATTACTGCTGCTACTATTACTGCTGCTACTATTACTGCTGCTACTATTACTGCTGCTACTATTACTGCTGCTACTATTACTGCTGCTACTATTACTGCTGCTACTATTACTGCTGCTACTATTACTGCTGCTACTATTACTGCTGCTACTATTACTGCTGCTACTATTACTGCTGCTACTATTACTGCTGCTACTATTACTGCTGCTACTATTACTGCTGCTACTATTACTGCTGCTACTATTACTGCTGCTACTATTACTGCTGCTACTATTACTGCTGCTACTATTACTGCTGCTACTATTACTGCTGCTACTATTACTGCTGCTACTATTACTGCTGCTACTATTACTGCTGCTACTATTACTGCTGCTACTATTACTGCTGCTACTATTACTGCTGCTACTATTACTGCTGCTACTATTACTGCTGCTACTATTACTGCTGCTACTATTACTGCTGCTACTATTACTGCTGCTACTATTATTACTGCTACTATTATTGCTGCTACTATTACTGCTGCTACTATTACTGCTGCTACTATTACTGCTGCTACTATTACTGCTGCTACTATTACTGCTGCTACTATTACTGCTGCTACTATTACTGCTGCTACTATTACTGCTGCTACTATTACTGCTGCTACTATTACGGCTGCTACTATTACTACTGCTACTATTACTACTGCTACTATTACTACTGCTGCTACTACCAGCACAGTTACGACCACAGCCACTACTTCTGGGGCGGTTCCAACGATAGTTGGCTACAGCTCTTGATCCAATCAAATGTTGACATTTTGTTTTTGCTAATTAAGTATTTATGACATCGTTTTCTAAGGTGAACAAAAGTCAATACTGGCGCAGAATTCATGTATATTTAAGATACGGTTTTGTTACACCCTTTTACGTTTTCGTTCCCTTAATGAAAAGCAACGTAGCTAAACTGTTTTTAATTGATGAGTGATTTTCAAAGATTTACGCAACGAAATTATAGGAGACTCATTTTAACCTGTTTTGTGTTTTAATAGCTCAGAAATCTGTGAGGAGTTGCCCTTTCTTTAGAGAGACAAGAATGTAGATGGAACGGGAATAGTGACAGTTTATCTCAACCAGTTTGATTACCAGAAGAGTTTACGACCAGATTGAGTCATAAGAAAGGTTATCCAGGTTTGTTACATTATTTTATTCTCATATCCTTGATCATCAGTTTCAATATGCATTCAGAAGAAAAAACTTCCTGTTAGAGGGTTCAAATTTGCGATTCGGACACATAAAAAAGCGGCAATGGTTTTTGTATTTTTTACACATTGCTTACATGATCCGAGCACGCTCAGGTTGTGCGTACTATACCAGTAAATGTTTTTCATAGTTTCCTTGGTAGCTTGAAAGAGTAAGGTCTTCCAGTTTGGTATTATTCTATTAAGAATAGTGTACTCCATCGTTCTAAATTATCACCAATTTATGACCTAAGGCTAGTTTTATCTTTTTCAGTTTTTTAATTTTGTTTTTTTCTCTATTAGCAACCAGCAATAGCGCATGGGCGTTCAGTGGATGCGGTTGCTTCTTTTCTTTCTGAAATTTTTTATTATTGACAGATCTTGAGCAAATTGAGTTTGAAAACGATGAAAACGTCATGTTTTATGCATAATGACCAGTTTTAGTGAAATTTCGAGCACGGTGTGTGTAGTTACTCATGCATTGTAGTAATGATTAATAATCACTTATTATTACCGAAATTGTCCTTTTTTTAATAAAACTTTGTTTTTATTACAGAGTTTTAGCACAATTTCTTTTCAAACGGAAGATAAAACGTGGCCTAGCGCTGATATTCACCAAGTTTTAAAAAGATTGGAAGAGTTTAGGTTTACTTATGAATTCTTTCAATTTTTGATTACTTATAATAATTATTACCGAAATCAGAAATATTTTCAGGGTTAATTTTTTTCAGTCAAAGCAGCAACGGCTGTTTAAATAAATTGGGTTTTCAGAATTCCCATTGTTTGTTGGTCTTTGACTCTAGTTTTTGTGATTATCAATCTAGTATAACATTGTTAATTATTTATCAATAATCACCAATGCTTTTTATTATTATTAGCAGCCACACAAATTTGGGGCGATAAATTACAGTATTTAAAACGTTTAAAATAGCAGAACCACAAAAACATTACCTTAGCAGTTTTTTGTTGAAATTCAAGCCTTTTAAGAAATTTTTTCTCCAGGGCATAAAAACTAATTAGTTAGCCATTACTGGTGTTGCGCAATGGCATTATTGTGGCTTTTGATTGAGGTTTTGTGGTTTAGTTTTTTAAAGGAAAACCTGGAGAATAACTAACATTTTTGACCAATATTTTGCCATCATTCATTCCAGCATTTTTTTGTGTCTCAGAAGAATATAACTGTAAAATATGAATCCATGCTTCGCCTTCATTTCGTGGTCTTCGGCCATGTCGCAATTGGAGCGTTAAAGTGACGATGGAGGTGACTTTTCTGATTTTTGCTGTTTCTATGATAATGCCCTTAGCAATATCTTATCTTTATTCTGGTATTTGTTACATTACTCTAGCTGCATTAATTTAGTCTCTAGAAAATAGTGAAAAAATGTAATAAACCACCAAAACCACAGGAAGCATCGAGTGAACAATGTTTTAAAAAAAAGAAACTCCTATCCTCAGATACTGCAGCCATAGACTTCGATAATTATCTATAGTTGTCTGATTGTAGCACCAATGCCAATAACGGTAGCCTATTTGAACTACTCTCTGTGCCATCTTTAAAATAAATGTCACCATTGGGTTCGGAGGTGATATTTTAAAAGTTTTTACATGATAGAAGAAACAGTGAAAATTTGCCATTTTTGATGGAAAGTAGACCCCATTTATGTTTATATATTTGTGACTGCAATAAACTGCATCCCCAACCAAGTTTTGGGTTTCGTTTTTCTAGAGCGGTCTATGCAAAGTCAGCGGTTTTTTTTTCGCTCGATAAGCTGCCATCATGTTCCCATTGGTATTCATTTGACGTTGTTTCCCAACAAAAAGTGGGAGGTCGATTTATTTATACTACCACCAATTTTGACTTTGTTGCAATGGCTCTGCTAGTTCTACTAACTACTATACACTATATATAATATTGGTATGCACCTCATTTTTAACAACTATTATTTTCAATTTTTTCAGTTCTTGTTGTGCTTTCTTATAGTTGTAGTATCATCTTCCTCTGCAACTGCTTCAAGTATCATGGATTTACTTCCTTATTTTGATTTAAAGAGTATGGATAAAACAAAGTAAAAGATTTCATGCTCAGCGTGTAAGTATTCATTAAGTCAAATCTCAAGGCGTGTTGAAGATTTGGTAGCAAATATTTTTTCTAAGCTCAATGGATTTCTTAAACTAAAAGCTCAAGTTTCTTTAGTTATTTCTTTTCCTTTTTTACAGCTATGATCAGCCAAAAGTAACAATTTTTATTGTAATGGACATTTTCTTTTAAATTTACTTTTGCTGAGGAATTCACATGCATTCAGGTTGGTTTTTCTTGAATGCAAATTAGTTTTTTGGAACAAGTTAGCTTATTTTGCTATTTCATTGTTGGCTTTTGTGTTTGTATAATTTGTTATTGCTGACTGAAGCTAATTGGTGATGCCAAATTATTTCAATCTAATTAAGTATATTGTTACTAGACATAACGATTCACTATAGCTTATCGCATGCGCTTTAATGTAAAACAATTTGCTTTTTGCAGAACAAGCCTGTGAATTGATCTGAATTCTGTTTTAACTATGAGGATGGTGATGACGACAACGACGACGATGATGATGACAGCGACCCTGGTGCCTATGATGACGACAGCAGCAAAGCTGACTCCCTAACGAAGAAGTTTCTGTGTGGACACAGTTAATTTTGATACATTTGAGGCAGTTTCCCACTCAAGTCACTGGTGGATAATGCTGTCCTCAATCACATCAACTATTTGCTGCACATTGTAGTTGTATTTGTTGTTTCATTTTTCAGCCTGTTCAATGTTTGCTATCTATTATTTTTTTCGACATTTTCATTTTATTTTGTAATTTTTCAAATTAGAGCAATTGCCGCACCTAGAGCGCATGGGTACTGCAATCATCTGCTTCAAAATCAATTTGATCGTGAAATTGGCTTGGAGACTGGATAGAGTAATTGAATATGTATAACATCTGATTTAATCTTGTTATGAGAAACCAAATTTGTGCTTTAGTCTGTTCAATAAAACATTGAAAAAAAGCCGCTAACGTGCCTCAAAGAACTAACAAATCTTATGTTACAGGGTATAAATTTACACCTTACTGTTATTAAAATTCTTCCTGAATTTTATTTTTTCCGCTAGAATGACATTTGATAACTGCTTTATTTTTGTTTGTGGGAGTTGTCTTTCTGTATGAGGCAACTCTGCAAACAAAGAATTTTTCCTCAAGCTTCCTTGGTTCATTCATCATCGTAAAATTGAATTCAGCATCTTGCAGTTGTATTTTCATCAGTGTAACCGTGAGCATTGACCGTAATTTTTGTCGGAGCAGTTACAAGTTAGCCAAACATTGTGTCTAGTCAGCCATTCCTCTTTATTGTAATGGAAAATGTACATTACTTGCTACCCGATTTCTGTGTACTGCAGAGGTTTGATAATATTGATAGACGGCAAAAGCTTGTCAGGTTGCTTGAGGCCTTAATGGAATAAAAATCTAAATCAGCAAGGTTCAAATCAAAGTATTTGTTCACCATAACTGAAATAATATCATGATTATGCATTACAACACCTGATTATCTGTCACATTTCACTATCCATCGTCTATTTTATCAAGCTTTCAAACAACAAACACATGTGGTTACAGTTCAAAACACAATATTTTATCCCAGTCATAATTCATTAAAAAAAAAAAACCATTGTCTTCATTTTGATGTTTGCTTTGTTTATCTATTGACATAAACATAAAAGCCTAAATTTGTTTGAAGCCATTAAATTCCAATATGCCCATCTAGCTCATCAATGATATGAATTATCAAGCTCTCTGCAGCATTTTGTTTAATACATGAGAGTAGTAATATATGAGCAGATCTCCCTACCAAGTGTTTTTTTGTGGATTGGACCTTGGAGTTGAGACAATGGGTTACGGCGTTGGATGAATTCGCCGAGTTTATATTGTATTTTACTTGAGGGGTACTTGAGTGGCATTTGAGTGGCTTTTGAGTGGCATTTGAGTTTTGATTAGTTTTTTACTTAATTTGAACTTATATGGCATATAGATTTTGAATGTATGGCATTCAAGTTTTGATAACTTTTTTACATAACTCGAACTCATATGGTATCTTGAGAGAGAGGGGAGAGGAGAGAGGAGAGAGGAGAGATGGGAGATGAGAGAGGAGAGAGATTTTTTAGTTTTCTATACATTCATGTATATATGGTTAGTTATGTACATATTTATGGCTATATTTATATCTACATAGAGAGAGGAGATATATCTACATTGAACAAATATATTGATCAAAAATGAAAATTATATGATTATATACCTGATTACATAATAAGTAGGGAGTAACTGTATACATAATTATAACTCATAGGGTATCTAGATTTTGAATGTAAGGCATTTAAGGTTTGATAATTTTCTGTAATTCCGACTCATATGATATCTTGAGAGAGAGGAGATATATCTACATTGAATAAATACAGTGATTAAAAATGAAAGAATATGTGAATATATACATTTATTATGTAATAAGTAGGGAAAATCTCATATAATATAGCTAGAGTCAGTAAATACTAAGTAATAACAATTAATACATAGTCTTTTTTTCATTTCATTCAATTTTCATAAATTTTTTGCAAAAAGAAATCATTCTCTAAATGGTTAAATTTCATCTAATTGTACAAATTTACAAAAAAGGAGAATGTGATAAAATAGATATCATAATAGAGTGTAATAAGTTGAATATATAGAGTTAAAGTCTATAAAAACTTTTTAATTTGTAAAGTATTTGATGACTTTACAAGAAATATCATCACATTCAGGTTCAATGATGATGAGAAGATTTTCTTCAAGCTTAAGTTTACTATTTTCCGATATAGACAGAGAAAGTTTTGAAAAACCCTCCAAATCATTATAAATAAAAACTCTATAAATCGACGGTGTTGAATTTGTAATTGATACTGAATTGTTTTCGCATATGATGTATCTATCACACACACAATCAGTAGTAGTTTCGATTTCTTCAGAATTGTATATAGTAGAGTTTGTAGGGCTTGGTTGTTCCAAAATTAAATCGACTAAACCCAGAGCTTGTGGAAGAGATGGAATTGATGGTGATAAAGCCGGAACTACTGGCTTGTTTGTAGTGGTTGTCGTCGGAGTTGTTGTCGTCGTTGTCTGTGGAGTTGTGGTGATTGTTGTCGTTGTATGTGGAGTTGCAGTGGTTGTTGTTGGAGTTGTTCTTCGAGTCGTAGTTAGTAATCCTTCATCGTATAAACGAATGTAATTTAAAGCTTCGTCGGTTTTGCAAACAAAGTAGTGTTGAGGCCACATATCATAAGTGTCACAGCTTCTACGTAGGTGAGTAGGTTCCATGAAACATATGAGTCTACGCATACGATATTTTAAGTTTTTTCTTAAAATACGAGTTACTGAATCAACCGCTTCCATATTAAGAATTCCCCGAAAACATCCAGACGCTCTATGAGATAAAGTGAATGGTGTAAACTCTGTTACAAGACAATAACCGCTTAGGATTGGGAATAATAGGAGATAGATGCAATATCTCATTTTTTTTTATTCAGAGAGAGAGACTTTTAACCTAGTTTATGCTTTCATCATCTAGAGTTAACTGTCTTGCATTTCGGTGGTCTTTGGTTAATATGCTTCAACTAAAGCTCTATATTTATAACCTTGGGATTGCATTTGTCTTTGGTATCTCCTTGACATGTGATACTGATGATAATCTTGTTTTGAACAGACTTCAAACTTTCAAAACTCGAAAATGACAAATTTACACCTTCAATACCATTGATGTTAGTGATGATAGTAGCTATTTTCGGCTCCCTGTTGGTCAAACGATTGCATTCCACACATGCAAAGTTGGTTGTCTCAAACTCTTCTGTTGGTGGACAAATCAAACGTGAGGTGTTGTATTCAAATACACATAATTCATCATTCCAAAATAGTTTTGTATTTTGAGTAAGACCTTCCGTATTATTTTTAACCCCTATTGCGCATTCCTCCTGATTCAGAGTGTATTTTGTTGGTGTATCACAAGACACAGAATCTGTAGAAGTTATTTCCTTGCAGATCCAAGAAGCGCTTTGAGGGATGAAAAAACCACAATATAATAAGTCGGGAGGGTAGAGTCGCACACAGTTTTTTCCATTTTCATCTTTATATCGTATAGTCCTTTTGAAAGGTGAAAAAAACAAGACATCATTTTTATCCATAGCTCCGGCTATACATTCATCAATTTGGTTGGTATAGAATACTCCACTAACATTGGGAAATGTTAGTGCCAGTAGCAAGATAAATACGCAGCTCATTTTTTAAAATGTTTTCGCTTTCAGTGTTGAAAGTTGAATACTTTCTTTCTTGATGTTTTTTTCTATTTATATGTAAGAGGCTAGCGGCTTGTTCAGCTCTCTCAACCGATTTTGAAGATGTGAAACAATCTCATCAAAGTGGTTACCAAAATGTAAGTATGGTTCCAATCGAGATTGAGACAAAAGAACATGTGTTTCTGTCCAGCGAAATGAAGTCAAACCTCTTAAAATCGAAATATCTATCAAATCACCCAGTTCAGCATCTTTCAAACATTGCTTTATATCAACCAGTTCGATCGCTCTTTTGAGATCTTCAAAATCTATCAACTTGTCTTGCGGACAGCATACTTTTGGATCAAAGCTCCTAGAACAGTTTAAGCATTCGAGAGGATTTGCTCTTGAAATACAATTACAGCTCAAAAGCATGCTTTGTATTGATTTACGAACTAGATTGAATCCTAACACAAAATAAAATACTTCTTCGGTGATGAGTTGAACAAAAAGAGGATTCGAACGCTCTAAAGGAATGTGTTCAAAATGAGTCCTTATGAACTTAGGAACAAAATCAGCCAATGTATCAATTGACTTGAATCCTTGAGTTTTTCCACTCATGTTTCTGCTGTAGTTCAGAGATAAATGAAGCAACTTTTTTTGTAGCAGTTCTTTTATGAGTCTTCAGATATATTTGTCGAATCAATAGTTATTATCGGGTTGACTGAGTCTTCTTTTTCATCAAGAGTGTAAGCGTATGGATATCCTTCTGCTATCGCAAGTAATTTATCCTTTAGTCGTTGATAAGCCAGTTTGCTCTGACTAGTAGGTAATAGGTAGGGATTTAATCGTGCTCTCAAATTTGTTAACAAAAAGGGAGACTTCAAATCATCAGTGGAAAGATCCAAAAAAGCATTAATCCATTCATCATGCACCAAAAAACCCATTTTAGCATTTTTCAAAACTTGTCTTCTATCAATCCAGTCGATAGCATCACCCAATTCTTTTTTGGTAGGTGTAGCGCCTTCAACCATTTCAGCATATCTTTTACAAGTGATACATTTGTCATCAACGTGTGAACAGTAACAGTTTAGTAGCGATAGATTGGTTGCTTGCTTGTAAAAACTTCCTCCTAGTACACAGTATACACATTCCTCCGTAAAATAAATCCTCAACATTTCATCAGAAACCTCAGCCAAAAAAGTCTTAGGACCTATAGCATCGGAAGCTTCTTGGTGAGCAAAGTCTTCAACACGTAACATATTTGTTGTTATTCCGTTAAATTACAAAACGCGAATGATACGTTTTCAAATTGAAACATCTATTTAATCATTCATTACTTTTTCTTTTTTTTGAGGTTAATTGTTATGCTAGCTCATGTAGATCTTCATAAATGCTTTAATTTCAACCTGACAACCATCGATTGGGCAAGGTTTTACTTCTGATGAGCATTCAGTAAGCGCTTTTTCCTTACACTCACTACAGTAAATGAGATGACCACACGGAAGAGAGATATGATTTGCAATTACTTTTTTTTCATGCGTCTCAGACACACATTGAGCGAGTTTGCTTTGCTTAGTCTGATCTTTATCTTTTTTTAACGAATCAATTGATTTAGCATCATTTTTTAACAGCGGATCTTTATCTTTTTTTAACGAATCAATTGATTTAGCATCATTTTTTAACAGTGTTGACGAATTCTCAACAGTTGTAAAATCATTTTCAAAAATATGTAAGGCTTCAATCATAAAACCTATTCGCTCAAAAGGTTTTCCATTTAACACTAAAACTTGTTCGATATCGTTTTGACTGTATCCTAGTTTTTTGCAAATAAGTTTCATTTCTTCGGTGTCATTGTTGCGCGTTATTTGTTTTAATTTTTCTCGATATTTTTCAACCCGTCGCTTACACCTTTTGCCTTTTTCCGTTCGCATGTAAACATCCTCAACATACTCTTCACCTTTACTCCCGAGTAAAAAATAACAGTCTGGGAACCATCGACAGTGTTCCTCCCATGGTAGATCACTCTCTTTCCATTCTTTAAGTTCACCTGAGCAAAAGAAGCATTTTACACTATCCCCGAACTTAGTATAGTAGAAACCTGCATTGGAAAGGAGTTTCATGGAGACTTTACCCTTCCATTGTTTGAAACTGTCTTCTCTAGATGTTTCAGTAGCAAAACGTGGTGTATCAGCACGATCAATTGATATACCTAGAGGTAATACTTCTGCAGTTAAATCTCCTCTTCTGATCTTTTGTTCTTCCATCGTCTAACTTTTGACAATTGAGATGTTTTTCATTTCATCTGCAAGTAGTTTCCTAGGTCTATACAGACGATTGTGAGTGTTAAATCCTCTAACAAATCGACAAAACGGAAAACTTTTAGCGTGTTCTTTCATCGGATGTTCATCTTCATCCTTCCAGTTTAGTAATACCCCTTGGCAAAAAACACATCGAACAGCGTTGTCTTTTTCAAGGTTATAGAAACCAGCTGCAGCCATGTTTTCACCACAATGTTTACCTACTCGTCTCCAATTTGTAAGAAATGATTTTCTTCGATAACTTTCATCAAGCATTAAAGCCTCTCTTTCATAATAAGAGAGTTCATTGTAAATGAACTTGAAAAAGTCCGATGGGGAAAGTTGCGCAATAGTTTTTTGTAATTTTAATGACAAAAGACTACAGTGATTATCCGGATAAGTTGCGACGACATAAGTTATTGCAGTGGTATCAGGAAAAGTTCGTTGTAAAAACAACGATGAAGTAACGAGTAAACTATCATCTATCCATTCAGCGCAGTCTTTAGTATTTTCAAAACAATTTCGAGTTTTTTGCATTTCTCTTTTTTCATTATAAATAGTGTTTGCTACATATCTGTTGTTTGTTACTCGACACATTATTTATATATAATATAAGTAGTAGCTTCAGTTATTACTCAAGTTGAAGTTTTGTTGGAAAGTTCTTTTCCTTTGATCTAGTTCGTTGTTATTCTAAAAAAAAATGATAATGCTTTATAGCAAAAAAATAAAAAAAAGACTAAGGTTTCAATTTTTTTTCAATATACTTGAATTGATTACTATTATAATAGAACGTAAATACTTACATCAGAAATGAAGACTTGTCTTTTCTTTTGAATTAAAATGAATGATATTCCTAGTAGTTTGAACTTGAGAGCTGCTTTCTATAAAATTCGGATGAAGAAGGAGTACATTTTTCATTTTGAAGTCCTGAAATAATAAGAATAAACATAATTAAAACTTACATACAACATTTTTTTGATATCTTAAATAGTGAATAATCTTGTTTTTTATTCAGAAAATGTCTTCATGCTTAAATCGATTACAATTAAAACAAAATATAAATACTTACATCACAAATGAAGACTTGTTTTTCTTTAATGAATTATATACATAGTTGTTTGAACTTCAGCTGTTTCCTATGTAACTCAAATGATGAAGAAGGAGGGTTGTAGTAGATGATGATGTAGTAGATCTTCTTCCTTCAGTTAGTTTGAACTTGAGAGCTGCTTTCTATAAAATTCGGATGAAGAAGGAGTACTTTTTTCATTTTGAAGCCCTGAAATAATAAGAATAACCATAATTAAAACTTACATACAACATTTTTTGATATCTTAAATAGTGAATAATCTTGTTTTTTGTTCAGAAAATGTCTTCACGCTTAAATTGATTACAATTAAAACGAAATATAAATACTTACATCATAAATGAAGACTTGTTGTTCTTTGAATTAGATGAATTATATACATAGTTGTTTGAACTTCAGCTGTTTCCTATGTAACTCAAATGATGAAGAAGGAGGGTTGTAGTAGATGATGATGTAGTAGATCTTCTTCCTTCAGTTACTAACGATGAAGTGAATGCTTTCTGTATGAAAACAGTGCTTCTTATATAGCTTAAGTTGCACTGCTATGAATCAGGATTATTTTCACATGAATGGAAACCGTTGCTTTCGCGGGAATAACAAAATTATTTTCACGCGAATACAAACCAATGCTTTCGCGGGAATAAATAATTTATTTTCACACGAATGGAAAGCGTTGCTTTCGCGGGAATAAAAAATTTATTTTCACACGAATACAAACCAATGCTTTCGCGGGAATTAATATTTTATTTTCACGCGAATGGAAACCGTTGCTTTCGCGGGAATAAATATTTTATTTTCACGCGAATACAAACCAATGTTTTCGCGGGAATAGATAATTTATTTTCACGCGAATGAAAAGCGTTGCTTTCGCGGGAATAAAACTTTTATTTTCACGTGAATACAAAGCAATGCTTTCGCGGGAATCAATATTTTATTTTCACACGAATGGAAACCGATGCTTTCGCGGGAATAAATATTTTATTCTCACGCGAATACAAACCAATGCTTTCGCGGGAATAAATAATTTATTTTCACGCGAATAGAAACCGTTGCTTTCGCGGGAATAAAAATTTTATTTTCACGCGAATACAAAGCAATGCTTTCGCGGGAATAAATATTTTATTTTCACACGAATACAAACCAATGTTTTCGCGGGAATAAATAATTTATTTTCGCACGGATGGAAACCCTTGCTTTCGCGGGAATACAAATTTTATTTTCCCGCGAATACAAACCAAAGCTTTCGCGGGAATCAAAACTTTATTTTCACGCGAATGGAAACCGTTGCTTTCGCGGGAATCAATACTTTATTTTCACGCGAATGGAAACCGTTGCTTTCGCGGGAATAAATATTTTATTTTCACGCGAATACAAACCAATGTTTTCGCGGGAATAAATAATTTATTTTCACACGGATAGAAACCGTTGTTTTCGCGGGAATAGAAATTTTATTTTCCCGCGAATACAAACCAAAGCTTTCGCGGGAATCAATACTTCATTTTCACGCGAATGGAAACCGTTGCTTTCGCGGGAATAAATATTTTATTTTCACGCGAATACAAACCAATGTTTTCGCGGGAATAAATAATTTATTTTCACACGGATGGAAACCGTTGCTTTCGCGGGAATAGAAATTTTATTTTCCCGCGAATACAAACCAAAGCTTTCGCGGGAATCAATACTTCATTTTCACGCGAATGGAAACCGTTGCTTTCGCGGGAATAAATATTTTATTTTCACGCGAATACAAATCAATGTTTTCGCGGGAATAAATAGTTTATTTTCACGCGAATGGAAACCGTTGCTTTCGCGGGAATAAATATTTTATTTTCACACGAATACAAACCAATGTTTTCGCGGGAATAAATAGTTTATTTTCACGCGAATAGAAACCATTGCTTTCGCGGGAGTAAAAAAAATAATTTTCACGCGAATAAAAACCAAAGCTTTCGCGGGAATATCGCGTGAAAAAACTGCTGAGCCATAGATATATTATAAAGGTTTCATAGGGTTAATTAGTACAGCTTTAGCTATTTAAGAACCAGTGTTTTCACACAGAAAGCATCCAGTTCTACAATAGCTAGCAAGGAAGCAACATCTACACACCAACTACTACATTTACTTGAAACTCAATAAGGTGAGAATCACTAAATAATTCTTTAACATATACTGATAAAAAACTTCAACTAGTTTTGCTATAATACTTCAGAAAGTTAATTTTATGTTTTAATATTTTGTTCTTATTAATAAAAGATCAAATAGTTTCACCATAACGCATCAAAAAAATTATTATGGTTTTGATTATGTGTTTATTTTATAAATATCTAGTTAGTTTATTCTTTTCAAAATATTTTTCAAATTCCAGCCATTTGTTACATATTTTTTACTCTCTTTTCAGTTCCAACTTCCAACTGAACGCTCTGAATATGAATGAAGACCGTAATACCTCATTTCTCTCAACATTCGAACCATACTCTGATGATAAAGAAAATATCCCTCCTGATTCACATCTAATAAGAAGGAAACTGAACACAATTCGACCAAAGCCATGGGATTCGGATAGAAATAAAACGATTGACTATACTTGGACTTTGAAAGCACCATCTCCTTCTCATCTTTCCTGCTTGTCAAAAAATGCTGCTAGTTTGCTCAATTCTTGCGATACCAATGACAGAGTAATGATTGGAAGGTTTCAACCACTTCACTTAAATCAAACGCCATCACTTCTCGAGATAGTCTCCATCGAACGACCAACTGAGGATGTATATAAAAACTTATGCATTATCCGCTACAATATCGAAACATTTGGCAACAGACGACAAGTGAGGTCTATGGTGAGAAATGAGGATTACAACAAATTAGCTCCAACACAACCGGATGTTCCAAAACTGGTGGTTTTTATGGGATTCGATTCAGACAAGCATCCAATCTTTCACCCTATCAACTTCCCATCCAATATTTCCCTTGAGGAAGCTAAACAGCTAAGTAGATTAATAAAAAAAAAAACACCTACTCAGTTGATCAGTATGGTTCGTATCGCAACGCTCTCGCAATTTGCTGTTGGAAGTGTAATCAGCTTTGAATCTCCTCAAATATCAACTCAGTTAACATTACCTAATGGAGATGTGGTGATGAATGCGCTACTGGTAAACTACAGATGTTTGCAATATGATGGTTTGATGATGGGAGTTCTATATATACCTGAAAAACACGCTAGCAACGTCAAACAAATTGGAACAGGAGTCATACTTGTAAGAAATCGTGAAGTTAGTAGATTTGGTTATCATCGACATGATATAATCACATTCACAGCATTACAAGCGATAGAAACGGCTCAAAACCTATCCAACAAACTTGATGATTCCAACCAGATGAAGTACTTTACTACAGATGAGGTTGTTGAGAACAAGGTCTTAGTGCTTTCAATGGGAGTGGGAAACACATCTTCTACATCTTTGAGAGAACCAGCGCCCCCTGGTGAAAACTATATTCAAAAAGAGCATGTCAGACAAGACAACATAGTGAGTATTTTTTATTCAATGTAAACTAACTGATATAAGTAATACTTCCAATTAGATAATATTTATTTATAAAGCAATTATTTTTTGTTTTGCTTTAGATAGAAGAGAGAGAATCAAAAACACTTGATGAAAATTATGCTCAAGAAAAAACAAACTGAACAATATAACTTGGTGAGTTACTTCCCTTTACTATATAATGTTAACTAACCAATGTAAAAAGAACTATAATTCAAATTTATGTAATTATTTTACATTTTTGTTTAATCATCCTATACTAATACATAACTTTTGATTTTAGTTCATTATGGAATCAAAAGTACATAGAACAGAAGTCTTCCTTCCTAGTTATAACATCAGTACAACAATGACGACATTGTAAAGAAAAAGACTATCAACCATTGATTGTCATTACAAGTTGTAGTGCTTTAAATTAGTATTTACTAACTCTAGCTATATTATACAAGAATATTTTGCTACTTATTATGTAATAAATGTATATAATCATATATTGATTCAATGTAGTCTCCTCATTCTTCTCTTCTCTCTCAAAATATCATATGAGTTCGAGTTATGTAAAAAAATTATCAAAACTTGAATGTCATGCATTCAAAATGTATATGCCATAAGTTCAAATTAAGTAAAAAAATAATCAAAACTCAAATGCCACTTAAATGCCACTCAAATGCCACTCAAGTACCCCTCATTATGTAATCAGGTATATAAACATATAATTTTCATTTTTGATCAATATATTTGTTCAATGTAGATATATCTCCTCTCTCTATGTAGATATAAATATAGCCATAAATATGTACATAACTAACCATATATACATGAATGTATAGAAAACTACAAAATATCTCTCCTCTCTCTCCTCTCTCATCTCCCATCTCTCCTCTCTCCTTTCTCCTCTCCCCTCTCTCTCAAGATACCATATGAGTTCGAGTTATGTAAAAAAGTTATCAAAACTTGAATGCCATACATTCAAAATCTATATGCCATATAAGTTCAGATTAAGTAAAAAACTAATCAAAACTCAAATGCCACTCAAATGCCACTCAAATGCCACTCAAGTACCCCTCAAGTAAAATACAATATAAACTCGGCGAATTCATCCAACGCCGTAACCCATTGTCTCAACTCCAAGGTCAGATCCACAAAAAAACACTTGGTAGGGAGATCTGCTCATATATTACTACTCATGAGGCTTATCACAGTCATTGATGGGCTTACAGTTTTGCATGCGATGCCCAATATGTTTACAATTACAATCGCTTGGGAGATATTTTTTCAGTATGCAGTCAACTATCATAAGGAAGATGGATAACGGTTATATAGTATAATAGTATAATGGTGACTGATTATAACTTATATAACATTTAGTTGTCTCCCTGCATTGCACTAATAATATATAAGTTATATTGGGTCACCATTATACTATATAACCAGTATCCACCTTCCCTTAGATAATCGTTGATGCAGTCAAGGATTGTGTATAATATAGGTTTCATATAATTGCTGCTTATGCAATGTTTCCATCTCAATAACAGCAGCCAGCGTACATTGATTCCACAGATTATTAAACTGATAACTAGGCAAGCACAGCTTGAAATGAACAGAAAATTTTGTGAAAACAAGTACAGCACTGGGGTCAGCTTTCAGTAGTATTGAAGTTGCAAAGTTGCTAAAATGATGATTAATTTTTGGCATAACACGATAGTTCAACCTGAGCCCCACCCCCTTATACTGGTTTTTTTTCTGCAAGCTGTCCAAGGTCTAAACTGAAACATTTCCCTGTCATAAAGTTATGAGTATAAAAAGGCAGCAGTTGCTTTATTGCATTCACTTCAGCTGTGTTCAATGGATGCTTAGCCACTGTTTGTGTACTGGTCAGCCTCAGGCTCACAGTTCAGCAGTCCACATCTGAATTTCATATAGCTTATTATCACTAGGAAGAAAGTGTTATGTAATAGTCTGTATTAGAAGCCTACCCACTACTTGTTCAAACTAAACAGATCATGTAAATGCTAACAGGTTGACCATTCACCCATTACTAACAGGTGCAAGTGTCAAGGACATTCTTATTCAGGCTGTTTTCAACTGGCACATTAAAATTACAGCACCATTGTGATTTTTTTCATCTTTAGGAAAATATTGATTGCGAAGTAACGTAATCTTTTCAATCGGTCTCAAGCCTTCTAAAAATTAACTATAACTTACTGTAACATATTTGGTTTTATGTTGAGTTTTTACCATTTCATCAATACTATATTTTTCAATGCAAAATACTTTCTGCATGATATATGGATGGATCATATGTAGCATATGACTAGAAAAGATGCTCTCCCACATGGCTGACTATTTGTAAGCTGCCAGCTGCTGAAGATTATTTACAACATGAAGAATCAGAAGTGTAGATTGAGGCCTTTGAGGCCATCATAGCCCCAACTTTTGTTCACTGACATAAACTGTAGGCCAACATATGATAAGGTTCAATCGCAACTGTTAGTCAATGATAGCTTCATAGCCACTTAATCTACTGTGGTTGACTACACACACCTGTTCCCAGTGCAATCAAATGCTGTCCTAGCCTTGCTACGATCTGTTTCTTCAATCATCCCACAAAACACTGACTTTTTTGAGTTAATTACATCGAGTAGCTGCTATAGATTGTGTTCAATACTGAACAGGAAAAACAATCCGACATTTGCAGAAAGTTTGCCAGTTGGGTACAGGTCAAAAAAGCAAAGGTAAAAATCCACTGGAGCATGTTTATAGCTAATGTATTTGCATTTTAGCTTGCTTACGAGGCACGGTGTGACAAAATACAAAAGTTGCATAATCGCAGTAGGAACTCATATCATAGCTTACAACTATATTGTGCTACTGACTAACTATGAGAAAAATAATGCTTTCTACCACAAGTAATGGTTTAGCAATAATTTCCAATAAAAAAGTTTTTGTTTCGTTTGACAATATTGTTTCATAATATCCAAAATTATTTTAATGCATACCCAGCTCCTAATATTCTTGCGCCATTCTAATTTGTGAATACTTCAAAAATCACAACAACAAAAAGACGACCTATTTTATATTAAATATTAGATATTTTTTATGTAGTCATTTTCCATTAGCATGATCCTTCTCTGTTCACAACTGTTTGATGCATCCTAAACAATTTCTATGAAAATAAGTGATGTAAACTGTTTTGTTTTCAGATTATTTAAAACTTCTATCACTTTATCTCAACTAGATCAACTGTGATAACTTGCAATATCTGCCGAAATTCAGTATTATCAAACTATCCGTTAGATCCGTTGCAACTAATGGACAGTCTGACCGCATATAAAAATACATCTATGCTTCCTCATTTCTTTCATGAATCAACTTTATACTTATGAAGTAAAATTTTTGCTGCATCATAATATCTATTTTAGCGTTAAAATGTAAAGTTTACTTGATCAATGATCGCAACACCGCTCAGGGTTTACACTAAACACTTTATTTCAATAGAAATATTATATTTGATAAAATGCATCGCGAAAACATAAATTTATTTTTGGAATTAAAAATTTTCTGTATCATTAAAATCTCTACCTCTTTATTCTTTGGTTACCAAATGCTGTTTCTTTTATTCATAGTAAATGGGTACAAAAACATTAATACTTTATATTTAGCTTTGGATATTTACAAGCTCGTTATGTGTGGGTGTCAAGGGCATACTTGTGGTGACCATTCCTTTGTTATGTGAATAGGCTATGGCAGTTATATGTACACTAGGCCAATAGACCCCCATTTCACTGTCTGATGAATTACACAAAAACTCCAGTTTGACTTTTAGGTAACATACACTTGACTATTTCCTGGCTGACTTACATACAGCAGAATTTCAAACCAGACGGACAACTCCGAGTGCTCAATTGAGTCAGGTGGCAATCCTTTGAGCTAGACTGAGTGATCTAGTCATGTTATACAAGTCTGGTCTTCAGTGAACAGTGATTAGCTGAAATAGGCTAAAACACGTTGTAGTGGGTAACTGAAAAGTAATTGATGACAGCTAATCAGTCAGAGACCTGGTCAATGATAAACTGTATGGGAATTAAATTATTTACTTTGGTGTGTTCGACTCGCTCATCTGACTGAAGTCAGGTCTGGTGTAAAATTTTGTTGTGTCTGACAGATTTTTGTTTGTGTTTAGATATATTATGGATGAGATATTTTTCATAACTGCCAAAACTTGTGCAATGGCCGCAGCTTGTATCATGCTGCTATTGTTGTGGAGAGCTACCAACATTTATACTCATCATATTACTGACATCTTTAGCATGGCAACATAATGTAAAATGTACGTCTGTCTTTCTCAAAGGTATTTTTTAAATAAACAAACCAGCTTAGCCTTAACCTGTTTTTTTTCACCTTTATGTACTAGTGGAAAGTTCATTTTTAGTGAAAGACATTGAATTTTATCAATGGTCAATTTTAGAAGACTGAATAAATAGGCAACAAGCTGGCTGAGTTTACTTACACTGTTTCATAATCGATCTTAACTGTCATCCATGTTTATTTCGCTCTACTGAAATACATCTCTTTCAATTTCTTTCTCTTTTACTAACCCATATGTGCTCAGGTATGCTTTCAATAGAACGACCAATTGAAAGCAACATATCATATGATTTATACGCTGGTTTTACTCAAAATATGAAGATTAATCTTGTAATAAGCGAATTTTTTTAGAAACTCCTTTTACAGCAAGTACTGATCATAAGGTAATCAAATAGGGGTTTGTTTCCTTTGGACTTGAGAGCATTAACGGTTGAAGTTCTCATTCTTTTCAAAGTGTGCTAAAGCGTTTCGAACAAATATAAATATAATATATTTAAGTTTTGTGTGTTTTAGAAAGTTTGTGGTTTTGGTTTGTAAAATACAAAACTAGAGATTTTTTTTTATAAATTACCCTAGGTCAAACTATCAAATTAATTTAATTCTATTGCCATAGTATACGGTAAGAGAGTCTAGATTTAACTACTACATTGCTAATAGGAAAGTTTGTTGAACGAGGAGTGCCAATCAAACTTGGGATTAGTTTATCAACGTTATTGTCAAGTTCATTCAATAAAAAAATTGGTTTTGAAATGAATGAGACTAGTTTCATAACAATGAAGAACCAATCCAGTAAACTAAGATTATTGCTTATCATCACTGATAAAAATGGAGTTGTCAGCCTTAAAAGAGATAACTCCTTGCTCAATACAACATGAATGTCAAGTAAAAGATGTATTGCGTTTAACTGATACGGAGTGTGTGATTTTGCATTGTAGGTCATTTATCATAAAACTAATATTATTCTGCTCCGTGAAAAAATACTTCTGCTACATCTTTGGCACTTTTTTGAAATATTTACTTCTGAAATTTTTTTTAGATTGATCTATAACTCATTGCAGTAGAAGCATAATCTGCTCCAAGTGTGAAAATTTAGAAAAAATTTTTAGCATCGTTTGCGGATGCCAGTTTTATGGTATTTTACATAAAAACTAGATCAATATTTACAAAATAATTATAAAGTAAAAATACACTTTCAGTAAAACTAAAAGCTTAGCTGTCAAAGGGTGCACTGTAACACATATTACATAAGATTAGGTCTAGATGTCACACTTTCTACAGCTTCAAAAATTTCGGTGCTTTTGCCTTAAAAAATGAACTCTGAATGGTGAAAACCTTCTTAAATGAAAAACTTTAAACATTTTTGGCTCATATATTTTGCTCACTTGTGTACTCAAAATTTCTATTTGCTAAAAATGATCCATAATGGGTTTGAAATACTGAAGTTTACACAATTGGAATGAAGTCTGCGCTGTTAGTATTATATACGCAACGAATCCCTAATGTTTTCAGAACCAATGACCTAAACAATGCAGTTGTCTCCCCAAAAGAAGACAACTCCGCTATAATAGTTGTTTCCATCATAATTGTAGCATGCGCGTGTGTTTCTGATAAAGGAATGCAAACTAATAAGAACTTTTGAGATTGTCATTGGATAGTTCTCCTCTCTGTAACAAAAAGTTGCTGTTGGAATTTTGAGATAAGTTTTCGACTTTCCTTTCAATAATCTGTTTTTAAATGTTTCTATAACAAATATTGCTATATATTAAAATAAAATGTAATCATATTTTTATATATACCCAATAGGCTACCAAGTTTCACAAACTGTTTCCAGGATTAAATGATGCTTGAGAAAGAATGCTACAGTCCCCATTTTTAAAATGTTCCAATGCATGTTTCCCGATGGGCTGTTATGTTTATTTTAGATTATACCTTTGTTTGTATTATAAATGCATCGTCACTTCTATTCACGCATTCTCTACTCTTTTCACATGTAATTGCTTGCTTGTTTTCACGGAAATTATTGCAAAATCATCAGACCAAAAGTTGCGCTGAGTAGGTACAAATGAAGCTGACATCAAAAACAATCCAAGTGTTAATGTAAATATTTTAACTTAGTGACTGAGTTAGTTAGCTTTGCTTGCATCATCATCGCAGCCTGAGTTTTAACTAAGTCTGTACTTGTTGCACCAAAACAGTGTCTGTGTTCTAGAATCATCTCCCTCAGTAAGTAACCGGAGGAGTGAACTACGGGTAAGATAAGTCAAGATGAATGCAACTCGATGAGTCACTGGCATCTGATACTGTGTATTGAGCAGATTTACATTTTGTCTCACCCAAAATGTGCTTGTTAGTGATTGGTTGGCTCAGTATTAATAAGCATCGGCTAATGCCTAGATAATGAACAACAAGTGGATTGAAGTTTGAGCATTATCATTGAAACCTTAAACCATTGTGATGTGGTATCTCCCTAAAAATGTCAGCAACATCACATGAGGTAATTTGAGTACAACTAGAACATCTGCCAATTATTTGAACCCTACAAATGGATTTAACGAATAGAACTTCTTTATAGGGGTGAATATCTAGCTACACCACTGGTGAGTTTAACTTCGACTACACTGCTGGTATAGAGGTGGCAAATTTGTACGGCTAGCCTAGTCACTGTAATGTTTGGACTAGTATAGGCCTATAAACAGAAGGATATACTGCTATTGTCGCCAAATTTTAACTCTAAGGCTTGTCACTAAGAGTAAATGAGTTCCTTGGCGGCAAGAGAAGCACCAAGATTTTTTTGCTCATGGTAACGCTGGTGTTGCCAGACTCGATACACCTAGACATGAGTAATCAAGTAGGAAATTGCTAATCATCTATTAGTAGTAATCACATTGCAGCAAGCTGTGCAGTAACAACACCAAAGATGTTCACTCGTTTTCTGTTAAACAATTGTTTATGGTGCAATACAACTGGATTGAAGTGAATGATAATAGATTGTTATAGTTTAATGAACATAAAAATTGATAGTATTTCATCCTAACTATGATAATGACTCGTCATTATTATTATTTATAACTATTATTTTTGATCAGAACAATTTCCTTATAATTAATTTAATGAAAATAACCGATGTGCTACAAAAATCCCTTATCATCACACAGTTTCCCTGCCAGCAGCCAACTTGCTCATAATCTTTTATTAACTCTCATACATGGCTTAAAAAATTGAGAAGCCAAACTAATAATTATAAAAATAGTAGCATAAATTTAACAACACCTGGCAATGCTAGTCTCGATTGCACTAAACAGCACCTTGACCACATCGGTTTCTGTGGCATCCTATTGTCTAAAGTAATAAATGCCAATGAAACGTTCAGTAATGGAAATACATCGCCTTTTTGCTATCGATTAGCATTAAAAAACCACAAAAATTGGCGTTATTTTAGTTCAACACAGAAAAGTATTCACTAAGATGGATAATTGACAAGGGAGTGGTGATGAGATATAGTGAGACTACTCTATCTAAACCTAAAGAATCTCAAATTATTTACTGCAGCCCAAGTTTTTTTTGTTGAACTTCTAATCATATTGCAAATTTTCAACTGCTACATTTACATTTTTTGTGTATAAATGACATTACTCGACACATCTATCAGAGCTCAATTGAATCCTACAGTATACACATCTGCACATTGTAAACCTTTGGTGGCAGAGTGGGCAATGAAATAATTTATTTTTGTCAAATATATTACACGGGTTGGGCAGATTGTCACACCTCTGCTAGAAAAACTTTCTATAGTGACATTTGACCAGAAGCCCAACTCCGGTCGTAAGTTTAATAAAATTGTTGCAACTCCAGTCCATAGTTAGTTAACATCCCCAACTCTAATCAGAAGTGAATTGAGCCTATCAAAGTACACCATGTGCTTCACAGTCAAATTTATGAACAATTTTTTTCCAACTACATGGCAATCCATACTGACCTAGCAGAATTCTCTACCAACCTTGCAGTGTTCTTGGCTGATCTAAAACAAGATGGCTGCCATATCCAGAGCTTCCAGGACACGATAAGTCTTTACAGAAACACAAATCTGGAAAACTACTGTCTGAAGATATCATCTACAGTAGATCTCATGCTAACAAGAGATTGAAATGCAGACTAGATACTGAACCCTGGTCATTAGGCGCTGCATCTATTTAATATAGTGTGCCCTTGCATTCATTGCTATGTTTGTAGCAAAATACTATTACTACTTCCTGAACACACTATTGGTTGAGTTGCTTATATGTCATTAGGTTCCTGTCAGCCAGCTTATATAAGGCTTCCTTTTTGTGATTTAATTGTTCTTATTTACCAGTGCTCTGGTTGTATACATCTCTTGGTAATTGCCTTCTTAGAGAGTAATGTTTAGTAGATTTTATATAACACAGTGTTATTCTACTTAAATATGAGTTGTGAGGCCAACCTGTTGTGAAGTTGTGCGCAACTTGTTCATAATACCATATAGGTAGAATAACCTTGTAGGGCCTCTTGGAGAGAGCCGCTAATAGGATCTGCCATGAGCCTATCAAGCCCACTGTCTTACCGGCAAAGTCTGCTGCAATATCATTAACATGAACAAATCTACACTCAATAACATTTGTGAAATAATTATATATGAATAAACTAATTCAGACGTAACTGATGCAGACCGATTACAATTTCATCCACAGTGTCACTGTCACCCACCACTATCATACAATGCTACTGCTTCAGCAACCAAGTTGAGCAACAGTATAATGAACTCTTGCAATCAACATAAAACCCAACTTACTAATTTGAGAGTCTAAACTTTTACTGAACTTTAATCTTCTGTTGATCAAATAGATTTCATAGTTAGCTCCAGTTCCTTAGCGAAAAAATCCATCACTCAAGTTATTCTACTGCATGTAGCTCAGGCTCACCACCAATTATCCCTGCATCAGAGAAAAATAATATGTGACCTATAATGTTACCAGATAACAAAGTTACTTCAATTTATTTTGAAATGGAAATAAAGGACACAATTGTTATTAATGTATACAAGCAGGTACTGTAAAGATACTGCATTATATTACTGCAGTAATTTTGAATTACAAGAAACCTTCACTCATTGATTTTTTCAACTTTTTCTTGCTTCATAAACAGGCTGAGAAGTTACTTTGCTAGGAACAGGCTCAAAAGAAATTTAACAAAAAATACAACCAACAGTGAATATGGAACTTTCATTAATGTTTAGAAAATTGGTCTTTGTAAATACTGAACCGTTATGTTTCGTGTCATGCAATGAAATATGTAACCTTAAGCGACTCAACTTGCGTGTAAAGAATTATTGTTTGGGTCATTACAAGTTAAAGCTGCCATTACATATTCTATAGCGGGGTTTAGTCTGTGCAAATGTTTCCATATAATCAGAAGTAAACTGACAACAGACTGGGCTTAGCTTTACATTCAGCTTTCTCTGGTTCAGTTTTAAAACCTTGTTGGCAGTTATATATCTTTATTTGTGTGTGGTTTGATTCTTGGATGTGAGGTAAAAGCTACCAAAGAATTCTTCCATTGGAGATGATTAGATAACACAAGTGGTGATAAAAATCAGTTCATCTACTATTGGTTGAAAGGAGTCTTGGGCAAGAGGCTTATCTCTGAGAGCAGTGAGTCAACTGAATCGAAGGAATACCGCAGTGGGCAGTCTTGATCCATTAATAAATATTTTAGTAAAGAAAACTTGATGCACAACAAACTGGTTCACTAGCAACTGTTACTACAAGAGCTGACTTTTAATTGATGAGAAAACACCTTCTGTGCAGTGCAGAGTGAGTGAGATGTATGGTTGTAGACTTCAGCACATGCGCTCCTGAGAAGGAAGAAATACACCATCATACATAACTGTAAAATAATGTATAGCATTTCATCACTCCTCTAGCTGTTTGATTAAACTGTATTGGGGTGGTGAATAGATGGAATGGCAATGTTGCGCAAAAAAATAACATTTTGGCACAGTTTGGTTTCTCGTTCAATAGCGTTTGTTTTGCACTTTTCGCCATGAATCCTCCA
Organism: Cryptosula pallasiana; assembly: GCA_945261195.1. NCBI lineage: Eukaryota > Metazoa > Bryozoa > Gymnolaemata > Cheilostomatida > Cryptosulidae > Cryptosula > Cryptosula pallasiana. Next base: position 20,300,362 of record OX183134.1, on the reverse strand, counting down.
AATTTCGAGTTTGTTCAATCAAATAAGAGTGACCTTACTAATATCAAAGGCGGTTGATAAGAAACCTGAATACACAATCAATATTTATGTTTGTCACTTGATATCCAAGTCACGTAACCTACAACCGATGTAAACTACCAAACAACACTTGAGCTCACCCATAGTATGTTGACTGAATTTTTGAGATGATCTGGCAGTGTCAGGTTACTTTGTTTTCTTTCGACATGTTATTGGTTTTGTAAAGAAACTTCAACGTGTTATTTACTGCAAAACAATGTTTTGAAGAGCTACACGGTATTGTTTAGGCACTACGGTTCGGTAGTTTGTATAATCAAATATCATGTATCGATTTTACCGACCATCTTGTATCAGACAATTTGTCTCTTCAGTTAATGCTAGTTTATTCAGTAGCTTCTGCAATATACCGAAGTAAACAGTTCGAAATAAATACTTACATACTGATTTAACCAAGATAGGGCAACTCCAAAACATGTGGCTTTCTTATCAATGTGGCCAAGAAAACAGCAATGGAAGTTACCTTCATGCTTGTTTGTAACAGAATTGTTGGCTTTTGTTTTTGATCTATAATAAACTACACGCCACAAGTACTTTGTGTTTCCCTCATCTCCTGCATCCATGAGTATTGTAAAATGTATTGCAATTAAAGTAAAGAAGGCATAATGACGCAAGAAGCATGATAATAAAGTAAACACTATCAAGCAGGCAGATATGAATGTACTGTATGTACAAAAATAAAACTTGAAAGGTCATCTAGCTGTTTGAATTTAGTAGAAAATACTCGAACAGAGCATAAAAATATAAGTATGGTGCTACGATAGAAAAACAGACAAACATGACACACAAAAACATGATAATATAATAAATGCTACAGATATAATATTTACATATATACATACAAGAAGTAAAAAAAAAACATGTACATGTATATACATATATTCGCATATTCAAAGAGAGGGCACAAACCTGATTGGGTGACACACCAAACATTAGCAGCATGACGCAACAAACTACTACTCAGGCTTCAAATTAAATGCTAAAGTTAACAACATGTGGACCATGTCGGGCCGCAAAACAGTTCGTTCTTTGGACACTTTATATTATTGCCAGCCAGACTGACTAAAGAGCCTCTCTGATGACACAAATGTTGTACAATACTTTTTTAGCTTGCTGCAACTAGAGTGGAAGCTGATAAGCATAGCCTTCCCACCACAGGAGCACATCCTCACCCGCTTCACAATTATGTTGTAGATAAAACTGTAACTAAAAACATATAGGAAGGGTGAATAACTTATTGCACATAAAAAATAAAACTGAGTAATTTGTGTAGATGTTTGTTATTACGGCTTGCCTCTTTACTAGCCCGATCATGCAGAGACAGCGACTTACTGCTAGTTTTGCGTTTTTTTGTTTGTTAATAATACCAAAAATAGTTGCGCTGGCAGCTTGAGGTTGCTCTTGAGTATCTAAATAATATAAAATAATCGTATGACGCATTGGGAAATCATTAACAGAAGATTACCATCAATGAATAAATCTAAGCAGGACAATAGTTTACCTGCTGCCGTTTCCTGCCCTTCGGCTGATGCCTGAATATGCTCAGCAACTTCACTCTGGAGCAGATGCTCTTTGACCAAGTCAAAAGTGAGCTCAAGTGGCTGGAGGTGGCCTCTACCTCACATCGCGGATCCAATGCGCAGCAGATTGCCAAATGCATTGCAAGGTCTGGATTGTCTTGAAACCTAATAAAAATGTTCAGACGAATGACTCAATACTTTTGCTGAAGCCACTTGGTCACTGATTGAAGCGTCCGCAAGCACCAACTTGCTTAGGGGAGAAAAATCACAATGTAAAATGAAACCACTAGTGACTAAAAATATAGCCTGCCATTTCAGTCTAACCAAATCCGTCAAATGAAGTAAATAAATTTATGTATCTTCTCAGCATATAGCTTGATATGCCTGTGAGGAGATCTTTAGCCAGGTCATATTCAACAGCCACTTGCAACTCTTCATCCCCAGAATTTGACATTGGCTCTTGGCATAACTCTACTATGTGAAATATAGAGGTACCACTGATGATATGGTGACTGCTTTTTCCCCCGAGAGACCATCAGTTAATAAGCTGAAGGGTTTCGAAACTGCTACCATAGTGTTCATCTCATCAGAATCATAAAAATTGGGAAGGAGGTCCAGATGTTTACGGTCTACATTAAATTAACCGAAAGTAAAATCAACAGAGTAAAATAATAAGGGAGAAAATGACTATAGTAATCATGTGAAAACATGAAACAAACGTGAGTCTGGAATAGCGAACAAAATTCAACAAATATATCAATGTATACCAATTGTGTATGAGCTAGTGGTGTGTTTTTTCAACGATAAGATATACCATAACTATAAGGAAAGTATGTCAACATCCAACAATATAATTAAACAAAAGTTGATAAATGGTTTTACTCCATCTTGCCATCTAAAAACAATTGTCTTATTACAGAAAAATGATCCACAATTTGCTCCATCATCAAGTATTTACGGTTCCAGCGTGTAGGGACATCTTGAATGAGCATTCGCTGTTGTACGTTTTGGTAGTTTTGGTGCCTATAAAGCTTAGCACGATATTGGAAACCATAGCCAAAAGCGGAAACTATCTTCCTTCCATGCCGCAGGACCCGGGTAACTGACCCATTGGAGCTCAAAGAGTTGTTTATTGCATTGCGCAATATCTGGCCGAAACATCCCACACTGAGAAATTTCAGCTTGTGGCAGGCGCTTATCATATTTCGGGCATTATCTGTTGTCATGGCTGAAATTTCACTGACATTTAGTCCATATTCACAGAGGCCTTCTCGAACAAATGAAGCAAGGTTTTCTGCTGCTTGAGTGTCAGGAGTGTAAATGGTTTGCAAGCATCTTGTTTAGTTGCCAATTACCTACTACTACTACTCACTCAACTTATTATTACTAAAGTATTATCAGCTATCTCTATTACTACCACAATACATGAACAAGACAAATGTAAAAAAAATAAACTATAAATGAGTACTGCATTGTAATATCTGTGAATGTGACGGCGTGGTGCGATCTTCACCATCATCACTGTCAATCTTAATTACAACGCCATTGCTGTCATATTTTTTGATGAAGAAGTAAAACACATAAAAAAGAAGCAGAAGGGTCTGCAAAGAAGAATATTAAAATTTTCGGTAGTTCTCACGATACACTGTACACGTAAATATCGATTATACATATGATGCCGGTTCTGATTTTCACATAATTTACAGGGTATTCGGCTGATACCATCGCATTGTGAAATAATAACCGCCGTTATCAACAATACAACTGTTGGTAATATTGATTATTATTGATTTATCGTGCCGGTCTAATGTTTTTTGATTAATCAATTTTGTGATTCCTCCATCATCACATCATTAATAAAACACTAGTAGACCAGTGGTGGTATGAAGTGTGGCTGTCTTATTAGAACAAAAATTCCAACAAAATTGCTGCAGGTATATCCTCTGTTGCTGTGGGATGCAGCTAAATATAGATGTCGTGCATTGAGGGGATCTTTCCACCCCTGGTCTGTTGCAGCGCACTACAAATGGCAGTTATGCACATAACAATGCTTACTAACAGCTTATATTGCAGGCTTCGGCAATCACAGTTTTGAGAAATTCATGTGAGGAGGGTGATTATAGCAACAGACCTGCATTGATCAATCAGCACCGAGGGAGGAATCACTATTGGTGAAATCGATGGCCAATATCAAAAATACTTGATATTCAACAATCAAAGCAAGCAGGCAAAAACTGACTCATTCAAGCTAAATTGTACAACTGCTTTTTATTCCATAACACAAATCATTGCGTACGAAGAGACCTCAATGATGTTTATGCTCTGGTGCATTTGTAGTCTATGATGGTCGACGTTCAGCTGGTTTTCCGGTTATTTATTACTTGTCTGTCGGTTTATGGAGTCTTAACAAGAATAGCTAGTGTATGGTTTGCATTCGTACAGCTACATATAAATTGGTTTTCTGCTTTAACTTGGGAAAATTTAATGCAATATTATTGCTTTCTAGAAAAATTCTATTGTTGATGAAATCGGCAGCATCAACTTGTTGCAGTTTGGTTTGATTTCTAGTCATTCAAATGGCAGTATTTGGAGAGAGATAAATCTCAACTTTAAGAGTTTTGATTGACCACAACATAGTTAGGTTTTGTTTCCATAATAGAAAAAAGAACAATCTTCACCTAACTCTACGGCGAGCTTTTACCACTAAACCAAAACTCATTTACTCATTTTTACACCTGGGTTACCAGCACAATGCATTTATCTTATACCATCGTGGTGGGGTAGACTTTGGTGGAGCTCTGTGATGGTCAGTGCGTCAGAGAGGTGCCTCTGATAACCCTTTGGCATCAAACAGACCTGTCATTAGCACCGGTACAAGTTACGGAATGGACCAGCAGAGTTGCCACCAAATACAAAGCGTATATACATATACTGGCAAAGTACCGACACAATACCGGCTCAGTACCTGCCCTAGGAGAGTATCCCAAGTCAGCAACATGATGGCTGCCATAGCCGGAGAAGTGAAACATAGCTTAAGGACTCCAGTACCACCTATTCACACCTTAGATGGCTCCAGATGTATAAATTTCAAGACCAAAGGCTCCTTAAAGACCTAGGACCTAACTCAAAGACAAAGATTCATGGGCTATGGAACTAATAGCTCTGTCTCCCACTTCTGGGCACCACATATACTTCATTTCATGCCTGTTACTCTACTGGCATATGTAAATAACATTCGTATATTCGCTAACCTATATATGTGTTTTATGCATGGTCAATCCACTGATTGTGTAGGCCTACTACTTCCTGTGTTCTTCCTTTGGCTTGACCTCAAAAAGGCAGAGCTTTCTTGTGTTCATTGCCACTTGACAAATGCTGTTACCTTTGCCAGTTGCTCCCACTGCCACCATCACTCTTATACTGGGATTGTATGAGACAATAGACTTGAAAACGTCTGGTTATGCGTGAGAGCTGGAAGCCCACTATTAGTTGTGGGGTTGACATACTCCTCCATAAAATTTTCCTGGAGGCATTCCGGCCCGGTGTCATCTCTAGTGAGCGAAGATAGTGGTTGTTGGGTCTGTTGAGACTGATCAGTTGCTGTGCTGGCAGATGGCTGTCTGCTTGTATTCAGCTGTTGGAGACCAGTTAGCTGTTCCGTTGTGTGGATGGCGGACTCCACCACAGCATTCAAGCTTTCAGACAATTCTAAAGCTATTTTCCACACTATATTTAATGTTAAACTTAGAGCCACTGTATTTTATGAGGATAACCTGCAGCATTGCTAATTTAACTCCAGCATATAAATTGTCAGTGTAGATTTTCTCTCTTTGTTGAAATAAATATGCCTTGAGTATTGATAGACCAGCGATTATTCGCCTTGAATTGCTAAGGTAGTGAGAACTTAGATGAAGGTTTTTGTCGTTTGATAATTTTTTCATGAAATGCATTGCCTGTTTATCTATCTTAAATGTGGTATTCTTATTTTTGTTTCAAAACAACCTACATAAAGTTATTTTTGCATTCTCCTTGAGCATATAAGAAGGATTTTATGAAACTGTTTTATTTCATCCAGCATTTGGATTAGAGAAGCCCCAAGACTAAGTTACTCCAATCAGGATATAGTTTGCATTTGCTGGATGAAAACTAGAAATTAAGCACTTGATGCAACGGGAGCCAAGTTATATTGCTTTTTTAATGGTTTTGTATAGTTCACTGCAGCGTCGCAAAATCGGCAACTTTTGAAGTTTTTTCTTTTTCTTTATTTAAACACTTTATCGAAAACATTGGTAAATTTCAAACCATCCTGGTTATAAACAAAGTACTCAGTTGGAATCCGTAGTTATGCATTATGACATTTAAATCTGTGTTTTTTTTGTGGTTCCCAAGCGCACAGCCATTATCGAGGGTGAGACTATTCTTATCGTTAATCAGAGAGTTTGCCTGTATCTAGGCTAGCATTTTATTAAAGGTATAGTAAGCAAAAGCAATCACAAACAGATAAAAACCAAATAACATAAACCCATTTACCTAGTATTTATCTTGTATGAATGATTGGTGCAGAGACACAAGCAGATAAAATATACTTGGAGTCCTTTAGCAAGCTTTCCTGCAGACCCAACAATGCTAATGGTTAAATGAAACGAAATCAAACTTTCATACAAAAAAAAGTTAGACTATTTAGATAATGATGCAATGTCTCCGATAAGTATTAGTCATTTGAGAGAAAAGGTTGAAGCTGCAATAAAACCATTTTTAACACGTATTTTGTGAGAGCTTCTAGCAAATCTTTTACATCTAATGAAAAATATTATCTACGATAAAGCTGACAATCAATATAACAGGAAAAGCAATGTGTACACAAGAAGAAGAAATCAATGAATCAATTCAAGTCCAGATGTAACTGTTATACATTGGGTTGTGTTGATAAACAACAGTTACTTTGTACGGTATCCTGGGAAGAGGTAGAGCTTCCTGTAGTTAGTAAAAGTACAGATACTAGTTGGTACATTTCCTCCCTGGTATGAATCACTTCCTGGGTCTGCAGTAGACATACTCACTTGTCTCACTCTACTTTGTATCTAACAATGACATAAGATATTGTCACAATTGTTATTAAGACAATAAGATACGTATAATACAATCATTAGGAAAAAAATTGTGAACTTTATCAACTTGCTTGCCGAGCAATGTCCTATAATATATCATAATGGATTCAAAACTTCAAAGTGACACAGAATCAGTCGCTACTGATAAAAAGTAGTTTTTAATAAAAACTGGTAAGATCTTTTTAAAGCGAGCTATATGTAAGTCCACTGAAGGCCCTACCTAGTGTCGAGATACCTCACTCTCTCATTCGGAAATTTATCGACAAAACTATAGCGCTATCAATGATCAAAATCGATTGTTTAAATTGAATGTGACTTCTTGAGAGCGCTTTCTGTGTAACACCTCGAAAATTGTATCCTACTGCAACTTTTATGGAAAAAATTACCGTCATTTTGATTAAAAAGGTTAACAACATTCTACAATCAATGCAAAACAACACAAGCATTTGAGAATAATGGCATTTACTAGATGGCCAATCAGAGAATTGCGCTTACAATTTTAAAGAGTGACTCGACATCTCTGTGACAAGAGTGTCTGTAGAAGGTAGCTACCAGCACTCTGATGAACCAGGAGCCATGGGTGGGTGATCTCGTTGCCAGGTACGCTGTAATTGAATAAAGATATTACTGTCGGTGTGTGTCATATGCCTTAGTTCAGATGAACACTCATGAGATACTGCAGTGAACCTCAGTTTATTTCTCACAAAATTCCACTGGTCTCAAGCGTTTTGCTTCTCTCTAGAGGGGAAACTGCCGGTATAACAGTGAAAGTTGGTGATCAATTACTGACAAATCATTTGCATATACAGAGCCAATGGCTCAGAAAAACAACAAAGTGTGTTCACCAAATATATGGTTTGTTTTGGCCAGAGATAAACACCATAACTTCAAGAAGGAGTGAAAAATTATTTTTTTGTAATTGAAAAATGCTAAAACATTTTCATTGCAGATTGGGTTTACCGCTATAAGGAATAATAATTCTAGAATTGCATAATACATGTACACAAGTCTATGTGAACTTACATTCACTGCTGGCTTTCATAATGAAAAAATCATCAGCATTGAAAACAGTAGGAACTTTCACTGTCTCTTTATGTTGAGCAACTTTGAAAGGTACCCCACCACCTGCTGCAGCAGATGTTGTTGGTGCATTGGCACTTGCAGCATAAGAGGTAGCTGTTGCTCCACCAGATGATAGACTGGGTACATCTCTGCTGTCTCCATAATCACTTCGTCCTATCATGTAAAAACAGAGGGGTCACTTTCAGTCGATATCAAATTTAATTTATGGCAGGCAAAGCTAAACCCAATCAGTCAAAAATTGTTCATTTATTTGCTCTTCCTCTGCCAGTTAACACCGGAGGCAATTCAGCAGGCCTAGTTTCAAATGAGGCAGTTTTTAAAAGTTGTTGGATATTTTCTTCCTGAGAACAACAAAACCAACTCACCTCCAGAGCAGGATTGGATGATCAGAAGCTTTGGTTTACCCTTCATTGCAGGAAACTTGCGAGGAGAGAGTAAATCTTGTATGTTGATGAGAGGTACAGGATTTTTGTGGTGATCTAAAACTACATCTCCTCTTTCTCCATGACTCATCATGACCATCACAAACATACCCAACTCTTTGTGCTCCACTCTTTTGGTCTCCAACTCTATCTCTCTGTATATCTCCTTTGGGTACAAAACAAAAACTTGTGACTGACACATCAACTTATGCAAAATATCGATGTTTAGTACACCTAGTTTATCATACCTCCTCAGTTAAATCGGTGAGCTTCTTCTGTGATTTTACCATATTAAAGTTCAAGTCTTTGAATAACCTGCTGAGGTTGTCATAGTCGACATCAGATGCATATCTGGTTTGCTTTTTGTCACTGAATGACCTGATGTTTAATATGAGTACTCTACCTCGAACTCTGTCACTCATTGGGTATACCTGTGGCATTCATCAAAATATGTATGTGCGAGCAACTTGCTAAGTGGACAATAAAATATTGTAGTCTAAGCTGCTCCAGATTAGTCTACGCTTTGATGTAACCAGCAGACTTTTTCATTCAAAAACGAAAACCGGCGGGTTTAATGCAATCATTAACTACCTACCATTCATGAAAACTATTGTAAACTGAGTATTTTCACAGACTAGTGATATGACTAAACTAAATCCTTATGTTTTTTGAACAATGCCAGCTAATAGCACCTTTTCTGTGTTGTCATACAGCTGTAGTATGTCTGGTCTATCAACCTTTTTCACTCTCAAGCTTATAAGAGGGTCACTGTTTGTTGCACAATATTCCTCTTCTTCTACGTCTGATAACTCGCTTTCTGCATACTGGAGCAGTCCTTGGGCTATATCTGGCAGCTGTGCATTGCCGGGATCTATGTAAGAAAACACAAATACAATATAAAATTTAAAGTTGCATTTCCATATAACAAGTATTTTTATCTCTGCAGGTGTGCTTGTATTGCCTATAATAATTTTAAGCTGTAAGATAAATGCTACAAAATAGATAACATTAAATCTTTCGATTTTTGTTTTCTTCTAAGAGTTACTAATTTATGAACAGCACTTATGCCCTCATATTAATTTCACCAAGCAAGAGGTATGTTTTACTGATGGGCAATGTCTGTTACAATTAAACCTATACAATCCACCGATACGTTTGATACAATATACAGTAAAAAACTTTGCTTGCAAACTAAGTTTCTGTTATGTTAGATTTACCATCAATATCAAATAACTTGACCATAATATACAGCCTACCTTCAAAGCTGGTAGGATAACTGCGATCAAGTTCATCCAGGTAATTCTGCAACTCTTTTATCTCATTTGGGTTGAGATGAGAGCCTGTCAGTAAAATAATCAAAATCATTGAATTTATCAGCAATAAATTTCCTTGAAATCAATAACCAAAGCACATGATAAATTCAAAATTTCAATCATAATTATTGCTACGCAGAACAAATGTTTCAAATTCTTACATGGTCTGACCAGCACCTGTGGTACAGCAGGTATCATTTCATCAGCGATCGTGTCACATTGGGTGCAAGCAGCTAGCTCCATTGGTGCACCACTAAATGCACTGCTAGTGCCATCCATTTTGGTTGAACAAAACCAGTGTGGGTTGACATCATAAGCTGGAGCCTTCTCTCTCATAAACAGACAGTGAGCGCAGTAAAAAAGGGTTTCAAAGCGAATGGCTTTCCAGACCTTGGAAAGAAGATTCCGAACCATTTGTGTGCTATCTAGCAATCGCTTCCAGGAGTCAGCAATTCTTTCCAGTGAGGTTGAAACTTGGAGAAAGATTTTCCTGTCATTGATGTTATGCACTACATGAGTAGCACAGGTGCCTTGTCTGATTGAAGCTCCATTTCTCGCTACTATCACTGTGGTATTTGGGCCTGTAGTGTGATTTAGGACAGCTACTGTAACAAGCTGAAAGACATACTCTGGTACAGGTAACCCTCTCAATTCGATTTCCACTCTTAGTTGTAGACAACCATCTGTTTTCCAAGCACTGTTTAAAAACGTGGTCGTTAGTGATGGGAGGATGTAGGTGTTGCCAGATTCCTTTTCTATTGGGCCATGAACAATAAAGAAGTGGCTCAGCAGCTGAAGAGCAACATTTGCTGGAAATTGTGAGCTTGTCTCAAACAGGTGAACAAGCAGCACCTCATCAATCTCACCAGACCTTACAAATCTATCAACAAGTTGACGATACATGCGTGGTCCAATATTTTGCCCTTTGTATTTAAAACTCATGAACTCTGCAACTCGTTTCTCCCATAGGCTGGCTGAAGAATGATCAAACAAGAGAGAAATCAACTCAGTAAGTGCAACAACTCGGTGGAAAATGTAGTCTGAAAGGTCACCTACATTTTCATACCAAAAGACTCTGCCAGTATTGTGCAAGTAGCGAATGATGATTTTTGGATCATCATTGGGAAATTCTCCTACCACATCTGATAGCATAATATAAGGTTTGGTGACTTGATTTTCAATGAAATCTGCTACTCTCTCCCACAAACCAGGCACCACAATGGAAAACTCCTTACTACGGTTGTCAATGCAATGCTTCATACGCAGAATGCTGCTGGTTTGAGTGAGGTCATCGTTAAACTCCACAGTATCCTTCTGGTGGAAAAGAGGCAAGTTTTCGTTGGAAAAATGCAAAATAGGAACCGCTTCACTTTTGGGAGTGTTTTTCTCCTCTTGAACAATCTCTTTTCTGATAGCTTCAGCATTAAACAACAGCTCTTGTTTACATTGCTCAAGTTTGGCAGCTGAGAGCTTGTCGGTGTGAGTGAGAGCTAGAAGAGGAGGGCCAAGCTTTGGGCTAGCAACATATAAATGTGCCAACCAATCAATACACAACCTTGTAGTTGCTTCCTTGGAACTTCGAGAATCACTCAACTTACAGAATTCTTCAATGTTGACTACCACAAGAGGGACGCACTGCTCATTTATCACCAACTGATAAGTGAGATGGTATATGGATTGACCACCGTAGTCCACCAGTTTTACTGTGGAGTTTTCCAAGATCAGGTCTTCGATGCAGAATACTTTTGTTGCTTCATCCAATGGTGATAGTTCTTTTCTGTAAGTTAGCTCTCTTTTCCCTTCCCGCAAGCTTCTGATCATGCTGGTCTTACCAGACAAAGACTTTCCAACCACTGCTACTGGCACAACTGTCTGCTCTGTCGCTTTGGAGTCGTTGAGATCCAGAAAAAACTTTTTTACAGCAGTCCAACCTTGTTTACACACTGCATAAGGTGGACTTGCCAGTGACTTGCAACCATCACAATCCAACTTATCAAGTTCTTTCAATTCCAACAGTTTTTCTTCCAGGCTCATCAGCATCTTGTTCTTCCTCAAATCAAGGGTTCTCAGGCAAGTTAACTCATAGATGACACATGGGATGTTAGTGAGGTTGTTTCCCCCTATATTCAACTGCTTCAAATTTGTCAGTTTTAGGAAACTAAAATAGGAATATTTTTTACTGGTAAAGTACCTATCACCAATTCTGTTTCATTCTAGGTCTTTATGTTTACAAATTGAGCTGATTTTACCCACAACATCTACCTATGTCGCACTGTAATCTTATTAGGTTATTTTTTTGTAAACTTTTAAATGCCTCAGCTTCATTAATTTAATTGAATTGACGGTTTCTCAAAGCCAATATTCATCACTTTCTGCTCACACTGCAAGAAGAGAATTTTTTTGAGAAACGAATTTTCTCGTTTCAACAAACAATATGAAAAGTTCTACCAGCAACAAATAACTGATGGATTTCCGGAGGAAATATGATGGAGTGATAAAACCTAAAGCATATTACGATGTGAAAACCTTCAAATGAGGTACTAAATGCAATCTAACAAAACCTACAAAACATCATCCAAATGCACCACACTTTGTTCTTGTACAACACAGAGGAATTTTGAATAGAATCTAAATAAGCTAATATATCCACCAAAATTTATAACATTGTGCAGTTTTCATGGCAAATTGTGACTTTGTTCAAGTTTGTTAATATTTATTTGAAATAAATAGACATTCTAGTGACATTTTGGGGCGTTTTGCTCATTAACTTTCAATGATAACTTTTTGCACATTTAGCCAACTTCTACAAGCCTCACTACTTATTCTTCTCGGTTCTTCATTTTTGTGTGTGCAGGGATAACTCCAATAGACTACTGAAGAATGTTGTAATAAGCTTATTTTCCTCTAAAACCCCACAGCGCAGACTGAATGCACCGTAGTGGCATTTTTAATATATATTTTATTATACAGACTGTTAATTAAAAGTAAAAGGTGAAATGTAGAGAAAATAATTGAAAGTTCCATATACGAACTGATTAGGTGCTAAAAAAGCTTGCAACGCTAATAAACAAGTTATAAATGTAGTCAAACTACAACTCCAATCAAGTTAATTTAGTTTTGTATTCAATATAACTACCAAAATTTATTTGTGATTCAGTAATTGTATATAAAAAAATCCACACACACATTTTAGATACCCTGTCTATGTGAATGTTGTCAATCCAGTTTGCTTGACAGTGTGGATTGTCTTGGTAGAACACTTTCGGTCTCTTCTTTTGAAGATCTTTAATTATTTCTTTATTGCAGTCATTATGAGGTAGAGATATGTGTTGGAAGCTTTCGAATTGTGGTTTCAACTAAGATTTATTTTTGTTCATCATGCCCTTTTTCTTCAAAGTCTCAAACAAAAAAAAACAAGATTGTGGGAGCCACCCACCTTGGCTATTCAGTTAAAGTTTATTCTATTGATTATCACTCTATTGAGTTAGTAAACCAGATAAACCTAACAGACTTTTTTGAGATGAGGGTGGATGAAGCGGACTAAAGCAAATGAGGTCAATTATAAATAAGACCAATTCATTTGATTCTGAGGTGCGCAGATAGGCAATACAAAAAAAGTGGCAACAGCTGTCGATTCATTCATAAAAAGGGTCAAACTACACAGGTTATATAGCTGCAGTTGGGAGGTATGATTGTTAGAATGAGGGAGGAAACCATAGAAGGGAAGTTACATGATACTTGAACGCATCAAACTGGATCCTTTTCTGGTTTTCATTACAAGTATTAATTTTTTTTCTACAGAAGAAACCCATATAAAATATTAAGGGAAAAAAGTTACTCTACGGCTGAAAAACTCAACAGACAGCAAACTATTGCAGTGGGTCAATTTTCAGTCGGACTTTGAAGTCAAAACCGGTTGAATATCAAGCTGCAAACTTTTTTTTCTCTTCCAAGTGTCTTTCAACTTATACAGGTTATTGAGTAAAGTACACAAAACAAACTTTGGTTTGTCAGACAATATACATGCTACAAGTGTTAAATATTATGACAAAAAATCATTCGACATCCTCAAAATAAAAATATTTACGACATTACAAGGAGTTGAGAACTTTGTGAAAGTTTAAAGCTAATGATACAGCCAACACCCAATTCAGCAACCACACAATTTGAAAAGTGTACATAAAATTTTAAACTTACACTAGCTGAAGATGAACTTCACTTTAATGGAATAGACAAACTTTGATAAAAAAATTAAATAACTTGATTCCTATCCAAGTTTATTTTCTGCTTCATAGCAACAGCTGTTAATGGAGCTGCTGTAGCGATCTACAAAAACCTACAGCAGCTATTTTCTGGACTAAATGAGGAATGAAAAATCAGAAAACTAAAAACAAGGAAAAAAAATGAAGCAACCAGTAACCATACCGAATCTACAGTAAAACTCTATAAAAAAGTCCATTGAGAGTGGCTCAATAAACACATATTTTCACAATGTCGTAGTGGGTATCTGTTGTGCTGGTCATGAAAGACCGTTTGTCTCAAGCATTGTACATCTCTTCAGAGAAGACACTGCTGGTATGGCCTGTGAAAACTTATACTAATCGAATTAGCTATAATAGAACTAGCGACTCAGACATACTAGTCAGGAGTATTGTAATGTAACAAGCCTTTGCAATGTTGAATACAGTTTTATTGGAGATTCAAGTAGATTATATTTATTATTTATGACTAATGCATCTGTGCAGTTTGAGACTGGGATTCTCCTAGAGTATATGAAGTTTGCTTTCAAAACTGCAAAGTCTCTGAGTTGATAGAGGCAGTTTTAAAAACGAGTCAATGGGACTCTATTCATTTTCTTAAGCGTAGTTTCATAGTTTAAGCTACATATTCAGTATGGCTTAAAATCTAAAACAGCTGATCTCAAAGCTGCAAAAGGTCAGTCGTTGATGAATGCAATTTCATCAGAGGGTCACAAACTTTCTAGCTACTATTTATTATGATTAAAAATATAGGTTTAATTTTTAGAAAGATTGTTAATCATGTCAAAAATCTCACAGGGTTTTGGTAGCGACTGAAAATTTTTTGCGTTGAAATAATGTTTTTTTTTAGAGTGAACTAGCTTCAAATTACCATTTGTCGTTATTAAGCATCGTTACGGAGTTGTTTGCTGCAAATTGAAAAGTTCCTAGAAACTGCGAGGATTGCCCTCAAGGCTACATACTACTTATGTTGATCAATGGAGAATTCTTAGAAGATAAGCTAACTTATATTTATTGTTTATTACCATTATTAAGTATAGCCATGCAGTTTTTGCTAGCAATAAAAACTGTTTAAAAACATATGACCCATGTTTTCAAGACTGCCAAGTCTCTGCTTAAGTCAACCTATTTTTTTCAACAACAAAAAAAGGATTTGGTTTGTTGCAAGTCCGCTTTTAAACATAACCATTTACTTTGTTCTTGAGAGTGCAAATCCTTTAGACTCTACGAAAGTTACTCCCATTATCTCCAGTAACCAAAATTATTTTATCAGAGAGATAGCTAGGTTCTACTCATCAATATTCTTAGTAATTATATATGGATAAGTCTGTTTACATATTTTAGGTCTCATATTGAGAATTTGTTATTACCATTATGATTATATAATATAGCTCCATACTGTTGTGTTTTTCCTCCTTCACACTATGACACAGCGGCATCCACTTGCTTGACTCTAACCAGCTGGTGTAGGGACCGCGCCCCAGACAAATAATACAGAATTTATATTTAATAATAATTTATTGTACAATCTATTTAGCAATACAATATGTTTATTTAGCACAATCCACAAGACTTCTGCCTTTTTGACCCACAACAACCCCTTTTATAGGAAGTTATCAGGAAGGCTCGCTCCCTTATTAGGGTGAACAAATCATATCTGAGGACGTAATTGAAAAACCAATCAATACAGTTATATAACAAAGTAAACATTTAGCGGCTAATCACAGGAGTTCACAACTGGCACACAGTCTGGTAAGTTGCTCCCTCTTTTCTATTAGCTCTTGTTCCACTCGACTGCTTCAGCTCTGTGCCTTTACTTCAACAGGCTCCTATACTTGTCTGCATCTTAGGCTTTCTCGGTAGCAATTTTTCCCTGTTAGATCAACGGTTGGCAGCCATATTTCCCTGTTAAATCCGGGGTAGAGCTGGCATAGCTGCTATATGTTCACATACTTTGCATCTATGGTGGATACAGGCCCTGGATAGCCGGTATCTAAGTTACACCAATTTTGGTGTAATTTTAATTAGTGGAAAAGGCTCTGATGGCATAGTACTCTGCTCTTTAAAGGAGCGGCCACACGGAGTAATTTTCCCACGAATCGTTGGAATTTCCACGATTTAATTCGCACGAATGTGGAATTCTCATGAAATAGTGCATCGCGGTTTGTTAACGATGCACGATTCGTGTAAAGTGAAAATTTGCACGATGGTTAATTTGATTGGCTGACTGAGATTTGACTGAGGTCAAGGTCAATTTTGGGAGAGCAGTCAGTCAGATTTGTTCGTGCCTCCACTCGTTGGCCTCTACTAAGGGATGATGGGTGATAATTGTTACTTATAAATAACGATTATTAATAATTTACTCTAATATTTAATTATTATTAATAAATTATTATTAATTAATTATTATTATATTATTAATTTATTATTATTCATTAATTATTATCATTTTTTTATAATAAAAATAACTAATAATAATAACAATGATTATTAATGAATATTTAATTATTATCCTTGAAGTAATTCTTTATTCTTATCGTGTGCATTATTATTCTTGTTTATTATTATTATTTACTACACAGGAAACTGCTTAATAATGACAAAGCTAGGATCAGTAAAATTTACCTGGTCTTCTAATTGGCTGGCTACAATTTACACGCACAAAATCATTTGTACGATATTGAAAGAAGACAACCCCGTGTGGCAGGTTACTATTCGTCTGAATTTTTATTTGCACGAATTCTTGGAAATTTGCACGATCGTGTGGCCCCAGCTTTAGGGTAGCAAGGGATGTAAGGTCATGGGGGCTGGGGGAGGGAAGGATTTGGGTCACTGACAGCATACAAATCTCCCACAATACTTTATCATAAAACTGCCTTGCTGTAATGATTCTAAAAGCATGAAATCTGTAAGATATATTATTTTTAAGACGTTCACCAAGTTTTGTTACCAAAATACTTTAATAGTAACCAAAATGCAAATTGATAAATCTCATTTCTGTTCTGTATTATTATTAGTAGTAGTATTAACATCATTATTCTATCGATTAGGTTAACATAGAAGTTGTTTCAAAAATCGTTGATGTAAACTCAAAAAGTAAAAATATCAAAGGAAAGAGCGCTGGCTATGAGAAAGAATGATGCTGCAAAGACACAATCGACTAAAATACAAGTGCTTCCATGATTGATTTTTAATTCGTTGACTAGGTGTGCAGATATCATGCAGGTAATGTACTGTAAAGAAATACAAGCCATGCTCTAAAGTTTGCTTATTCTCATGAGCAAAAAAAAAATAAATCAAGCAGCTTGAAAAAGGTATGTTGTTTTCGGTTTTTCACGAAGTATTCTTGTGCCTATTGGTATAGAAGCTGTAGCCGTTGTTAACAACACAGCTACTTTTTAACATTGGTCGACTCCCTTTTACTATGGTGAATGCAATGTGAGACAGATGCAAAGAGTCCTTTGCCCAAAAAGAATAGTTCAAAGTCCAAATCTTTCTAAATACCCATAACTTTGGTCAATGTTTACTTTGGTGAGATTCTGTGGTGGATTTTATTGGCAACATACAGTGACCACCACTGCACAGAGTTCCCCAGTGGTGGCTACCACAGGCATCCCTCCATTAAATATAACAGACAAAGACCGGAATCTGTCACAGCAATTATATTGCTATCTTAAGTGATCATCTGCAATAATGAATCATTTCGGTACTGGACGTTACTACCCCGACCCCAGATGTTTACTACCCCCACCCTGGGTCGCTACCCTGGGTCGGTAACAAGATGGCCGCCATAGCCAGAGTGATGAAACCTAGTCTGAGCGCCTCCAGATGCCACCTTCCGAAGTTATCTACCATTAGGTGTAGTTGAAAGTGGACCCAAGGCCAAGTAACTCTCAAGGACTATATCTACTAATCAATGGCCAAGTTGACTATGGACTCCGCTCCTACTTATGGGTGCCAGTGCTCTTTAATTCATTTAGCCTTATCTTATTGGACAATACCACTTATCATATATCATATTGTTACTACATATCATATAACCTCCTGCCATGCTTCTTGTGCATGGCTGGTACTTTTCCATAACTCTGCCTATAAACGGCAGAGCTTTTGTTACACTCCTTGCATTTACTGGTATGGCAAGAGTGTGCTCTCTTGTTTTGTATTGCCAGCATTACCTGTTATTCTGTAATGAATAAAGGGTTTGTTTACACACTACTAAGCTGTGTGTGTCTGAGCCGAAGGGCTTTCACTGTTGATAAAGTCAGCCATTTGTTTTACAACATCTTGTTTGCGCCAATTCGGTACAGGGTCACCTCTAGGTTGAGGTAGACTGTTAATTGTCAGGCCTGCAGAGGCTGACTGCATTTTTGTCACTGTACAGACGGAGCCTCTGCCAGCACAAACCCCTAGCGGAAGGTAGTGGACGTCAAAATCCGTTACAATTCTCTCTCTTAAATATAAAACTTACTCTGCTATGATGTTGTAGTAGTTTTGCTCGTACTACTTGGACACAACTGCTATTTTGTGTAGGCTAGTGCAACTTACTCCCCTACTCTGATTTCTACCGTGGCGACGATCACCGAGTCCGTTTGCTGCCACCCCACGTACAGCCAACCCTGCTGTACACAAGCTCATACAGAGGCTTAAGCCCTGCCCTGTATTGCTTCTCCTGGGGTCTTACCAACCCTGCGCTCTAACAGCTAACGGTTACTTTGGTATAAATATCGGTCTGCTACAACTGCAACTCCTAGTAAGTGAGGAGAGAGAGGTGTTTGTGTTCCAAGATTCATTATCAACTGATTAAACTGACCATTACACTGTGTTTTATCGAATACAAACTGTATAAGAGACAATGCACAGCCAATACTACACCAGGAGTCACTCATGCACAGCACTAATCAACCAATGATAAGAGAATAAGGTATACAGTCCAATCAGTGTTGGTAGTAGCTAATGCACTCCTCCTTCTTGATTGGCACATGCGTGGAGTCTTTCCCTTTTGCCTAACAGTGGTCTTTGTTAGCATTGCTTGTAGTCTATACTTATTCAAGCTTGTTCACACTGCACCGCTTGGCTGCACACTTACAAGTGCACGCAGTCTACTAGCGATGCAGCTAACAGTGATAGTCAACAAAGTCTTCCACAATATCAAACGAGTGACAACAAAGAAACAATCCTTGGAGCAGATCGTGGTTTCAATTGAGGAATTTAGACGATTATCAAAGTGTAAGCTTGATCTCTCAGCTACCACATGGAGTATCCATCAAATTTCACCAAACTTGCTTTTTTCCCATGTATTGATGTTGCAAGCAGATTCATCCCATATCAAAGTCAGGAAGAAGAAGCTGCAGCTACTTTCATCAGATATGACTAGCAAAAAAGTGGATAGAGAGAGGGGCAAACACTCATCATACCATGCAGATCCACGGAAGAAGAAAGGTTGCAATGAAAATACTGTAATGGAATTTGCGTAGTTTGGCCAGTCGTCGGTCAGTGCATCTGCTGGTTTTGATCAATAAGCAATTTACATGTGAGCAATTTGTGAGCAAGCAATGGATTGTGGGATGGGCTAGCTGAGTAATCACAGGCTTGCTTGGTTGATAGCACTCAGTACGAAGTAGATGACTCAGGCCCTTACTTATAGTCAAAATCAGTACGTTATGGAAACAAGCTAAGGATTACAATGAAGAACAATGGTTTGAAATCACCTATTATTGTTATCACTTTGAATATTGGCCGCTGGTCAGTTAACAATCTGCCAGCTTATGCATGTGATTTTTTATACTCAGCCAGCATGTTTTGATTCATCTTTTTCTGCAGTACCAGTTTGTTATTATTCAATCACGCATCTTGCTTTTCAACTGCTTTGATTTCCCATAAATAATGAGGCACTTTGCCCAGCCAAGAGTTGTTAGTTTAGTTTTGCCTGAGATAGTGGGTAGTCTTGCTCAGATAAATGTCAGCGATTGCTTGCACCGACTTAGTAGTGCCTAGGTGTTCAAGTTACTGCATGTTTGTGAAGACTGTTTATTCAGCAAGCTATGTGCAATAACTAATAAATTATTATTAATCCGAAACCTTGTGTGCTTAGTGAGACTGGTTGCCTGTCATCACTATTGTTTGCATACATAACATCCATATGAACTTCCTACAACAAAGAGCCTATACTACCAAAACAGTAGCGCTTGCTGTTTGTACAGACTGCTTTCCACAGAAAGCCTATGCTACCAGTCTATTTGCACTCTTTAATACCGTACTGCTACAGCGATTACAGTACAGACACTTTCTAACAGTTGCCTGTAAAGGCATCCTTTGAGATCACAACGAAAACCTTTACAATACATATTGTGGGAGATTTGCATGGTGATTAAGTGAAGGCATACTCCCTCCCCACACTCCCCCACCCTAAATCCCCCACCCTCCTACACCCCTTGTGCCCTCTTGTAACGGTGTTACAGTACCGCATGAACTCTTCCCCCCTCGTTAGCTACCTAAATCCCCCTGAAAAGGGATACCGGGTACCCCGGGTCTATACCGGGTACCCCGGGCCTGTATCCCCCTTATATTAACATATAGTAGCTACCCCGGGTCTACCCTGGGCTTACCCCGGGTCAGGACTCCTACCCTGTATCCAAACAGAGTGATTCATAGAGCCTGTGCCCCTAGGAAGCTAGAGCCTCAACAGAACAGAGACCGGAGCCTTCCCTCTACCAGGAGCCCAGACCAGGAAGTGGCACTTCCTAATAAGAAGTAGAACGATTCCACCACCAAGATAAGAGCGGGAAGCAGTGCCCAGTGCCACTTTCCCATGCGCTATTGATCTCATTGGCTTGTTGTGTTGTTATCTTTTGTATCGCATTATGTTATTTGTACACTCTTTGTATTATGTTTTACCATTTTCTATGCCTAATAGGGTAATGAAACTAAATCTTATCTCCTATAAAAGGAGCTGCTCTACCTTGAGAGAGCAGGGTGAATGGATAGTATTAAATACCCTTTTACTTGTGTATCAAATAAAGTATTTGTTTGATAAAACTTCTAGTAGTGTGTTTGGGTCGTGGACCCCATGCAGTTTGTTAACGTCTACTCGGGATAGACCCCGAAGTGTGAGGAGAGAGAGAGGAGAGGGTTCCGTTGTGTCGTGATAGATGACCGAAATCTATTGCATTATCACAATGCAATCTTCTTATCTGCATCTATTTTTGGTTAATACCAACAAAATTACAACCACAATAAAATACGGTGAAAAACCAGCAGAGTTGGATAAGAGCCAGGATATTGATAAATTCAAAAATGAGGAGTTCGAAAACTTCAATGGAAGAATTGCAATTGGTGATGTCTGTTCGGTTATTCTATTGGTTGATGTTAAAACAGAAGCCTTATTTTCCAACCATATTATAAACATTTCCTAGGCGTGTCTATATATTTTGCCAATCGTATCTAATAAAAGTTTCATGTAAAAATAAATATAATACTTGTAATGACAATTTCAAGTATTTTACTTCTACTTCCTACGGTAAATTTTGTCATAGATTTTAGTCCTCTATTATCTAACACAACGGATTCCTCACTTCTCTCTCTCCACTCACTTCAATGTCAATCTCCACAGACGCTAACAACTGCACAGAGTCCTCGACTCAAATGTATTCCTGGTGTTCTATCAATGAGTATACTTTATTATCACACAAACAAAACGGTGCTTACTACTCTATAAACTGCCTGCCCAAGGCACGACAGCTCTATTTATAGAGTAAAAAGAACAGTTTCGTTACCTTATAAGGCACGACAAATGATAACACACAATACAAGGAAATTGCCAATTATAATACCGAATACAAAACACAATAACAAAGTAATCCAATCAAGTAGAGAGCACATGGTAGCTTTGGGCTGGACTCGAGTTCCCGCTCTTTTCTGCCAGCACAACTTTCCACTCCTTATAAGGACAGAAAACATCCTAGGCTGTGCTCCTGAGAGAAAGAAGGCTCCGGTCTCCATTCTGCGAAGGGTATCCACATCAAGGAGGCACAGGCTCTTGTAATGACTCTAGTTGGATCCCGGGTTGGGGTCCTGACCCGGGGTAGGCCCGGGGTGGTTTGGGGTAAGTTCGGGATAGCTTAAATTCATGTATACAGGGATATACCGACCCGAGGTAGCCGGTATCCCTTTTTCAGGGGAATTTGAGTAGCTACGGGGGAGGTAGGGCTCTGGCGGGGTGGTAACTCATGTTAAGGGCACCAAGGGTGTACAAAAGGGGGGGGGGGTGGGGGGGTTGCCACCATTTACTCATCATGCAAATATACCACAATTTTACCTTTTATAAAAAACTTACAGTGAGTAATGGTAAAACATTTATTAACAAACAAAACTAACCAGCAGACAGCAATGATTAAATCAAACCTCAAACCATTGTAAAAGTTGGGACTTAAAACATGCTTTAAACCAATGTAGCAACCTGGTGCTCTGGAAACGACCATTGAGTTTTTATTATACACGGTTTATAAAATGGGTCTTCTGCACATGAAAATGAACTTCAACTCAACATTGAAATGTAAAGTAATTTTCTTGTTCAAAACAACATTCAATCAATTATACCAGCTCGAATCTAAATATAACAGGCGCACTTTTTCAAGAGCTATTCAAACCAATTCACGAGCCAATATTTAAATGAAATCCACTTGGTTTAAGCACTGTTTTGTACCCATACATGGGCAGGAAGTCTGTTAAAGAGGGTGATATGTCACTCTAACTGGCAGAATTTGATCTCTGCCTAGCATCATGTAGTTGGCAGTATCTCTGGTAATTAAACAGAGCGTGGCATCAAAAGCTTGCATCAATTGAAAGATCAACAACCCAACAAGCAAATAACATCCAGGGGACATTTCACAACATTGTCTTTATGAAACATTGGCACAAAATGTTTTCCGAATATTGTTGCAACGTTTTGAGATAACGTTTCAGGAAAATGTTTTGCGAAAATGTTTTTCAGACGTTTAGAAAATGTTATTCAAAATGTTTGCCCGGACATTACAACAACATTGTGACAAAATGTTTATATAACATTCGGAAAAATGTTAAGAGAATGTTACTAAGCTAATGTTCTTTTAAAACGTTTAAAAAATGTCCAGACAACATTTGTGCAAATTTTAGTTTTTAACGTTACAGGAATGTTCCCCTTGGATGTTATTTCAACATCGTGATGTAACATTCAAATAATGTTACTTTTGAACATTGTTCTAACATTTTAGCAAATGTTATCGGGAGGTTATCACCCGACATTTTTCTTCAAACCTTTTTACAACATTAAGATAATGTTTTCCCAAATGTTACTTCAGCACATTATGACAATATTATTGACTAATGTTTAGCAAACGTTTGTTTACAACCTTTGTTTAACATTTTTTAAAAACATTACAGCAATGTTTCTACTAACGTGCTGGGAACGTTTTGCAGCCAACATTACGGTCAAACATTTGTGCAATGTTGAGATAACATTTGCTCAAACGTCATTTCAAAACATTGTAATTATGTTACTATGTAATGTTCAGCAAATGTTTGTTTTTGACATTTGTTTAACATTGTTTAAAAACATTGCAATAATGTTTTCACCAATATTCTGTGATCGTTTTCAGCCAACATTGCTTTTAATCCTTTTTATAACATTAACATAATGTTTTCCCAAATGTTACTTCAGCACATTGTCACAATGTTATTGGGCAATGTTTAGCAAACATTTGTTTACAACCTTTATTTAACATTTTTTAAACACATTACAACAATGTTTTTACTAATGTGCCGGGAAGGTTTTGCAGCCAACATTGCTGTCAAACATTTGTGCAATGTTGAGATAACATTTGCTCAAACGTCATTTCAAAACATTGTAACTATGTTACTATGTAATGTTCAGCAAATGTTTGTTTTTGACATTTGTTTAACATTGTTTAAAAACATTACAATAATGTTTTCACCAATATTCTGTGATCGTTTTCAGCCAACATTGCTTTTAATCCTTTTCATAACATTAACATAATGTTTTCCCAAATGTTACTTCAGCACATTGTCACAATGTTATTGGGCAACGTTTAGCAAACATTTGTTTACAACCTTTATTTAACATTCTTTAAACACATTACAACAATGTTTTTACTAATGTGCCGGGAAGGTTTTGCAGCCAACATTGCTGTCAAACATTTGTGCAATGTTGAGATAACGTTTGCTCAAGTGTCATTTCAGAACATTGTAACTATGTTACTGTGTAATGTTCAGCAAATGTTCGTTTTTGACATTTGTTTAACATTGTTTAAAAACATTACAATAATGTTTTCACCAATATTCTGTGATCGTTTTCGGCCAACATTGCTTTTAATCCTTTTTATAACATTAACATAATGTTTTCCCAAATGTTACTTCAGCACATTGTCACAATGTTATTGGGCAATGTTTAGCAAACATTTGTTTACAACCTTTATTTAACATTTTTTAAACACATTACAACAATGTTTTTACTAATGTGCCGGGAAGGTTTTGCAGCCAACATTGCTGTCAAACATTTGTGCAATGTTGAGATAACGTTTGCTCAAGTATCATTTCAGAACATTGTAACTATGTTACGATGTAATGTTTAGCAAACGTTTGTTTTCAACTGCTATTTAACATCGTTTAAAAACGTTAAAATCATGTTTTTAAAAATGTTTTGGAATCTTTTTCAGCCAATATTGTTTTCAAAAAATTATAGAATGTTCAAATAACATTTGCGTGAACTTTATTTCAGAACATTATTACTATGTTCCTATGTAATGTTTAGCAAACATTTGTTTTCAACCTTTATTCAACATCATTGGAAAACATTACAATAATGTTTTTAAAAATGTTCTGGGAATGTTTTCAGCCAACATTGTTTTCAAACATTTATAAAATGTTGAAGTAATGTTTGCTCAAATGCCATTTTATAATATTGTAATTATGTTACTATGTAATGTTTAGCAGACGCCTGTTTCAATGACTATTTAACATCGTTCGAAAATACTACAGTAATGCTCTTAAAAATGTACTGCGAACGTTTTTCATCCAACATTATTTTCAAACGCTTGTGGAAAGTTGAAATAATGTTTGCCCTAATAGTACCCCAGAACATTGTAAAATGGTTGTGAGGCTCCTTGTAGGACAAAATTTTGGATAAAATTGTAGTATAAAGCATTTGTTTATTTTTATGGAGTAAAGTTGTTTCTGACCATGTTTTTTTGATGAACTTTTTATGCTACTTTGTGACACAATACTAAAAGTACTGAACACACAGAGGTTGTTACTTGTCAGTTACCTCAAAAGCATTTTCTGGCGAACTTGTGATTATGTTTCAGGGTAGCGAAGGGCTTATGCTCCTATTGCTGAACATTTTTTGTGAATGTTTTTTTTTTCAACATCTTGAATAACTTTTTGACTAAGGTCAAGCGTTGATGAATTCCTGAACAAAAGAACCTTTTTTGTCTACATTAAAACTAGACAATGATCACTTTATATCAGGCTATTGTTTTGCAAAAAAAAATTGTGTGAGATTTGAACAGTTTTGTTTACCATATTTTCCATCATTTAAATAGTGTTGTATCCAAGAGAACATCAGATAGTTGCAGGGAACCACATAATGCATATGTATGCACCAAAGCTTGATTGCTGAAATTTACTAATCTATTTGCTAGCAAAAATTCCTACTTTGACAGAGAAAGTAATGGGGACACAACTTCTCTGAATTGCTGAGCTATACCATGTGCTGAGTGAAATATTCACCAAGTTCTAATTTGCAACATGGTAAAAAAACTATACCAGTAAGTAGCTTCAGCCAAGTGGTTAAACTCTGCAATGTGATTCAAGTTTGTACATTAGGCATTAATACAATTGTTTCTTCTGTGTATCAGATTTTATTTATTTTAGGCCCACTATTTTGTTAGAGGGGAAGAAATCATTAGGTCAACAAGGCAAAGCGAGGTAAAAACTATTGGCTGGAACAACATATGTTTAAGTGCAATAACTAGATTTACAGAAATAACTCTTTTTGCAGAGCTCATGTACTTTTTGATTGCATGTTCAGTAATTGGTTATTGCAACATAATTAGCCGAAACCTTTAGTCTCTCAACTTTATTTTAAAGCTATTTTTATTCAGTGGATAATAACAGTATTTTATAAACAAAAACAGTTGATACTCTCCATGTTAAAGCAACTGGTTGATCTTCATTCAACTTCATTGAAAGTTAACTGTCAAACCAAAGGGTAGAATGATCGCGTGCAGATAACTCCTGCATTGCTTACCAGCCATTTGATTTTTCTTTGGTTCAAATGTCAAGAAACGCAATGTTGTTGAAATTAAGCATGGAGTTGCAGATACAGAGAAAAAAATGACATCTGCATGTTCAATTGGTAATTTTGATACTCATTTTAGTTAAATATGTTTCTATGGCAAACGTTCTTGGAAATAGTTGGCCCATAGCAAGACTTCATAATGTTTGAGCTTTATCAAAATTTAGAGGCATTAAACCTTTAGCCTCAAAATCATTGATTCTTCTAACTTTTTAAAATCCTCATCATAGTCTCGAAATGGAAGCAATTGATTTTTTGCTGAAACTGTATTTCATTATGCTTTATGGGTAAAAACCATCTCATAAAAAGTATAGTGTCGGAATATACAACTAGTTTGACATGTTGGTGACTTCCAATGTGTTTAAACTATTGAGCAACGAGTCTTCAAATTTAATGGTACAATCAAGTTGAACTGGCAGTTATTTATTTTTTCATCTTTAATTCAAGTTTTTTTTATGTGAAGCCTTGAATAACAATTATTTGGTAGCAGTATACTGAAGCCTGTTGATATTGACTTTTTTGTAGTCATATTGCGCAATAAGAGAAATATTAGCATGGTGCTAAACAAACAAAATGATTTTTTTTTTTGTTTTCATTGCCATCAAGATCTCACAGAAAATATCTGATAAGTGTCTGCAAAGTCTGTGTTATATAATCATGTAATCCTTCTGATCTCCCACTATAAACCTCATTAGTAGAGTATTCAGAAACAATAGCAAAGTAGCTTTGGTTATGAAGCTCTTTGAACAGACGTGAAGGTGTTTCATTGTTAGGCAAAGCCTTTGAAAATAAAACAATTATCGTAGATATCAGGGCGAATTACTGTACAAGGAAAATTTCTAGGCCAACAAATTGTTAGAAGCAACCTTAACCAATAAGTTTCACATTTCAAGTCAATTATGCTACCCTCTTTTTCAACATCGATTAATTTCAGTTTTTATAGACTGTTTCCAAATGCATTATTTGGGGCAGCACCTCTCTATCACGACTTTACTGATTACCCACTTTCCATTGTGCAGTTAACAAGGTTGCTCTGTTTGCTTTCAAACAAACATGAAGAAAAAAACTGTTTCAAAAAATAGTTACTGCACAAATATAGGTATGAAAATCACTTTGCATAGTTTAGTGTATGTACCAATGCAGCGCTATTGATCGGAGTTTTTTATCTATCGCCTTAATTAAAAAAAATTTTGTTTTAGTACTTTTTGCAGCTACACTGAAGAAAAGTTAACTGAAATGATAACTACTGGTTTAGCCCTGGCAACTTGTCATTTTGTTGGATGCTTTAGAATCTTGTAAATGCAGTAATCTTTTGTAAAGTGGTGCCTAGAGATAAAAATCTTTTGATCAGTAGTTTAAGCTAGTTACATAACCAATGTAAAGTTTATGAGCTTGACCTAGAACTAGATTATGGTACAAAAACCTATTTCAAAAATGGCTCTTGACAAAAATGGGTGCAAATTCTCTAATAGTTATCAATTTGTGAGCGATGTGCTGCTGTAATTGACCTTTCCAAGTGTGGTTAGCGTTTGTTTTACAGCTGTTAGATTTTTTCGCAGTCACAATCAAGGTAAAGAATCAAAATAGTTTGAATGCGCTAGATCTATAAACTGCAAGAAGGGAGAGGTGAGAGTAGCTTTCTGGGTAGAAAATTCGGAAGCTCTCTTTTTACTTGTGGATACCATGCACTTGTCTTGTTCGTCAATTAATTAGAAAAAATCACAAGCCCCAAGGTATAGGCCTACAAGCATTTCTTAGCTCTGTGGTGCTCTGTTTTGTGGCATTATAAGCATTTTAGGTTAATGGACCTGTTTTATAACTTGATGGGTAACCCTCACATGCTTTCTTGTTTTGAATAATAATTTTGATCCTTGTATTTAACTAAAAACATTTCATTGATATTAACCCAGAGTTATTGAATTGACGGTTTTTTGGTGCTTTTGATTACTTCGTTGATTACCTGTCAATTTTCAGTTTTGTTCTACTTACAACAATTATCTGGCTTTAACCCACGAAAGTTTTTAGGTTTCACAGGCTGTTATCATTACCTAACAAAAACAGATTAGGAGTTTGTTGCTCAATAAGCATTTCCATCTGTCTTGTGTGCCAAAAGTGACACTACGGACATAAAGCTTTCATCATTTTTTTTCCTTATTTCCAGCTTCGATGTTTCAAAACTGTCAATTAATGAGTCTCCGAATACTGTTGCATAATTAGCTTGAGCTGTTGATTTTTTAATATTATTTTTTTCCAATCACATGTTAAGACCATATGGTAATTTTTTTGTGGGAGTGAGTCTCTGCACTTTCGGTAAATATTTCTGCAAGCTTTTTGTGCTCGAATTGGTGCTATCCAAAAGTAAAGAAAATCTTTCATTGTAATATTTAATCAAAGAACAGTGTACTGTAAGTTCTATCACATCTCATAGCTGGTATAAAAGGAGTTACTACAAACATCTGTTGTGTAATAGCAAGAAGATTAATCTATCTCTATCTCACTTTAAACCATATCAAAGCAGTGGGAATAAGAGCATATTCAATTTGTTTATAAGAGAGAGATTGAACAGAAGTGAGGCAATTTGATGGTGCTGTAAAACTGTCTGAACATTCAATCCAGAAACAGGTACTAAAATAAAGCAATTCGTTGGAAAAGGCTTTAAACTCTCTTAATTATAAAAAAACAACTGTTCATGAAACGCTTTTATTCAATTTTTTTTCAATGCCGAACTATCAGCCGTATTTTTACCTGTTGTCTTTTTATCAAAATCGAATGCTGCTAAATTGAAACCCAATCAAAATCAAAGCGTGTAAGGTAACTTGAGAGTTGATTAAGGTGTTCTGCAAACTGACAATGTAGTTCGATAAGTTCTACCACGTTTCATCTGAGGCCATTACTTGTACACTGATTACAAAAAATTAAAAAGCTATGAATAAAAACTTGAAATAGTTACAAAATAAGATATTACTTTTATCAGCACCACATCGCAATGAATAATATAAAAAGTTAGTTTGCAGATCAGTTTGTTTTTGCGACTCAGCTATTTTATGTAAAAAATAATGAAGCTGCTTAGTAGGTATTAATAATCTCCTGAATTTCTGTAAATGCTGTTAAATAATGATTTTTAACAGAAAAAACACTCTGGATGAAAAAAATGGCGACACAGCTACTGCATAATTTCTGTTTTTTTGCTTTAGTATTAAACTCTCAGAAAACATCTACATGCACCTAACTAACCACATTTAGTGTCGTATCTTCAAGCAGATGCAGGATTACGTAATCGACAATAAGTCCTTTATGTGCTAAATAGATAATTGACCAATGGGTTCTAGCAGATGTGAAACATCATTTCAAGTACATATTCGGTGTGTTGACAAGTTATGAGAGCTTCAGACTGATAATATACATTGCAACAGGCATTGTATTTGCTTTCTTCCAAAAGTTTTTGTTACAGGCTGCGTTGATTTTGACACAAAAACAAACCAAAATCATTATTTTTTTTCTTGAAATGTTGGATCTTATTTGTATCTTTGAATGCTTTGGCAAATGGTATTTTTGAAAGAAATTTAGTTTTAATTTCACTGACAGCTTAGGTAAGCTAAATTTAATATAGACTATTGCAGTCTATTCCGTTTATTGGTCTGTTATTGGTATCTGAGAAAGAACCTGCCGCTAAATTCAGTTTTTGGCAAGTGGCTTTAAATCTAAATAGATTAGCACAACTGTTAACAATGATCAAAGAGGAAGATTAGGAATGTAAGCTATTGACTCCATAGGAAACCAGTGGAATCACAAGTGTTGGGTTTCTGAGATATAACAAACATAGATGGTGTTCGCATAATGTGAAAAAAAGTTTAGCTTTGTGGTATGTGGTTTTTGTTATTTTTTGTTCTTGACATGCTGGAAATAGCAAACAAGCATAAATTGTAATTAAAAGAATATTGTATTATAGTCAAGCATCTTTGCTTGACTGTAAAGCAACATTATTTTAATGTAAAGTACATGGGCATAGCACAAAGTTAGTAGAGATGAAGCACCACAATATTGTGGTACTTTATCTCTACTAACTCTCTGCTCTGTTCATATACTTTGCATGAAGCTGGTTTCAAGCTAGATTATTTAAAATCAAGCTATTAACATTGAAAAACTTTTTTCTGTTTTGCAGTGGGCAACAGAAGATATTGGTACATAAAATATTTTTTGCTAATGTGCAATGGAGATTTCATCTACTTGCAAGCCAGTCAGCAGTTGGAGAAGAAAATGAGTTCAGAAGCTTGCTTGGCATCCTTTGTCAACCTTTGCCACATATGAAACTGCTTTGTGGTTAGCTTATTGTAAAGCATTATGTAACTCTTGCCTGCGCACAGTGGGGAAGTAGTGCATAGCAACCCGGTTCAAACCATATTTACTTTGGTTCCCTCGTTCACATAGCAACAAATGATTGCTGAAGTCACTACTGTATTGTCCATGTTTTCCGCTTAATTACGTTTTTCCCATAAACCAAGTCATTATTGACATGCATTCTGATTTTAATGTTTAAAAAGCACAATTTTGAGTGTAGATAATGGTTTGGGCAATATCTAACTCTTAGTTTTTGAAAATGTAACAATGGAATTCACTTAAAACTTAAAAGTGGCAAGACTACTTCAACAGTGCAGCAAAATGCGACAATTGCATCCTTGGCATTGGTGGATGGATTATTTGCTTACTTCACTCCCTATAGCATAGCAAGGGTACAAAACGGTTATGTAATATTCCACAACATTCTTTGTGTTGAACAAATACAATATTTTGAACTGTCAGGATACTCACAGGCAGGTGCGGTCAGTAGGTCAGTACTTGTTCACTTTTTTATTTCAGTTTCAATAAGTAACAGCAAGCATATTATTCAAATGCTGATGCATGAATAAAGCAATGTAAAATATAATATCCCTTCACAAAATAAGATACTTTGCTTTGCAGACTTTAGCACAAAAATACTCGGGACTCAAAGTTTCTCTCCAGCATTACCGGAATGTGATAATACCGACCATTTGGGATTCTGAATACACTTTACTGACTCATTAGATACATTGGTTACCGGGCTTATATTTAATTTTTTTATAACAACAGAAAAATGTTATATTCCATACGTCGAGTTTTTGTTTTTCAAGCCATGAAGTCTTATAATGACAAGTTTTCTATTCCATGGAGCACGAAAGAAATGAGTCATTTGATTAGCTTCTATAAGGTGGTTTTAGTTATTCATCATGTTGAAACATTTCAAAATCACTTAATTAAACACAGTTAACTAGCCACCTCAGCCGGAAAATTTCCAAATATGTTGATAAGGATAAAATATATGAGTTTCCATTCTGTTGACTGTAGTGGGATATAATGACTCACACTTAAAGCTAGGGAATTACATAACGAGCCCTAAGCCTGGAGCTGAGAACAAAACATTTATAGCGCTTACCAACCACAGCTACTAAACAATGAAGTAGTTGTGGCTGAGAGTTTTAGTTAGTTGTTAGTGGCATTGCAGTAAACTTGGCTGCCACATCTTGCTGCGATTTGTGTTAAGTGGAATGGCTCAACCATATTATTGCTAGAATGTGGAAAAGTAACCATTTACATGATATTTTACTTGATCATAAATAAAGCTGAGTTTGAAGGGACTATAAAGCTATCTTCAGGTAAACAGAAGGTGTAGAGTCAACTAAAGACAGGTTAGTTGCAAATATTGAAAAACCATCTTGCGGCAATTGCATGTTAAAAGTCGCAACTAAACATTGCTAGAGAAACCAGAAGAAACATTGACCGGTCCAGTTTTGGTCACTTCTAGCACTGCACATAGTTTCACTTTATTGTGCAATGCTTTTGTAACAATTGTAAGAGCAGTAATTTTCTTTGTATGTCATCATTTTTGCTCACAAATTCTCGTATAAGCTAGTGGTTAGAGCTGAAATAGTGGTCATATACTTTTTTTGACAAAATTCTCCTGTAAATTGGTTGCCTCCGAGAAATGTATCTGAAACAAATTTTCCCACTATTGTTTGCAATCATGTTGTCTATTTTGTATTACGTTTGTTTACACCCTGAAAACTTGAAAATATCTAGCAACTTTCCATGTATAAAATGTGTCTCATGACATTTTTGTGAATTGTCTGCAACACTGTGAATTACATATTATATTCGAAACACACTTGGCCTATGTTGTCTTGCAGTCCAAAACTCTCCTTTTTGTAGACATTCTAAAAGCAACGATACTTGCCAAGTGACAAAAGACAACCTGTGAGGAAAACAACGCATACTTGGAAAAGGTAAACTACTGAGGATAATAACTTATGAACAAACACAAAGCATCACTTTGGTCCCAGCTTCTTTTGTATAATGGAAATGCGCAATGCAAGACAATTTCCAATACTTTCAGTCTTTTTTAATAAAACCAGACATGGAAGAGATATGTGCTCATGCAATCAAAAAACTAAATTATTGTAAAGAAGAACTTTTGGATGCATTCGGTCTGTTGTTGACTAAGTTTTTTAGAACATTGTTTAAAAGACCTAAGCGGTTTTTTTATGGAAAAGTGGAGGATTTAAAAATTTTGCTGAGTTCAATTTTCATTCTGGAAAACCAAATTGTCAATAAATTTATGTTTGAGGGAATGAAAGTTGAGTATCATTGCAATAGGTGTGTCAAACTATCATCTCCTGTACCAAAATATTATCATATATATATTATATAAACTCTTGATTGTTTGGCCACTCCGGTTTCAAATTGTTAGTTCTCAATTTTTTAGCAGATAGTCATTCACAAACAGTCACTATTGCTTATGAGTTTTGTTGTACTAGCTGAATTAAATGCCGTTTATTCTTGTTTACTCTGCGAGCTTTGAATAAAAGAGTTGCACTGTTTCACTCTGCCTTTGTTTGTAGTCAGCCTGTATGGAAGCCTGCTGATGCAAACATTGAAGCACTCATGGACAAAGGTAATCTTATCAATGCTCGCTAGTGTCACAAGCATTTTACAAAATTATGTTGAAATTGGCATTTGGAAAAAGAAATGAAAATAGTTTTGCGTTGTTATCGTGATTTTTAAGCATTTATATGCACAAGATGCAAAAAATGGAATGGGGTATTTATAACAAGGACAAAAGATTTTAATTTCAAAAACTTCAAATCTTTTGTTAGTAGCAATAAAACCAATACTATCTTTAAATTTTTTATGTGCTAAAACTGACGCATTTTAGTTAACGTTATGGATTTGTTTCGAACTTTTTTTGTAGTTTATATTCTGTGAATTGAAGTGAATTATATTCTAGACCATAGTTTGACCAACTGAAGAGCATTTATCAATTTATAAAGTTCAATTTCTTGGATTTTGCTTCTCAATTTAAGTGTGTTGGCTTTTAAGAATCAAAGCGAACCCTACATCTCACTTTTTGTGTTAATCGTACTTGAATGTACATCAACTAGGCTTTCATTTTTGTAGTTAGAAAAAATCAAGTATTAAAGTTTTATTTTTATTCTATAATGTTTTGGGCTTCAGTTGCGCGGAATTTCACTTCATGGTTTTTACATACGAGCTTGAAATATAAAATGCAATTTTTTTCACATTTTTTTCATAGTAAACATGAGTGCGGGGACCACTACCACAAGTAAAGCAACAAACACTATTGATGGCATTATTCCTATGATGACATGAAAGAGAAGGTATGTTACTTTTTGATCTTACAATGAATAAAAAAAGTTTTCACTCAATTTTAGTTTTCACTCAATTTGTTTTTCTTAGCTATAATGATTAAGGGCATTAGCGTGCTCTTTTTTACTTCCTTTTTTTCATGAATCCAAGTAATGCTAGGTTCCGAGTTCTAGCAGGAAATTTGGTAAAATTTATATTCAATAAAAGGCTATACTTAAATTGGTGGCTACATACACATACGTTTTGTCAGTATGCGATGAAAACGTGCTTTTTCTCTGCCTGACGCTTTGGTGACTGGACAATTATTATCAAAAAAAACATTCTCGATTGAATAAAATGTAGAGACGAAATTTGACGACTCCAATTTTTTTTTTATAATTCAACATTGACTTGGTCATTACTGCTTAGCCAACAGACCATTTGTTACTTCTATCAAAGAGGTTATGTTTTTTTATAAACAACTAATTATTATTTCTAGGCGTTATCTATTTATTACAGATAATAAATTATTTATTTATTATTATGAACAAATACCATAATTATTTAATAATTATAACTTATATTTATGATAGTTTTCATAATGTCTTCATAGCCTCACTGGACACTCCGCAGCGTTTCGGTGATCAATCATCTGTGTGTGTAGCAACCAGAGCAACGCTACCAAACGTATTTCCATCATATTCCTACAAAACGTGGGTGTGTGTAGCCACGCCTTTAGCAGTAGCTATAATAAGGGATATTTATAAGAAGAAGACAATTCCAGTACGGGA
The DNA here is from genome assembly GCA_945261195.1 of Cryptosula pallasiana. Taxonomy (NCBI): domain Eukaryota; kingdom Metazoa; phylum Bryozoa; class Gymnolaemata; order Cheilostomatida; family Cryptosulidae; genus Cryptosula; species Cryptosula pallasiana. The sequence goes on along the minus strand of OX183134.1, from coordinate 20,265,783 downwards.
CACTTTTGTTTCGAAAAGTGACACGAATGGTTATTTTTTTACTGCAGGATTAAACTTGACACATTTGGTCTTTCATTTAATGTCCAGTAAATCAGAATTTACATGTAGGCCTAATTTGTACTCCATTGTCTACATCGCTGCTTTCTGCACCATCCCATGAGCTTTTATTACGTGAAAATTTTAAATTACGTCACTCTGCTTTGTATTTTCTAGTAAGACAATCTCTGCATTTTAGGATGGCAGAATTCAGGGACCACTTACTCTTTGTGTACAAAATTTTGTGCTGTCAACCAATTGCAGAGGTTCTTCTTAAATTTATTGAAATGTTTATAAATAAATTTCCCAGTAAACTCTGAAGACTAAGGGTAAAAATGACGTAAAAATGAGGCGAAACAAAACTGAATAGTGTGCTACGAGCCGGTTGTCAAGACATTCATAACTATTTTAAAACTTTTGCGAAATTTTATCACTTAGAGTAAAAGCTTGTTTTTTTATTCTTGATAGGTCTATGAAGTGCTACGAGAACATGCATTATCATTAATACAGTGAATTGCGCTTTGTACGTAAACTATGGCAAAACTGGGGTTTTTGTTGCAAAGTTATCCCCCCTAATTTGAGTAGGTACAACTACCCAGAGCAGATGCTGGCTCCAAATGTGTAAGACATTACAAATGCATAAGAAACTCCTAGAAAAGTGATGGGCAAGTTTTTGTGGTCTTAGAAAAGTTTTAGGACACCGTTGCTGAAAAAAAGTGAGCATTAAATCTTGCAGCAAAAACAAGTTGATTCTTTTCTTGGTACCGCAACTTTCTGTGCTTGTTTTTACGATTCATGCACGCTTTTCGGTTGGTTTTTATTGAATTATTTAGCTTATGTAGAATGTAATTTTAATTTATTTTTATTTGAGTTGCACCATATAACTGCTACAGCAAGTATCAACTGGTGAATAAAGGCCACAAAACCACATAATCCCATCAATATGTAAAAAAATATTGTTTGATCTTCTTTACCAATCTAAAACAGTTAATGCACACTTTGTTCTTCAGGACATGTTCATTGTGCTTTGTGTCAACTAACTCCAGAGATGACTAATGGTGGTAGAGGCCAACGGATCTGGTGTACAAACTTTAGCATCTTAAGTTTTTATACAGCAAACGATGGGCTGTTTTTCGTAAGTTCAACCCTCTAGGAATAAACTTGAGAAATGTACAACTAATTATTTTCTAAGTTCTGCATCCTCAATCAAACTGGTGACAGATTATGAAATAATAATTAGTGTTTGACAAGTTTGTGTAAAGAAAATACGGCAAATGTGATCAGTTGTTCTAATTCTCATACACAGACTGATTTCATTGTCAGCTGATAATGTTGAAGTCTTGCTAAGACTGCTTCAAGTAACAAAGTTTCTCAAACTCACTTTATAACAGTTACTACGAAAACTGCTAGAGCAACAAGAGTGAGTAAATTCTTTGATTTCTTGGTTGGTGCACAGCCAAACTTTCACTGCCGCTTTATGGAGAGTATTTTACCATTATTTTTGAATGCTAAAAGTGGTGTGTGCAAAAGCTGATGCCAAAAATCACACAATTACGTAAATTGCAAATAATATCTACAGCTAGTTGTTCCGCAGAGCATGGTTTGATAGTAGTTTTACCCACTTTAAACGGCAAACTGAAAACAACCATTTTCATACTCTGACCATTTTAATTTTTGCTCTGTGCAACTCGAGCCATTGTAACTACTTTTTTTTAATTTTATGCATTTATACTAATTGTCTTGCAGAGAGGAGTGAAAGGATTTATGAGTGAGTACAAAGCACACTATGCCAGGATGTGTGCGTATCAGAACAGACCTGACTTACTAGTGCAATAGCATGGCAATACCTCCTGCATTTTCTGAAGTTAAATTGTGAGTTGCTCACCAGTGTTATTTGTTAGCATACCGTCACACATGCTCATCCATAAACATGTTACAAACACTAGCATACATTATGCACAAGATTGAGATAAACCTGACCATGCAGTGTAAGTGATGCATAGACAAATATCAATCAGCAAATGGAAATTTGTTTCATTCTGACACGTATGCTGCTTGTTTCAGGGTAATGATGCAATTGTTGCAGCTACTATATATTTCTTTATGACGAAATGGGAAGCTGGATTGTGAGTGACTGTGGCTATTTCTGATCACCAATCCTCAGAAAACTGTAAGCTTGCTTGATCTTAGTCATTACAATTTTTTTATTGTCTCAGTTTGATCTTGAGAGCATATGATTTACTTATTGCAGGTCCTTGAATTGTTTGCTAGGTAAAAGAAGCTGATTTTTTATACAATAGCTGCTCCTAAGGCATCTGGCTGCTTTAACTCTGGAGTTGTCATCTATTGACAGTATTTTGCAGATCTGATGCAGAATAGTATCACTTCGAGTTTGGTTTATTTGGTTAAAAAAGTGAATGACCGATAATTGTGTGTAGCAGTCAAGTTTTCACAGCAGACAAATTTTACCTTATTTGCAACCTATCTCCTTTAAGAAAAAATAGCAAATATTATTAATTGAAAGCAAATCAATAAGCGTATTCGCGACCTTAGTTCGCCGAGCACATTTCAATAAAAATAATCAGACCGGCAATAAATTTAATCAAAAAATAAAAGTTTTGTTCGGAACTCGTGGGTCAACAAAAATTGGCTTATTGAACAAAGAAAAAATCAGCAAGTATTTATTTATTTTGTTTGTAGGGCGCGAATAAAACTGGACACTAAATAAATAATAATGAGCAATTTGATTTTTTTCAGTTTCATAGACTTGTTTTAGATCCTTGAAAAATAATTCCAAATAATTGCAAGCTATGCAAATTTACTAAAGCAAAGGGCAGCTTAACAAACTAATACAGTTTATAGCAGTTCAAATTGTATTACTTTCTCGATTATTTTGAAAATTGGGAGTTATCTTCCTTATGATTTGTTCGGTATACTATAAAATTTCATTGAATATTATGTTGTTCTAAAACTAATGGTCCGTTGCATATGCAACACAGTGAATTACGAACCCCTATTATTTTTTGTCTTTTGTTCGACGAACAGGTTGCGAATACTCTAATTGTTGTTAGAAACCCTTTCAGTCGAAATTCTGTAGCTTAGAACATATAGTGTATTACAAACACAGCTATGGCAATGTTCATGGTGATAATCTGCCTAACACACTTGTTCTTTCTTTTTGAAGGCTACCAACCTGAATTTCTATCGACTCAATCAAAGTTTTATTTTTCTTAAAATGATGATTTTTAATATCACTTGATCACCAGTTAGTGTGCAATAATTTGAAAATTTTGGGTTTTTGGTAATTTAGAAATTTGATAGGCCTGTCCTTGATAGCTAAGGTGTTATGTGTAGCCTTTTGTAATATTTGATATTTACATATTGATGTCCAAAAGAAATTGATATTGAAATATTCCAAGTCTATTCAGTTGCTATAGACAGTAAGATAGTAATAGAACGTAGAGGAAAGTATTTGCTTGTCACTTCTGAGTGATTTTTTCTTTTGTGTCTCCACAAACATTACTTGATCTTTACGTATTCCCCTGTTTCAGAAGAGAAGAACAGCAACTAGATGTTTTGTCCAATGTCAATTATATTCAGCAGAAAGGCAAGCACTCTGGTGAGTGTTTGCTCCTTTGTGTTGCTACAAATAATAGGGTAGTGTGTGCATGGTGCACTTATTTGATTTGGTTACAGCTCCATGAATACATTGGTTCCACCTCTTATAAGAAGGTACCCATAGATAAGTTTGATTATACCTCTCTAGTTTACTGATGAACCATTGGTCACATTTTCCAGTTCACTTGAAACTACAACAACGCGACTTTGTCTGTTCAAATTAATCTAGAGCAAGAGAAGGCAATTCCGCTATTTTAGTGTGTTTCTTTTGATATAGTGACAAACCCTTTATTGAAAATGATAACTCCATTATTTCGATGTTTTTTACTTCAACAAAAAAAACATATATTTTATTCCATGAACAGTTATTTTTAGGTTGTCTTTCTTGCAATAGGTTAATACACTCTTTAATGGTAATAATTTGAGCATTTGTGAACAATAGTGATAAATTGTTTTTTGTATTGAACAAAACTTTTAATGTTTTTGGTGCTAATGAATATGACAACTGCCTGCACTTATTTTGTAGCTCCTCTGGCTCAAACTCTTAGAAATCTGCATCTCCGTTAATGTAGATCAGCATGTGGCATTGCATCTAAAACTTCAGGACGAAGTTCAAGAGGTACGTTCATTCTAAGGTAAATTGATTTACTTTAAATGGATGGCACGATGGTTCTTATATCTTCATTTACTTTCAAAACTCTCACAAACAATACGGATCAAATTTTGTCAATTTATTACTGTTTAGATTTTAAGTAGACAACTCCAAAATATTGTGAGCCAACATCTTGGAATTTCAAGTTCAAATTGTTGAAGGATTTTTAGCTTTGTATAACATTGAATTAACGATCATCATATGGAAGTCAAATTAATTAGAAGTAACTTAATTTGTCTTCTTTCCGGCAAGCAGTGAGTGGGTGCAATCAAATAAATAGATACAACAGCATTTGCAAGAACTCAGGTTCCCAATACGAAACTGTATCTATCTTTTCTTAAATGTAATGTCGAGTTGAAAAATTATAAGATCTTACATTTTGGAATTATTTAATTGAGTAGAACTTGGTTTCATTTGCTATAATCGGTCAACTGTTGAAAAATTGTGAAAGCATCAATTTACGTTCATAGTGATCACCGTTGTAAAAATGTTGGCCGGGGAGTTTACAGTGAAACCCGCATAAATCGATACCGGGGAAATCAATAAACTTGTTTTATTCAAACCCCAGTTTGAAGTCCCGACATTTAGCAAGTCGATACTGTCATCTCTAGGTTGATGAATAATTTTTTTTCAACTTCATGACTAGTTTGACTCGATGACCAGCTTTTCACCGAAGCTCCGTGAAAAGAGTTAAATAAAGCATGTTGTTTGTAATCGAAATTAGTTCTGTTGAATAAACAAGCAGAAATTTTGTTAATGGCATGTTAATGTCATTTTTCTAGATGGCACGTTATCAAAATTATACAATCAGAGAGTTATCTCCTTTTGTGAATGACAATTCTTTTGATTGCCTTTCCAACCGTGCCTGAGCAATTTCAACTCGTGGGTTTTTTATTCCTGAACTTTCTTCAATTTGGAATGTAACAAAGACCATATGCAATATCTCAACAATCACCCATGGTTGATAAAAAGTTAGAGCAGTCTAAACATGTTTGTTCAGATAGATAAAAAAACAGTTGATCAATGAGTTAGTATTTGTTATTGAAAATTTTTTTGGAATGATTGTTGTCATTTACTGATCAAACATTAATCGATGATGTTGATTTTAAAAATTAAACCATACAAAATTATTCATTTTTATTAGTCATTTATTATTTGGCTCGCATCAAAATAATATTAAATTACTAATTTACAAATACCTATCCTAAATAATGAGCAAATATGCAGTTCTCATTGCTATTAAAATTGATTCACAATGTGAAATAAATCTATGAAATTCATAAGACTATTACATTGTTAGTTGCAATATAACGTTTTTCGGTCGGTTTTAATTGAATTATTTAGGTTACATAGAATGTGACAGTAGTTTTTTATTTAGAGCTGTAGCATTGTAGCTGCTACAGCAAGTATTAACTGTTGAATAAAGGCCCCAACACCACATAATGCTATCAATGTGTAAAAAAAATATTGTTTTATCTGCTGTATCAATCTGAAAAAATGTATACACATTTTGCATTTTAGGAGATGTTTATTGTGCTTTGTGTCAACTAACTCCAGAGATGACTAATGGTGGTAGAGTCAACCAGATATGGTGTAAAAAGTTAGGCATTTAAGTTTTCACACAGCAAACAATGGGCTGTTTTTGGTTAGTTCAAGGCTCTAGGAATAAACTTGAGAAAAGTGCGACTGTAAATAATTTGTACGTTTTGTATCTTCAATCAAATTGGTAACGAATTATGAAATGATAATTAAGTCTTTGGCAAGTTTATGTAAATCAAATGCGTCAAATGGGATTAGTTGTTTTAATTTTCATACAGAAACTGGTTTCATTGTCAGCTGATAACTTTGAATTACTGATAAGACTACTCCAAATAACAAGTGTTCACAATCTTGACCATTATGCTAAAAAAATTGACAAAAGTTTATCTGACTCATTTTATAACAGTTACTACGAAAACAGCTAAAACAGCAAGAGGGAGTTACTCTTTGAGTTCTTGGTGCACAGCCAAACTCTTACTTCCGTTTTATGGAAAGCATTTTACCATTATTTTCTCATGTTAAAAGTGGTGTGTGCAACAGCTGATGCCTAAAATCACACAATTACGTAAATTGCAAATAATATCTACAGCTAGTTCTTCCACAGAGCATGGTTTTGATAATCATTTTACCCCCTCTATACGGCAAACTGAATACAATTTTTTCCATAATCTCACCAACTTTAATTTTTGCTCTGTGCAATTCACGCCATTGTTACTCTTTTTGTTGTTGTAATTTTGCGCATTTATACTACTTGTCTTGCAGAGAGGAGTGAAAAGATTTATGAGTGATTAAAAAGCACACTATGCCAGGATGTGCGCATGTTAGAACAGACATGACTTACTGGTGCAATAACACGGCAATATCTCCTGCATTTTCTGAAGTCAAATTGTGAGTTGCTTGCTCAGTGTCATTTGTTAGCATATCGTCTCACATGCTCATCCATACACATGTAAAAAACACTACCATACATTATGTATAAGCATGAGATAAACCTGACCATGCAATGTAATTGATGCATAGATAAATATCAGCAAATGGAGTTATTTCATGCTGACACTATGCAACTTGTTTCAGGGTAATGATGCAAGTGTTGCAGCTACCATCAATTTCTTGTTGACTGAATGGGAAGCTGGATTGTGAGTGACGGTGGCTATTTCTGATCACCAACCTGATGAAAAATGTAAGTTTGTTTGATTTTAGTCCTTAGCATTTTTTTCATTGTCTCAGTTTGATCTTAAGTGCATATGGTTTATTGGTTGCAAATCCGTGAATTGTTTGCAAGGTAGAAGAAGCTGATTTTCTTTCATAATATGAGCTCCTAAAGTTTCCGGCTGCTTTAACTCTGGAGTTCTCATCTATTGACGGTATTTTGCGCATCTAGTGCAAAATAATATCACTTTGAGTTTGGTTTAATTGGTTAAAAAATTGAATCAAAGATAATTGTGTGTAGCAGTCAAGTTTTCACATCAGACAGAGTTTACCTTATTTTTGACCCATCTCCTTTAAGAAAAACTAGCAAATGTTATAAATTGTTAAAAAAGGTTTTTCGTCAAAAATCTGTAGCTTAGAACATATGGTGTGTTACAACTGCAGCTATGGCAATTGTCATGGTAATAATCTGCATAAACACACTTATTCAGTCTTTTAGATGGCTTCGTACCTGACTGTCTATTGATTTCAAGAGGAGTTTTATTCTTCGTAAAATGATCATTTTTAATATCACTTGATCACTAGTTATTAGGCAATAATTTGGAAATTTTGGGTTTTTTGATTATTTGGAAATATGATAGGCATGTGCCTGATACCTAAAGTGTTATGTGTAGCTTATTGTGGTATTTGATAATCACATATTGATGTCAAAAAGAAATTGGTAATAAAATATTCCAAGTCTATTCAGTTGCTATAGACAGTAAGATAGTAATAGAACGGAGAAGAAAGCATTTGCTTGGCACCTCTGAGGGAAATTTTTCTTTTGTTTCTCCAAGATTATTACTTGATCTCTAAATATTCCCCTGTTTCAGGAGATAGTCATTCTGGCGTTATGCAGAGAAGAACTGTGACTAGAGGAAGTCCTTTGACCAGGAGAAATGTTTTTTTCCAATGTGTATTATATCCAGCAGAAAGGCAGGCACTATGGTAAGTTTTTTTTTCTGTATAGCTACCAAGAACAGGGTAGTGCGTGCAGGGTGCACTTATTTGGTTACAGCTTCATGATCACATTTGTTTCAACTCTTATAAGAAGGTTATCTATCGATTATTTTGATTTTACCTCTCTAGTTTGCTGATTAATTCTTGCCAAATTTTCCAGTTCAGTTGGAACCACAACAACACGACTTGGTCTGCTCAAAGTAATATAACGCATGAGAATGCAACTCCGCTTTTCTAGCATGTTTCTTTTGAAATTGTGACAAAACCTTTATTGAAGATGACAATTTTTTTATTTTGTTGTTTTATACTTCAACAAAAACCATATATTTTGTTCCATGGACAGTTATATTTAGGCTGTATCTTATACAATAAGATTATGCACTTTGTAAAGGTAATTATTAGAACAGTTTTCTCATAATCTACTCGTTTGTCTTCAACACTAGCCATAACTGTTTTTTGGTGTTAAACAAACTTTTCAAATTTGTTTTTGGTATTGATGGATATTACAATTCTTTGCTCTTATTTTGTGGCTGCTCTGGCTCAAATTAAAAGAAACCTGCTTCTTCGTTAATATTAGGTGTAGCTCATTTACAGGCTCTAGTCAGCATGTGGCATTGCGTCCAAAACTTCTGGATAAGCTTAAAGAGGTAAGTTCAGTCTAGGGTAAATTGATCTGCTTTAAATGGATGGCACTATGGTTCTTACATTTTTGTTTATTTTTTAAACTCTCACAAACAAAAAAAACCAAAGTTGGTATCCTTGTCACTGTTTAGATTTTGAGTAGACAACTCCAAAATATTGTAAGTCAAAACTTTGGATTTGCAAATTCAAATTGTTAAAGGATTTTTAGCTTTTTATAATATTGAAGTAACAATCATCCTACGAAAGTGAAGTCAACTATAAGTAAATTCATTTTCCTTCTTTCCGGCAAGCAGTGAGTGGGTGCAATCAAATAGATAGATACAACAACATTTGCAACAACTCATGTTCCCAATAGGAAATTTTACCTGTCTTTTCTTAAATGTAATGTCGAGTTGAAAAATTATAAGATCTCTTATTTTGGAGTTACTTTGCTACGATTAGTCAACTGTTGAAAATTGTGAGAGCATCAATTTATGTTCATAGTGATCACCATTGTAAAAATGGTGGCGGGTGAGTTTACAGTGAAACCCGCATAAATGAACGATGGAAAAATCAATAAACTTATTTTATTCATACCCCAGTTTAAAGGCCCTATCATTGACATTTTGAAAAGTGCTTCAAAAAGTCGATATTGTTATCTCTAGGTGGACCAATAATTTTTTTCAACTTCATGACTAATTTGACTACACAACTCCATGGCTAGCTTTTCATGAAAGCTCTGTGAAAATTCTTAAAGAAAGCATGTTGTTTGGAATCGGAATTTGTTCTGTTGGATTGATTAGCAGAAATTTTGTCAATCGTAAACCTAGATCGCATGCTATCAAAAATATATTATCAAGTAGTTATCTCCTCTTGTGAATGACAGAATTTTTTTAAATGTATTTAAAACAGCACATGAGCAACTTCCACTCATGCGTTTGCATTAATAAATTTTTTTAATTTTTTGAATGTAACAAAAAACCGAAAGTAATATTTCAACCACGGTTGATAAAAATTGAACGGTTTTTAAACATGTTTGTTCAGCTAGATAAAAAAAAAACCTGTTGATTGAGTTAGTGTTTATTATTGGATAGCTTTTTTAATGATCATTGTCATTTACTGATGAAACATTAAACCAATGACAATGATTTTAAAATTTAAACCAAGCCAACTTAGTTATTTTTATTACAGTGAGTTATTATTTTGATTAGCATCACAATAACAACAAATTACCACTTTACTAATAATTATGCTTGATTAATGAGAAAACTTGAAGTTGTCATTGTTATTAAAATTTATTCACAATGTGAGTCAATGAAAAAAATGTATGAAATCCATCGTATTATTATATTGTTCGTTGCAAAATAACTTATTATTACTATTGTATTTATATTTATAGCCACCAAAAGCAAATTTGAGCAGTTCAATACCATCCTTAATTAGATGGTTTCTTTTTGGCTCTTCAACATCAATTTATGCAGGTTTCACTGTATTTATTCATCCAATTATGTCAAATGGAGATTTCTCCGTCTATGGCATGAAAGACTTCATTCTTAATGATAGGCAGGTTACTTTGTTACACACTAGAGCAATTGAAATACAATAAATTTTTCAAGGACCATGACAGATGCTCTGTAGTCAGTGGCTTCAATTCTGTACTATATAACAAAATGACTGAATTTTTTATGAAGCTTCAACTTCCAAACTAAAATCGAAAAACTTTGTTTATCATTTAGTGATTTTCACTTATTCACAAGGAAATGTATAGTGTTCAAGATTTAATTAAAAATGTTCTTGAGAAAAAACACCGTAACAATTATGACTCTCACAACATTTCTTTCCAATCTCATGGAGTTATGAAAGCTCAACTGATCTTATTGCTTAATCAATTTCAAAGCCGAAAGTTAATACTATAATGATAAATATGCTTGGGTTGTTACGCTTTTACCCAAAAAGTTGGTCCTGTTACGGCCCGTGTACACAATAACTACTTTGCACAAAATGAGAGGAAGTGCTGATTCAGAAAATAAACTACAAAAAGATTGAAACTCATTGCAATCTCCTTTTTTCAATTACGCATATCATCCCATATTGCTGATATGTGGAAAGCCCAAGTTCTATGTAAGCTAGCTGAATCTTTTAAAACTCATTTAAAGCTTTATACAACTTGATGAGTCATCTGGAGAAAAAATTGCACCTTGTTCAGCATTGATTGTGCCAAAAGTGATAATTTTGATGTTGAGTGATGGTTTATGACAACTTTTACATCACTGGAGTTTTTGTCTTTCTGTGTTAAATAGTCTTTTCCGTGATCAGCTTCCTTACGCAACGAGACAATTGCTTTTGACCCATTATTTAGTTGCGAGAGCTGTAAAAGTACTATTTAATAGATAGAATATATCTATTACTGATAATTACTTGGATTTGTAGAGCTAAGTTTGTATCATTACAAATAGATATTCATAAATAAAGGTCGCAGATGTGAACATCTTCAACACCCTAACAATTAAAATTATTCTGAACAAATAAAAAACTCTCGATTAATTTGAAGAATTCAAATTTTTTTTATAGGTTTGGAATGTCATGAGTTTTTTCAACCTTGCTTGTTAGAATCACCTCCGAAGAATCAATTCAAAACTGATCAGCCGATTTCTTGATTTGAAATTAGAAGTTGTTTGCCCCTGTATTTCTCTCAGATGAGGAGAAAACTCTCAGTTTTATGAAAAGAAAGTTTTAGGAATGAGTTTCAGCCCTGATTTTACAATAGCTTCAAGTATATGAGAACTTGTGTATTATTCACTCACACAAAATGTTTAAATATTTTGGTCTCCGTCAATAAAATTAGCTAACATCCGATGCAACATTTTCATCCCAGTTGATGATGAATTAAATTTGGTAAACCAATGACGATGAAATTTTTTTTGGTTCCAACATTCCTGAAGCTCATTAAAAGATTTTATGAAGTAAATTGCTAATTGATGAAGTGTTTTGTGTTTATTTTTACTCAAATTGTACATTTGTCTATTGCAGGTTCGAACTCGGGTGGCTTTTTTGATGCTGCTTCCAATTCCAATTACACTTTTGAGTAATAAATTTAATCAAAAAATATTCATTTTGTTCGGAATTTGTGGGTCCACAAAAAGTAGCTCACTGAATTAAAAAAAATCAGCAAGTATTTTTTTATATTGTTCGTAGGTCACGAATGAAACAGAACACTTAATAAATTAAAAAGAGCAAGTTGATTTTTTTCATTTTCATAAACTTGTTTTATATCCTTGAAAAATAATTCAAAATAATGGCAAGCTTTGCAAATTTACTAAAGCAAGGGCAGCTTGACAAACTAATCCAGTTTATAGCGTTCAAAATTTTATTACTTTCTCGATTATTTTGAAAATTGAGAGTTATCTTCTTTATGATTTTTTCGGTAAACTATTACATTTCAATGAATATTATGTTGTTCTTAAACTAATTTTCCGTTGCATACCCGACATAGTGAATTATGAACACCTATTATTTTTTGTGTTTGGTTCGACAAATAGGTCGCGAATACTCTTATTGTCGTTAAAAAACCTGTTAGTCGAAAGTCTGTAGCTCAGAACATATAGTGTATTACAGACACCGCTCTGGTACTTTTCATGGTGATAATCTGCATAACACACTTATTCAATCTTTTTGATGGCTACCAACCTGAATGTCTATTGACTCAAGTAAAGTTTTAGTTTTCTCAAAATGGTGATTTTTAATATCACTTGATCACCAGTTATTAAGCAATAACTTGGAAATTTTGGGTTACTGGTTATTGGAAATTTGATAGGCATGTGCCTGATAGCTAAGGTGTTCTGTGTAGCCCAATTGTGATCTTAATATTCATATATTGATGTCCAAAAGAAATTGATATTGAAATATTCCAAGTCTATTCAGTTGCTATAGACAATAAGATAATAATAGAACGTAAAGGAAAGCATTTTCTTGTCACTTCAGAGGGAGTTTTTCTTTTGTTTTCTCCACAAATATTACTTGATCTCTACATATTCCCCTGTTTCAGGAGATAGTCCTTCTGGTGTTATGAAGAGAAAAACAGCAACTAGATGTTTTGACCAATGTCAATTATACTCAGCAGAAAGGCAGGCACTATGGTAAGTGTTTTGTCCTTTGTCTTGCTACAAAGAATAGGGTAGTGTGTGCGTGGTGCACTGATTTGGTTACAGCTTCATGATCACATTCTTTTCACCTCTTATAAGAAGGTACCCATAAATAAGTTTGAATATACCTCTCTATTTTACCGATAAACCATTGTCACATTTTCCAGTTCAGTTGGAACCACAACAACACAACTTGGTCTGTTCAAATTAATGTAGAGCAAGAGAATGCAATTCCGTTATTCTATTCTGTTTCTTTTGATATAGTGACAAACCTTTTATTGAACATGATAATTCTTTTATTTTGATGTTTTGTACTTCAACAAAAACCATATATTTTGTTCAATGAACAGCTATTTTTAGGTTGTATTTCTTACAATAGGATAATACACTCTGCAATGGTAATAATAAGAGGATTTGTCTTCAACAATGGGGATAAACTTTTTTTGTTTTAAACAAAACTTTTAATGTTTTTGGTGCTAATGAATATGACAAATATCTTCATTTATTTACAAACTCTCAAAAACAATACAGATCAAATTTGGCAAATTTATTACTGTTTAGATCTTAGGTAGACAACTCCAAAATATTGCGAGCCAAAATCTTGGAAATTCAAGTTCAAATTGTTGAAGGATTTTTAGCTTTGTATAATATTGAAGTAACAATCATCATCCGGTAAGCGGTGAGTGGGTGCAATCAAATAAATAGATACAACAGCATTTGCAAGAACTCAAGTTCCCAATACGAAAATGTATCTATCTTTTCTTAAATGTAATGTCGAGTTGAAAACTTATAAGATCTTACATTTTGGAATTATTTAATTGAGTAGAGCTCGCTTCCATTTTCTATAATCAGTTAACTGTTGAAAAATTGTGAATGCATCAATTTATGTTCCTAGTGATCACCGTTGTAAAATGGTGGCGGGGGAGTTTCCAGTGAAACCCGCATAAATCGATACCGGGGAAATCAAGAAACTTATTTTATTCATGCCCCAGTTTGAAGTCCCGACATTTACTAAGTCAATACTGTCATCTCTAGGTTGACCAATAATTTTTTTTAACTTCATGACAAGTTTGACTTCATAACCAGCTTTTCACAGGAGCTTTGTGAAAAGCCTTAAATACAGCATGTTGTTTGGAATCGAAATTAGTTCTGTTCAATTGACAAGCAGAAATTTCGTTAATTCTAAATCTAGATGGCATGTTATCGAAATTGTATAATCAGAGAGTTATCTCCCCTTGTGAATGACAGAAATTTTGTATATGCATTTCCAACCATGCCTGAGCAACTCATGAGTTTTTTATTCCTGAATTTTCTTCAATTTGGAATGTAACAAAGACCAAATGCAATATCTCATGGTTGATAAAAATTTAAAGCTGTCTAAACATATTTTTTCAGATAGATGAAAAAACAGTTGATCAATGAGTTAGTATTTATTTTTAGAAATTTTTTTGAATGATCGTTGTCATTCACTGATGAAGCATGAAACCAATGATAATGATTTTAAAAACTAAACCAAGCAAACTTATTACTTTTTATTAGTCATTTATTATTTGGTTAGCATCCAAATAATAATAGATTACCAATAATTTTTTTTTATCATGGGATTGCTTCATGATTGAATAACTTGAAAACAATAAAAGAGTCTGTCTAGTAAAATTTTTTAATACTTTTTTTGTATTCATTGCGAGGCTCTTAAAAAAAATTGACCAACTTCAGTTTTTGCTTTAATTTCATATTTTTTTGGAAATCCTAGATATTTTTAAACTTTCTTATGTCAAAAGAGTTTGCGAAGACAATTTGTTCATCTTTCAGACTATCCGCTGTTTTAAATGTGTGCGCAAACTTTTAAACTAATCGAACTGTCTACATATGCTGGTAATTGACTTCGATTCATGTTGATTTTTTATACTAACCACACTGCTTCAAAATAGATGATTTTTACAGTTTGCAAGTTTTGCATGAGTAAAAATTAGTTTGATTTTAAAAAGCAGCGCTTAAACATCATTTCAAATATTTTGTTTCCAGAAGTTGAATATTACAAGCATTTCTCGGCTACCAATGACCAAAACTGGTTAAACCTTTTGCATGTATATCTTCGTCAAATGGAGATTTTTTTGTCTATGACACAAAAAAAGTGATTTTTGATGATAGACACCTAACTTGTTACACAGTCGAGCAGATGAAATACAATAACTTTTCTAGGACCATGAATAATGCTTTGCTGTCAGTAGCTTTATCTCAGTATTATTATAACGAAATGACTGAGTTTTTTTATTAAGTTTCCAGTTCCAAACTATTATCTAAAAGATTGTTGATCATTTAGTGATTTTCACTCATTCTCAAGGAAATATATGGTACTCGAGATTTAATTAAGAAATGTTCTTGTCAAAAAAACAACGTCACAATTATGACTCCGGTAACATTTCTTTCCAATCTCTTAGCATTATAAGAAAATTATACTGATCTTATTGTTTAATCAATTTCCAAGTTGAAAGTCATTACTGTAATGATGAGTATGCTTGGGTTGTTGCACTTTCAACCAAAAATCTTGCTCAGGTTACGGCCAGTGTACACATTAACTACTCTGCACAAAATGAGAGAAGTGCTGAATTGCCATTACATTTATCATCCCACAATGCTGATATATGGAAACCCAAGTTCTATGTAATTTAGCCGAATATTCAAACACTCATTTTAAAGCTTGTATACATTTTGATTAGTCATTTGGGAAAAAATTACACCTGGGTCACTGATTGTGCCAAAAGTGATATTCTTGATGTTTGACATTACTAGGAATTATGTCTTCCTGTGTTAAATAGTCTTTTCCATGATCAGCTTCCTCACGCGATGAGACAATTTCTTTTGACTAATTATTTAGTTGCAAGAGCTGTAAAAGTACTATTTATAGATAGAATATATCAATTAATGATAGTTACTTGGATTTTTTGAACCAAATTTGAATCATTACAAAATGATATTGATGATAAAGATCGCAAATGTGAAAATACTCAACCTAAAACAATTAAAAATATTTTGAGCAAATAAAAGAGTAATTTTTTTATCGGAGTTGAAATCAAAATTATCAGACAAAAGTAATTTGAAAAAATTGAATTTTTTTTTTACTAAGTTTGAAAAGTCGTGAGTTTTCTCAACCCTGCTTGTTAGCCTTCAATCACCTCCTACGAATCAATTTAAACATGACCAGTTGATTTTTTCACTTGAGATTAGAAGTTGCTTGCTCCTGTATTTTTTCAGTTCGGGAGAAAACTCCCAATTTTTTGAAAACAAAGAACTAGGGATGACTTTCAGCGCTGGTTTTGCAATGGCTTCAAGTATATTCGAACATGTGTATTATTCACTCACACAAAATGTTTAAATTTTTTTGTTTCTAACTATAAAGGTAGCCAACATCTCCAGTTTTGATGATGAATTAACTTTGCAAGCCAATGATGATGAGTTTTTTCTTTGTGTTAACGCTCCTGAAGCTCAATACAAGATTTCATAAAGGACACAGTTAACTAATGAAATGTTTTGTATTTAATTTTACTCATTTTGTACATTTGTCTATTGCAGGTTCAAACTCTGGTTGCTTCATTGGTGCTGCTTCGAATTCATCCCAGCTGACGACATTTGAGTTCAACTTTCTCTTAGGTTGCTTTATGAGTATTATTCTTATGTTTGCATGAAAAATAACGTGCTCTATGATGTATTGTAGAGATTTTATGGCTAAATTGGCGCAACATGTTTATGTGAATGGCTTTTAATTATTTTAAAACAAAATTGGTGAAATCTGTTTCAGGAGTCTTTTCGATAAATGTCTTATAGATATTGGTGTAGCATGTTTAATGAACGTTGTGTAAACTTTTTATACCTACATTAATGTAACATTTTCAGCAAATGTTTTCTAAGCATTTTATCACGACATTGGTGTAACTTCTTTAATGAATGTTTTGTAAAAAGTCTATTACAACATTGCTGTGACATGTCTAATGAATGATTTGTAAACATTTTTGTAGCGACATCGGTGTAATATTTTTAATGAACATTGTGTACACATTTTATAGCGACATTGGTGTAACCTCTTTAATGAACGTTTTGTAAACAATCTATAACAACGTTGTTGTGACATGTCTAATGGATGTTTTGCAAACATTTTATAACGACATTGGTGTAACATGTGTAATGAACATTTTGTAAACGTTTTATACCGACATTAATGTAACATTTTCAGCAAATGTTTTGTAAACATTTTATCACGACATTGACGTAACATGTTCAATAAATGTTTTGTGGACATTTTGAGATGACGAATAGTGAAAACATTCAAAAAACATTCATAGGATGTTTTGCGAGGACAATGGGTGTAACATTGCAACAACATTGAAAGAAGTGTACAAAAAGTCGTGAAATAAACATTTGCATACAATGTCCAGAGGACATTAATTGACATCCAGGCAACGTCGATGCAACATTATTATACATCATTGCCTCAGCATTGTGCGAATGTTTGTGGGTAACATCGGGAGTAACATTGGATTAATGTTTGAGGGTGTCTGCAGAAAGTTGTGAAATAAATGTTCTGCGCACAATGCTTAGGGAATATTGATGGACATCTAGGCAACACGAATACAACATTTTGAATTATCATTACATAAACATTGTATAAATGTTTGTCCACAACATTGGGAAAAACGTTTAAATAACGTTCGAGGGTGTCTACAGAAAGTAGTGAAGTAAACGTGCTGCGCACAATGTTTAGGGAATGTTGATGGACATCCAGGCAATATTAATACAACATTTTGAGTTATAATTACATAAACCTTGTACGAATGTTTGTCCACAACATTGGGAATAACGTTTGAGTAGCGTTCAAGGGTGTCTACAGAAAGTAGTGAAGTAAACGTTCTGCGCAAAACGTTCAGGGGATCTTCACCGACATCCAGACAACGTTTGTACAACATTCACTTGCTTGTTGGGTAGTGACAAATTTAATACACAACATGATCTGGTATTTCTCTCTTCATTCAGCCTCATTGATTGGAAACCAAATCGTGAACAAGCAAAGTACAACAAAGAGATTTTAGAATCGGATGCTGAAGCTAATCTTGAAAATTTCCTATGTGAAGAATTTGATGATTTTGAGGCAGGATACATTGCTGATAAAGAGGACGAGCTGAGGGATAGAACTTGGTGCGTGCTTTTCCTTTTCTATTTAATAAATTCTAACCATTGTAAATAATACTCCAACTCAATTTAGATGAAATTATTTATACGCCAAGTAATTTTTTTTTTTAGGGATAGATTCGCCCTAATCCAGGAAGAACAGGTCGGACAATGAAAATCGGTGAGTGATTTCTTTTTTCTATATAATGTAAACTAGGCAACGTAACTAATACTACAATTCAAATTAGATAAAATTGTTTATACCCTAAGTAATTTTTTCTTTTAGATACACGAAGATAGAACCGAACAGAGGAACTAGTTTCTTTGAAAATTTATTAAAAACTCCTATAATATCATTGAATCAATTAGTAAAATCTGTCACTCAAACTCTTTATTATGAAGTAGATATCATGTTTTCTGTTGCAATTTTTTCCCAAATACTGTAAATTTTAACTATTTAGAGGATTGATTTTGATGGTTTTAAAAAATGACGAAGGCTGTATATTTAAAATAAATTTACCGGAATGGACTGAAAAAAAATTATATCAAATCTATCCAGATGTTTGTGGATACATACAAATAGACAAATGTCTAGTTTCATCTATTTTTTCATTCGAAATAAGGCTGGAAATTTTTCAAGAATTTTTGTAATACTGTAGGGGACGCCATTACGAACACTCGTCACCAGGCAACGCTCATGTACAATCACACACATATATATTTTTATCGAATTATATACTCTAGACATTTTTAAGAGAAGCAATTATATATTTTATAATTACTAATTATTTATTTTATCTAGTTCGTGCGAAGTAACAATGTAACATTGTTTGGCAACAAGTAAGGAGTGACTTACGTTTTCTTTGTTCTCCTCTTATATTTAAATGTTTGTAACGATAAAATAAATCAGAGTTCCCTTGACTCTCAGATGTTGATAACCACTACACTGACTACAGCGAATAGCACAGGAAAGAGCACAAATTACAGACTACGACTTGCACTATCGACTATCTGTGTAGTAGAAACCTTGGCGGAAAGTGATCGGTCAATTCGACCCTTTGCTGTGTATTCCCTCTAGCCGAAATAAGGCGCCAACCATTTCGACTCACACAATATTCGACATAGACGAGTCGACCACTCTAGCATCGACTGACTTGCAGAAAGGGCCGAAGCAGCCACTCAGATTTTGCACTGTGATTGTGGGGAGTTGTACAGGTGTATAACTACCGCAACACCCAAAATCCTGTTCAATACTTTATATTTGCAATACTTATAAAATTTACCGGAACGGACTGAAAAAAAATTACATCGAATCTATCCAGATGTATGCGGGTCCATACAAATAGACGAATATCCAGGTTCATCTATTTTTTCATTCGAAATAATGCTGGAAATTTCAAGAATTTTTGTAATACTTATTATATGTAATACTCAAAAAATTTACCGGAATGGACTGAAGAAAATTATATCTAATCTATCCAGATGTATGCGGACACATACAAATAGATGAATGTCTAAGTTTATCTAGTTTTTCATAGTCCATACACAACTCATCGAGACATTGACAATCCTCAGGAGGTATTTCATCTGATGACTAAAAACAGTTTTGAAACGGTTTTAAAAATGTCAAAAACTGTGAGTATAAATGATTATTTAAAAAAATTCAAAGAAAGGTGTGGGATAAAACCCTCGCTGAAAAATTAATCAAAATTGAATGGAATGATAAAACGTTATACAAATTATATCCAGATGTATGTAAGTATATACAAATAGATGAATGTGTATCAGCATCTATTCTTTCATTTGAAATTATGTTGGAAATTTTCCAAGATATTTTATAATATTTAATATACGCAATACTTATTATAGAATAAATGTATGCAATCATACAACGATTCATTTTTATTCAATGTAGACATGA
Organism: Cryptosula pallasiana; assembly: GCA_945261195.1. Lineage (NCBI taxonomy): Eukaryota > Metazoa > Bryozoa > Gymnolaemata > Cheilostomatida > Cryptosulidae > Cryptosula > Cryptosula pallasiana. The sequence goes on along the minus strand of OX183134.1, from coordinate 20,245,943 downwards.
ATATGGAAATGAATATGTACATATTTATGCATATGTACATGAATAGGTACGTATGGAAACTAAACAATTATTTACACCGCTGTCAAGAGTTAAAAGAAACACAAAATAACACCGCCGTCGTCAGGGAACAAAATTCAAACACCATGGAGATTTATTTCAACACAAAAATTACACAAAAAATCACGCAAAACTTATCATATATTACAAAAAAAATAATACAAAGAAAGAAAAAGAAAGATGTGTCAAAAAATTTAAATGCCATAAAGTATTAAATAGCAGCATATATCAACGAGGTACAACATTGCATAACGCGGGAGATTAAACTCACAAAAAAATCACTTGGTAGGGAGATCTGCTCATATATTGTTACTCCTGGGCATAAATTTCCTAATGTACTTTGACCTATGAAATGTAGCTATGAACGAGTTCACCAAAAATCTACTGTGTAGTGTGTTAGAGCTGTGAGCTTGTGGAGGTGGTGAATCTACTTCCAACGGTCTCTAGTAGTTAATGGGAGTTATCCCAGTCAGCGGTTGTAATGAAAATAAAGAGACGAGAAGCATCTAGGTTTCAGTAACTGTTTGGGCGCCAAAATAGTTGGTGAAATAAATGGCTAATTGTCAAATCACGATGGAGTAATTCATGCCATGCTTTAGCCAAAGTATTAAAACTGCTTGAGTTGTGAGTATAGTGGTAGTTGTCTTGAAGCAAATACGAGCGTTTTTTATTCAAAATCATTCAGTATTCTAAAACAGATTGTGAACCATGCAGAACTCTTGTCCTGTAACTTGTGTCAGGTTGCACATAGTAGGTGCTGATGTACTTGACATCTGTTGTATGGCTGAATGCAGCTGAAGTTTTATTTGATTTTTAAGATAATTAATTTTTTAATTTTTTTTGAAGTAACCTAACTTGTATTCGATTCTTTAGGTTTGCAAACTAGTGAAGTTTTCAATCTAGAATTTTGTTACCCCCAAATACTATAATTGTGATTTAGTTCTGAGTGTTGATAGCTATAAATATTTTAATTTCTGTTTGAGTTTTTCTGAAATCGACTATGCAAACTTGAATTTATATTTGAAGGTGAATGATATATATATATATATATAATACTTTATTGGCATCAATATCATTTTATAAAAATGTTTTTCATAAAGTGCCATAGCTAAAATAAAAACAAAAAATCGAAAATGAAACAGAAAATAAAATGAACACAGAAAAAAAAAGAAGTCTACTCAAACACAGTTTGTTTAAAATAATTCTCCATTGGTATTTAAAAGATATTTGAATAAATTTGATTTGAAAACAGACAGGGTTTGTGAGATTCTCAGAGAAGTAGGCAGTTGGTTGAATGTGGCAGATATATGTGTTTCTATTGCAGCTGGTGTGTTGGCATAAAGTTTCTTGCAGTTACGAAAATTAAAATTTCAGTTACAACTGGTGGTAAAATCAACAGAAATAAAGCTAGGAAAAATATTATTAAAAATTTTAAAACCAGTGATTGCCGTAAAATATTGAGCCAATTTTGGTAATGGTAACAGTTGAATTGAAGTGGCGATGTCATTTGTTCTAATTAACGAAAGAGGAATGGTATGAACATTTGCTATCAATCGAAAAGCTCTTTTCTGTAATGAAAATAACTATTTTGACAGGTATTTAGGAGATAGATTGTGATAAATAATTATACCATAAACCAGGTGACAGAATATAAAGTGATCGTAAAAAGCTTTCGCTGATTTGTTAGTAAGATAGTTTCGTGATAGCTGCAGGAGGCTTATGTTTTTACGAAGTTTGGCTTCTGTTACTAAGATATGGTCATCCCAAGTGAGCCTATCATTTATCATAAAACCCAAAAGTTTCGTTTTGTTTTGTCGCATCAAGTTTTTACCTTCAAAAGTGACAAGGAAACTATGCAAACTATTATGATAATTAAACAAAAGAAAATGCGATTTGTCAGTATTTGTAATCATTCTATTTTCAACACACCATTTTGAGATTTTTGTCAAATCGTAATTGCAATTATAGTTTAATGTGGAGATGTTACTGTGTGATGATAAAAAGATAGTGTCATCAGCATACGCTAAAGGTTTAGATGTTAAAGATAATTTGAGTAAATCGTTTATATATAAAACAAAAAGGGTTGGTGCTAAAATTGATCCCTGAGGGACACCAATATGGACACACACACAGAAAAACGTGGGGGAGTTTTAATCCTATTTCAATCAATTCTTACTATCCACGAACGTAATCACCTGAGCGATTGAAATGTGATTAAACAGGGAGTGATTTATTACCACAGCCAATGCACTGGTTAATGGTCCGTATTCAATCACTTTAGGATTAAAACTTGGATTGAGTTAGTCTCCCAAGGATTAAAAACAAGAGCATTTCTGATCACTGTATATGCATATTGCTAATCGCATGATGATTGTATTTGGAGCATTGCTAGTCCAGTCATTGATTAAAGTTAGGATCAATATTAATCTTCCTTGAGTGCTATGTCTGTACTGTTTTTCTTTGAGAGCGATTAAATATTGGAAGCGATTTGAATTGGAGTTAATTCTTTTGTATTGAATCTAGCTGGTAGAAAATGACAAAGCTTATTTCAGAATGTAATGGCAACTTGTATTGAACAAGGAAACTGAGATCGGTACAACACCATTAAAAAGGAAATACAGCGATTACAACATAAAACCAACTAAGAAGATAGAAAAGAAATCGATAAAAATAACTGGCTCGATTGAATGATGATTAGTATAGTCTATTAGGACATAGATCCACTGGGGTACACTCCGCATACATGCAATAGATTCCAAGTTGAAACTGAGAGATGATGGCTGATTTTGATCTTCAAGCTCCTAAAATAAGAGTGACATCATTAGGCACATTTTACAATAAGAAGGTATCCCAAAATAAAAAATAAACCGAATCCAACAAACCTTCAGAAGTTGAAAATGAAGATTGGGCAACATCACAGCTGTTTGTTCATCACCTGTGAGCTCTTGACTTCATGTATATTCAATTTTCGTTTAAAGAACGACATCTCTAGTTGGTGACTGTTCTAAAATGCAGAATTATGATATAGTAGCAACTTTTATTTGCAGCCACTTGAAGTTCAAAAGTTTTGAATGTGACAAAAAAGAAAACAATCGATTCGTTACTAAACAACATTCAACATCATTTGTTCAGTTTAGTATTTTAACTTAGTTACTAATCAATACACAAACAATTGTGTATTCATAGTATATCTTATTTACCTGCTTCTGTGTCATCATTAACTTAGAGTTTTGAGACAGCTGTGTAAGCCTTCATCATCCTCGTGTGCTCTCTTTGTTAGTGATTGAAGCGGGAAAATAATAGCCTATTCAGGGACAATAAGACTGTATGCTTAGGCGATCATTGATACCCCCACTTGCTATTAGGTAATCATACTATAAATGCCAAGGCTTTTCTCCATTTTAATCATATCAGGGGTAAAATCCAACTTGAAGATAAGAGCCAGAGTTCAATCATTTTGGGATTAAAGTTCTTACTGGGTCAGTAAAGCTAACAATTAAGGACTTGTAGAATAACAACACTGTAGAACCACATTGTAATCGCTTAAGGAGTAAAGTTCTTACTAGCTGATTAAAACCAGAGTTTAATCCCCTGAGAGTGATTTATTGACCTACCCACAATTTCTGGCAAAGTTATTGTCTGATTTTAATCCTTAATTACTCTTTCCAGCAAACACTCCCAAATTTTCTACTGAAATACCAGATATCACCCCTAATGATGCCGGATTGTACTCTTATATTAATCATTACAGTGTTTAATCACCTGTTTAATCCCAAATGTTCCACTTTTTTCTGTGTGTGCAGGTAGGGTTTGGGAAACATCATCTCCTATTTTCACCAGTTGATATCGTTCATTTAAAAATGATTTAATGACAGAAAATGCTTTTCCATCTATACCACAATGTGTAAGTTTTAGAAGAAGAGTCTCATGGTCTATACAATCGAAAGCTTTTTTGAAATCCAAAAACAGTAGAAGAGCAATCTCATTTTTCAGTTTGATTTTTTGGCATTCTGCAACTATTTTGTGGACTGTATCAACACATGAAACTCCCTCCCGGAAACCAGTTTGTAAATTGTGCAACAAATTGTTATGATTCAAATGGTATTTGAGACATCTGTTTATGTGCTTTTCAAAAATTTTGGACAAAACTGGTAAAATGCAAATTGGACGGTAGTTAGATGGATTAGCTATATCACCATTCTTAAAAATTGGAATAACTCTCGCGGTTTTCCAAGTTATTGGGAAGGTACCGTCAATCAGAATTCTGTTAAACATATCAGTTAAAATCGAAATTGTGAATGGAATGGTTTGCTTACTCATTCTAACAGATATTCCATCTAAACCGGTGGATTTTGAAGATGGTATGCTTTTTAGATACAACACAATATCAGCAGGAGTGAACTGGGTAACTGAAGTCATATGTTTTGTGTTTGACATTTGGGTGACAGGGGTAAAAGAGTTGCCACGTAAATGGTTTGTAAGCCGACTAGCAGCTGTAGTAAAGTGATGGTTAAGAACATTGGGAGATAATCCCTGGGGTAAGCCAGATGGTGATGAGTTACAATGTTTAATATTGAGAGCATCCCACAAAGATTTGGTATTCCCATTTTTAGAGGTATTAATCATATTTTCGATTACCAATTTTTTCTTTCTTTTTATCAAATTTGTCACAAAGTTTCTTTGTTTTTTGTATTCATCCCAGGGGCCACGTTTCTTGATAGAATTACGTAATCTAATATGTCCTTGAGCCTCCTTATCCAACCACTGTGGTAAAGTACTGGATTTGACTAAACGGGTTTTAGATTGTACGATTTTAGATAGTTTACTTAAAAACAACTTGTTAAAAGAACTGATCATGTTTTCAGTATTTTCTTCAAGCAAAACAGCATCCCAATTCACACCAGAAAATGCTTTATTGATGTTTTCATTAGTAAAATTAGAATAGTCCAAAAAGTGCAGTTTTCTCTTTTGACTTTGTGTAAGCTTTTTTCTGTTGTAAACAGCATAAATCAGGTCATGATCACTGAAAGAACATGGCATAACTTGAGAGTACATAATATTACTAGGAAAGTTTGTATAAATATGATCAATCAAGGTCGATGATACATTAGTTGATCGAGTTGGGGATGTGATCAGTTGTACCAAAGAAAGTTGATCACATACTTCGCTCTTCCACTTATTTTCAATCTTTTTGTCAAATAAATCCACATTGAAATCACCCATAATTATTATTTCATCAGAAATACCATAACAAGAGTTTACAAAATCAACAAACGCTTTATTCCAACAAACTGGAGTTCCGGGCGGTCGGTAAAGAAAAGACACGAGAAATGGTTTTGCTAAACCTAACTTAAATTTCAAAGTTAAAGATTCTTTCAACATGTTATCAAAGGAGTTTATAGTTTCAAACTGACAAGAATTTGCAATGTAGCACACTAGACCTCCTCCACTATCACTAAGCCTGTCCTTCCGCACAAAAGTGTAACCTGGTATCGAATGAAACCTATCAGCATTTCTATCCCCCAAAAATGTCTCCGCTACGCAAAGTAAATCAAAATGATGGTTAAAAAGCAAAAATTTGATTTCGTCAATTTTGGAGGTCAAGCCTCGAACATTTGACGCAATTTTACGCAATTTTTATGCCACAATTCAAATTATCCATTTATCGGCTCACAATGACACATAATATGCTGTGAAGGTAATAGAATCCCATCTTCAACTGCTTTTTCAAACTGCTGCTTGTTTGCAAACTTGACCTTAAAGGTGCAAAGTCTCTTTCCGTCTTTCAAAAGTCGTGAAGCTGATGAACCATGAAAAATGTTGCCAATGTCCTGCTGGATGTTGTTGTCATCAGCATCAATCGGTACTCCCTTCAGCATAACGGTGTTTTCATTAATAGTCTTAGGGTTGATAGTATGTCTAGCGGTTGATCCAATGAACAGGTCACTTTTCCAGACTGAGATGAGGTTGATGGCAGATTCAACATTCGCCATTTGAAGAGTAAGTTTTGGATGGTCAGAATTGTAGTGACACGGTTTAATTTGTTCTATGATTACTGGTCCATATGATTTGTTAATAATTCTTCTTATGTTGTCTTGATCAAACTTATTACTTGTTGCATATGTTTGGCTGATGTTTATTACAACAGATTGGTCAGGTTTAAATGGTGGGATAGATTTGTTTTTATCAGATGAACGCAGATCAACTGGGGGAGGGCTAATGTTGTCTTTCAAAATAGGTCGCTGTACTTTTGAATTAACAATGGATTTCACCTGATCAGAGTAAAGGACTGTATTGGTATGTGTGGTATTTGGCTGTTCTAATTGTTGATGAAGTGAATTGAACCTGCTGTCAAGGTGGCTAGCAGTCTTGGTTAATTCTTGTTGGATTTTTAGCTGATTATTTTCCATGTTCCTGATTAGTTGGCTTTGATTTTCCACAAGCTTTTCCAGTTTTTCAACTTTTTGAAGGAGAGCCTGTATGGACGTAAATTGTGTCCTACATAAAACGCATCCTTCAGTTGTTGTATTGGCACTGATAGCAGGCTGCTGTGATGCATGAGAATACTCTATTTCTTTACTGGTCGTAGAAGTAGACCTGGGATTGGGGGCAATAATATCAATGTTATCTGTGTCATTCATAGTTGGTCCGTATTGGGAAGAGAGGGTAGAATTAATAGATGATTGAATGTTTTCATTTAACTGACTGATTACTGATAGTGGTATGCTCTCTATTAGTGATTGGTAGTGGCTAATAAATGTGTCCACCAGTGAAATTCTGTTGATTAATAGCTTCGAGGTTGTATTATAAAAATTTACTGTATAGATGACATTACTGTTTTTCTTTTCCTTGACTGTAAGTACAAAGGAAACAACATACTTCGCCTTGTCTTTGGTGACTTTTTTTGATACGTTAAAACCTAGATTGCGCACGTGGCTTTCATACCGTTGTTTTAAGATCTCGTATGTTGCTGCACCGCAATCCACAACAATTTGTGGATTCTCTTTTTGACCTTTGAGTTCAATCTTTGGCTCAAGCTGTGATGAATCAAGTTTTTTGTGTAGTGCTTTCAACTTTCCAAGTGTATAAGGTGCATGATGTACAGCTGTATCCTGTTCTGAGATGTCATTGGACGAATCTGACGGACTAGAGTGTTTTTTCCGCTTCTTTGGCCCTTTTACCACACTCATCTTTAGTATAATTATAACGAAACGTCTTTCGACAAAAGATAAAACTCAGGAGCAGCAATTTTTTCCAGCCTGCTGCAACAATGCAACAATGCAATTGTTTGATTGCACCTAAAATATGATTGCACATATTACATATTACAATATGATTGCACCTAAAAGAATTGGATTAAGTTTTACTCCACACACCGTCATTGCTTGTTTCACCTCGAACAAGTAGTGTCTCCTTCATTAGCATTGATTGCTTAGAATCTAACCTCTTTGACATCAGCTGGCTGGTCTTGGAATAGCAAACAATTCCTGACACTATTCAATCAATGCACATTTGTGATTTGGAATTTCCCAATTGGAATTTCCCCACTTGGACTTTCTCTAATTAGATTTTTCCAATCGTGACTTGAAAAGCACTCTACACCGTCTGTGAGCAACTTTCATGCACATGATTCCGTTTGTGAAGTGCAGAAACTAACCATGAGAGAAAAATTACCTCATGGTGCTGATTTTATGGTCAAAAACAATTGTGTCAAAAAATATTGACTCACTAGAACTTGAAAGTTTGCATTTGTAGTTAGGTTATTTTTTTCACATAACTTTTACATATGGAGTTGCCATGCTTTCCATGTTGCATCGATCATGTCAAACTTTGATCAAACAGATGTTGGCCTTAAGTAAGGATATTCAATAAGCTCGTATAGTCTGTGCGACTGTAAACAGAAGAATATAAACTTATTATAACCTTTGTCAGGCAAATTTATCAGTAAAGTAAAATTGAAGATAGTTTTTTGATGTGCCTTCTGCCTATTATTTAAGTACACATTAAGGCATCTTCTGTGGCTAGGGTGGCAATGTGCTACAATGTGCAGGTCTGTCAAGTAAATGGATTGAATTTTTATTTTGAGCTAGCTGGTTTGTTGCTAGCTCCTAAAGGTGTCAGAATATTCTACTAAAATCTAAAACAGGTTACCTGAGTTTATGTTTTTACAGTTTGCTGAAGGTTATTTATTCTCACACCTTTGTTGCAAAAATAAATATCTAATAACATCAACTTTTTATTCAAGATCCCACTATTACAAATGGTTTGTATTTTTTTCAATTGACCATTTTCCAACATATTTTACTCAAAGAAAAAGTGAGTGACATATTCTCAAAAAGAGTCTCATTCTGTGAATTTGCTACAGGGAGCAATGGGGGTAATCGCTGTGGTGAATCATAACTGATAACTCATGAGCCACAACAAAATATAACTACCTCTACCTGTAGGGTAATTCAGTAGGCTATACTATGAGTGAACATTTTTATCCTAAGTTTGTGTATTTTGGAGTTGTCAGCAAGAATTGCATGTAAAGAAATAGTTTATCTTAGCCATATAATTACTGGAGGAAGACCATATATTTATCTAATCTGTTGGATTTGCACCATCAGCACGTTCCTGTCGTCTGCTGATGATTGCAAGTTTATAGGCCTGTGGTCAATTCTGCTCAGTTTCAAGCCATAAATATTGGCCAGTATCATTTGACTACTCATTTTATGTTGTTAGCAGCGGAAGCTACACTCTATTAAAGTGCTATGTAGTGTGCAGCACTGATGCAAGTCAGCATGATTTACTCAATGCATTCACCATTTTTGCTAACACTATCACATCACTTGTAACAAGTTTTTGGTTAGCTAGTGCTTGAAAATAAACCCTGCATCGAAGAAAGAACTACATACAGGAATGCTATAGTAATTGATTGTGTTTGGCTAAAAATATACTTTTATAAATAGCAGCTGTAACAGTTATAACATTTTGGTGCTCTCCTAAATAGGATGTCAACCAGTCAGCATTCATTTGGTGGTAAAAAATTTTGATACTGAATAATTGCTAGAAGGCATAGACATGTGTAAAGGATTTTGTCGCACCTTTACCAAACAGCTACTAGAGAAGTGTACCTGCTTAGCAATGTAACAGTAATTGCTAATGAGAGCTACTTATTCGCTAGTAGTGGCTCTATGTATAGATGTGTAATGGATTTCACCGTCCACTACTGGACACAACTACTGCCGGTTGTGCAAGGACTTAACTCCTGCCCTGCAAACCCTGTACAACTTCCTAGCTACCCAGTCAACACTGGCATAACAGGGTAAGCTCTGCTTCAAAGGTCCTGACAGGTATACAAGCCTGCCAGAGACTACTGCAACTCCAAATCCTTCACAAATATAAGGGTATTTATTTTCTGAGCTCTCTGGCTCCAACATCACAATTTATAATAAAAGGTGAACATATACAAAACAATAGGCTCACTCAAGCATACATGAATTTAACCAATGATATTGCTAAGATTGTTCATTGTCCAATCATGTGAATACGTAGGCGGAGCCTTTTCCTTCTCTAGCAGTGGTCTCTGCTAGCAATAGTTTAGGCTTGTCTGGGCTTGTTTACCATCAGGTAAGAGTAGACAACTGCTATTACTGGTTACAGGGGGTAGCAACTACCAAATTCCCCCACATACTCCGCTTCATTAGTTGCCCTGGCCACTAATTTAATCAATAATAAGAATTTGGTTGGATTTCATCCTTCCCAGGATCAGCATATGTATATATTTTCTTAACCTGATACAATGAACCACATTGTGCTGGATATAATAACTGGAACTGGTGGAACTAGAATAGCTCCCCTCTGAAGTCAGCGGCTTTCTCCTTATAATAAGCCACTTCTGTCTTCACTAGCTGGGCTTCTGCTTTCAGGGTCGCGATGGCGTCTGCATCTTTCGCACGGAGCAAAGCCTGGCTCCTCATGCTGGTTAGGATTGTCTCTAGGCGGCTGGCCTCTTGATCGGCCTGTTGGGCCATGTATTCTCTCCTCTGAAGAAACTCCTTCGATGGTTTCTGGTCAACCTCTGGCACCTATTGTATACTCGTACTTGTAGCCGTTGGCTTCCGTTTAGCTGGGTACTTCTCCCGTTTTTCTGGACTCTCCAGGGGGTGTTGCTCACCCAGCCGCTTCAGCACCTTCCTTTTGTTGCCCACTTCTGGTCTGCTTGGTAGAGTCTACCGTCTCTTCTGCTCGCTTGCGTGTCTCCCTCTTTTGGCTTGACTCAGACTGGTTCTGCGCAGCCTTCTGCTCGTCCGATGGCCCTACCCGGGTGGGGTAGCAGCGCTGGAACTTTGGCGGGTTCACCCAGCCGGTGAAGTGGCAGAACTCCTCATAATTTTGCCTGTCAACAGCGTAGATGCAGCCAGTCTTTCTGTAATGGTCCTTGTTGGTGACCTCGTCTAGCTTCACCTGGTGCGAGTAGACCGCATCCCTAGACTCGCTGCTGTACCGGCATCTGCAGTAGTAGCGTACAAAGTGCTGCTGGGTATGTACCCTTAGCTGCCTATAGTTCTTAGCGGCATACTGGCATCTTTGGCACTGGAAGCCTACTGCGGCATCCAGCAGGTTTCGCACTCTCTCTTCTGTGTGCGAGCCAATCCACTTCAGCTTCTCCCATTTGGGTGGCATCCGCTTCCCTTCTGCATTGAAACTGGTACACGGCTCGTCATCTACCGTGACTGGGGGAGGGTCTCTGGGTGCCTTCACTGGAGACGCCTTCTTAGGTAGGCCAGGCTGGGTTGCTCTGACAAGCCGCACTGTGAGTTTTGGCCGAGCCTCTACCACAGATCTGCTCTCCTCACCGTCGCCTGAAACAGAAAAGGGTGGATCAATGTGACTCTGCCCACCAATCGTCCCCTTGCTGGGAAACGGCCTTCTCACCAGAGGTGACAGGCAGGGCAGGGTCTGGACAACCCTTAGTATGTCTGGCACTGACAGCTCCTTTGGCATCTGCATGGCTTCATTTCTGCTACATAACTCTGCTATCTGTCCTCGCTTACTTTTTGACACCTTTCCCAGCGTTTCCAACTGGTGCCCGCCTGTCTCTGCTTGCTGCCGGCCCTGTACAGGGGGTACCCGGCCCGGGGGTGTTGCCAGCAGGCCCGGGGGTGTTGCCAGCCGGCCCGGAGGTGCTGCCAGCCGGCCCGGAGGTGGAGGCAGCTGGTTCGGTAATGGTGTTTTACTGCTATTATCTGCAACAACCTTTTTTAAACATTGGCTATACAGTACTCTAGCTGGAGGTGTTGGTGAGGCTTTGAAGTTGGCTCTGGCTGCTTCCCCTTTACTAGGGAGAGGAGGAAATTCTGCTTCATTAGTTGGAGACGGCAATCCACACTGCAACGCTAGAGGATCTCTACAAGAACTGTTGGTCAGCACCCAAGCATTGTACCTTCCCTGGTTGTTGGCCAATGTATCCTCTGGTTCTGCTCCTTCTTGTACTGCTGTGTTGTCAACCTCCTGCACTGCTGGTCTACTATGCTCCTCAACAGGTAAACTCAGTTCAGCTGTAGGCATAGCCAGTAATTCGTCCTCTTGGCTAGGGTATACTGGCTCAAATCCTGCCAGGTTAGATGTTAGCAGTTCCTCCTCATCTAAGAGGTCTGGCAGCATCCTGTCCATCTGTTTGGCTTGGATGTAACTAGTGACTGTCTGGAGAAATAAAGTGTGACTGTCTACTTCAGCTTCACTGGTGGCAATGAACTGGTGGCAAATCTTAGCTGCATGTTTGCATGCCTGACTCACTTCCTGTGAGTCACATTCTGTGAGCAGTTGGTGGAGCCCTACTGGGAGCAAACTGGCTGTTTTGTGTTTTCCTGGAAAAACTGAATCTGCCTGGAGCTTAGGGAGGGTTGACTGAACTGGAATCTTTTCAACTTTCTTTATTCTGCTAGGAAATGTGTCTTCTTTTATACGGTGGCATATTGGCTGGCCATACCGTGTGGGTGGTCCTACATTTCTTCTGGGTCTGCTGCTTACTCCACTACTGGGGGGTCCCCTTCACTACTGGAGCCGTGGCATCTGGAATTGCCAGGGCATCCTGCCACCTGGTAAAGTGGTCAGTCAGCACCAAAATCCATACGTTGCCCCTGTCTGTCTGTGGCAGCGGTCCGACCAGGTCCACCACTAACTTCTGATAAGGTCTGCCTGCGTACATTCTCTGCCGGCCCGGATTAGGTCTAGTGCCTCCACTTTTAGCTCTTTGACAGACCTCACAGCTGGAAACAAGCCTCCGGACATCAGCTGTCATGCCAGGCCAGTACCAAGTCAACTGGAGGCGTCCCGTGGTTCTTTTGATACCAGCGTGGGCAAGGGAATGCGTTCCCCACATCACCGTACCCCTTAGGCTGTATGGACACACGGCGCACCACCGGGAGCGGTTTCCGATAGCTAGATGTAGCTCCAACACTCCGTCAGCTCTAATCCTGAGTGACGGTTGTCTCTGGCTTAACTGTTTGAGTTCACTGCTACCAGCCTCCAGCTGTTCGTTGGTAAGAGGAGTGTTACTCTCCACAGCTGCGTAGATTGTAGCTACTGGGTGGGTACCTTCCTTCTGCGCCCGTACCAGATCTGTGTCTGCAGGCATAGCACGTCCTCGATCTATGGCAGCGACACAGGGGGTGTCAGGATGAACAGCTGCAGCGGCCAGGAGCATAGGGAGGGAGCGTGGCTCAACCTCTTGTGTCACTTCTTCTTTGGTGGGGCCACCGTCTCTTTCCTGGATATGAGTACACTGGCGACAGTCACCTGCGCAGCGCTGACTCAATCCATCTGCATTCCCGTGTTGGACTCCGCTCCTATGCTCGAGGGTGTACTGGAATTCAGAGAGGATCTCCAGCCAGCGAGCTACTTGACTGGTGGGTTCTTTCCTTCTGCACAGCCACATCAACGAGGCATGGTCTGTCCTTAGACGAAACTTCTGGCCGTACAGGTATGGCCGGAAATGTTTCACAGCCTTTACTATGGCCAGCAATTCTTTCCTGGTACACAGTAATTTCGCTCTGCAGGGCCCAGTGTTTTACTGTAGTAAGAGATTACTCTCTCCTGTCCGTTCTGCTCTTGAGACAGTACAGCTCCAACACCATCGTTGCTGGCATCTGTATCTACAATATACGTGCCGGTGGCCTCTGGTTATCTGGATAGCAAGTTGGTTGTGCACCCCGTGTCTACCAGTATGGATACTGGCTTGCCTTCTAGTTTGCCAGGCAGGAAATAACTGGGTCTATATGGCCGTTCTAGAGGAGAGGTCATCGTCTCTGCTAGACGGACGTCTGGAACCGATGGTTTATCTGGTTGCGTCTTCTTTGGCCGTGGCTTTGGTCTGGATAATGGGTTTCGAAGCAGTGCTGGATCATTGGTCAGGGGTGGACTTGTCCGCCCTGGATCCTCATTGTCTTCCTCCATTTGCTGCAAAGCGTCAAAACGGTTGGCCAGTGATAACTGCCATGGTTCAGGAACGGTTTGGTGTCTCTGCTTCTGGTTTGCTGGAACAGGGTTATGGCGCTCCAACCTCTGTAATGTCTTGGTAAATCTCCCAGTAGCCCGGGTGTGACCAGCAGCTGGAGTTACTGTGGTGGGCTCCTTTCGTTTCCCTGCTGTTTTGACTTGTTCATTCTATGTGTCCAAGGGTGGGTGGGACAGCCCTTGCGGTAGTGGCCTTGACCTCCACACCCCCAACAGCTAGGAGGGGCAGGTCCCCTAGGAATAGGAGGATCTGTCTGCTGCATCTTTAGCTGCCTCACTTCTTCCATCAATGCTTGCAGGGTCTTCATCATTCCTACCAGCGACTCCTCGTGAGTAGACACAGGCTTAACCTGGTTGGTAGGTAACTGCATCGTTTTGGCTGGTGAGGCAGATGGTTCATCCTCTTCGGTGTCATCATCCACTGCCCTGACTCTGGAGGGTCTTTCTTCTATGGAGGGTTTGATCTGTTGGTACTCGCTACCTGCTCGAACAGCATCTTCCACTGTTACTGGTTGAACAGCCAGCAAGTGTCTCTGGAGAGCTGCATTGCCTAGTGTACTGGAAAAGGTGTCCAACACCATCTGTTCGATTCGTCTGGGAGGCAAGTCATCGTAGGCGACTTGTACCAGACGCTCAACTTCGCTTGCATGTTCTTGCAGGGTAGTTCGAGGGGAGCGACGCAGGCTGGAGAGTTTTGCCTGTGCCTCCCTGGCAGTGAGACCGAACCTGGCTCGCAGGGCAGTAAACACTCCCTGTACATGGGCTGACTTTCCACATTGCAGAGCATCACCTCTCAATGCCTCTCTTAAGTGCAACTGTGCGGTGCCTTGTCCCCAGTCATTTGCGTCAGCAACTTCTTCAAACCGAGCTATGAAGTATTCGACGTCTCCGTCGCCTTCAAACTTGGGTGCCTTAAATCGATTAGGCGCTGCAGCTGGTGGAGGTGGCACTACGCCCTGCAAAGCTTGGGTGAGCATCTCAATACCATCCATAGCTGGCTGTGCCGCCGGCTGTCCTGCTCGACCAGCGCTCCTTGCTCTCCTGGTTGCCATTGTCAAAATGGGTACCGGCCCTGTATGACTTAGTACCGGCCCTGTATGACTTAGTACCGGCCCTGTATGACTTATTACCGGCCCTGTACCGGCCCTGTATGACTTAGTACCGGCCCTGTACCGGCCCTGTAACGGCCCTGTATGATCTAGCACTGGCCCTGTACAACTAAGTACAGGCCCTGTTACTGTCTACAGGATAAATCCAACGTAGACACTGGAACTCTTCCGCTTTCTGTTGTTGTCTACTGGACAAGTCCAGGGTAGACACTGCAACTTCTTCTTTGTCTTGGTAACGTGACAATCTGCTCCGTCAGTTGTGTCCGTTGGGATTCCTTCAAATCCCACCGCTGCCACCAATGTAATGGATTTCACCGTCCACTACTGGACACAACTACTGCCGGTTGTGCAAGGACTTAACTCCTGCCCTGCAAACCCTGTACAACTTCCTAGCTACCCAGTCAACACTGGCATAACAGGGTAAGCTCTGCTTCAAAGGTCCTGACAGGTATACAAGCCTGCCAGAGACTACTGAAACTCCAAGTCAAGAGAGATGTGTTCACAAATATAAGGGTATTTATTTTTTGAGCTCTCTGGCTCCAACATCACAATTTATAATAAAAGGTGAATATATACAAAACAATAGGCTCACTCAAGCATACATGAATTTAACCAATGATATTGCTAAGATTGTTCATTGTCCAATCCTGTGAATTAGTAGGCGGAGCCTTTTCCTTCTCTAGCAGTGGTCTCTGCTAGCAATAGTTTAGGCTTGTCTGGGCTTGTTTACCATCAGGTAAGAGTAGACAACTGCTATTACTGGTTACAGGGGGTAGCAACTACCAAATTCCCCCACAGATGAGCTATGAGTCAATAAGCTCCGTGTTGTGCCGTGTGCAAGTATACTAATACTATTTGGCTATCTGCCAACTGAACACACGGTGTTGTTGTGCCGTGTGCAAGTATCCCAATACTATTTGGCCAACTGCCAACTGAACACACCGGGTTACAATAGCTAACACTTTATTGCTTCAAGAGACAAAAGCTTACACAGAGTACCTCTCTTTGTAAGCGCACAATCCAATCTGCCCACTGGACCACATGTTGACAAGGTTTGCAGTTAGATATGCTAATGAACAGTTGAAAAATAGCATAAGATAATTGGTTCATAAAAATAATATAGGTCATACAAAAATAGCAGACAAACAGGCGCAATGCAAACAAATACTCATCAATAGACAGTAACAATAACGCGCCAGTCCACTTTTATTAGTAAGGCGGGAAATCCCCTGCTTGGGTTCTTTACTCATCTATCCTTGCGGCAGGCACGCATGCACCTCTGTACTAAGGGCAGTCAGGCGTAGCTGAGTCTAGTTCTTATGCGTATAGCTAATGCTATAGCTAATGCGTGTTTACACACTGCATACTGACTAGCATAGCATCAATGAGAGAGGCCACCTATGCTGAATTCCATTACATATGTCTCCCAGCAAAAACTATCTCAATGTCGAATGATATTCTGAGTGGTATTGTCAACTTTAACCTCAATCAGACGTTGCATCAAGAAGACTATAACATTTATCACCTATATGAGTAAAATTCATAGAAATATATCCTCATGTACAGTGCTAACCATCGGTCATATATAACATGAGCAGCTTATGACGGAGGGTAATACATGTAGCTTTTCATTTTATATATCTAGTGTTCGAGCGATTACCTGATGGCATACATAAGGCTTACTCATCTATTGCAATCGGTTGTATGATTTGAACCATAATGGTAAAACATGCTCCGGTACGGAATCGTTACTGAGATATAAAATCACCAAAGTCAACCATTGCTAAGCATTCTAAAAGGAGAGACCATTTTAAATGGCATTTCTTAATCAAAGCCCAATAGTACCTTTATTACCTAAGGAGTAACAAAGCTAACGCAGAGCACAAACAAGCTGGTATTATGGCTTTCTGTTTGGATGTTTCTAGAAATATATCACAATATTAGCATCAACAGCCTGCTAGTTTACTTCGCACAATCATCGACAACACTTGATCAACACTATGAATATCTCTGTGATTCAAATAATACCTGCAATAATTGGAGTGATCACCCCCGACCTCCTCGCTCCAAAAATTCTTTCAAGAACCCAATTAATGTTGGTTGTTGCCAATTATTTGGTCTTGAACTATTGTACTTTAGAGACTTTTCAAAAAGTTTTTCTATTTAGGGAATGATAGAAATGTAATAAAGATCGAATATCATGCTTGGGCGTGTTTTATAGCATACATTTTTGTATTAGCACGGAAAAGCGATAAAACAAAATGAATTAAGCTGCAGGAAATATTTTATCTTAAGCTTCTGGTTAACCAAACAAATTTGATTTAATACTTACATAAGAATGAGTTCCTGTAATGAGTATAGTGGCAAGTACAGCACAGATGTAGTACTTGAGTGGGTTCCTGTAATGAGTATAGTGGCAAGTAGAGTACAGATGTAGTACTTGAGTGAGTTCCTGTAATGAGTATAGTGGCAAGTACAGCACAGATGTAGTACTTGAGTGAGTTCCTGTAATGAGTATAGTAACAAGTAGAGCACAGATGTAGTACTTGAGTGAGTTCCTGTAATGAGTATAGTGGCAAGTAGAGCACAGATGCAGTACTTGAGTGGGTTCCTGTAATGAGTATAGTGGCAAGTACAGCACAGATGTAGTACTTGAGTGAGTTCCTGTAATGAGTATAGTAACAAGTAGAGCACAGATGTAGTACTTGAGTGAGTTCCTGTAATGAGTATAGTGGCAAGTAGAGCACAGATGCAGTACTTGAGTGGGTTCCTGTAATGAGTATAGTGGCAAGTACAGCACAGATGCAGTACTTGAGTGGGTTCCTGTAATGAGTATAGTGGCAAGTAGAGCACAGATGCAGTACTTGAGTGAGTTCCTGTAATGAGTATAGTGGCAAGTAGAGCACAGATGCAGTACTTGAGTGGGTTACTGTAATGAGTATAGTGGCAAGTACAGCACAGATGTAGTACTTGAGTGAGTTCCTGTAATGAGTATAGTGGCAAGTAAAGCACAGATGCAGTACTTGAGTGAGTTCCTGTAATGAGTATAGTGGCAAGTACAGCACAGATGTAGTACTTGAGTGAGTTCCTGTAATGAGTATAGTGGCAAGTAGAGCATAGATGTAGTACTTGAGTGGGTTCCTGTAATGAGTATAGTGGCAAGTAGAGCACAGATGTAGTACTTGAGTGAGTTCCTGTAATGAGTATAGTGGCAAGTAGAGCACAGATGCAGTACTTGAGTGGGTTCCTGTAATGAGTATAGTGGCAAGTACAGCACAGATGCAGTACTTGAGTGGGTTCCTGTAATGAGTATAGTGGCAAGTAGAGCACAGATGCAGTACTTGAGTGAGTTCCTGTAATGAGTATAGTGGCAAGTAGAGCACAGATGCAGTACTTGAGTGGGTTACTGTAATGAGTATAGTGGCAAGTAGAGCACAGATGTAGTACTTGAGTGAGTTCCTGTAATGAGTATAATGGCAAGTAGAGCACAGATGCAGTACTTGAGTGAGTTCCTGTAATGAGTATAGTGGCAAGTACAGCACAGATGTAGTACTTGAGTGAGTTCCTGTAATGAGTATAGTGGCAAGTAGAGCACAGATGTAGTACTTGAGTGGGTTTCAGGTAATTAACATTATTGGCCTAACATTTAACTAAACAAAGAACTTTTATCTGTTTTCAGTGATGAAGCATTAAAACAAATCAAGACTAAATAACGTTTAGGAAGCATTATTTTTGAGGCCGTTTGTGATATTTCCTTCAAATATGACAAAGAAGGTAGTTTTTTCCAAACTGCCATCTTTGGCATTAATTCTACAGTCTATGGTCACTTCATTTGAAGAAACTAGCATCTCCCTTTTTTAAAATACAAAAATTATTGCTGCTTTTACATTAGTTCAAACTGGTGCTTTAAATGCTTTGACAGATTTTTAAATTTCTACTTTTATATCGCCACGTTTTACGTTTTTCTGCTTGTCTTTGAAAGCAGATAAACAAAGAAATAAGAACAAATTAAATAGCAAGTACTATCTGACCAAATACTCATTAAGGGTGCTTTCGGATACCCTACGCGTAGGGCTTAACGATGGGATTAAACGAGACCATTCGGAAACCCCGTCGTTGAGGGCAGAAAAAATATGGCGGCAATGGGCAATTTGGGCTCAACGATGGAAGTGACAAGCGAGGAAGGTAGCGTCGTTGACTGACCTTGACTCTACCTAACAAACAGTTTTAACGAGTCAACTTTTATCAATCATTTTTCCTCCCCGTTTCAAGTCGTGACAATGCATTATAATGTATATAAAAAATACATCTGACGATGAAATCATCGTAATTCTTTTTTGTTTGTAAAGAAACTAAAGTGGGCTCGCTCCAGCTCTACAGTTTTCACAGACGTTGATGAAAATAAATATGTCTATGGCTTATGCTCAAACAACTTCCGTTAAACGACAGTCATCGTTGAGCCCTCAACGAGTGTTCAACGACTGCCCTATGCATAGGGTATCCGAAAGCACCCTTAGTGACCTAAAGAAAAACAAATCTCAAACATAATTGTGTAAATATATTTCATAGTGACTAGTCATATGGGTTCACTTTCTTTGATCAAAGATACTGCCTTGATAGTTTGCTTGTAAGCTACCTTGTTAGACTAAAAACATACACTACAATACATTAGATATAGTTGTAAATACACCAAGCAAACTATGCTGCTTGTATCAGTTTTTGCACATTCATAGCTGTACAGCCTCTGCTGCTGCTTAGCACATAAAATGATGGCAGTTCTGTATTATCAAAATTGACCACAGGCCAATAAAATTGAGCTCATTGGCATACTAGAGAAATATTGTGGGAGAATTTGCTGGCGAGTCGAGCTCACTTGGTACTAAGTGAGATAGCTGTAGCTGACCATAATTGCTAGCAAAGGTTACACAAAGATTACAAGTTGTCTCCCCCAAACAGTGTCAAGAGTAGACAATTCTGGACAATTTAAACAAGTGCTATTAAGGGGTCAAAGGCCGAACAGGAGCCCGCCCCTATTCTGGTTAAGGACCAATAAGACAGTGAATAAGCGATATGCTTAAGTGACTTACTATATGCTTCATTATTATCATGTAATCTGATTGGTTCTATATTATATTGTATATACTACATTTTTGTATAAATATGAGAGACTGAGCCAGAGAGCTCAGTTTTATTCCTTGCAATAAAGCTCAAACTTCAAGCCTAGTCTTGTTGGTGCCCTATATAGGGAGTTGCAGAATCACAGATAGACAAGCAGATTAGCAGTTGTGGCCAAGTAGCAGCAAAAAGCACTACATTGGTGGCAGCGGTGGGATATTGCATTCAATACCCACAAGGTCACAACTGCTCAAAGAGACAACCACGCTACCAAGCTAACCAAGCATGGCTACCATGAGAGCAAGAAATGCAGCTGCCCAGCGAGCTGCTCGGACAGTTGCACAGCAAGCAGCCCAGCCAGCTGCTTAGACAGCTGCACAGCAAGCAGTACACCCTGCTGCTCAACCAGCTAATCAACAAGCCATTCAACCGGCACAGCAAGCTGCTCAGCCAGGCGTACAGCCTGCAATACAGCAAGCTGCTCAACCAGTCACACAGCCAGCTGCTCAGATAGCTGCACAGATAGCTGCACAGCAAGCCATTCAACCGGCACAGCAAGCTGTTCAACCAGGCTTACAGCCTGCAATACAGCAAGCTGCTCAACCACTCATACAGCCAGCTGTGCAACCAGCTAATCAACAAGCCATTCAACCGGCACAGCAAGCTGCTCAACCAGGCGTACAGCCTGCAATGCAGCAAGCTGCTCAACCAGGCATACAGCCCGCAATGCAGCAAGCTGCTCAACCAGTCATACAGCCTGCAATGCATCAAGCTGCTCAACCAGTCATGCAGCCAGCTGTTCAAGCAGCTAATCAACAAGCCATTCAACCGGCACAGCAAGCTGCTCAACCAGTCATACAGCCAGCTGCTCAGATTGCTGCACAGATAGCTGCACAGCAAGCCATTCAACCGCCACAGCAAGCTGTTCAACCAGGCATACAGCCTGCAATGCAGCAACCTGCTCAACCAGTCATACAGCCAGCTTTTCAACCAGCTAATCAACAAGCCATTCAACTAGTACAGCCTGCAATGTAGCAAGCTGCTTAACCAGTCATACAGCAAGCTGCTCAACCAGCTAATGATCAAGCATTTCAACCAGCACAGCTTGCTGCAGTACAGCCAGCCATTCAATTGGCAGCACAACCAGCTGTTGACCCGATTCAACTGTTGGCACAAGCGCTGCAAGGCGCCACTCAACATTGTGCTGCACAGACTGCATTTAAAGTACCAAAGTTTGAAGGGTCAGGGGACGTGGAATATTTTATTGCACGTTTCACAGAAGTTGCCGATGCCAATGACTGGGGACACAACACCACACTCCTGCATTTAAGAGAGGCTCTCAGAGGAGACGCTCTAGAGTGTGGCAAGCCTAATAATGTGCAGAGAGTATACACTGCTCTTAGGGCTCGTTTTGGCCTGACGGCCAGAGAAGCACTAGCCAAGCTGTCCAGCATGTGTCGGTCAAACAAAACAACCTTACAAGAACACGCCAATGAGGTGCAACGCCTCGTGAATGTGGCGTATGATGATTTGCCACCCCGAAAGGATGGTGCTAGATACCTTTTCGAGCACTCTGGGAAATGCGGCCTTACAACGCCACCTCCTCGCAGTTCAACCACAAACCGTAGAGGATGCAGTCCGAAGTGGCAGTGAATACTTGCAGATCAAGTCATTCCCAGAAGAACGACCCAACAGGGTTCGTATGGTGGAAAGTGAGGAAGAAGAAGAGGATGAGCTACAAACTGCTCAACCAACTTCACTCCCAGTCGCTCAAGTCAAAGAATGTATGGAACAAAACATGTTGATGATGATAATGAAGACTGTACAAGGATTGTTGGAGGAGATCAAAACACAGAAACACACTAGTAGTAATATATGAGCAGATCTCCCTACCAAGTGTTTTTTTGAGGATTACACCTTGGGGTTTAGGCAATGGGTTACGACGTTGAATGAATTCGCCGAGTTTATATTGTATTTCATTTGAGGGGTATTTGAGTGGCATTTGAGTGGTATTTAAGTGGCATTTGAGTTTTGATTATTTTTTTTACTTAATTTGAACTCATATGAGTAGTAATATATGAGCAGATCTCCCTACCAAGTGTTTTTTTGTGGATCTGACCTTGTAGTTGAGACAATGGGTTACGGCGTTGGATGAATTCGCCGAGTTTATATTGTATTTTATTTGAGGGGTATTTGAGTGGCACTTGAGTGGCATTTAAGTGGCATTTGAGTTTTGATCAGTTTTTTACTTAATTTGAACTTATATGGCATATAGATTTTGAATGTATGGCATTCAAGTTTTGATAACTTTTTTACATAACTCGAACTCATATGGTATCTTGAGAGAGAGGGGAGAGGAGAGAGGAGAGAGGAGAGATGGGAGATGAGAGAGGAGAGAGAGGAGAGAGATTTTTTAGTTTTCTATACATTCATGTATTTATGGTTAATTATGTACATATTTATGGCTATATTTATATCTACATAGAGAGAGAGGAGAGAGGAGATATATCTAAATTGAATAAATACATTGATTAAAAATGAATCATTGTATGATTATATACATTTATTACATAATAAGTAAGGAAAATCTCCCCATATAATATAGCTAGAGTCAGTAAATACTAAGTAATACAAAGCACTACAACTTGTAATAAAGACAAAGTAATAACAGTTAATGCATAGTTTGTTCCTTTACAATGATGTCTTTGATGTACTGATGTTATATCTTAGGAAGGAAGACTTCTGTTCTATGTGCTTTTAATTTCGTAATGAACTAAAATAAAAAAAGTTATGTATTAGTATAGAATGATTAAGCAAAAATGTAAAATAATTACATGAATTTGAATTATAGTTCTAGTTACATTGGATAGCTTACATTATTAGAAAAGGGAAATAACTCACCAAGTTACATTGTTCAGCTTGTTCTTTCTTCAGCATTATTTTCACCAAGTGCTTTTGATTCTCTTTTATCTATCTAAAAGCAAACAAAAAATACTTGCTTTATAAGTATGCTGTAATAAATACACTAATTACACCAAAAAAGTGCTTTTTTAACATGGAAAAACGTATATATACAACATTTTGTTGTAAAAACTACATTAATTACACCAAAAAGTCCTTTTTTTCACCTTTAACATGTATATATTCAGCATTTTGTTGTAAAAAATACACTAATTACACCAAAAAAGTCCTTTTTTCACCTGGAAAATGTATATATTCAGCATTTTGTTGTGAAAAAATACATTATTTACACTAAAACAGTCCTTTTTTCACCTGGAAAATGTATATATTCAGCATTTTGTTGTAAAAAATACATTATTTACACCAAAACAGTCCTTTTTTCGCCTGAAAAATGTAGATATTCAGCATTTTGTTGTAAAAATACACTAATTTCAAAAAAAAGTCTTTTTTTTCACTTGGAAAATGTATATATTCAGCATTTTGTTTAATTTATGGTAAAAATTAGTAAAACTCACCTATAGTGATATGATTGCCATGAGTTATAGATTAGCTTCTTGAGCTCTTGTTCTGGACAGTTTTTTTCAGCATCATCGAAGTATAATCCATGTAGTTGAGTCTTCATTGGTTTGGTATCATCTAAGCAGGAGAGGAAGTAATGTTGTGTAACATTGACTCTTCATTGGTTTGGTATCATCTTGTCTTCAAAATCGATGTAGTTTGAGTCTTCATTGCTTTGTCATCATCTAAGCAGGTGGTAGATCTTGAAAGGAATTCCTGCTGTGTTGGAGAAATATGCTGTCTTCAAAATCCATGTAGTTTGAGTCTTCATTGGTTTGGTATCATCTAAGTAGGTGGTAGATCTTGAAAGGAATTCTTGCTGTGTTGGAGAAGTGTGCTGTCTTCAAAATCCATATAGTTTGAGTGTTCATTGGTTTGGCATCATATAAGTAGGTGGTAGATCTTGAAAGGAATTCTTGCTGTGTTGGAGAAGTGTGCTGTCTTCAAAAATCCATGTAGTTTGAGCCTTCATTGGTTTGGTATCATCTAAGTAGGTGGTAAATCTTGAAAGGAATTCTTGCTGTGCTGGAGAAGTGCGCTGTTTTCAAAATCCATGTAGTTTGAGTCTTCATTGATTTGGTATCATCTAAGTAGGAGGTAGATCTTGAAAGGAATTCTTACTGTGTTGGAGAAGTATGCTGTCTTCATAATCCATGTAGTTTGAGTCTTCATTGGTTTGGTATCATCTAAGTAGGTGGTAGATCTTAAAATGAATTCTTGCTGTGTTGGAGAAGTGTGCTGTCTTTAAAAATCCATGTAGTTTGAGTCTTCATTGGTTTGTTATCATCTAAGTAGGTGGTAGATCTTGAAAGGAATTCTTGCTGTGTTGGAGAAGTGTGCTGTCTTCAAAATCCATGTACTTTGAGTCTTCATTGATTTGGTATGATCTAAGTAGGTGGTAGATCTTGAAAGGAATTCTTGCTGTGTTGAAGAGGTATGCTGTCTTCAAAATCCATGTAGTTTGAGTCTTCATTGGTTTGGAATCATCTAAGTAGGTGGTAGATTTTGAAATGAATTCTTGCTGTGTTGGAGAAGTATGCTGTCTTCAAAATCCATGTAGTTTGAGTCTTCATTGGTTTGGTTCAAAATCGATGTAGTTTGAGTCTTCATTGATTTGGTATCATCTAATTAAGTCGTAGATCTTGAACGGAATTCTTGCTGTGTTGGAGAAGTATGCTGTCTTCAAAATCTATGTAGTTTGAGTCTTCATTGGTTTGGTATCATTTAAGTAGGTGGTAGATCTTGAAATGAATTTTTGCTGTGTTGGAGAAGTATGCTGTCTTCAAAATTCATGTAGTTTGAGCCTTCATTGGTTTGGTATCATCTAAGTAGGTGGTAGATCTTGAAAGGAGTTCTTGCTGTGTTGGATCTTCATTGGTTTGGTATCATCTAAGTAGGTGGTAGATCTTGAAATGAATTTTTGCTGTGTTGGGGAAGTATGCTGTCTTCAAAATCTATGTAGTTTGAGTCTTCATTGGTTTGGTATCATCTAAGTGGGTGGTAGATCTTGAAAGGAATTCTTGCTGTGTTGTAGACTGTCTTCAAAATTCATGTAGTTTGAGTCTTCATTGGTTTGGTATCATTTAAGTAGGTGGTAGATCTTGAAATGAATTTTTGCTGTGTTGGAGAAGTATGCTGTCTTCAAAATTCATGTAGTTTGAGTCTTCATTGGTTTGGTATCATCTAAGTAGGTGGTAGAGCTTGAAAGGAATTCTTTCTGTGTTGGAGAATTATGCTGTCTTCAGAATCCATGTAGTTTGAGTCTTCATTGATTTGGTATCATCTAAGTAAGTCGTAGATCTTGAAAGGAATTCTTGCTGAGTTGGAAAAGTCGACTGTCTTCAAAATTCATGTAGTTTGAGTATTCATTGGTTTGGTATCATCTAAGTAGGTGGTAGATCTTGAAATGAATTCTTGCTGTGTTGGAGAAGTGCGCTGTCTTCAAAATCGATGTAGTTTGAGTCTTCATTGATTTGGTATCATCTAATTAAGTCATAGATCTTGAAAGGAATTCTTGCTGTGTTGGAGAAGTATGCTGTCTTCAAAATTCATGTAGTTTGAGTCTTCATTGGTTTGGTATCATTTAAGTAGGTGGTAGATCTTGAAATGAATTTTTGCTGTGTTGGAGAAGTATGCTGTCTTCAAAATTCATGTAGTTTGAGTCTTCATTGGTTTGGTATCATCTAAGTAGGTGGTAGATCTTGAAAGGATTTCTTTCTGTGTTGGAGAAGTATACTGTCTTCAAAAAACCATGTAGTTTGAGTCTTCATTGATTTGGTATCATCTAAGTAAGACATAGATCTTGAAAGGAATTCTTGCTGTGTTGGAGAAGTCGACTGTCTTCAAAATTCATGTAGTTTGAGTCTTCATTGGTTTGGTATCATCTAAGTAGGTGGTAGATCTTGAAATGAATTCTTGCTGTGTTGGAGAAGTGCGCTGTTTTCAAAATTGATGTAGTTTGAGTCTTCATTGGTTTGGTATCATCTAAGTAGGTGGTAGATCTTGAAAGAAATTCTTGCTGTGTTGGAGAAGTGTGCTGTCTTCATCTTCATTGGTTTGGTATCATCTAAGTAGGTGGTAGATCTTGAAATGAATTTTTGCTGTGTTGGGGAAGTATGCTGTCTTCAAAATCTATGTAGTTTGAGTCTTCATTGGTTTGCTATCATCTAAGTAGGTGGTAGATCTTGAAAGGAATTCTTGCTGTGTTGGAGAAGTGTGCTGTCTTGAAAATTGATGTAGTTTGAGTCTTCATTGGTTTGACATCATCTAAGTAGGTGGATCTTGAAAGGAATTCTCGCTGTGTTGGAGAAGTATGCTGTCTTCAAAATCCTTGTAGTTTGAGTCTTCATTGGTTTGTTATCACATAAGTAGGAGAGAAAGTCATGTTGTTTTACATCTATCGTTGGTGTTGGTAGATCTTGACCACATGTTTATAGTCTTTGCTACTGCTGCATTTCGTCTCAAACAAGAGTCCGAAGTAGACATCATAACTACAAAATACAAAAAATTGATTGTTACAATTGATTCATATTCATTTATTTTTATTGGCTTTATCTACATAGAGTAGCGAAGAAAAAGTTTGTGTGAGTATAAAACTAACTAGTAGAGATAAATTTATATCTAGGTTCAACTAGCATTGAATAATTATTATTATTTTGTTAATAATAAATAAGTAGAGTCGGCTACTTTACTAGAGCTTGGACAAACACTTATTTTAAAAATGAATAATTAGAGCTTTCTACTAGTGTTAAATAATTATTGATAATAATTTACCTTATCACCACTTAGAGCCAGATGATTTAATTAACTAAAGACAAATAATTATTTTAGCATTTCTCACCTTGATGGTCTCCTAGTAGCTGTAGTAGATGATGCTTCTCCGCTTGCTGTTGAAGAACTGGATGCTTTCTGTGTGAAAACAGTGGCTCTTAAATAGCTAAAGTTGCACTGATAAAACCCTATGAATCAGCATTTTTTCCAATGCTTTCGCGGGAATAAATAATTTTTTTTCAGGTGAATAGAAACTGTTGCTTTCGCGGGAATAAATAATTTATTTTCACGCGAATAGAAACTGTTGCTTTCGCGGGAATAAATAATTTATTTTCAGGCGAATAGAAACTGTTGCTTTCGCGGGAATAAATAATTTATTTTCAGGCGAATAGAAACTGTTGCTTTCGCGGGAATAAGCATTTTATTTTCAGGTGAATACAAACCGTTGCTTTCGCGGGAATAAATAATTTATTTTCAGGCGAATAGAAACTGTTGCTTTCGCGGGAATAAATAATTTATTTTCAGGCGAATAGAAACTGTTGCTTTCGCGGGAATAAGCATTTTATTTTCAGGTGAATACAAACCGTTGCTTTCGCAGGAATAAATAATTTATTTTCAGGCGAATAGAAACTGTTGCTTTCGCGGGAATAAATAATTTATTTTCAGGCGAATAGAAACTGTTGCTTTCGCGGGAATAAATAATTTCTTTTCAGGTGAATAGAAACTGTTGCTTTCGCGGGAATAAGCATTTTATTTTCAGGTGAATACAAACCGTTGCTTTCGCGGGAATAAATAATTTTTTTTCAGGCGAATAGAAACTGTTGCTTTCGCGGGAATAAATAATTTATTTTCAGGCGAATACAAACTGTTGCTTTCGCGGGAATAAATAACTTATTTTCACGCGAATAGAAACTGTTGCTTTCGCGGGAATAAATAACTTATTTTCAGGCGAATAGAAACTGTTGCTTTCGCGGGAATAAATAATTTATTTTCACGCGAATAGAAACTGTTGCTTTCGCGGGAATAAATAAATTATTTTCACGCGAATACAAACCAATGCTTTCGCGGGAATAAATACTTTATTTTCACGCGAATACAAACCGTTGCTTTCGCGGGAATAAAACTTATATTTTCACGCGAATACAAACCAATGCTTTCGCGGGAATAAATAATTTATTTTCACGCGAATGGAAACCGTTGCTTTCGCGGGAATAAACAGTTTTTATTCCCGCGAAAGCATTGGAAAAAATGCTGATTCATAGGGTTTAATCAGTGCAACTTTAGCTATTTAAGAGCCACTGTTGTCACATAGAAAGCATCCAGTTCTTCAACAGCAAGCGGAGAAGCATCATCTACTACAGCTGCTAGGAGAGCATCAAGGTAAGAAATGCTAAAATAATTATTTGTCTTTAGTTAATTAAATCATCTGGCTCTAAGTGGTGATAAGGTAAAAAATAACCAATAATCATTTAACACTAGTAGAAAGCTCTAATTATTTATTTTTAAAATAAATATTAAAACTTGTGAAAATGAACTGGTAACATTACGCCGACTGAAATAATGCCTAAAACGTCTCGCATAAATTTTGGTCTGACAAAAAATGGACTGAAAACCTTTAGAGCGAGTACAAATTATCGTAACTTGCTATAGAGGATATTATAAGAAATATTTATTTTTCCGTTGCTAACTTAACGTAAATATTTGTAACGGATGTCACATGATCTCAATCGGTTTTTGCCAACTGAATCACTTAGTTACTCGTAAACATTTGATACTCGCTTGATTTTTTTGTTGATAACAGCAATGTCCCTAGTTTTTTTACCGAATCGCTTAGTTACTCGTAAACATTTGAAAATCGCTTGATTTTTTCGTTGATAAAACATGACGCAAGTATCTATTAACAAATATTACCGTGATTTCAATCAGTTTTTCTTACTAGATTACTTAGTTACTCATCAACATTTCATAATCGCTTTCATTAATAGTCGTTGCAAAGCAATGTTGTATTTAAAAAATATTACTACGATTCCAATCATTTTGGTTTTAATTATTTATGTTTAAAATAATCGAACCTCAACTAGAGTATATGAAGATAAAACCAATGAAAATAAATGAAACAATTGTAACAATCAATTTTTTTGTATTTTGTAGACACAATGCCTACTTTGGACTCTTGTTTGAGACAAAACGTAGTAGCAGCAAAGACTATAAAACATCTGGATAAGATCCAATTGAAGTAACTGCAGATAACTAAAGGAAAAACATGTGCTACAGCATACAGAGTGAACAAGGTGTGTGTAGATTATTACTCAGTCTCATTACACTACTATTACTAAGAATTATTGTAGGTGTTGGATAAAGGATTGAGTATAACAAAGTCATGTTTGAGCTAATAAGTTGTTGCTAAGATGTTTGAATTAACAACTAGGTAGCTAAAACAAGTTTTTCATGAGGATCTCCTGACAGTTGTGATTCCTTGAGTGGTGAGCAGACTTTTAAATCTACGGTAGTTATCTTTTGTTGATCTTATTGAGTCTTTATCAGTTAGTACATCTTGCAACAAATTCTTTGATAGCTTAGCGCTAAGCCATCTTCCCTTGAGTTTTATCCTGTCAGTATCCGGATCGTATTTTCCAGAATCTCTCAATTGATACAATATTTTTACACCTAATGCTTGATTGTCTTTACTAGCTGTCATGTCAGATACTTTCTTTTTAAACTCTTCTAATTGTTGCATCATTCTCTCCGAATCTCTATTGCTATCATCATCAATTGTGTTTCTATCAAACGATGATGGTGAGAGCTTTGGTGTTTTAGCAGAGCTCCAGCTCTTTGGTTGCTTGTACTCTCCCCTAATCTTTCCAACATCACTCCGATAGGTTTTTGTGCTTTGAACATTTTCATTTGTCTTTTTGCGCTCAAGCAACTCGTTTTTGATTCCCATTACTATTTCATTCGTTTCAACCAAAATATTCTGGATTTTCTCGATATCTCTCACCATTTTGTCTTTTGTCGGGTTGTCATACAATGATGACGCAAACTTGTCTTGGTCGGTTGATTTAGCCCCACTGATCTTTTCCATCAAACTATGATACTCCTCTTCTGGTATAGCAAAATAACGTTCATCATATTTTAAAGGTGGAAGATTCATTTTGTATTGATATTAAAACCTGTGCAATCAGGATGATTATAGGGTCTAAAAAAAGCTTCCTCTCCCAATCTGCATTAAAATTTGTTGTTTGTCAGCAATCAGTGTTTGTACCTCCTTGAAGCGCTACTACCTAATAAACTGAGTTGTGTACTGATTAGTTTTTTGTAGCTCTTTTTTGAACCCTCCTCTATCCTCTACCAAATACTCCTCTCTCCTCTCTTGCAGTTATTTCCCAAATACTGTAAATTTTAACCATCTAGAGGACTAATTTGGTGATTTTCCAACATATTTTATAGCATTCAATATAGTTATTATGTCATAGATGTATATTATTCAATCTAGATATAAATATATCCGTAAATATGTACATAATTATCCATATATACATGGTTATATAAAAAACTAAAAAATCTCTCTCTCTCTCCTCTCTTCTCTCTCCTCTGTACATAGCTATAAAATGTTAATATGGACATGAATTTGGACATGCGCATGTACATAAATATGAACATAGGTATGTACATAAATGGACATGAATATGGACATGTACATAAATGGACATGAATATGGACATGAATATGGACATGAATATGGACATGAATATGGACATGAATATGGACATGTACCTATTCATGTCCATTTATGCACATGTACATGAATATGGACATGTGCGTATTTACTGACTCTAGCTATATTATATAGGAAGATTTTCCCTACTTATTATGTAATAAATGTATATAATCATACAATGATTCATTTTTGATCAATATATTTATTCAATTTAGATATATCTCCTCTCTCATCTCTCTATGTAGATTTAAATATACTCATAAATATGTACATAATTAACCATATATACATGAATGTATAGAAAACTAAAAAATCTCTCTCCTCTCTCTCTCCTCTCTCTCTTTCTTTCTCTCATGATACCATATGTATGTATGTATGTATGCATTGATTGTCATTACGAGTTGTGGTGCTTTGTATTACTTAGTATTTACTGACTCTAGCTATATTATATAGGAAGATTTTCCCTACTTATTATGTAATCAGGTATATAATCAGATAATGTTTCATTTTTGATCAATATATTTATTCAATGTAGATTTATCTCCTCTCTCTCTATGTAGATATAAATATATCCATAAATATGTACATAATTGACCATATATATATATATATGAATGTATAGAAAACTAAAAAATCTCTCTCTCCTCTCTCCCTCTCTCCTCTCTCTCCCTCTCTCCTCTCTCTCTTTCTTTCTCTCAAGATACCATATGTATGTATGTATGCATTGATTGTCATTACAAGTTGTAGTGCTTTGTATTACTTAGTATTTACTGACTCTAGCTATATTATATAGGAAGATTTTCCCTACTTATTATGTAATCAATGTATATAATCATATAATGTTTCATTTTTGATCAATATATTTATTCAATGTAGATAAAACTCCTCTCTCCTCTCTCTCTTCTCTCTCCTCTCTCTCAAGATGCCATATGAGTTCGAATTATGTAAAAAACTTATCAAAACTTAAATGCCATACATTCAAAATCTAGCTGCCATATGAGTTCAAATTAAGTAAAAAAATAATCAAAACTCAAATGCCACTTAAATGCCACTCAAATGCCACTCAAGTACCCCTCAAATGAAATACAATATAAACTCGGCGAATCCATCCAACGTCGTAACCCATTGCCTCAACCCCAAGCTCTAATCCACAAAAAAACACTTGGTAGGGAGATCTGCTCATATATTACTACTCATATGGCAGCTAGATTTTGAATGTATGGCATTCAAGTTTTGATAATTTTTTTACATAATTATATACATAATTCTAACTCATAGGGTATATAGATTTTGAATGTATGACATTTAAGTTTTGATAAATTTTTTAATTCCTACTCATATGATATCTTGAGAGAGAGGAGAAAGGGAAGCATTAGTTATCTTTAGAGAGAGGAGAGAGAGAGAGGAGAGAGAGAGGAGAGAGAGAGGAGAGAGGAGCTACATCTACACTGAATAAATCCGATGATTAAAAATAAAACAATATGTGAATATATACATTTATTGTATAATAAGTAGGGATACATAAAGAGAACATATTAAATATTGTGAGCTTGAAATAGTTCCAATATCATTTCAAATGAAATAGTGGATGATGAGAGATTTTCATCCATTTGTATGTATCTATTGTTGTACTGATGTTATAACTTAGGAAGGAAGACTTCTGTTCTATGTACTTTTGATTCCATAATGAACTAAAATAAAAAGTTATTTATTAGTATAGGATGATTAAACAAAAATGTAAAATAATTACATGAATTTGAATTATAGTTCTTTTTACATTGGTTAGTTAACATTATATAGCAAAGGGAAGTAACTCACCAAGTTATATTGTTCGGTTTGTTTTTTCTTGAGCATAATTTTCATCAAGTGCTTTTGATTCTCTCTCTTCTATCTAAAGCAAAACAAAAAAACAATTACTTTATAAATAAATTCTATCTAATTGGAAGTATTACTTATATCAGTTAGTTTACATTAAATAGAAAACACTCACTAGGTTGTGTTGTCTGACTTGCTTTTCTTGAATATAGTTTTCACCAGGGGGTGTTGGTTCTCTCAAAGATGTAGAAGATGTGTTTCCCGCTCCCATTGAAAGCACTAAGACCTTGTTCTCAAGAACCTCATCTGTAGTAAAGTACTTCATCTGGTTGGAATCATCAAGTTTGTTGGATAGGTTTTGAGCCGTTTCTATCGCTTGTAATGCTGTGAATGTGATTATATCATGTCGATGATAACCAAATCTACTAACTTCACGATTTCTTACAAGTATGACTCCTGTTCCAATTCGTTTGACATCGCTAGCATGTTTTTCAGGTATATATAGAACTCCCATCATCAAACCATCGTATTGCAAACATCTGTAGTTTACCAGTAGCGCATCCATCACCACTTCTCCGTTAGGTAATGTTAACTGAGTTGATATTTGAGGAGATTCAAAACTGATTACACTTCCAACAGCAAATTGAGAGAGTGTTGCGATACGAACCATTACTGATCAACTGACTAGGAGTTTTTTTTTTTATTAATCTACTTAGCTGTTTAGCTTCCTCAAGGGAAATATTGGATGGGAAGTTGATAGGGTGAAAGATTGGATGCTTGTCTGAATCGAATCCCATAAAAACCACCAGTTTTGGAACATCTGGTTGTGTTGGAGCTAATTTGTTGTAATCCTCATTTCTCACCATAGACCTCACTTGTCGTCTGTTGCCAATTGTTTCGACATTGTAGCGGATAATGCATAAGTTTTTATATACATCCTCAGTTGGTCTTTCGATGGAGACTATCTCGAGAAGTGATGGCGTTTGATTTAAGTGAAGTGGTTGAAACCT
The DNA here is from genome assembly GCA_945261195.1 of Cryptosula pallasiana. Lineage (NCBI taxonomy): Eukaryota > Metazoa > Bryozoa > Gymnolaemata > Cheilostomatida > Cryptosulidae > Cryptosula > Cryptosula pallasiana. Next base: position 20,212,830 of record OX183134.1, on the reverse strand, counting down.
TCCAATCATTACTCTGTCATTGGTATCGCAAGAATTGAGCAAACTAGCAGCATTTTTTGACAAGCAGGAAAGATGAGAAAGAGATGGTGCTTTCAAAGTCCAAGCATAGTCAAACGTTTTATTTCTATCCGAATCCCATGGCTTTGGTCGAACTGTTTTCAGTTTCCTTTTTATTATATGTGAATCGGGAGGGATATTTTCTTTATCATCAGAGTATGGTTCGAATGTTGAGAGAAATGAGGTATTACGGTCTTCATTCATATTCAGAGCGTTCAGTGAAAAGTTGGAACTGAAAAGAGAGTAAAAAAAATATGTAACAGATGGTTGGAATTTTGAAAAATATTTGAAAAGAATAAACTACCTAGATATTTATAAAATAAACACATGATCAAAACCAAAATAATTTTTCTGATGCGTTATGGTGAAACTATTTGATCTTTTATTAATATGTTGGAACTGAAAAGAGAGTAAAAAATATGTAACAGATGGTTGGAATTTGAAAAATATTTGAAAAGAATAAACTAACTAGATATTTATAAAATAAACACATGATCAAAACCAAAATAATTTTTCTGATGCGTTATGGTGAAACTATTTGATCTTTTATTAATAAGAACAAAATATTAAAACATAAAATTAACTTTCTGAAGTATTATAGCAAATCTAGTTGAAGTTTTCTATCAATATATGTTAAAGAATTATTTAGTGATTCTCACCTTATTGACTGAAAGTCTTTCTATAGTTTCAAGTAAATGTAGTAGTTGGTGTGTAGATGTTGCTTCCTTGCTAGCTATTGTAGAACTGGATGCTTTCTGTGTGAAAACACTGGTTCTTAAATAGCTAAAGCTGTACTAATTAACCCTATGAAACCTTCTTTATAATATATCTATGACTCAGCAGTTTTTTCACTCGATATTCCCGCGAAAGCTTTGGTTTTTATTCGCGTGAAAATTATTTTTTTACTCCAGCGAAAGCAACGGTTTTATCCCTATTGAAATAATTGTTTTATTCCCGCGAAAGCATTGGTTTCTATCCGCGTGGAAATAAAATGTTCATTCCCGCAAAAGCAATGGTTTCTATTCGCGTGAAAATAAACTATTTATTCCCGCGAAAACATTGGTTTGTATTCGCGTGAAAATAAAATATTTATTCCCGCGAAAGCAACGGTTTCCATTTGCGTGAAAATGAAGTATTGATTCCCGCAAAAGTTTTGGTTTGTATTCGCGTGAAAAAAAAATTTCTATTCCCGCGAAAGCAACGGTTTCCATCCGTGTGAAAATAAATTATTTATTCCCGCGAAAACATTGGTTTGTATTCGCGTGAAAATGAAATATTTATTCCCGCGAAAGCAACGGTTTCCATTGGCGTGAAAATAAAGTATTGATTCCCGCGAAAGCTTTGGTTTGTATTCGCGGGAAAATAAAATTTCTATTCCCGCGAAAGCAACGGTTTCCATCCGTGTGAAAATAAATTATTTATTCCCGCGAAAACATTGGTTTGTATTCGCGTGAAAATAAAATATTTATTCCCGCGAAAGCAACGGTTTCCATTCGTGTGAAAATAAAGTATTGATTCCCGCGAAAGCTTTGGTTAGTATTCGCGGGAAAATAAAATTTCTATTCCCGCGAAAGCAACGGTTTCCATCCGTGTGAAAATAAATTATTTATTCCCGCGAAAACATTGGTTTGTATTCGCGTGAAAATAAAATATTTATTCCCGCGAAAGCAACGGTTTCCATTCGCGTGAAAATAAAGTATTGATTCCCGCGAAAGCAACGGTTTCCATTCGCGTGAAAATAAAATATTGATTCCCGCGAAAGCATTGGTTTGTATTCGCGGGAAAATAAAATAGTTATTCCCGCGAAAGCAACGGTTTCCATTCATGTGAAAATAATGCTGATTCATAGCAGTGCAACTTAAGCTATATAAGAAGCACTGTTTTCATACAGAAAGCATTCACTTCATCGTTAGTAACTGAAGGAAGAAGATCTACTACATCATCATCTACTACAGCCCTCCTTCTTCATCATTTGAGTTACATAGGAAACAGCTGAAGTTCAAACAACTATGTATATAATTCATCTAATTCAAAGAAAAACAAGTCTTCATTTGTGATGTAAGTATTTATATTTGGTTTTAATTGTAATCAATTTAAGCGTGAAGACATTTTCTGAACAAAAAACAAGATTATTCACTATTTAAGATATCAAAAAATGCTGTATGTAAGTTTTAATTATGTTTATTCTTATTATTTCAGGGCTTCAAAATGAAAAAAGTACTCCTTTTTCATCCGAATTTTATAGAAAGCAGCTCTCAAGTTCAAACTACTAGGAATATCATTCATTTTAATTCAAAAGAAAGACAAGTCTTCATTTCTGATGTAAGTATTTACATTCTATTACAATAGTAATCAATTCAAGTATATTGAAAAAAAAATTGAAAACCTTAGTCTTTTTTTATTTTTTTGCTATACAGCATTATAATTTTTTTTTAGAATAACAACGAACTAGATCAAAAGGAAAGAACTTTCCAACAAAACTTCATCTTGAGTAATAACTGAAGCTACTACTTGTATTATATATAAATAATGTGTCAAGTAACAAACAACAGATATGTAGCAAACACTATTCATAATGAAAAAAAAGAAATGCGAAAAACTCGGAATTGCTTTGAAAATACTAAAGACTGGACCGAATGGATAGATGATAGTTTACTCGTTACTTCGTCGTTGTTTTTACAACGAAATTTTCCTGATACCACTGCAATCACTTATGTCGTCGCAACTTATCCGGATAATCACTGTAGTCTTTTGTCATTAAAATTACAAAAAACTATTGCGCAACTTTCCCCAGCGGACTTTTTCAAGTTCATTTACAATGAACTCTCTTTTTATGAAAGAGAGACTTTAATGCTTGATGAAAGTTATCGAAGAAAATCATTTCTTACAAATTGGAGACGAGTAGGTAAACATTGTGGTGAAAACATGGCTGCAGCTGGTTTCTATAACCTTGAAAAAGACAACGCTGTTCGATGTGTTTTTTGCCAAGGGGTATTACTAAACTGGAAGGATGAAGATGAACATCCGATGAAAGAACACGCTAAAAGTTTTCCGTTTTGTCGATTTGTTAGAGGATTTAACACTCACAATCGTCTGTATAGACCTAGGAAACTACTTGCAGATGAAATGAAAAACATCTTAATTGTCAAAAGTTATACGATGGAAGAACAAAAGACCAGAAGAGGAGATTTAACTGCAGAAGTATTACCTCTAGGTATATCAATTGATCGTGCTGATACACCACGTTTTGCTACTGAAATATCTAGAGAAGACAGTTTCAAACAATGGAAGGGTAAAGTCTCCATGAAACTCCTTTCCAATGCAGGTTTCTACTATACTAAGTTCGGAGATAGTGTAAAAGGCTTCTTTTGCTCAGGTGAACTTAAAGAATTGGAAGAGAGTGATCTACCGTGGGAGGAACACTGTCGATGGTTCCCAGACTGTTATTTTTTACTCGGGAGTAAAGGTGAAGAGTATGTTGAGGATGTTTACATGCGAACGGAAAAAGGCAAAAGGTGTAAGCGACGGGTTGAAAAATATCGAGAAAAAGTAAAACAAATAACGCACAACAATGACACCGAAGAAATGAAACTTATTTGCAAAAAACTAGGATACAGTCAAAACGATATCGAACAAGTTTTAGTGTTAAATGGAAAACCTTTTGAGCGAATAGGTTTTATGATTGACGCCTTACATATTTTTGAAAATGATTTTACAACTGTTGAGAATTCGTCAACACTGTTAAAAAATGATGCTAAATCAATTGATTCGTTAAAAAAAGATAAAGATCAGACTAAGCAAAGCAAACTCGCTCAATGTGTGTCTGAGACGCATGAAAAAAAAGTAATTGCAAATCATATCTCTCTTCCATGTGGTCATCTCATTTACTGTAGTGAGTGTAAGGAAAAAGCACTTACTGAATGCTCATCAGAAGTAAAACCTTGCCCAATCGATGGTTGTCAGGTTGAAATTAAAGCATTTATGAAGATCTACATGAGCTAGCATAACAATTAACTTCAAAAAAAAGAAAAAGTAATGAATGATTAAATAGGTGTTTCAATTTGAAAACGTATCATTCGCGTTTTGTAATTTAACGGAATAACAACAAATATGTTACGTGTTGAAGACTTTGCTCACCAAGAAGCTTCCGATGCTATAGGACCTAGGACTTTTTTGGCTGAGGTTTCTGATGAAATGTTGAGGATTTATTTTACGGAGGAATGTGTATACTGTGTACTAGGAGGAAGTTTTTACAAGCAAGCAACCAATCTATCGCTACTAAACTGTTACTGTTCACACGTTGATGACAAATGTATCACTTGTAAAAGATATGCTGAAATGGTTGAAGGTGCTACACATACCAAAAAAGAATTGGGTGATGCTATCGACTGGATTGATAGAAGACAAGTTTTGAAAAATGCTAAAATGGGTTTTTTGGTGCATGATGAATGGATTAATGCTTTTTTGGATCTTTCCACTGATGATTTGAAGTCTCCCTTTTTGTTAACAAATTTGAGAGCACGATTAAATCCCTACTTATTACCTACTAGTCAGAGCAAACTGGCTTATCAACGACTAAAGGATAAATTACTTGCGATAGCAGAAGGATATCCATACGCTCACACTCTTGATGAAAAAGAAGACTCAGTCAACCCGATAATAACTATTGATTCGACAAATATATCTGAAGACTCATAAGGGAACTGCTACAAAAAAAGTTGCTTCATTTATCTCTGAACTACAGCAGAAACATGAGTGGAAAAACTCAAGGATTCAAGTCAATTGGTACATTGGCTGATTTTGTTCCTAAGTTCATAAGGGCTCATTTTGAACACATTCCTTTAGAGCGTTCGAATCCTCTTTTTGTTCAACTCATCACCGAAGAAGTATTTTGTTTTGTGTTAGGATTCAATCTAGTTCGTAAATCAATACAAAGCATGCTTTTGAGCTGTAATTGTATTTCAAGAGCAAATCCTCTCGAATGCTTAAACTGTTCTAGGAGCTTTGATCCAAAAGTATGCTGTTCGCAAGCCAAGTTGATAGATTTTGAAGATCTCAAAAGAGCGATCGAACTGATTGATATAAAGCAATGTTTGAAAGATGCTGAACTGGGTGATTTGATAGATATTTCGATTTTAAGAGGCTTGACTTCATTTCGCTGGACAGAAACACATGTTCTTTTGTCTCAATCTCGATTGGAACCATACTTACATTTTGGTAACCACTTTGATGAGATTGTTTCACATCTTCAAAATCAGTTGAGAGAGCTGAACAAGCCGCTAGCCACTTACGTATAAATTGAAAAAACATCAAGAAAGAAAGTATTCAACTTTCAACACTGAAAGCGAAAACATTTTAAAAAATGAGCTGCGTATTTATCTTGCTACTGGCACTAACATTTCCCAATGTTAGTGGAGTATTCTATACCAACGAAATTGATGAATGTATAGCCGGAGCTATGGATAAAAATGATGTCTTGGTTTTTTCACCTTTCGAAAGGACTATACGATATAAAGATGAAAATGGAAAAAACTGTGTGCGACTCTACCCTCCCGACTTATTATATTGTGGTTTTTTCATCCCTCAAAGCGCTTCTTGGATCTGCAAGGACACAACTTCTACAGATTCTGTGCCTTGTGATACTACAACAAAATACGTTTTGAATCAAGCGGAATGTGAAATGGGTATTACAAATAATACGGAAGGACTTACTCAAAATACAAAAGTATATCGAAATGGGGGTTTATGTGCATTTCAATACAACAGCAGACGTGTGATCTGTCCAATAAGAAGACAGTTTGAGACATTCAAATTTGCATGCATGCAATGCGCTCATTCCGATCATTCGATCAACAAGGAGCCTACAGATACCCTGACCTGCAATACACCAACAAAATACACTCTGAATCAGGAGGAATGCGCAATAGGGGTTAAAAATAATACGGAAGGTCTTACTCAAAATACAAAACTATTTTGGAATGATGAATTATGTGTATTTGAATACAACACCTCACGTTTGATTTGTCCACCAACAGAAGAGTTTGAGACAACCAACTTTGCATGTGTGGAATGCAATCGTTTGACCAACGAGGAGCCAAAAATAGCTACTATCATCACTAACATCAATGGTATTGAAGGTGTAAATTTGTCATTTTCGAGTTTTGAAAGTTTGAAGTCTGTTCAAAACAAGATTATCATCAGTATCACATGTCAAGGAGATACCAAAGACAAATGCAATCCCAAGGATATATATATAGAGCTTTAGTTGAAGCATATTAACCAAAGACCACCGAAATGCAAGACAGTTAACTCTAGATGATGAAAGCATAAACTAGGTTAAAAGTCTCTCTCTCTGAATAAAAAAATGAGATATCGCATCTATCTCCTATTATTCCCAATCCTAAGCGGTTATTGTCTTGTAACAGAGATTAAACCATTCACTTTATCTCATAGAGCGTCTGGATGTTTTCAGGGAATTCTTAATATGGAAGCGGTTGATTCAGTAACTCGTATTTTAAGAAAAAACTTAAAATATCGTATGCTTAGACTCACATGTTTCATGGAACCTGCTCACCTACGTAGAAGCTGTGACACTCATGATATGTGGCCTCAACACTACTTTGTTTGCAAAACCGCTGAAGCTTTAAATTACATCCGTTTATACGATGAGGGATTACTAACTACGACTCGAAGAACAACTTCAACAACAACCACTGCAACTCCACATACAACGACAAAAATCGCCACAACTCCGCAGACAACGACGATGACAACCACTACAACTTCAACGTCGACAAAAACTACAAACAAGCCAGTAGTTCCAGCTTTATCACCATCAATTCCATCTCTTCCACAAGCTCTGGGTTTAGTCGATTTAATTTTGGAACAGCCAAGCCCTACAAACTCTACTATATACAATTCTGAAGAAATCGAAACTACTACTGATTGTGTGTGTGATAGATACATCATATGCGAAAACAATTCAGTATCAATTACAAATTCAACACCATCGATTTATAGAGTTTTTATTTATAATGATTTGGAGGGTTTTTCAAAACTTTCTCTGTCTATATCGGAAAATAGTAAACTCAAGCTTGAAGAAAATCTTCTCATCATCATTGAACCTGAATGTGATGATATTTCTTGTAAAGTCATCAAATACTTTACAAATTAAAAAGTTTTTATAGACTTTAACTATATATTCAACTTATTACACTCTATTATGATATCTATTTTATTACATTCTCCTTTTTTTGTAAATTTGTACAATTAGATGAAATTTAACCATTTAGAGAATGATTTCTTTTTGCAAAAAATTAATGAAAATTGAATAAAATGAAAAAATATTTCACCAAATACCTCTTTTTTGTCAAAGAAAGGTGTAGAATAAAGAGCTCACTCAAAAATTGATTTCAATACAATGGACTACTGAATTATTATATCATTTTCAATCAGATATATGAAGATACATACAAACGGATGAAAATCTCTCATCATCCACTTTTTCATTTGAAATGATATTGGAACTATTTCAAGCTCACAATATTTAACATGTTCTCTTTATGTATCCCTACTTATTATACAATAAATGTATATATTCACATATTGTTTCATTTTTAATCATTGGATTTATTCAGTGTAGATGTATCTGTAGAATTATCAAAACTTAAATGTCATACATTCAAAATCTATAAGTTCAAATTAAGTAAAAAAATAATCAAAAACTCAAATGCCACTTAAATGCCATTCAAATGCCACTCAAATGCCCCTCAAGTAAAATACAATATAAACTCGGCGAATTCATCCAACGTCGTAACCCATTGCCTCAACCCCCAGATCAAATCCACAAAAAAACACTTGGTAGGGAGATCTGCTCATATATTACTACTCACACTCCACCTGCTCTCCAAACAGACCAGGAGGAGCTGGTCCCACCAAGTTGCTGGGGCTGTGGGAAGCAAGGACACTACTGCAGTGGCTGCCCCTCCAAGCCATAGAGCAGTAGCCCCAAGCAGACCAACAAACAGCCGGGAAACGAAAAAGGCCCGGTGCAGTAACTCCAACTGCTAGCCAACCATGGGCAACCCGGAGATTTGACAAGACAATTCAGCGCTTGGAACAACACAATCCTGTAGATGGCCAACCTACAACGCCGACAACACCAGTGGCCACCGAACTACACTGGGAAGTACCTACTTCCAATCGGTTCGCAATGTTACAAGAGGCAGATGAACTAGAGGCAAGCCCGGAGCTACGTGGCCAACCGCACTGGCACATACAGTCGACAAAGCCTGCTACCTCAACTGAACTGCGTACCCTACCCAAGCGAAGTTCCAGACAAACAACTCCTAAAGTACAACCAGCTGAGATAATGGAGGAACCCCTTGAACGCCCCTATAGGGCGAGCTACTTTCTGCCGGGCAAGTTGGAAGGGAAAGCAATCTCTATCCTAGTAGATACAGGCTGTACTACTAATTTGTTGTCTCAACACACCTTTCAGCGACTTTCATCTGCTACTAGGCAAACTTTGCAAAAGAGTGACACGCACTCATGGCCGACGGCTCCCGCATCCCATTTTACGGCTCAGAGATGTCAAGACTGAAGTTACATTCGTAGTTAGCCACATAAGTGAAGATGCAATTGTTGGGATGCCTTTCCTACAGTCACACCAGTGTCAGCTCAAATTCGATGAAGCCATAATTGTTCTGGATGGGCAGGAACTTGCATGTACTGATAAGCATGGCAGAATGATGGTCAGTCAAGTGCTAGTACTCAGGGACGCCCAACTCCCACCATGCTCAGAAGTCATGCTGTGGTGTAAGCTGAACAACTCAAACCGCCCTCCACTGGGGTTGATAGAGGGGCAGACAGATGGACCACCTTTGGCAGCTAGCTTAAACCACCCAGATGAGCAGGGCAGAATTCTAGTACGATGTCTGAACCCCACGGACCAACCTGTACAATTAAAGGCAGGAAAAAAGGTGGGAAAGTACCTGGCTGTCTCACCAAATGAATACATGGATAAAGATCCACCAGCCGAAAGAGCACCCTTACGTGGCACGACAGTACTCACCCACCCGGTGCCAGAACACCTGCAAGAAGTCTATGACGCAACATTGCCGAACTGCAAGAATCTGGAAGAAGCCCAAAAGCTAGCACAGCTGTTGGGACAATATCAAACAGTTTTCAGCAAGGGAGAACAAGACATGGGTCGCACAAACCTTGTAGCTCACAGCATCCCCTTACTGCCAGGCACCAAGCCGATAAGACAGCCCCCACATCGCCTGGGGCCTCAAAAAGAAGAGGAGGCAGAAAGGCAGGTGGCCCAGTTGCTGAAAAGAGGTTTGATTGAACCAGCCTCAGGGGCTCGGAGCTCGCCAGTGGTGCTGGTGAAGAAAAAAGATGGAAACTGGCGATTCTGTATTGATTACAGAAAGTTGAATGCCGTAACCCACGTGGATGCATACCCACTGCCTCGGATCGACGAATGTTTCGATGCACTCTCAGGTAGTAAATATTTTACTACACTGGACCTGGTCAGTGGCTACTGGCAGGTGCCGCTAGACGAAGATGCCAGAGAGAAGTCCTCTTTTGCCACCAGAACCGGACTGTGGCGATGGAAAGTTCTGCCTTTTGGGCTGACCTCAGCTCCTGCCACATTCCAACGCCTTATGGAAAAGGTGCTGCACGGACTACATTGGCAAACGCTTCTCCTATACCTGGACGACATTATTGTCATTGCTCCAGACTTTCAGACCCATCTACACAGACTGGCAGAGGTGCTACAACGACTCCAACATGCCGGCTTGAAACTCAAGCCGGAGAAGTGTGAGCTGTTACAGTCACAAGTCAAATACCTAGGCCATGTGGTCAGTGAGAAAGGGGTAGCCACCGACCCAGCTAAAGTGGAAGCGGTTAAAGGCTGGAGAGCTCCGAAGGACCTAAAAGGCCTTCAAGCATTCCTTGGAACTGTAGGCTATTATAGACAGTTTATTCCCGACTTTGCTACAGTCGCCAAACCACTAACCAGATTAACCAGCAAGGAAGCCACTTGGGAGTGGGACACTGACCAACAGAGAGCGTTCCAGCAACTCAAACATAGCCTGCTTACAGCACCCATTCTGGGCTACCCAGAGGCCAAGGGAACGTACATCTTAGACACTGATGCAAGTCAAGATGGCCTGGGAGCAGTGTTATCACAAAAGCAAGGAGGACGAGAGCGAGTTATCTCGTACTACAGTAAAACATTGGGTCCAGCTGAACGCAATTACTGCGTCACAAGGAAGGAACTGCTTGCTGTTGTTAAAGCTGTTAAGCATTACCGCCCACACCTGTACGGGCAGAAATTCAGACTGCGCACTGACCATGCCTCGCTCTTATGGCTGTGTCGAAAAAAGGAGCCAACCAGCCAGGTGGCTCGCTGGCTAGAGATCTTGTCAGAGTTCACCTACACTCTGGAGCACAGGAGTGGATCGCAGCACGGCAATGCAGACGGCCTCAGCAGGCGTTGTGCTACTGATTGCTGACAGTGCACCCACATCCAAAATAGAGATGTTGGACCTACCAAGGCAGAAGTAGCTGAGGATGCAGGGGTAAACTTTCCGTTGACAGGAACACCCCTATCCAGCACCACCACTGATGGAACCCAGGTCGCAGCTGTGAGCAGAAGCAATGCTGCACCCGCTGACAAAGACCTGGCTAAAGCACAAAAGGAGGGCAACCATCCCACAGCAGTTATCTATGCAGCCGTAGAGAGTGGGACCCTGTTGACTAAGGAGCAACTGGAGTTGGGTTGTCGGGAACTCAGACAGTTGAGCGCACGTCAACCATCACTCCGCATAAGGGCTGATGGCGTGCTGGAAGTTAATATAGTGGTTGGCAATAGAGCCCGTTGGTGTGCCATCTGCCCACCCAGCCTTCGAGGAACTGTGATGTGGCAGACCCACTCACTAGCCCATGCAGGCATCGAAAAGACCACCAAACGACTACAGTTGACCTGGTACTGGCCAGGAATGTGGTGGCACGAAGTCCAACCCTGCCAGACAGCGAATGTATGCTGGTCGCCCCTGGCAAAAGCTGGCTGTCGATCTGGTTGGGCCCCTGCCTGAAACCGACAGAGGAAATATGTGGATACTAGTGCTCACAGACCATTTTACCCGATGGTAGGATGCACTAGCTATTCCTGATGCAACTACGCCAGTGGTGGCTGCAGCTCTCGATGAGGGAATATTTTGTTACTTTGGCATCCCTGAACAAATCCACACAGACCAGGGTGCACAATTTGAGTCAGGTCTGATGAAAGAGCTGTGCACCCTGTGGAATGTTGAAAAGACCCGAACAACACCTTATCACCCCCAAGCCAATGGAGTCGTCGAGAGAAATAATCGAGTGCATGGTGACTCACTACGTTCTCTGTTACTAACAAGGAGGCCTGAAGAATGGGACTTGGTGCTACCTCAACTCATGAGGGCATTCAGGGCTACTCCCCATTCAGTGACGGATGAAACACCCAACTACCTAATGTTGGGGAGAGAACTCGGACTCCCAGACCAAATTGATTACCATCCACCACTTACCGACCATATACCAGTACACCAATATGCGCAGAACTTGAAAGAGCGTCTAGAGTCAGTACATGACACGTTAAGAGAGACGCAGAGACAAATCAGGAATGAAGAGGGGGAGGAGCCAACCCTTTTTGCTGTTGGAGACCAAGTCTGGCTCGAAAACAGAAGGAGGCGCAAGGGTGAAAATCCCAAGCTACAGCCAAAGTTTGTGGGCCCATTTACAGTGGAAGAAGCATACTCCAACCACACCTACTTGATCACACGCCATGGGCAGTCATCAATACAGAATGGATCACGCTTGAAGCCATACAAGAGCTGCCCGGATCCCAGAGGGCAGGCCCCTGCTGCCGTAGAACCCAACAGGCGTCCCAACATGAGAGGTGCGGTAGCCCGGCGCCCCAAAGCAGCCCGTTCGGCTAAACCAGCAGAGCCTACCCCTCCTGCTGAATTATTGGCACCGGCACCCCAGCTAACAGAACCAATAGTGGACAATCTTTCCCTGCAGGGAGAGGAAGTCACCACCAACCTCCCCTGCAAACTATATGAAGGTGGACCAGATATTCTACCAGCTATAGGTGAAAACGGTGCAGAAAGCGCTACACCCCAGCTGGCTACACCACTGACAGTCCTAGGGCATTACCCTGTTGCAGGTGAAGAAGAAAGGGGAGTACCCAAAAGAAATACAGGACCACCCATAAGATATGGCCAGGCTGTTTGCCATCAAGTAGAGAGGCACTTTCATGACAATGAGGCAAGGTCACAATGGCAGACCGCGAGAAAACACACTTCACATGAGAAAAAATTTACGCTAGCCAGAGAACCACTGGGAGAAGCACAGCCATTCTTGGTGTCAAATGAACCCACAAGAGCCACTCATTCACCCAAAAGACAACCTGAGACAGGAAAAAAAGCTGGCAAATCTTTCCAGAATTCACAAATGCTTCCAGTAGGTCATGCTAGACAGACGATGGGTCAACAGTTTGCAGACTGGTGTGTAGTAGTGAGCAAGTTCGCTTGTACACAGCAGCCTAATCCAACTGCTCTTCTAACTACAAACAACATGGCTACAAACTACTCTGAAAAGGATTCATCTGAGGTAGATGAAGAGGCGCTCCTACAGGAGAATCTAGACAGTTTCGACCCTATCCTACCGGAAGAGGAAGAAGCGTTGTTGTCCACACCTGTGAAAGGTGCACCTAAAGGGGGGCAGACGGAGATGGTTGATCAAGAACAACCATCTAACGTTGCAGAAAATCACACTGAAAGCAGAGGAGAAAAGAGTAAGGCTGATGGTGATGAGTGTGACTATTATAGTAATTGGGTGATAGCCAATAGAAGTAACAATGACCCACTGGCTCTTAAGAGCAGGGTGCCCTCACCCATATTCTTTGAGGACTTTCCTCCGCTTCCTACGGGGAGAGCTGCAGTAAAAAATGACAACAAAAGCGCTATTGAAAGTAAAACTTTGTATAGCCAATGCCACCTAAGGTTCCAGAACCCCCCGGACCAGGCAGGAGTTGCCCCGGGCCGGAGGCACCCAACAGAGCCATCTAGCTTGTGTATACCTGCCCAAAGACTTACAAGAGGGTTTAAAAACCATACCATCAGTGTACCAATAGAACCACTGGCAGTGAGGGCTGTACAATCTCTATGTTGTAACACCACCTCTCTGAATGATGCAGATCTCATCCCAAGCTGGGATGAGAGATATCAGCCTTTAGGCTATACTGTTGCAGACAAATAACTGGGCATTGGTTGTATGCTTTTAGGAAAAGAAAGGTGGAGCCGATCAAAGGTAACTACAGCAAGAAAAGTTTGGTGGGGGAACCACCAGCAAATGCTATATTATTGTTATTAGAGCCCACAGCCTCTAATGGGGCGGTGTATGTGGGAGAATTTGCTGGCGAGTCGAGCTCACTTGGTACTAAGTGAGATAGCTGTAGCTGACCATAATTGCTAGTAAAGGTTACACAAAGATTACAAGTTGTCTCCCCCAAACAGTATCAAGAGTAGACAATTCTGGACAATTTAAACAAGTGATATTAAGGGGTCAAAGGTCGAACAGGAGCCCGCCCCTATTCTGGTTAAGGACCAATAAGACAGTGAATAAGCGATATGCTTAAGTGACTTACTATATGCTTCATTATTATCATGTAATCTGTTTGGTTCTGTATTATATTGTATATACTATATTTTTGTATAAATATGAGAGACTGAGCCAGAGAGCTCAGTTTTATTCCTTGCAATAAAGCTCAAACTTCAAGCCTAGTCTTGTTGGTGCCCTATATAGGGAGTTGCAGAATCACAGATAGACAAGCAGATTAGCAGTTGTGGCCAAGTAGCAGCAAAAAGCACTACAATATGTTGGTTGTGCAATTCAAACAAAATAGAAAACTGTGTGGTCTTCCTCCATTAGCTATTCTACTGAAAGAGTTTATTTCTTTACACATAGTTTTGCTGACAACTCAAAAGTATGCAAACCTAGGAAAAAGTTTGTCCTATAGAATACTGAATTACCCTATAGGTAGTGGTAGTCATATTTTGTTGTGGCTCGTTGGTTGTCAGTTATGAGCCAATTTAGTAGATTTCTATGACCACTATGTTTGCGCAAGGTCACCCTGAAATTCAGGCATGCCTGAATTGAGCCCGGCACTGACATAATACTTGTATAGAGGAAGGATACTGGCACTACTGGCACTACTGGCCTTACGAAACCACTACCAGCACTACATCAGTCACTACCAACCCTATACTGTGCCGGTGATGCAAGAATGGCTATAGCCTGAGGACCTGAACTACCACCAAAAGATACAGGAGCCTGAGTTTGTTGCCTAACCACTGCCAAAACACCAAAAGCTATAAACCACAAGCCGTAGCAGTCAATAACCTGGATTACGATTGCACCACCACTTCCTGAGCTGACTCAGCATTTATGACCATTGAAGCTCTGCCCTCTACTTCTGGGGGCCTTGTATATTTAACCGTATCTTAGTCGATCTAATGTTGTATTATTTATATCTTGCTATCTTAATTGTTCATTTGCTTCCTGTTACTTATGATTTGCCGTGCCATATTAGGTCAGTTATTTTCTATACTTCTACCCATAAAAGGCAGAGCCTTATTGATAAACATTGTAGTTGTATCAGCATTCTGTTTGTGATCACTCCAAGCAGCGATATACTTTGCCATTATTACACTGTACTGGATTGTTGTAGCATAATATATTGTAATGGATTCCGGTCTGTTACCACAGACATCCACTAGTCTCAAGTATTCAACCTCTCTCCAGAGGGGACACTGTGCTGACCGACAGTGACAACTTTGCAGCTTAACCGAATTACCCGGTAAGGCAAGAGCCCATGGCTAAAAAAAACAGTACCGTGTAGTGCTTGTAATAATGGCTTTATTCTCTAAGGCAGTCCTGAGGGTAATTTTTCCTCTAGGGTTAGCAATATAAGAGCATATGCCATGGCAACATAGGAATGAATGCAAAGAGTAACACAGTGTGCTCTCCTTTTATAAGAGAGCTGATAAGTACAAAACATATAACAATCATAGCACAGGAAACAGATTAGCAAATACAATTCATTATATAAATAAGTAGCCAATCAACAATGCAGTATGGTTAATTAAGGGAGGTGCCAAGTGGCTAAGGGCGGATTCCTTTCTCTTTATTGTCCAATCATTAGTCCTGCAAGGCTCCCAGGCTGTATATAGAGTTGGGTCCATGAAGTTGGCAATCTAAGGGTAAGTACTTCCTGTTCTCGACCTTGACTAAGCTCCTACATACTTTTGAGGATCCTCATCTATGTCGGCCATCTTGTGCCGGCCCAGTACAGCTATACTGGGTCGGTAGGGGTCACTACCGGCCCCACAGGGGTCACTACCGGCCCTGTTCACTATGCCACCGGCACAGTAGGACTTTCCACCCAAACAGCTGTTAACCGAACGCTGTGGGTAAAAGTCTAGTGCATTGTCTCGCAAGGTTCTAGAGTAAACGACCTGTTCAGTACTAGTGTGCATCAAAATCTACCACAATATTATGGTTGAAACTCTGAAACGCTGAGTTGCGAATTTGAGCAGCGGGCTCTGCTAACGTTGTGGAGTTGGGATACTCCTCCGTTAAAGTAGACTGGGAGATAACCTCTGGAGAATTGAGGTTTTTTTGGTGATATTTTGGCAGGCCCCCCAAAATCCACTACAAGACAAACTTGATTACCCCTCTGCTCCCTGTAGGAAAGTAACAGAATGTTATTCTTTTTAGGAAAACGATTCCCCCTTTTTTTCGAGTAAAATCTGCTTGAAAAAGGATTTATTGGACAAAATGCAGAGAAAGATGTTTGAGCTGATACATGAACCTTAAAATATTGTAGTCAATGATTAAAATTATGTTTGAAATTAAACAGTGTGTTGCCAGAGGGTGTGACTGCTGAAGTAAAGTTATAATGGTGCTAGTTAGAATATATTTACTTTTTTTACGGCATTGAAGTTAAAACCTAAAGATTATGGAAAGTGATTTAGGGTAAACAAATTGTTACTCAAATTACTCATACCAGAACCAAAGTTTTGTTTGAAGTTTTGTATGGCATTGGCTCCATCCTTTCTTGACACTGTTATATACCTCACATAGAAGAATTACTGTCTATGTTAAGTAAATTTCAAACAGTTATCTAGTGTTGGTGTATTTGACGGTTGGATCAATGAACATCTGCTGTTATTCAAATTTGGTACCAACATCAGTGGGTGGTGGACGCATTTTCATAAGCTTTTACATTTTATCGTGTAGTAATAAGGAATTATATCATTTGATCAGAATCGGTTTGCGAAGACATACATTTTTTGTGCGTTGTAGCAAAACTAGTTATTTTCAGATGTGTATGTGCTCAATTGGCTGCACTTTTTGTGTCGTTGATTCCCTATTAATACTCATAGCATGGTGCTGTGGGACATAGCAGATAGTGGTACCGAGTCTGGTTGACAATGTTTATTTTAAAGCAATTCATTCTTGATTGACTAACAATTAAGTTGATTGTTTTGACAAATTATCTTTGCTTTTTATTGTGATGATCACTTTATTTACGAAACATTATTATTGTACATGATATAAATTAATGAGAACAAACAGCATATTAAAATTTTATTTTTAGTAGATAATAACAGTATTCATGACCTCTGTTTGACCAACACATTGCAATAAAAACAATCCGAATGACAATAAATTTAATCAATAAATAATCATTTCATTCCAAAGTAATGGGTCAACAAAAGTAGTTCACCAAATAAAAAATAATCAAAAAGTATTTATTCACATTGTTCATGGGCTGCAAATGAAAATAAAAACTAAATAAATAATAATGAGCAAGTTGATTTTTTTCATTTTCATAGACCTGTTTCATATCTTTGAAAATTAACTCAAAATAATTGCAAGCGTTCCAAATTTACTAAAATGAAAGGCGGCTTTACAAACTTTCCCAGTTTATGGTAGTTCAAATATTATTATCTTCTTCATAATTTTTAAAATTGGAAGTTGTCTTCCTTTTATTTTGTTCGGTAGATTAAAAAATTTCTTAGAGTATTTATGCTGTTTTCAACTAATGTTCCGATGCATGCGTGATGTATTGAATTACGAACACATATTATTTTTTGTGATTTTTTAAATTAGCGGGTCGCGAATAAAATAATAATACCAGAAATGAACTGCTTTGAAATAAACGTAACCCACATAAGTATATATCAACTATGTGTGATGGATCAATGGTGTTTGCAACCTATGAGTATGCCTCAAAAATTAATTTTATTTTTCCGTGGGTGGTGGCTGTTGCACTTTACTTAAAATATTGCTTCTAATGGTTTTGCAATAAAGATGGAAAACTTTGTTGTGTGGATGGTTCCTGCCAGCAAATACACCCAGCATTGCAGGCGAGGTTTTTTTCAAAACGAATAATAGTGTCTTTTTAGTAACAATTCCTGAAAACTGTGAGATGAAAGTTACAAAATATTTTACACGGTACCAACTCAACACAACTTGCAGAACTGAAAAAGTTAAACACAATTTAGAAGGAATCAACAAAAAAATGCAAAGAGGCATAGATGTTCTTTAACAATCGGTGAAGAGGAGCTAAGTAAACACCTAGCAAACAGCAGAGATTGGCAAAATGTTTAACCTCTTAACAAAATCTCTGATTTAGTTTGGAGAATCTGACAAGTTTGAAGAGTCTGGACGTAAGATACAACAAGTTCACTTCACTCCCATCTGTTGTTTACAAGTTGAAAAGCCTAACAAAGCTGGATTTGAGCCACAACAAGGCGTTGGTCAACCTAGAGGAAACGCTATTGGAGCTCAAAGAACTTCAAGAGTTGGATTGTGACGAGTGTGTATCGCTAAAAAGTCCACCTTCAAAACACCCAATAAGTGAGATCCATTGACCCCATTATGAC
This sequence comes from Cryptosula pallasiana, assembly GCA_945261195.1. Taxonomy (NCBI): domain Eukaryota; kingdom Metazoa; phylum Bryozoa; class Gymnolaemata; order Cheilostomatida; family Cryptosulidae; genus Cryptosula; species Cryptosula pallasiana. The sequence continues at coordinate 20,194,768 of OX183134.1, read as the reverse complement.
TGCGTATAGTAGTACTATATAGGGAGGGGTCCATCTGCCTACTATAAACATTTGAAGGTCTAGAGATACCTGCATAAACCATGGCCCAGGTGGATATACACAAATGCAGATGAAAAACCATCCGTTTTTTCTGTGGAGTTTTCTATTGGCTCATTTAATTATACTAGTCTCTAACTATGTTTGTATTATGTTATGGTATAGGACCAGATATTGGCAATGAAGAGGTGCCTAATGCTGCTCTGGGTGAGAGTGACGATGCAGACAGTGATCTATCAGACGTTGAAGAAGAGAAATACTGCTCCACTGATATAGATGATGCTATGTACATGAAACTGAAAAAAGTTAGCAAAAGAGCCATAAAGATGTTGTATGACAACACTGAAAAGGTGGAGAGTATCTTTCTATTTCGTGTTACAGTGTGTAATCAGCCCTGCTCCATCTACTTACACACTTTACATAACAACACTGTTAAATACTAGTTGGTTGTAAGCTGTTTGTGGCTCACTTTTACTGACTGGCTATAAATAACTCCACCGATTGGTTGGTCTGCAGGTGTATCCAATGAGTGATGGTGTCAGAGGTAGAGTTCTCATCATAAACATCCAGTCCTTCAGTGACAAGAAACAAACTAGATATGCCTCAGATATTGACTATGTCAACCTCAAAATGTTGTTTGAATCACTGAAGTTTGATATTGCCAAGTCACAAAAGCAGCTGACTGATCTTACTGCTGAGGTAAGACAACCACCAATCATAATACTAAGTAACCATACTGCAGACACTTAAATACCTTTCTATTCCATAGGAGATACACAGAGAGATAGAGATAGAGACCAAGAGAGAAGAACACAAACACTTGGGGATGTTTGTGATGGTTATGATGAGTCATGGAAAAATCGGAGATGTGGTTTTAGACCACCACAAAAATCCTGTACCTCTCATCAACATACAAGATTTACTCTCTCCTCGCAAGTTTCCTGCAATGAAGGGTAAACCCAAGCTTTTGATCATTCAGTCTTGCTCTGGAGGTGAGTCAAAAAGTTGTTTGATTGATATCATCAGCTCTCAGTTTTAACATTGGGCTCAGTTCTACAAAGTCTAGACTTGATTCTGTTTGTTCTTTGATTGAAAACTATTTTCTCTTTATTAATAACCCATATATCCATATGCATTTATAATACTTGGAAATGGTAGTCATGAACAACTACTTTATTGTTGCTCTACAGAACGACGTGACTATGGGGACAGCAGAGATGTACCAGGCATACCGGCCGATGTAAACTCTGCTGCCGCTTTTGGTGCAGGTGCAAATGCACCACCCACATCTGCCGTAGCTGCTGGCAAAGCTCCCGTGAAAGTATCCCACTGTAAGGAAGCGGTCAGAGCTCCTACTGTCCTCAATGCCGATGACTTTTTCATCATGAAAGCCAGCAGTGAATGTAAGTTGATGCAGAAGTGTGCCTTTGTATCATTTCATTCTAAAGGGTCTTCGTGCTAACAGCAGTATACATAAGCTACAGCCATAAAGGCACTAGCGCAATGTTTTAATCATAACGGTTAAACATTTTTATAGAGTCTGCTATGATCATTTCTGGCTAAAAGCTTCCACTTGATGGCTCTATAAGATGCTAAAGAATCATAATATGTTATATGTCAGTATTTTTTGGCTCCAGATGTACTTTTGAGATAAATCACTCACTTCGGTGGTTTTCAAATAGTTATCACTCACTATGAGGTTAGCTTCATCCATCAATCGTGTCAGGAAACTTTCCAGCATTTACTTTTCAATTGTTCAAGCAAAACCACCATATAAAATACACTCGCAATAAGCCATTTATTAAATTACAGCGTACCTGGCAGCTAGATCACCCACCCATGGATCCTGGTTCATCAGAGTACTAGTTGCTACATTCTACAAACACTCCTGTCACAGAGATGTTGAGTCACTCTTCAAAATTGTAAGCCCCTTCTTTTCATTGACTATCCAGTGAATGTCATTATTCCCAATTGTTTGTGTTGGATTGCCTTGATGGTGGAATTTGATATATTCTTGTCACAAACTACATTAGTCTTGTTCATTGAAGCTGACGGAGTCGACAAGTTTTAAAGCTTTACACACAAAGGGCTGTTGAAAACTTTTACCTTTTAAATCCACCATTTTTAAAATATATTGCAATTAGTAGTCATTAACTCAAGTATATGGATGGGCCAATAAACCCTGTTGAGTTGGGTTGTTTCCTCTGACACAGTTTTCCATCAAATGGTCGTAGATTTTTTGAAGATCCAACTATTGGATTTGTTTTCTCAAGAAGTTCTATTTGATGGAAATACTTAGTCAAGTGAAGTTGGTTACTTTTTATTCTGTTCCATATACTTTAACTTAGTTGTGACGTTAAGCTCATTCTTGTATAACTCGCACCTTACTAAAAACAATATAGTATGATTAAAAAGTTTCCAGTTTGTCATAATAAGTTATTGTAACTTTTGTTAGCGTTTTTAATTTTTCTCAGGTAGCCTTCAACATTTTTTGCTGAAAGCTGATTCCTAGTTTTATAAGCCTCACTCACCAGAGCTACCTTAATAATCAGTGTGTTTTAATTACACTTTGCACTGTGTATTAATTTTTTCAGATACAAAGTAGAGTGAGACAAGTGAGTATGTCTACTGCAAACCCAGGAAGTGATTCATACCAGGGAGGAAATGTACCAACTAGTGTCTGTACTTTTACTAACTACAGGAAACTCTACCTCTTCCCAGGATACCGTACAAAGTAACTGCTGTTTATCAACACAGCCCAATGTATAATAGTTACATTTGGACTCGAATTGATTCATTGATTTCTTCTTCTTGCGCGCACACTGATTTTCTTGTTATACTGATTGTCAATCTTTTTAAAAAGTGTTTCTTCATTAGATGTGATACGTTTGCTAGAACTTTTTATCAAAATAATGTACTAGAAAAACTTATATTGTAGCTTCAATGTTTTTTCCTCAAACGATCAGTACGTATCGGAGACATTCCTTCACTATCTAAATGATATAACTTTCTCTAGTAGGAAACTTTGATTTCATTCCAATTAGCCATAAACATTGCTCGATCTGCAGGAAAGCTTGTAAAGGAGTCAAGTTTTCTTGAGTTCGTATCTCTGCACCACTTATACTTACAATATATATACTGAGTAAATAGGTTAATTGTTTTGGTTTATAACTGCTTGTGATTGTTTTTACTGATTTTTCATCTAATAAAATGATGGTCTAGGCACAAGCAAACTTTACGGTTGAAGCAAAAAAAAAAGACTGCACTCTTGATCAATGAGGGGCATTCAGGGAGTACAAAATAACACGAACTTTGTGTCATATAGTTCGAATAGGAAGAAGATAGCCTTGAAGAGCTGACAAGTTTTTTTGTTTTTGAGTCAACTCCATTCAATAAGTCATAGCTCTAGTTACGCACATCAAATGCTGAATATCTAGTCTCAACTGTTAGACACGAACTACATTGTGACTAAGACCAAGTTTTCAGTCTTTACTAGATGAAAATATGGAAAACTTTTATATGGACAGTGAGGTTGTGGAAAAAGCCTAATACGGTCTGTTTTACAGCAAGAGTATTGATAATCCATAAAGGGGTGCTCATAAGTTGGCAACGCAGTACCTGAAACCTTTATGAAAATAAAAAAATTGCTTTAGGTCATCCCCAACATTAGGAATGCAAGGCAAGTACTAATGTGTCTACCAACACTTAAGATCATTGTAGTTCAAGGAAAGGAAAATGTCTGAAATGGTCACTTTTTTACTAAAGTTAGTTAAGCAACCATCAAAATTCTCATCATAAGTTAAAGTTGGCTTAAAGCATGGAAGCGCTTTGAAATTTTTTAAGCAAGCCAATAGTATGCCACCAAAAAACTAAACAAGCTGACACCAGCAGATCCTCCCGAAACACCCATTGAAGCTCTAGCTCGCAAATCAGTGATTAGTTTGTGTGCATTGGCTTTCGTTTTGCTGTGATTCTAAAAGAATGAGACAAAACCTTTAGTCATTGTCAACTTCTGGTGCTTCTAAAGCATGTCTCGATTGAGAGTAAAGGTAAGAAAGACTAGTAGACAGCTACGCTAGTTGTGAGCATTCCATTAGAGTAGAAATGTACTGGCTACTTTAGTATGTGTGAGGAATGTGTACAATAAGCAGAACACGTCCAACATGCCAAGCACACGGAACACGCCAAACACTCCGAACACGAACAATTAAATTATCTTCTCTTTGTGGAGAACTTTATAGCACAAAAGGTGAAAACGTGTTGGAAGGACCATAATGTCGGGTCAGTCAATTCCTTCTACTTCATGAATTCCGTAATTATCCATAATTAAGGTTTTTTCCTCTTATTATTGTGTCAGGTAGTTCTTGACATGATGTTGCAGCTTGGAAAGTTAATTTGAAGTAGTGGCATTTCAAAATCTGATTTACTAATTGAAAAATAAAAGCTATGCTTCCTCCCTACTTCTCTAAAAATCCACTAAAAAAGGATATTTGGTAACTTAATCAAGTCCTGATACATTTACCCAAAACTGTGATGAAACTCACAAAAGAAATAATATAAACTTTCTGATTGCAAAAACAGTTCCTTTAGAATAGTGCACTTAAACACAAGCACATTTTACTGAGCTATCGTTGTAAAAACAACTGCTATTACAATGTAACTGTTTTTTATTCCAATGATTTCTTTTCAACTATCTCATCACATACTTTTCCCTATATGCGTTACAGAGCTTCAATTTATGGCTTTGCTGCTTGTTGGTTAGATTTTGTTTAGATGAATGGCTATGAACCCAAAGTATAAACAAAAACAGTTTAAATTTAGTGCATAATAGTTCATTATATGCATCGCTGGTGGCCCATTAGAGTTATTATTGGCTTGTGAGGATATAAAGAGCAGAGAACTAGCCAAATAGATGCGTATGAAAAGAGAGTAAATGGTACTCTGGTAGTCGGGAAGACATAACATGGCCAGTGGAAAACATTGAAGGTGACTGCATAGAGTTAAGTTCTGGCATTGAAATAACTGCTGGTTGTGAGCTGTTTGCATCATTCTTTACACGGCACACACGTAGTTGAGACATAAAGATCTAGTAAATATAGCAATATATCTCTCTGAAACTGTCTGACTGCTGAGCTCTTAAGTATCAAGTCACCACCAGTTCCAGATGTAAATTCCTTGGCTACTCTCTACCAACAACTCCAGCCTCCAATCTTTCAACCATTGAAATGTTTGAGGTCAAATGACATTTATGTCACTCTTCTTCACTCCTCTACCCGGCTGGTGGGTGAACATAAACCATTCTATTGAAAGAGAAAAAACTTACCTACCAGACCAAACCTACCTACCACATAGATCATGGAACCATTACATTTTTTTTAGATTTTAATAACTCAATATATGCTAAGGTTGACAAAAACGCATTTAGACAAACTACAAACAAACTCTGCTGATTGTTAACACTCAGAGCTAAGTTTATAATTTCACAAATGTATATAGTTCATTGAAAAAGCCAATGAAACTAACCAATCAAATTACTGGTATGAAGGATATGAAACATGCAAAGCAAACCAGGCCATTATTGTCTAAAATGCAGTTTAAAGTGCCAGCTCACATTATTATTTACATACCATCCATATTCTTTGCTCAGCGGATGATAATCTTCTCTCTCTCCAGTCATGGGCTCTTCGAATGTAGATGTTTTACAGAGTAACTCGGCGGTTCAAGCAAGCATACAAACTGGTTAGCACTTTCAGAGAGGTGAGAGCTGAAGATATGTAATGAATTTCAATCGGTAGCTTGAAAAGAGGTGTAAGTTAAGTTCAACTCTAGACACAAGGCAAAAAGAGACAGTTGACAAAATAGGAACAACTTTTTAGGGGAAACAAGAAAGAGAAAATCATAGTTCGGGGTAGTTTTTAGAAGCAGGCGCATTGTTTAAGGTCTAGGAATAGGTGCAAACATCACCTGAAACAATTGAAATGGTTGAATAGTTGTGTGCGTCTCAGGAGCAAACAGCTCAAAGTATTGCAGCTGGTGTTTGTAGAAAAAAACCTACTGACTACGGTTGGTTCTAGTCACTTGTAACATTTTTGGGAGAAAGTGATTTATTAACTTCGTTTGAGAGGTGTGAGAGAATAGCTGATGTTAGATATAGCATGGAATGGAGTGTTCAGAACCAAGGTAAAGGCCTGTAGACAAGTATAATAATCTAAATATAGATGTTTGCTGTCTCTTTGAAATCATCGTAGTAGAAGATATTTGCTATTGTCACCATTGTTATAATTGTCATCCACAAGTTTTCTCTTTTCAAAAACAACAAAATTGACGTTAATTAAGGAAACTGCAGCAGTAGATCGAGTTTCTTGGCAAACTTCCTACTGCATAGAAGCACCTGTCTAGAAATTAATGAAAACCTTCAAATGAAAATGTCTTCAAATAAACATAGTTACTACTTGGTAATAATTTTTCTGGCCGATTGCGTTGCTTTTGAAGGCCCACCACACATCGCACAGACAGCTCTGTACTTTTTCTTTTAAATCAAATTATTCTTTTTTTCACATATAAGCTAGTCGCTAACCTCATAACAGACAAAGAAGTACGGATGTCACAAACTCTAAGTGACTTGACAGATATAGTTCGGTATTGTAGTGGATTTTGGGGGCTGAAAATCACTAGCTGAGGTTGGTAGCATGCTGCCTCCAGTTGTTAGTTTTACCTGTTACAACAACAGGGTAGGTGATGTACCGAATGAATACAAGACAGAGTATTTCTACTCCACAACCAGTAGTGAACCCTCAGCTCAGTCGCATAACTCAGTGCTATTGAGTCCATATGCTTTTATTCCTCTGGAATAAAGGAGTTAGTAAAAGTCCCAATTACAACTGACAAACATGAGCAAAGTTCTGCCTTTTATAGACAGTGTACAGGAGTAACTATCTAATCACAGAGTAACAATACAATATTCGCCATCGAAAGTGATTATATAAGTACATGACAAATAGGGTAATCAGAAAGGGCTTAAAGAGAATAGGCGCCCTGTAATAGTAGGTGGAGTCATAATGTAGCGGATTTTGCCGTCCACTACCTTCTGCTAGGGGGTTGTGCTGGCAGACGCGCCATCTGTGCAGCCACAACAATGCAGTCAGCCTCTTCAGGCCTGACAAGCAATAGTCTACCTCAACCCAGAGGTGACCCTGTCCCGAATCGGTACAAACACAGTGTTGTAAAGCGAATGGCTGACTTTAACAACAGTAGCGAGGCACCCTCGGCTCAGACATACACAGCTTAGTAGTGTGTAAATGAACCATTTATTCATCACAGAATAACAGGTAATGCTGGCAGTACAAGACAAACGAACACACTCTTGCCACATCAGTAAGTGCAAAGGGTATGGGCAAACCTCTGCCTTTTATAGGCAGAGTTGCGGAAAAATACCAGCCATGCACAGGAAGCATGGCAGGAAGTTATATGATAAATAGCAACAATAGAATACATGATAAAAGGTATTGGCTAATAAGATAAAGCTATACGAATTAAAGAGCACTGGCGTTCATAGGTAAGGGCGGAGTCCATAGGCAACTTGGCCAGTGATTGGTAGGTATAGCCCTTGGTAGTTACATGGCCTTGGGTCCACTTTCTTCTACATCTAAGGGTAGATAGCTTAGGGAGGTGGCATCTGGAGACTCTTAGGCTAGATTTCATCATCCTGGTCATGGCGGCCAATTTGTTGCTGACCCAGGATAGCTACCCAGGGTAGGTGTAGTAAATACTTAATGCCAAAGTGATTTATTATTAATAATAATTGCTTATAAGAGCAACATAATTGCTGTAACAGATGCGGTCTTTGTCTGTTATAATCAACGGAGGCATGCCTGTAGTAGCCACCAACAGGGGGATCTCTGCGAGGTGGTGGTCACGGTATGTTGCCAGTAAAATCCACCACAATAAGCTCATGCACCAATTGTAGTTAGTCTCTGCTTCCTTGGTCTACAAAGCTTTAGTCCATCATCTTACGTAAAGGTTAGGGGTTGATACATGTGTATTCGGTAGATGGCTCTTAATTCCTCCCAGGCTACTTTTAGGTTCTCAGGCTCCACTCACTCACTTCCTGCTGGCCCAGTGAGGTTAGTAAAGGTGTACACAGAGTCGGTATAGGTTGGTATAGGTGTATACAGGGTCAGTATAGGTCGGTACGGACATAAATATACTTATAGTCCATTTGGTTTCGTAGTTACTAGTTATTCTGGTCATCTAATGGCTATTATAGTGATGCTAGAATGTGGTGCTATGTGTGCGCATAGAGTATGTACACTAAAATCCACCACAGTATAAAACACTCGCCAAATATTCTGTCACTTCTAGTGTAGCTAACTACAAAGTATATGATTATTTAAATTACTACCATTTCATCAGTATTACTGCTGTCTTCTGCTCTCAGATGGGTTAAGCTCATTTATGTCCGTCTCCCAAAAATAACATTCCTCTCATTCCTAAATGATTGTTATGCATCTGATTGTCTAACACAGTCAAAAAACATACTTGTTGACTAAAAAATTGTGATCATCAAGTCACCTTCACTTGGTAAGGCATCAATATTTCATGTTTCTGTCTGTTACACCTACATTTATCATCATGGTTAGTAGGTTGTGCTTCACAGCTTGAACAGTTCATCTGGCTTCAAACTGTAGTTTATCTTGATATAAACTTAGTTGGAGCTGATACTTTCATAGGTTACCACAATGTAGGTAGTGCAACAAAAAACAAAAAAAAAATCTTACACTATTGAAAGTAGCATCAAATTGAAGAATATTATTTGCCTATTTTGTTGATACACAGTTTGTTTCCATAGCTAATATTTTTGAATTTTAAAACATTTTTGAAAAATGTACCCTTAGCTAAAAAAATAATATACATTCCTGTCTAACCGCAAACCGCAAAAAATGTTTAACCACTCGCCAAAATGTACCAGCCAGTGCAACTCAATTTTTCAATTTGAATTTCAGCAAATAACTTTGGTACTAATTTGTAGAGCTAGACATGGTAATCTCTATGATATAAAATTATTAATATAAATTATTTTTTAAATGCCTAAATTTGAATTTTAATAATAAAAAATATTCAACAGAAACAACAATTGCGGTTTGTTTTTTTATGAATCTACCGCAAATGATAGCCTCAAAAACCTCAATTTTATTAGGCCGAAACATTGGGTAGCATGCGATAACACCCGCAATTACTGAATTATGTTTTTGAGCTACGTTGTTGCGTATTTATAAACCGCTCACAAATTATTAGTAAGCTTTTTGAAATAAATTATAATTAATTAGAAATACTGAACTGAATCAGCAACACAATATGTCAGTGAGTAGCTACGACATTGGTGTTTTATTTTTAATTGTCAAAAACTATTAAAATGTTCGGAGGAATTCCGACAGGTGCGCCAAAGTTTTTTTTTTTCATGACTAGTTATTAGTAGATAGAGCGTATTTCAGAAGTCTATTGACAGATAATCACATGCGAAATTGTATTGGCTGTTTGAAGAACAAGTTTCTTTTTGATTGGTGGATTAATTCTAAAGTTATTAGAAAAACTGTGATTGGACAATTTGAAATCTGCGTGGGAGACAAATTCATATATGGATACTTTTACCGCATCACGTGATAATTATCGGTTGAGCTGTGGTACCTACACAATGTGTTAGGTATCATCTATAGCCAATCTACTACTAGTGATATTAGTTTTATATTAATTATATTATATTGACTGCTGCGAAACATATGTTACATTTGCCTTGCCTGCTAGTGGCGATGGAACAATTCAGTCTGTTTTGGATGGAGCCGAGTTTGGAGCTTTTTGTATTTCGCGCTGTACTGAGTCAAGCTGAGTTGACCCCAACAAATAAACAAACTTGCTTGCCAGCATTCCATTACTTTAAGTACTATGATTGGTTATGCCTAGACAAATAGAAACAACAAAATAAAAACTTTGGATTACTTTTATTTGTTTTTTCAGTGTTATATAATCATTGAGTAGGAAAGAAATGATAAAAAACCCTCAACTTAAAGCTTTTGTTTAGTAGCAGTCAAATGAAGTGACAACAATAACAAAGTAATCAATGTTAGACAGTTGTTGGCAAGAGATTCACAGCTGTATCTGACTACCACAGTGTATGGTCTTGGTTGAAAAACCTGTCAAACATCTTTTTCAATTTTTTGCAAAAAAATAAACTAACAGAATAATAATGTGTTTGCTGCCGTTGCTGCTGAGATGATCTTCCCAGTAGTCTAGATAGTGAGAGAATTGGATGTCTTTTTGTTGATTAGGGGTGTTTGTAGTAGGATTGTTTTTAGTTCAATAGTCGAGTCATTCACATTACTAAAGTCAGTTTGGCAGAGACCGCATTGGGAATACTTTGCATCTCTGGCAGAGAAACATTAATATCTCACTTGTTTTCCGAGTGGGTTATTATTATTATCATTTTCACTTCTGAGCAAAAAATTGAAGCTTAGCTCGTGGACTGTGCAAAGAAGTTGCTTCTCTCTATTGCCATTATAAGCTATAGAGCACATCTATCTGTGCTTATGTTAATGGTTATAAATGCCTAAAAGTTGATTGATACCCTTGAGTCTGGTATATAAAAAAGAGGTTTCCAATTTTTTTATGGCAAATTCTACAAGTTGAAAATGGCATTGGACCATTTTTTGAGCTGGAATCTAAGCTTTTGCTGAAACGTTCAGTATTTTCAAAGTGACAAATTACAGTTTTTAAATCTATGTGTCAAGCGATTAATCAAATTGCTTAAATTCTCAACTAAGCCTTGACAGTTGACTTTCGAACAATCCTCTTTATTAGTGTTTAGTTTGTAACAACTCACCTGATTTTTCAAGTTCAGCAAATGTTTCCCATTATTACTTTTAACATTCCGTAAAACTTTTAGCTCAAAATGGATTGCAATTGAAGGGGCACTACGTTTATTTACGGATTAAGATAAAGTCAAACAGCTCTATTCCTTGACATATTTAGCCACCCCACCTAGCTAGCGGGCATGTCTAATCTGTTAATGAGTGTCATTATAGAACTGGTGAGCTTCAACATTGGCTTGTTTATGAGTTTAGTAAGGGAGTTAGTCCAGGAGCGGCTTTTATGGGATGCCTTTCAGTATGCAAAGCGGGGCTTTCTCTCAACTCATTGCATTGCTCAAGTTCATTTGATTGCTTGATTATTACATAACCCTATAATACGCTGGCTAAACTTTAGAGATTAATGTGGTTCTGTGCAAGCTTTCTGTCAAATTCATTAGATAATCAATGTCAATAACAACTCTCTGAACTTGCTAAGAAAACAGAAAATGAGCAAAAAACTGACAACTTTCTTCAAATTACATGTATAACATGACTTCAGGCATTTATCTTTCACAAGAATGTAATGGCATGATGCGCCGTTGGTTTCAAGTGTGCAGCTACTAATGATAACTTTTTTCCTATTATCATTTTTTATAATAATAATTATGATTACTTTAGCCTGTTACTGATAAAAGGTTCACTACTACAACCACTGCAACTGCCACTGTCACTGCCACTTCCCCTACCGCTGCCACTGGAGCTGCCGCTGCCACTGCCACTACCACTGCTACTGCCACTGCCACTGCCACTGCCACTGCCACTACTACTGCCACTGCCACTGCCGCTGCCGCTACCGCTACCGCTGCCACTGCCCCTGCCACTGTCACTGCCACTACCACTGACACTGCCACTGCCACTGCCCCTGCCACTGCCAATGCCACTGCCCCTGCCACTGCCACTGCCGCTGCCGCTGCCACTGCCGCTGCCGCTGCCACTACCACTGCCACTGCCACTGCCACTGACACTGCCACTGCCCCTGCCACTGCCACTGCCACTGCCACTGCCAATGCCAATGCCACTGCCACTGCCACTGCCACTGCCACTGTCACTGTCACTGCCCCTGCCACTGCCACTACCACTACCACTGACACTGCCACTGCCACTGCCACTGTCACTGCCACTGCCACTGCCACTGCCCCTGCCCCTGCCACTGCCACTGCCCCTGCCACTGCCACTGCCACTGCCAATGCCACTGCCACTGCCACTGCCACTGTCACTGTCACTGCCCCTGCCACTGCCACTGCCACTACCACTGACACTGCCACTGCCACTGCCACTGCCACTGACACTGCCACTGCCCCTGCCACTGCCACTGCCACTGCCACTGCCAATGCCACTGCCACTGCCACTGTCACTGCCACTGCCACTGCCACTGCCACTGCCCCTGCCCCTGCCACTACCACTGCCACTGCCCCTGCCATTGCCATTGCCAATGCCACTGCTACTGCCACTGCCACTGCCACTGCCACTACTACTGCCACTGCCACTGCCGCTGCCGCTACCGCTACCGCTGCCACTGCCCCTGCCACTGTCACTGCCACTACCACTGACACTGCCACTGCCACTGCCCCTGCCACTGCCAATGCCACTGCCCCTGCCGCTGCCGCTGCCGCTGCCGCTGCCGCTGCCGCTGCCGCTGCCACTGCCGCTGCCGCTGCCACTACCACTGCCACTGCCACTGCCACTGACACTGCCACTGCCCCTGCCACTGCCACTGCCACTGCCAATGCCACTGCCACTGCCACTGCCACTGTCACTGTCACTGCCCCTGCCACTGCCACTACCACTACCACTGACACTGCCACTGCCACTGCCACTGTCACTGCCACTGCCACTGCCACTGCCCCTGCCCCTGCCCCTGCCACTGCCACTGCCCCTGCCCCTGCCACTGCCACTGCCACTGCCAATGCCACTGCCACTGCCACTGCCACTGCCACTGTCACTGTCACTGCCCCTGCCACTGCCACTGCCACTACCACTGACACTGCCACTGCCACTGCCACTGACACTGCCACTGCCACTGCCCCTGCCACTGCCACTGCCACTGCCAATGCCACTGCCACTGCCACTGTCACTGCCACTGCCACTGCCACTGCCACTGCCAATGCCACTGCCACTGCCACTGTCACTGCCACTGCCACTGCCACTGCCACTGCCACTGCCCCTGCCCCTGCCACTACCACTGCCCCTGCCATTGCCATTGCCAATGCCACTGCCACTGCCACTGCCACTGCCACTGCCACTGCCACTGCCCCTGCCCCTGCCACTGCCCCTGCCACTGCCACTGCCACTGCCACTGCCACTGCCCCTGCCCCTGCCACTGTCACTGTCACTGCCACTGCCGCTGCCACTGCCACTGCTGCTGCCACTGCCCCTGCCCCTGCCACTGCCACTACCCCTGCCACTGCCCCTGCCACTGCAACTGCCGCTACCGCTGCCACTGCTCCTGCCACTGCCGCTGCCGCTGCCACTGTCACTACCAATAAAACTATCACTACCACTACCATTACAGCTACGACTGGCACTATTTCTACTACCCAATCCAGTTTTATTTAATAAAAAGCAATATTGTTATTTTTTGTTTGACGTTTATTATAATAAGACTAATGACAATGTTAATTGATTAGCTGTTAATATTTTTGGTATCAGTCAATACTACCAGCATTTCTTGTTTTTCGTAATCAACCTTTTCTTTAGTTGCTAACTATTGAACAGATGATGGGATACTCTTTGTGATAATGCCTTTACATACAATTCTTAGTTGTTGTGCAGTTTTAAATGAAAACCGAAATGTGGCCATAAATAAACACCATCAGTAGCGAATAAAAATAAGTGTACAATCATTGGTTAGTCTTATTATTTTCACAAATGGTTATTGTATTTATAATATTCATTTTTTCATTTGGTTACTATCATTATTTGTTAGAAAACAATAAGCAAAATTTTCATCTCAGTGATAGGTTGTTGCAAACGATGACAATTAAAAAGCTGGATGAAAAAGTTTAAATGGTATTGCCTCCTACTGATGAAACTATTTACAGTTTCACTGCGTAATAACCATTTGTTAATTATTTTGGAAAATTATAGTGAAAAAGCATGATGCTGTGTTAACCTTTAAATAATTTTGCCAGTGCTTCTTTAGTTCTAAACATTTCTGAATTTCTTATTGTTTTCAATAATAAGTTTGCCGAGCCGGATATCGGTATGAAAAATGCTGCAAGCTTTTGCATGGCTCTCTTGTAGTACCTAATTCACTGATGCATGTTCTTTATGTTGTTTTGTATTATGTGATGATGTGATCACCTGATCTCAATCCATCTTTTGTGTTGCTAGACATTTGAATATTCTTGCTGCTAAATAATCAGCTAATGTATTACCGTAGAACAGTATTTGCTTACCACTACCAATGGAGGAGATGGTGTTGATGGAGGTTTATGTTCTACTGCTACAAAACCGAGTTCTTCCCAGTCTGGTGTGGTCATAGAGCAGTTTTTACTACCAAAGACCGTTGTTTTTCCGGGGAGAATAGTTGGTGATAGCCAGAAAAATGCCAAAGCTGGTTACAGTTTAATAATTATCTTTCAGCAACTATTTAAAAGATTTGAACTTTCTTTAATAATGATTAATATTTAAAATTATGAGTCCAGGAGCTGCCCCCCTACAGGAAGCATCGATGTCCAGAGCGATTTAAAAAAGGTGCAAGCAGAACATACAGTTATGAACAAGCTAATGAACATGCAGTCAAGAGTGACTATTGTGCAGCCATTAACACCACTATTGCTATATTAGAGAGGAGGTATGATCACGAGAACACCAAACTTTATGCTTCTCTGGTCAGTTTGCTGAAAGATGCAATAGCCGGCAGAGATTGCAGTATTCCCATCCAGTTAGTTGAGTTGTATGCAGAGGACTTCAATATCACCAATTTGGAAAATGAGCTCTCTTTGCTGCACAGTTTGGTGGGTAGCAAGTCAAAGTCAGTCTCAGTATTTTAATTAGCAAGCTGGCTGAAATGTCGCCCAAATCGCGCCTTTCTAACACTAGTAGAAGAAGTTAACAAGTTAATCTATGCCACCAATGCCTACAATGCCACCTATGCCCCCAATGCCACCAGTAACAAAAGCTTATCTGCCCTTAAACGTGTTAAAAATGCAATAGAAGTTCTATGGGAAAGATGCGTCCCAATGCATGCTTGATGCGTCATGTTTACGAAGAGATGACGAAAGCTATAGAAAATTACAAGAGAACACAATTGTTTCATTCTTTGTTATTCATTTTGTTCATGGTATGTTTTTCCTGCATATAATTTGTATCAGCTCGGCGGCAAAAATATTTTAATGACTTGAATGAGCATAACCATCACCCCTTTAACAGATAAAATTTGTTTTCATTGTCTGTTTTCTTTTGGGATTAGTTA